>JAPZLL010000016.1:101096-763488 GCA_036250225.1 Cercophora sp. LCS_1 | reverse complement strand
GATATACGTCTGTATTGTTGCACGCATTATTATATGTATGATCATGATCGATGGGTACCCATGGGTAGACCACTTTCTCATGGGTATCCATGGGTACCCGCCAAGACCGGATGGGTACCCATGGGTACCCATGGGTGGGTAATTCCAGGCACTAAGTGGGGCTGGAAGCCCTGAAGATATTATCTGAAGATGCCACGCGCCATATAGAGGTGTGCCAACCAGCACCCAAATAAAACACACAGCTGTCACCTCTTGGAGCCGGCCCCCAGCTCGCCATCCAGGGAAGCATTCAAGAGACGCAATCCTGTGATGGGGCGCCCGCCCTGTCTTCGGGTCTCTGCATGCCCGCACACCGTCAGCAGCTGCGGGGATGACAAACTCGGGTTGCATGCACGATTGGACCACTGAGGTGCCATCACTTGACATGAATCCTGCGAGACAGGCGCACCTACAGGAAAACAAGGCCTGACATTGAGGTACTCATCAATACAAAGCTTACTCCATAATCCTAGAGCAAGCTATCTCATAAAGCGCCCCCCTAGTTCCCTCTTCCAGGTGATATGTTTCTCTATTCTACGCGAAGTAACCGTCCGCCATGCACGCACATGTTGGTGGCATCGCCCCCGCACAAGGGTCCTTGCATTGGACAATCTTCAAACCCAGAGACAGCGGAACCAGACGAGAGAAGAGAACGACGACCTACCAGTGAGCGCGCTCACCAAAGAGCCGACTCAAGAAACATGGCTCCGTCCAACCCTTTATAAAGATCTCTATTTTTGCCCACCCCGTTATCTTTTTGTTTTCAGCACACCGCGCCAATACACAATAATCACACCATAATCCTTACCTTCTGGTGGAATCAATGCAGCACCGCCACTAAAGCCAACTACTACACCCTTGGCCTCTGTCCGTTCCAACAAGGCATTGGTAGCTGTCGATGAAATGGCCGCTTACGTTTTTGCCCCCTCTTGGGCTAGCAACCACTGGCTCAAAAAGGTGTGTGGGGGGAGGGTTTGAAAGGTAACCATCCAAGCAAACTGGTGGACCGACGCCAAGCATCTCCAGAAATCCCCGAAATGGAGAAGGAACCGCCCTGTGCGCCCCAGAGTTTCTTTCACAGAACTCCAGGTAAGAAACTACGTCGCATACCCATTCATCACGCTCCTAACTTGAAGTTTCTAGCCTCCTTTCTTCCGGCCACTTCGCAGATTCTACCGTGGTATGCGGCGACAAGGGGTGGAAGCTCCACAAGGCCATCGTCTGCCCTAGATGTCCGTACTTTAAGAAGACGCTTCAGCCGCAACTCCAGGGATATCAAGCACTCCTCAGGTCAAAACACCAAAGATATCAGCTAATCTAACGTACTTATTCAAGGAGGGCGCCACCGGCATCGTGAATCTCGAGGAGACCAGCGCCACCGACTTCGAGCATGTGGTTACCTACATATATACCGGAGGTGAGGAAAACCATTCGCCAACCCCATAGCGCTGAGCTAGAAAAAGCACGAACTAGTGCCGAGTTAGAAACCATCCGTAACTGGTCTACATTGACCAAAGAGCCCGCCTCAGTCAAATTCCATACTCTCGTCCAGCTCGCCGTCGCCGGTGACTACTCCAGTCTCGACGGAATGGCCACACGGGTTGCCGAACACCTCCGTGCCGGGCTTTGAGCGGCCGCTCGCAACCTCAAGCTTGCGACTTGCGGCCTATCTGACGCAAGCCCTAAGGTTGAGTGGGAGCACCTGGACCTGGATGTCTTTGGCGGATTTTTTGCTGCGGCAAAAGTGGCATTCGACAACCACCTGGACCCGATGTGCGCCGAATTCCCCAATTTCGTTCCCGAAACACTCTTCATCGTGCTTCACGACGACCGTTTCCGCGACCGTCTGTCCCAGCTCCCGGGGCTCGGCAGCATGGCTTGCCGTAACCTCAGCGACATAAACTCCGGGTTCCTCGGGATGAAGTACGCTATAATCCCCGCAGCGTGCGCACGTTGCTCCAGTAGGTAGCTTCAAGAATGTCGTTGCTCAGGAACTTGAAATCGTGGTAGCGGCCCCAGTCATTTACCAGCAGCCATACGTAGGCGTGCCCGTTCTCGAAAGATAATTTGCCTCCCGGTCACTAGGTAATTATGGCACGAAAGAACATTTGAAGCACCCATACATATCAACCAAGCGTTTCCAATCGAGCTATCGATTGCCAGTGATCATGATACCAAGTCGTAGGAGCAAAGTGCAATGCCGGACATTGCCTCAAAACCAACAGCATATTCAATCCAGAAGCCCGGAACCCAAACATTGAAGCAAAACAATAGCGCATGATATCTTGCAAAGACCCTATACACCAGACGCACCCCCTCACAACTCCCATCCGCTCAACACGGCCTCAAAGGCGCCTCCTCAACTGTCACCCTTTTACTCGCTTAGTCTATATCCGGTTCTAACTCGTGGTGGTCTTCCCGTCTCTCGTCTCAACTCGACACCGTGATTTCCCTTCCCACTCTCCCATCCTACCATCCTCATGCCCACGCAAGCAAGACGGCGAGCTCTTGTCCAGTCAATCAACCCTTCTCAGGACGCCCTTCCAGTTTCACGCAGCATTTTTGCAAGCCAACCTTCGGCCTTACGTCGATCAGGATGGTTCTCAGGCCACACCGTCCTCCCCAAAGTGACGACAGTTTTCATCAGCTCCATGGCCCGTTCTGTCTGACCGTCTTTATAGTAAACCGCTGCGAGGTTATGTTGAGATGCAAGTCGATCAGGGTGAGTCTCAGCCAGTACTTTGTTCCGGATAGCCACTACTTGTTCAAGTAGTGTAATTGCATCCTTGATCTGGCCATTTGATTGATAAGCCGATGCGAGCTGATGTTGAGATGCAAGTCGATCAGGGTGAGTCTCAGCCAGTACTTTGTTCTGGATAGCCACTACTTGTTCAAGTAGTGTAATTGCATCCTTGATCTGGCCATTTGATTCATAAGCCGATGCGAGGTTATGTTGAGATGCAAGTCGATCAGGGTGAGTCTCAGCCAGTACTTTGTTCTGGATAGCCACTACTTGTTCAAATAGTGCAATTGCATCCTTGATCTGGCCATTTGATTGATAAGCCGATGCGAGCTGATGTTGAGATACAAGTCGGGAAGGGTGAGTCTCAGCCAGTAATTTGTTCCGGATAGCCACTACTTGTTCAAGTAGTGTAATTGCATCCTTGATCTGGCCATTTGATTGATAAGCCGATGCGAGCTGATGTTGAGATGCAAGTCGGGAAGGGTGAGTCTCAGCCAGTAATTTGTTCCGGATAGCCACTACTTGTTCAAGTAGTGTAATTGCATCCTTGATCTGGCCATTTGATTGATAAGCCGATGCGAGCTGATGTTGAGATGCAAGTCGATCAGGGTGAGTCTCAGCCAGTACTTTGTTCTGGATAGCCACTACTTGTTCAAGTAGTGTAATTGCATCCTTGATCTGGCCATTTGATTCATAAGCCGATGCGAGGTTATGTTGAGATGCAAGCCGGGAAGGGTGAGTCCCAGCCAGTACTTTGTTCCGGATAGCCACTACTTGTTCAAGTAGTGTAATTGCATCCTTGATCTGGCCATTTGATTGATAAGCCGATGCGAGCTGATGTTGAGATGCAAGTCGATCAGGGTGAGTCTCAGCCAGTACTTTGTTCTCGATAGCCACTACTTGTTCAAGTAGTGTAATTGCATCCTTGATCTGGCCATTTGATTGATAAGCCGATGCGAGCTGATGTTGAGATGCAAGTCGGGAAGGGTGAGTCTCAGCCAGTACTTTGTTCTGGATAGCCACTACTTGTTCAAATAGTGCAATTGCATCCTTGATCTGGCCATTTGATTCATAAGCCGATGCGAGGTTATGTTGAGATGCAAGTCGATCAGGGTGAGTCTCAGCCAGTACTTTGTTCTGGATAGCCACTACTTGTTCAAATAGTGCAATTGCATCCTTGATCTGGCCATTTGATTCATAAGCCGATGCGAGGTTATGTTGAGATGCAAGTCGATCAGGGTGAGTCTCAGCCAGTACTTTGTTCCGGATAGCCACTACTTGTTCAAGTAGTGTAATTGCATCCTTGATCTGGCCATTTGATTCATAAGCCGATGCGAGGCCATGTTGAGATGCAAGTCGACTAGGGTGGTTGACTGGTAAGTGCGCCATTGCAAATTGGTTAGCCTTCTCCAGGCACTGGACAGTTTCTTTGATCCGCCCATCAACTCTAAGGCAGAGCCCAATTTTGATGAGAAGACAAATCCTGGTATTTATCGAATCATGTTGTTTTGCAGTGCTCTGCTGCAGTAACTTGAAGGCGTGCGGGAAGTACTCCCTCCACAGATGGCGGTTGTCCCAGTCGCTGGTTGGGAAAGTGTTTTCCAAGTGTTGCATTGCGTGTGTGATCACATCCACGTGGCGTCCCCCCCTTTTCGACCAAATTTGCGCTGCCAAATGCACCAGGCTATGCATGTCGAAGACGCGAGCGTCTCCACGCGGCGTCAAGAAAGCGTATCCACAGAGGATGCCGATTGCGTCGGTCATCTCTGCTAGCCCCAGCCCCAGCTTGGGCAAGATGGACTTGGGGATACCCTTGGGCTCGATGCACGAGAGGAATGACAACAGCTCGGCCGCTTTGGAGTTCGACTTGCGGATTTGCTCAAAGGATACGAGCCAGGTAGTTGCGACAGCGTTGTGCGAGCCTGCATATCGAGTGTGGTCGCGGAACTCACGGCTGAGCAGGCTGATGGCGTCCTGTTCCGTATTCCGAAGTATGGTAAGATACTTGGCGATGGAAATCTTGCGAGTCTTCATATATGCTGCCGCTTGTGCTATAGCAAGAGGAAGGTAAGCGAGCTCCTTCAGCAGCTCGGTCGATTCATTGCCTGGCACCATTTTTGATTCTAGGTGCTTGTTCAAAAGGCGCGTTGCCTCGGCGGGGTTCATGGAATCAAGGTCGATAATGTCACAGCCGGCGGAAACAGCGACTTCCCGAGACCGTGTTGTCAATAGAATCAAGTGATTGTCGCTCGTTGTTGGAATGTAGTGGTTGATGCCAACGCCACCGTGTGCAGGATCGAAAACCAGTTCGATATCGTCGGCATTATCGACGATAAGGATCCAAGGCCCAGACGCTTCGCTCAGACGCCGCTGAACCAAAACCTTGGCATCTTCTTCTTCTTCGGGGCGGGGTTCCTTGATCCCAAGTTTTTGTGCGATCTCCCTGTAAGCCTGCCCGAATGTAGCATCACTTAGGGCTGGTGCCCAGAAGATGGAGTAAGTGGGCTTGTGTGTTTTGACCCAGCACGCAAACTGCAAGGCCAATTGCGTTTTCCCGACGCCGCCTAAGCCGACGATTGCGAGTCTTTGGCATTGTTCCTCAGCAAACAGCTTACGCTGGATGGTCTCCAACGTACTCTCCCGTCCAACAAAGCGGTGATTCTGCGAGAGGGGGATGTAATATTGGGGCACTGGGGCACAAGAGCCTATGTGGTAGGAGGATAACGATCAATGGTTAGCCTACACGATTTTCAACTAGAGTTGTTTCGGTACATGACTAACCAGCAAGTTCAGGGACTGTTGAAGACTGGCCACTCAGTGTCCCCTCTGCCGGGTCGACATCCACAGCAAGGATCTTGACAAAACTTTCCACCTGCTTCCGATTCTCTAGCAGGTAGTTAAGCGTATGCCCCGATATCTCACTAGCCTCTTCCCAGTCGGACAATGTGACGTCCTCCAGGCCCTTCTCAACATTGAATCTTTGGTAGTGTCGCTCGTCATATCTGTCTTCAAGCCTGGCTGCCACCTGCTTCGACGAAGTTGCCATAGCTTTTAGTGCCCTGATGATGGAACCCCAGCTGTTGCGGATCGATACAACATCTCCCAATCCCGTGCCAATACTAAGCACCTGCATGTGCTCCTTGCGGTCGGGGAAAAGACGTTCCGCCTCCGCTATGAGGATCTCGCACGGGTTGTTGTATCCGAAAGCAGCGTCGATAAACTCGATCCTGTCGCGGCCGAGGGTGATTGGTTTGAAGAATGTTGTCGCCGCCGATGTTGCTCGCGCGACTTCCCAGATCGTACAATCTTTAAACATGGCTGAGTCGTCGTAGGTTGTAAGGAGCCTCGGCCGCGTGTCAACGTTGACCTTGGTGATGGCCAGGACGGCCCTGTTTTCGACGTCAGCCATCACGCTATCTCAAGTGACCATCTAAATCCCTGACAAATAAACCGCACACCATCAAACAGACACAGCTGCTAGCCCCCATCCAAAGGATGCACAAATAAACAAAGGCCGTCTGCAAGGGTTTCAAGCCCTCTAAGTTGCTTCCGAAGGCCCTCAAAGTTTTTTTTTCATCAGGGGGCTAGACTTCAAATCGTATGCGCTGGTGTACTTACGTTTTGACGCAGTTCAAGTCACGAAATCTCAGTCGCTCGCTATGGGCGCACGAGTCTGTTGTTTCAGAGCCCTTCCTTCGGTCCTCCACACACCGGGGCTCAGTGCAGAACTTCCTGACTGTCTTCTTGATTGCGCTTTCCAAGGCTTTTGCAGAAAAGGCGCCAGTAGATGAGATTATTTTATGCTTTTTTTGTGTGAAAGCATCTTGGGCAACATCTCTGTATGCTCGGAGACATTCATCGACAGTCATCCCTAGTCTGCCCAGCATGATGGCAATGATTCTAGTACAACACAACAGCTGATTAGCACGAAATACAACCCGGAACTCTGTAGTTTTAGACGGATGCTAAACACCGATGAGTGCGGCCATGCCAGAAGTCTTTATCACGGCATACATGCTGGCCCCAACGGTGTATCAGAAGAAGGAGGAATAACAGACTTCTGCCCGGTTTCAGCCGACGCTGCCAAATGGTGACAAAATAAACCCCGCACCAAAATACCAAAGACAGGACGCAACTTTGAAGTAATGGATCCACGAATAAAATCAATGCCTAGTACAAGATTCTAAGGCCTTCAAAAACATGTTAAACGCCCTCAACATAGACATTGAGGCATTGTATAGTAAGCTGCAGAGCATAAAAGCGCTTAGGGTTGGTACTTTTAAGCCCTGGAATGCACACCCCAAGGCCCCAAGTTTCCCAAAGGCATTCCAAATAGGCATTTGTGTGTCTTTGGTGTGCGGCTCATGATGTCAGGGCCTTGGCCGTCGAGGGTCAAGGTAAAAAAACCAAAGAGGAAATTGGTGCTTACCCTCCAGTACTTGTCCCGCCGATAAGATCAAAGTATTCGCACGGCCGGGGCACCGCTTGGAGGCCGCGTTCCTGACGGACCTTTTCCATGATGTCCTCCAAGATGAGGAGAGCGGAAATGCCTCGGATCCCACCCCCATCTGTGCCGGACCCAACTCAGCCCTGGATCACTTAACAGGTAGGGGTAGACAGAGCACTCACCAAGGGAAAGAACCCTCAGACGCACCTGGGCCATTTCGTCTGCGCCGTCGCAGATTACGGGTTCGGCGCGGGTTCGAAAACGAGCGTGGTGAAAAACGGAAACTCGGGAGCGGGGTAACAGCTTTATTAGGCAACTCTGGGCGCAAATCAAGCACGCCAAGCCAAGTCAAATCGGTGGTCGACTTGGTTTGACCTGAGATTGGCCGCTCACCGGATACCACTTGTGATAGGCACCAGCCTGCTGTCAGGATTAGAAGCGTGATTGACGAGGACCAACTGGCGCGCGGAAGTTACCGGCATGCTGCCCCCTCCAATCACCAATGCCCATGGGCGGGCGGGCTGGCCGTGCCCCGGGTCGTCAGCCCCAATCGCGGGCAGTGCTATCACTGGTTGGGTGTGAGAAAGCACCAAAGGTCTCCAGTGTTGATGGTGCCGGCCTCTACGACCGTCGACCGTCCACACTACGCAACACATGTCTCGCCATCCCACAAACCAGTAACAAAAAGAACCCTCTTCCTCACTACCTTGGGTTGTATATGATAATATTTCTTAAAACTTAAAACTTACAAGTCAACACTAAACGTCCCAAACTGAACGTTCCCCCACCTTCAGCGAGATACTTGATTTCCTCCTCCGTCGGCTCGTGCCCCATTGCCCCATTGCAATGAGGGAACCTCCCAAATCGGTCGATAACAGCCCTCACGGCCATGGCTAAGGAAGAAATTCCCATTTTCCTCCTTGGCCCTACTTTATTCGACAAGCCCAGTTTCGCCAGGTGGGCAAGCGGCCAGCCAAATACGGGGGTCAGCGGTTGTACGTTACAACTCCCAATACTCAACGATCCCGGCAATTTTGCAGTATTGTCGCTGACTTATGCAAGACACGACTGAAGCAAGGACTACATCGCGAAGACCCTTGGAAAGGTCTGCCGAATAATCGACTCACCTGGACTTGATGATTCCCCAACGACAAATCTGGGCACTCTCAAAGAAGATTGCCCAAAGATTGTACATCTCAAGCCCGCAGGAGGCCCGCAGCCCGAGCCGGCAGGAATTTCACGGTCTCATTCATGGTGTCGTCTACTTCCATCGTATCACGAACTCCAAAGGATGAAGTACTCGATAATCCCCGCAAAATGCGCAGATTGCTCCAAGAGCTTCAAGGATGTCGTTGCTCAGGAGATCGAAACTACGGCTGCTGGCGGTGACGGTGCTGGCCGGCACCGCCAGCCATGCATGAACGTGCGAGGAAAATGCGAATCGTGGTGCTCAAGGGATCTCCAGCGCGAGGACGCGTAGCTAGGTAGGCAGCGGCAATACCAAGGTGGCTCAGGCCGGTGCCTAGTCTTCAGGCTTCCAACTAGACTATCTATTCACCATTTAGATAGGTAATGGAGATCATCCGGGGCGTCCTCAACCGTACCTAATCAGTGTCTGGATATTTATGTCACCCGATTGCCGGTCAAGACGGGCCAGCTAAAGAAAACAAAACCGAGAAAGGGAACCTTGACGGAGTCAACGAGATGGAAGGAGCGCGTTCATCCTCGTATGGTGGATTGGGTCTGTTGTTGGAGCGCTCCTGCCCTTTCATCCCAACCATACCCTCAACTGCCACAAATCCAATCCTTGAGCCAAAACCTCGACTGCGCTTTTTTCTCAAATTCCAACTGCCGACCAAGAATTCTTTCACCACACATCTCTGACGGCTCTCAAAATGTCGAGGTCGTTGGAGAATGCTCGTCGTCGCAGAACCGAGTTCCTCGCACTGGATTCGAGGTAAAAAAATTCCATTCCGATACCGTCCGCTAAGAGCAGCCCTTTCCTGGATGGTACCTAACAGGGGTCCATTGTTCTAGCTTGCTCACCTCAGGCAACTTTGCGGATGTCACGGTAGTATGCGGCGGCGAGGAATTCAAGCTGCACAAGGCCATCATCTGCCCGCGGTGCCCGTACTTTGAGAAGGCGCTGCAAGCGCACTTTCAGGCGTGTAACCCCCCGACAGAAACAGCCCAGGCCCCAGCGCTAACACTTCTGAGCAGGGGGGCGTGACCGGTATCGTGAAGCTCGAGGAGGTTCAGTCTGTCCATTTCAAGCATGTAGCCAACTACCTGTATACCGGCGGTGAGTTCCTTGATACCGGTCCCATTCAACGGATGAAGCTAAACTAATCACCTTCCAGAGGTCGACTGGAACAGCGTGGATCCCGAACACAAGTACATGTTTGCCGTTGAGCTCGCCGTGGCTGCAGACTACCTCGGCTTGATCGGAATGCTCCAGCACATCGGTACAGAGATTGATACCCGTACAGCTGCTATAGCCCGAAATGTACGACAGAAAGCTTCCGGACTCAGCGCCCATATCAAGAAACGTGAGAAGTGGCAAATTGTCAACCAGGCTCTTCTTGACGACTACTTTAGTGCGGTGGAAAAGTCGTTCTCTCGCGAACATATCACAGCTCTTCGCGTGATTTGCGACGCATTAGCCAGACTCGTCCCAAAAACGCTCTTTGTTATACTTCACGACACCAGATTTTACAACAGGATGATGGCTATACCTGCATTCAAGTATCATCCTCAACAAGACGTATCGATTTCTCGGGATGGAGTACCTCTCATTCTGAGAAAGAAACCTGGCTCTGCGACGAAGAGCGGGTACGGTAGCCGTCTTCTCCGAGTCCGAGTCCGAGTCCGAGTCCATTGTGAATGGTGTTGGGGGATAGTTGGCTGAAGCTCCCGAATGGGCGTGGAGAATATTTCCTGACTGGGGGTTTTGTGGAAGAAAGGGTCGACTGAAAAACAAAAAAAAAAAAAGAATTCAGAAGGTAGGTACCGAGCGTTGAGGCGCGCCTGAGGCAGTTGGGGTGAGAAGCAGCGACCCTCTCAGAAAAAGCGCGCGGTCCCCTGGGGAAAGAGATTTATTTGGTCTGAACATGACGGTATCGCTCCTTCCTTCCTGCTGAGCTGGGAAATCGGCCAGCGGCGCCATGACCGGCCTCTGATCCCAAGTCAAGCCTTAGACCCGCTGTTCAAGCTCCGAGCACACAGAGCATGATCTCTGACCAGGGCTCAGCCACAGCTTGGTCTCTAACTGGTCAGCAAAAGAAGAATGAAGAAAAATTGCAGTAGGCGTGGGGCCAGGTTAGGAAACACGACGCCCCTGAGGTTCGTTTGCTTTGCTTGTTCCATGTGAGTAGGTAAGGTAGACACAGTAGAAGGGGCAGAGCCTTAGCTAACATCTCGGCATCTAAGCGACCATCAGACAAGATACAAAAATGGCACATCACCACACCTCAACATCGAACCGATCAAGCACACCAAGAGCAGTGTATTCTCATACCATACTGCCTAGCCATACTCTAAATGTTACACGAAACCCAAGTGTCCCAAAACCCAATCCTGTCGTCCAACCAAGCACGACATCACCTTCCAAACGCCGTCCCACCAAAGGATACCAAGGAGTCCTGCCGGGTAACCACCGGATAACTCCGACCATCCAACAAATGCAGTCCCAAAAAGTGGAAGAAAAGAAAAAAAAAAAAAAAACCCCATGCTCATGCCACGCTCCACACAAACGATGCAGCCTCGTCACACCCTCCCCCTTCGCCCCCGGAACAACCAAAAAGAAAAATCACTCATTGCCCTGCTGTGCCTCGTACACCCGCATCGCCCTCTCCAACTCCTCGAGGTTTGTCCGATCCCCATAGGCATCCGCCAGAACCGTGTACTTGCGCCGTTGCTCGAGGTCCTCTCTCTCCATGGCCGCCTGGCGTGCCAGATGTTTCTCAATCTGCACCTCGCGGTAGGATGCGACGCCGTAGCCGACGGCTACCAGCCCTGCGAGCGGGGGGATCCTGGCATGTGATGTGAGCAAGCGCGGCCGAGGTTAAGGTAACGAAACAAGAGACCAACCATTTCAGGCCGCGACTGCGGGAGGGGTTGGACATGTACGGGAGGAAGCTGGGGTGAACCCGGGCAGAGGTCGAGAAGGGTCTGGCGGGAGGCTGCTTGTTCATGTTGAATGCGTGGGTATTGGCGGTGGTAGTGCTGAGATGTGATGCCAAGAAATGGGTAGGTCTGGCCGATGGTGGGATGGAATGCAGGTGGGCGAGAACGGGTATTATAGAGGTGGGTTGTGTGCTTGTAAACGACGGGCCGAGTCAGGATTGGCAAGCGTCGGTCTCGGTGGTGGGAATCCAAGGGGGAGAAAAAGAAGGGGAGAGAAACAGAATAGGAGAAGAGAGAGAGAAGAAAACAAGCGGCTTCAAAGGAAGTCCATGTAACTTTCGGTGGGGTAATAGGGTAAGAATGGGGTCACGTTTTGAAGCGCGGCCAGCGAGAATAACAGAGTGGGCAGCATGTGGGGTGACGGCCGCTGCAAAGTGGTCTGTTCAGAAGCCGCTGCACATCAAGGGCGCTGCTTCCCTCGCGCGTTGGGCGCTGCATGTCGTGCCATTTGCGTCTGGGGGATGTGGGGAATGAGACAAAGGTTCACCCGTGGAAGCCGGCCCCTCCCGTTGTCCCATGCCGCTTCCCCGGACGCTTTCCCCTTTCCCCCGGATTTGCCGTGGCGTTTTCGTTGCGCGAGTGGGTCGCCCAGCCAATCATCCTCGGCCGTCGAGCTCCTCGGCTGGGAACCTCGGGGGCTACACTTGAGTCCCTGTGATTCTCGACACGTTAGGTGGAACTGCCGGCGGAGATTTCGAGACTGTGTTGGCCTGAGATATGTACGATGCCGCCCTATCCCCGGGTGGTCTAGCAGTCTTGCGTCGCATTGGGCTGTCCAGTCGATCGACAAACATTCGACGGCGTGAAACTCAATCCCTCCCGCAGCTTTCGAGGCTTGGGTCAGGGGGACGAAAACGAGGCATTTTCAACGTCGGCGGCTGTGACTTCGTGCGACATCATTACTCAGAGGCTTGCGCATTTATGTAGCCCATCATTTAGGGCGTGATATTGGGCTGCACTGACGATGGGGCGCAGAGCCAAGATCAAAACTGAGGCTTCTCTGATCGGTACTTGGATCTTCAATTTGGCAGAGCTTTGGGATGACAGATGTGCCACTGACTCAGCTTTGCGGGGAACCTCATCGGTAAAATGGTTGCCTCTATTTACTCAGCCCTTGAGGGCGCGCTTCTTGGGCTTTTTGCTGTCTGCAATCTCCTCTTCTTCATCCTCCCACTCCCCATTCTCCTCCATCTTGGCGTTGGCAAGCTCTTCTGCGTCACCCTCCAGGCCTTCGCTATCGAACCCGTCATCGCTGTACATGTCGCTGTAGTCGTCGACATCCATTTCGTCACCATCCTGGGTATCATTGGACTTTTTGTTGCCGGCCTTGGCCTGCTTCTTCTTCTCGACGTTCTCCTTTTGTTGCTTCTTCCGCGCCTCCTTCTCTTTCCTGCGCTGCTCCCACTTCTGCTCCATCTCACGGATCTCCTCCCTGGTCTTCCTGACGTGTTGGTGCCACAGGATTTTCCCTGAGCAAAGCCCCTCTTCGACCTTGGTCATGCGCAGCTTCATACGAGGGCCCAACTCCATGAGCTTCACAGCTCGACGCTCAACGTGGTCGTCCTTGCCATCATCTTCGTCATCATCCTCCTGAGCAGTGGCTCTGGCTTTCGAAGTAGGAACTCGCTTTGGTGCTGTCTCGAGGATCTCGACCTCGGCATCGGTATCGACCTCACTACCACTAGTGCCATCGGTCATATACCCATCCCCATTTTCGCCGCCAATCATGAACTCTGAAATGTCCCTAAGGTTGCCCAAATTCGGTATCCCGCCCTTCTTGCCCTTCCGAGACTTCAACAGCTTCTCTGCCGCATCCAATCTTCTCAAAGGCTTTGAAATGCCCACGGTTTTTGTAGTGATGGCGTAGTGACGGAAGTTGATGACAAAAGTTCCATCGTCCTCCTCCGACTGCTCCCTGTTGAGAAGCAACACTCTCCTGATCGACCTCAATGGTGTTTTTTGTGGGTTGATGGGAGGGAATAATGACTGGAACGCGGTCGTGGTAAGGGATTCGAGATGTCTAGGCACCTTGGAGTTCGCATCTGCATCAGGGTTGCTAAAGTTGTTCATGACCAACTGTGAGGTTCATTAGCAGGCTGGCGCAACGATTTCGCAAATTAGGATGGCATACCAGAGGCGGTGTGATGTACTCCTTTCCGCCTCCCTTGGGATGCCTCTGAGCCCGTCGCACATCTTTGCTGAGCGAATACTTCTCAACCTTGAAGTGGAATGTGGGACCGCGAGGCGTCATGGCCAATCGCAGGTTTGTGTTGCCGGACGAAGATCTTGAGAACAGGAGGAGATGCGACACGCCCAATGGGCCGCACATGCTGACATAGTCTCGTAGTCGGTTTGCTTTCCTCTCCTTGAGTCGCGAGGCTGTTCCGGGTTCCATGACCCTGCGCACGTCGGTTGCCAATTGACTGACACTTGTTCCCACCTCGCCGGCGCCAATCCGAATGACCATGCTCTTTGGGTCTGTCTTTGCGTTAATGTGGCCATTGATTGCCGTAGGGGTAGCCGGGTTGGTGGCCCCAACGTGGGTTCTTCTCTTGGTTCTGCGGCGCGCCATGCTGTTGAGATGTTGTTGGTGGTGTGATGGGTTGGTGTTTGTCTTGGAATAGCGCAAGCATCGCAATTGACAAGAAGCTCCCGGCTCGAAAAAATTCAGCGGGGACAGCTTATCGCTTATCGCCTATCGTGCTAGCTTCATGTCATTCACAACAGAGTTGCTTGTACCCTGATGAGATCACATCTATCCTAGTGACATTCAAGCGCACTAAATATGCTAAGAGCGCAATAGAAACACAGCATGAGGTAGGGGGCTTTGATATTTTTCTTCTAGATAGTCACTCAATCTCTCTGCAAGGTGGAATAGTGTGGTCAAACTTCCGTTAGGGCCCCTTTTCTGTTGTGAAAGCCCCCGGCAGGCGAGGGCCCCCACCCACGATAAGAACTTTGGGAATTTTGGCGAACCTCGATGAGCTCGACGAACTCAACTTGCTGCCCGCAATAAAGTCTTCAGACCTCCCACACACCAAAAATGTCGTCAAAACGTAGAAAGGTCGGGCATTCCGACCAAGCCGCCGCTTCAGTGCCGGTCCCCTCAGTCTCCGCGCCCTCAAAGTCCAAATCAGAAGCTGATCCAGCGCAATCCCCTCCACCCTCCGAGCCCGAATCTGCGACATTGGACAATGCCTCAAGGCAAGAGGAGGAAGCCGCGCCAAAAACCTTCAAGGAGCTGGTATGCTCACCCGTTCTGTTCCTGAGTCATTAGCTAACGTTTGTAGGGTGTCGTCGACTCCCTGTGCGAAGCCTGCGACCGTCTTGGATACAAAAAACCGACCCCTATCCAACAACAAGCGATACCCCTCGCGCTGTCGGGCCGAGACATAATTGGAATTGCGGAAACAGGTTCAGGAAAAACGGCGGCATTCGCTCTCCCGATCTTGCAGTCTCTTCTCGAGAAACCACAACCCCTGTTCGCCCTTGTTCTCGCTCCCACGAGAGAACTTGCGGTTCAGATCCAGCAGGCTTTCGAGGCCCTTGGCTCTCTGATCTCGCTCCGATGTGCTCTGATCGTGGGAGGCATGGATAACATGCAACAAGCCATTGCCCTGGGAAAGAAGCCTCACGTCATTGTCGCATCACCCGGAAGACTGTTGGACCATCTTGAATCCACCAAGGGATTCAGTCTGTATGTTCCGAAATGTCTTTGGTGGTTTGCACAAAAAGCTAACATAACGCCCCAGCCGTAATCTTCAGTACCTAGTCATGGATGAAGCCGACAGACTTATCGACCAGGACTTCGGCCCTACAATCGAGAAGATCCTCAAGTTCCTCCCCAGAGAGCGAAGAACGTTCCTCTTCTCGGCCACCATGTCCAGCAAAGTCGAGAGTCTTCAGCGAGCCTCGCTCAAGGACCCCCTAAAAGTCAGCGTCTCGAGCTCCAAGTACGCCACAGTGTCAACGCTTGTACAGAACTACCTCTTCATCCCACACATGCACAAGGACACATACCTTGTCTACTTGTGCAACGAGTTCGCCGGGCAGACAATCATCATCTTCACCAGGACCGTTCTCGAGACGCAGCGGATTGCCATCCTTCTCCGAACCCTCGGCATGGGCGCCATCCCACTCCACGGTGGCCTGTCCCAGTCCTCCCGTCTCGGTGCCCTGAATAAGTTCCGTGCTGGTTCCCGTAACATCCTCGTCGCAACAGATGTTGCCGCTCGTGGTCTCGATATTCCCAACGTTGACTGTGTGCTCAACTTTGACCTGCCCGCTGACTCCAAGACCTACGTCCATCGTGTCGGTCGTACTGCTCGTGCGGGCAAGTCTGGTCATGCCATCAACATTGTCACCCAATAGTAAGCTCCCCTTCTTTGATATTGTATCGGTAAAAACTAACCTGGACAGTGACGTCGAGATCTACCAGCGCATTGAAAAGGCGTTGAAGATGAAGCTAGACATCTATCCACACGAGAAGGAAGAGGTCATGATATTCAAGCCGCGCGTTGAGGAAGCCCAGCGTGAGGCACGAGCCCAAATGAAGGAGTTGATTGACGACAGGGGTAACAAGGGCTCCATCCTCAAGGGGCACAAGGGCAAGAAGAGGAAGGGTCCCGTCTCGTCTCGGGACCACATGGATGCTGAAGAGGGTTAAGGGGTGTCGACTGGAGTTGACGTTGATGATCTAGGGGTGTCCGCCATTTTCCTACCGTTCTTGATATCCACAGCGTAGCGTTTAGATAAAAGATGGAACGGCCAAGTTAGGTCAATGTAAGGAAACATAGCCAATCGAGTACTTTGAACAAAACTGATGGCGGACAAGTGGTTCAATGCGCCTAGTGTCCATCACTGCGCTGAGGCGTTCATTGTTCAGTTTTCTTCATTACCCTGGAGTGCCTGATGTGGGAAATCCCCTTTGCGCAGAATCCTGGAAGCAATCATGTTCTACATGTCAGGCCCAAAAACGGCCCTCTTGAAAGGCCAAACGAGGATCACGCGCTCAACCACCCTCAGTCAAAACCCTCGTCCAATCAAACTTTCTCCACCTCTTCTTAAACCCATCCAACCTCTCATCCGACCTCGTCCACCTGCCCTGCCGCTTAATCACATCCGGCTCAACATCCAACATGCCACCGATAATCTCCCTCGCGAACAAATCCCCCTTGGGCCACCTCCCCGAGTCCTCCACGATATGACCCAGCCCGCCATCCAACGTGAACCACACATGGAAATACGGCATCTCCTTGGCCAAGCTCCGTCGAAACGCCAACTTCCCCAGTCCCTCCTTCGCCCTCTTTCCCGTGTCGATAATCTTCTTGTGCTGCGACCACTCCTCATCCGTAGAGAGCATAGCCTCGCGGAAGAAGGCGGGTGCTGTGTCGCCCAGTTCGTACGGGATCGGTACAGCGACTAGAGCTGCGTGCAGACGACGATGGGGAGCAGCGGCGTTTTCGTAGAAAACGACATCACGTCCCTGTTCGTGGTAGAGGCGGGTGAGACTCTTCATGAAGTTGCGCATTTCTTCCCACTCGTCGTCGTCGCATTCGAGCAGGTTGGTGCGGTGGCTCAGCGGCGCGATGATAGCGCCGCCTTCGGCGCCTGTCAGTTCTGGAGCGGTAGGGAGGGTGAGATAGACACGGGTAGCGAGGGAGATGATGGGCGCAAGGGGGAGGTTTTGGGGCGGGGCGCGGTCTTCGTGGTGGCAGAGGGGGCATTTGTCGAGGGCTTGGTTGAGTTTCTTGTACTCGGATACGGCCATATTTTTGAGGCTGGCTTCGGATTTGTGGACGCGCTTTGCAAGCTTGGCGGCGTTTTCATCCAGATATTCCAGGTCGTCATCGAATTTGGTGTCTTTGGCGATGCGCTCGGCGAGACGCATGCCTTCACCGCCGGCTTGGCCGCGGGTTCGGCGCTCTTCGCGGACCATGTCTTCGATCGTCATGTCTTCGTTGGCTTCGACTTGGCCGCGCTCGATGCCGCGCTTGTTAGTGATAGCCTTGACTTCGCCGCGGTGCCCAGCGAGCATCCGGTTGTGGGAGGCGTCGAGGACGATGGCGTTGGAGCCGGCGGTTCCAGCGGTGAACGATTCCAGGGCGGCGTTGTACTCTGCTTCGAGCTTCCCAGCGTTGGGGGCGTTGCGCATCTGAGCCTTGAGAAGCTTGGCTTTCATGCGGTTGAGGGTGGATTGGTCAATGGGGACGACAGGCTCGTTGACGACGACGCCCTGTTCGGGCTGTGGTGATGGGGAGCGATTGTGCTTCTCTGGCTCTGGTCGGGTGTTGACTATTCTTTCTCGGTAGAGATCCCCACTCGGTTTCTCCTTGCCGACATAACCCTCCCCGTAGATCCTCCTCCTATCCATCTCTATCTTCTCTTCCCTCGCGTCGTCGAACTCCTCTAGACTGCCGAATCTCTCGATTCCCACCTCGTCCACCGACCGTCCACTCTGCTCCGCAAGAGTGTAAACGGCGTTCAGCCTGGTCATTCGCCACTGAGAGCCCTCATCCCCGAATGTGTACTTCACTTCCCGCTTCTTTGGCTCTTGAGATTCCTCTGGTGCCTCTTTCCCGACGTCCAGACCAGCTAAGCGGGTGTTGAGCTCTCGGTGGTGAAGTATCCGTTTGGGCTCCTCTCTGGCCGGTGAAGGGCTCTTCCTCTTTGAGCCTCTCTGCACATAGTCGACATCGAGCGCCGAGGGGGCTGCCATCCAGGAGTCTCGGACTAAGGGGGGGTCATTGGGAGCCCTCTCCTCATCGGGAAGCGGTAGGTCCTCCTTTGGGTCCGACTCTTCTGTGTGTTTGAGATCTTTCCCACCACGATCTCGGCGACTATCTTCCCCAAGGGTCTTCGACCTCTCCCGTGACTTGTGTCGGTGTTTGTGTCTGCGCCTGTCTTCGTCGTCGTCGTCGCGCGAATGTCGGGACCGCTTGTGCCGGTGGCTATCCTCGTCCGAGTCGTGGTCTCGGGACCGGTGGTGCCTGTCTTTATCCTTTCTATCTCTCTCCCTGTCTTTGGTACTGCGCCCGTCCCGGTCTCGGTCTCGTTCACGATCCCTGTCTCTGTCTCGGTGGCGCTCTGAGGATTTGTCGCGTCGATGATGCCTGTGTTTGCGTTCCCGACGCTCCTCTTTCTCCTGGCCGACCCGTTCACGCTCTGCTTTCTCGGCAGCCAACGCCTTTTCGAATTCGTCTAACCCATCCATTTTAACTGAAGAGGTAGGTCCTTCGCAGACCTGTTCGCTGTGGTCGAGGTTCCAGCGTCGACTGGGGATGGCTCCACCAAAATTCATCGTGGTGTGACGTAGATTTGGTTACCTAAGCAGAATTCCAGCGATAAGATAGGCCCCCGACCGCCGCTCCAACAGGGCGGAGAGCAACCAATGGCCACCAAGCTGGGGACATCAGACCAATTCACAAAATGTGTCACACGTTGTGGGAAATACCATTGTTTTACTTGACTCTTCGCACTTTATCCAACTCCGTTTCATACATTACAAATGCCAAAATGCTGGCAGGAATCAGGATCCAAGTGGAAGCTACCCCTCCTTACAACCCGTATTTATCGACTCATCCCCAGAATCATGTCGTTTCCGCGTAAAGCGCCTTCCAACTCAGGTATACCTGCAATGCTCCCGCGATGCTCTGCACAAGGCCAAAGAACATTGTCATGATGAAGACTAATATGGCCACCCAGAACGTGTACCACTGCACCGAGTTCCGACGGTCATTCCACCATTGCTTCAGCCCCCATGGGCTGGACTCGTCAAAGGCTTGCTTTAGAATAACGAGCCGGTCGTGCCAGAATGAGAAGTGCTCGAACCGCCGTCTCTGTTGTGGTCGTATCGTGCCACACTTGGCCATTGCTGGATCCAACTTGTGCTCGACAATCTGGCGGCGAAGCCAGCGGAGAGACTTTGAGTCGTTCTGGGGGAATAGCAAGGCGAGCGTTCGGAGCGTCTCGTCGATAAATGACTTCGAAAAGACTGGATGGTGAAGCGTCTGCTGGGAGCGAAGGAATCCGACCTGGTGGAAGACCATGACGGACTGGTCATCATCGGCCAGCAAGAGGTGATCGACAATGTTGTTGGTCCATTTGACCTTGATGCCGCCGATATACACCAAGTTTCGAGCGGTGAAGATCTTCCCCATTCGGAGGTTATCAGGCTGCAACACTTTTTCTGGTCGAAAGTGCTGCCCGATCGCTTGTCGCAGCGTCTGTGGACCTGACCAGCTCAGGAAACTGGCTCCTATGAAGCGGTACTCGGGAACACCAACTTCGGCCATCAGAAGCAAGCTTGCGCACATGTCCACGGTTTTTTCCGCCTTTGTGCGGCGGTCGATGTCGACATCATCTGGTGGGCTTCCAAGGGAAGTGCACAGCTCTGTCCGCGTTGCGTCTTTCAATATTTCCATCGCAATGTCCACGATCTCTGAATGCGATTTGATGGAGATATGGGTCCCTCCCTCGCGGGCCGATCGAAGATATCGAGTCGAGTAGTACTCGAGATACGGGTTCAAGTCGATTGCGTCAAACTGTTTCCCTGGTTCGCTGGCTTGCCATAAGTGGTCTTTGAGCCATTCACGCACGTCGCCGGGAATCGGGTACCTCTGTAGTGAGGTATCCATGGCCGCGCATGTCTTCGTCGACAATGGTCTTCGGGTTGATGGGGAGCATCCTGTTCAATTCGCGAGACAACCTGGGGAGTTTTTCTACTGCGATGGCCGATTTCCTGGCTGCTGCGCTTCACGTTTGGTGTTTTGATGTTCTCTGATTCGCCCTCCCTCACCGAGATTGTGGCGGTGTTGGCCTCTGAACCGCAGCCCATGGCCTTCACAGGGGTCGAATGAGGGGCAACGAACCCGATCAGACAATTGAGAGTCTTCAACCTCCCGATCGTCTTTTTTTTTCTTCTTTCCTTCTCCTACTCCATTTCCTAGGCATTTGCACACTCGGTTCCATGACTCAGCCGGCGACGACATCACCGTGATCACCAGGAAAGACCCCAGCGCTCACTTGGCCTTCCTACAAAACCATTGCCATGGATCTAGGCTTCATCAGACGCAGACTTGAAAGCAGGCCATACGCCGCTACTTCGACAGGGCGATATTGTGGTTCAGCAAAGGTGAAGGGGATTCGAACATCGTTCTATGAAGCCATCGGCCCAGCGAGACAAGAGTTCGACGAGAACATCAAGGAAGCCATTGTATCTCACATCAACGATAACAGCGACAAACTGCGAAGCCCGGCATCTCATCTTGTTCTATCGCTGTTCATGGTGGGACACTCGAAAGACAGGACAAAACCAGTGGTCATGTTCGTCTCTGTAGAGAGGTCCGACGCGAGGCATTCCGCTTGATCAAGGACAGTGGGATTATGAAAGACTTCCGCGGCTTCGGCCTCGGTGAAATGTCCCTCAAAGCCGAGTTTGAGGACCTCCAACCCCTCGGTTCTGAACCAAACTCAACAATCATCCGGCTTACCAACTCAAGAGCAACGTGCTTCAATGTGCCCGACAGGCCCATTGAGATAATCGGAGAGGAGTGCGGAAATGGTGATGAGTTGAGACTCATGATGAACGGTACCTATTCAACCGATATGGGCAGTGGTTTTGCCACATCTGGTGGGACACTCAGCTACAGTGGTGTCTACATGTATCAGACCGTTAGTCACTTCCATCAGCCACGAGAGTCTGAGGAAGCTCCGGCAGATGTCACGACGCATTTGGAACCCAGCGATGATGAATGCGAAATTACGGGACTCAGTGACTCCGAGGACGAAGACGAAGCTTTGGCCTGTGTCACGAGTCGCGGAAGCGCAACCCCTCCAGCAACGTACAGCGACCTGGCTTCAGCAACCGATAGTCCGTCTGAGCAGCAGTATGAAGAGACCATTTTCTCCGCGGGGAGCTTTGAGAACAGAGAGCAGCAGGTCTTGCGTCAATCGCCCACTCAACCACGCCCCAAAACCCCAGAGGTGCTCGAACAACTTCCGCAGCCCATCTTCGCCCTCGGAGCAAGTTCGGAAAAGTCATTTTTACTTCGCCTTCTCTCGACACGTCGCTCATCCGTATCGACGATGTCTCCGAGCCCAAGAACGTCATCCCGCTCGAGGCATTTGAAGAATACGTCGAGAGCGCAACAGTCGATGCCGCCATCAAGGTTTCGACGTTCAGGGGTGAGTTTGGCGGTATGATCTCGGGCACATCCTCGTTTACGTGTTTGCCTGGGTCAAAACTCCTCCAGGAAGTCTATACTGCCAAGGTCAGCGAACCTCTGAAGCCTGGGGACTGTGGATGCTGGGTTAAGAACCCCGTTACCGGGAAGCTCTTCGGTCACGTCATTGCTGGAAGCCCAACCACTGGACAGGTGTTGATCATGCCGGCGGCCAGGGTATTTTCCCAGCTACTCCACGATATCTCGACCGAGGAACCAGCCGGTGAGGAAGAAGCGTGCAACGTCGAGACGACAAGCGCACCCGGATCTCCTCCGCACACTCACGGCTTAGGGCCGCTCGGTAGGATTGAGTCTCCGCCGTTCTCTCCGCCGCCTCCGTCCCTATCCGAGGGGTCCACGGTGGCGACTGGGCCGTTCGACTTCCACTACAATCTGGAAGGTTCAGATCTAAGCCCCGTGATGCTTCCCTCTCATGATCGTGCTTTCGAGGGTGGTCACTTTTCGCTTGGGGCACCCCCCGCCCTGACTGGTACTTTTCGCCCATATGCCGATTGGCCATTCCCTTCTCTGGATTGCGGTACCTTGTCCGAGTTTACCTTACCGAGCGAGGTAAACTGGGAATTCAGTCCCACGTCCAACTTTACGACCAACCACGAGGATCCCCCTCCGATCAAGGTGGCTTTGGAAGAAATCTTAGAGGTGCACAGCGAAGAGGAAATCTCTTCCTACCCACCACCCAAACGCAGGGCTGGCCACGACGAGCCAGGAGACGACGACGACGACGACGACGATTATAAGTCGGTGAAGAAGCAGAGATCACAGCCAACCAGGCCGCAGCCACGGCCCACTCGCCGAAAGGGAAGCGCTGGTCAGATAGTGAGACACTGTCCTCGAGCAAACTGCAGCCAAACATGTTCGAGCCCAATATTGTTCGGCAGGCACATGAGGGAGGAGCACACGCGTCCTTACGCCTGCGTCTTCGGCTTTTCGGGCTGTCAGTCGGCATTCGCCAGAAAACTCGAATGGAAGTGTCACGTCAGTTCAGAGCACCTTGTCCTGGACCATTGGATATGCCGGGAAGATGAGTGCGGAAAGATAGACCAGGCATCTCGGCCGGAGGAGGACAAGAGCGGCGTTCCCAACGGCGCCACATTCAACCGCAAGGACCTGTACGCCCAGCATATACAGCGCACGCACAGGCACGAGTCCGACCATGCTAAATGGGGCGACAACAGTCTGCCACGACGCAAGGTTGTTCGAGAAGAATGTTGTCCTCCCGAGCACCTAAACTGCCCCGCAGATGGCTGTTCAGCGGAGTTTCATGGCCCGGAAGCCTGGGATCAGTGGATGGAGCACGTCGCAACGCATCTCAAGCTTGCAGCAAATGGCACGGAGCCCAAGGTCTTGTTTAGCGGGAACGGTGATCACGTATTCATCGAATGGGCAAGTCGAGATGGGGTGAACATAATTGAGCGTCTGGGAGAGAGATGGCAACTGACGAAGAATCTGGACGAGGGGACTAGAGGGACGAGCAAGTTAAGAATCTCAGAAGGAGAAAGGGCGCCGGGAGGGGGGAGGGACACGGCGGTGTTCAAAGACCATATAGCGGACGCGAGAGCATCAATACCCGCAAACGAGGTTGACGGAGTTGAGAGCCGAGGGAGAGGCACGATCGGGGGCGACGGAGCCGAGTCGTTATGCATAGAGGGAGAAGGGCAAGGCGATATCAGTGGTATCTAGGATGAACAGGGTTCCGAGGAGTAAGGGCAACACCATCACACGACTTGGGCTCACGACGACCATGTGCATATACTAACGGCCTCCCCCGATCAAACTACGTTTCGTATTTTATTTTATTTTTTGACACACAGAAGCAATGGATTTCATCATCATCAACAGCGCATTGACAACAACAGGAGCCCTCCTGACCTCCCACAACTAACACAGTCACCGCAGCTAACGTGAACAACCTTGACAACCAACAAAACACGACCACTTGACCACTCCGTCCTCCCAATCCTACCACCACATCTCCATCCAAACCGCCGAGTCATCCTCCAAGTTTCACCACCCCTCATCCTTCAGCTCAGCATCACCAACCACAACATGACGTCAACTACCGCGCCGCATTGTAACCCCAAACCGCGCCGCGCCCCTACCGTGTTGGTTTCCGATAAACCGGGCGCCCTTCTATTTTCCACTCCCACATGGCCATCCCGCGTTGTGCAGTTTCCAGTGAATCCATCTCGGTAGTTAGGTAGTCTATATCCTCACACGGCAGGATATTTCTCATTCCATCGATCCCTCCTGCATCCTGCGTGTAACCAGCACCAAATCCGGCACCAAATCCACATCCACCCGGCCCGCGTATGTCTGAACTCACGCAACCCAAACGACATGCATCTCCCTGTTCGCAACATCACAAATTCGGCACCGAAAATAATTCCAGGTCAATCCCACTCCTCCTTTGACCCCGGCCCCGTTCCTGAACCCACATAATTATCACCTTCTGCTCCCATCGCTAATGTACCCTCCTTTGTCATACCGCCCCAAGTTTTGGCGCCCTCGCTTCTGCCCGTCAGAGGTTCGGCACAAATACCAGAATTAGAAACCGGGCCGGATTCGGGAGTGGCTTGCTTCCACGGGGTCTCCGTCAATTGTGAGCGAGGAGAGAGGTGTGAGTAAACACTTTATTTACTGTGACGTGTATTTGCTTTGCAGGCATTCCTTATAGCGGATTGGGATCTATCTTACACAAAGTCAGAACCCGTATTTTCAGGGGACAGGGTGTTTGATAGAACAGGAAGCTCGAATGATCATTACCAATGAGGTGTATATCATGACATGACTACATAAGAAAAAAGCTAGGTATGTGCCAACACAACTCCCTCAACGCCGGGTCCAATCATCCATTTCACCTCGGCGTTTGCGCTTGTTCCGTTCCATTCCCTTGATCATCGTTAAAATAGATCATTACATGGAGAGGCATTTTCAGCATCCCATCAGAAACCCGGGGTATCAGCCCATTCATTCATCCAGTTTAATTTCCCTTGCCCAAACCCGCTCGCTTGCTCAAATGAGTGTGTAGTGACATGCCGCGATCCCGCTCACTGAGTGTAGTGGTACCTTTGAGTTAGCTGACCGTGCCCATAATAGCCATAAGGAACCTGTTGTCCTGGTCTCACCTTGGCATAGTCAGCGGGGTTGTAAGGTGGGTAGTGTGATGGATGCGGGATGCGAGGGTCCAGTTTTCTCAGAGCGTCTTCGCGGTGTTCCTCCACTGTCTCCCTGTGCGGTGCAAGCTGCGACGAGAACCCCTTATCCAGCCCGGGCGAGTTGTAGCCGCCGGCGGTGCCGACCGACGATGTTGATGTTGGCCGTGAGCCGCCTTGGGACCATTGCCCTGATTGTGAGGGGTTGGGGCTGGCGTGGACGGAGGGTGGTGTTGAGTATGACGAGTCGCGATATGGCGGTGAGTCGCGGATTTGCTGAGGCGCGGGCTTCGGTGGCTGGATGGCGGGGCTGGCGTGGTAAAAGTCGCCGGGCATCTCGATGGCAAAGTGACCTTGCGGTTGGATCTCTGCGGCGGGCATCTCGAACGCACCGTTTGGTGCGCCGTACCCGAACGCTGCGGGCTGGTTGCTGTGTGCACTGCCGGGCGTGTTGGGCCGGTAGCCATTCTTCCCTGACATGGTGGACTGCGGTCGCGGAACGTTGTACGGGAGCTGGGGTGACTGTGACGCAGGCGGAGGCGTGGATGCGAGGGCCGATTGGCGGAGGCTGAGTGGCGATGGAATCGGAGACCGGATGGTGTTCCTTCGGTCGGCCGGGTTGACTGTCTTGAGCTTGCCGTCCTGAATCATGCCCTGCAACACACCGGCATCCAGCAACTCGGCCTTCTTAATGATGCGCCGAACCATTTCCCCGCTGGCCTTCTTGAGCTGTGATTTCACAAAACCGATGACCGTCACATTGCACTTGATCTCAATGTCCTCCTTCAGATACAAGCCGTCCGACGGCGCGCCGAGAGCTTTCAGCCCAATCTCCTGGGGCTCTGGCGGCTCGTAGCCGGGCTGATTGCCAGCGATGCGGTATTTGTTGCGCAGGTCCACATTCATGGGCGCATAAATGTGAGTCTGGAGACCCCAGGGCATGTCGTGGAAGCAGCCGTTGAACTTGATGATGGAGGCGCCCATTTTGCCAATCCCTGGCATGAACGTTATCCGTTCGGTGATCTCATACCACGTCGAGTAGTACTCATCCGTCTCGGCATTCTGCGGCGCTGCGATGGGCTTGTGGTCGAGCACCAGCGGGTTCAGCGTAATGACCTCGGAATGCGAATGCAGAATGTCGATGGCCAGCTGCCGGGGAATGAAGCCCGGAATGGGCGTGATGATGGTGAAGGTGTCCTTTTTCCGCAACATGGCGGGCAACTGTTTGCGACGAGCGACTTGTCAGATGCTGAGGTGCGTGGTGTCGAGGGATCCGTCCTGTTTCTCAAGCAGAATTCAAGGCGGAGAGAAGGCGGAAATGGCGATAAGGCAAACGGGATTCCGTCACGGTGCCTGAGAACAAAGCAGCGTCGACGGTCGGGTACACGGGATCACTTGCGGCGCCGATCGAGGGTTGTTGGGCATGAAAGAGGGAGAGAAAGGAAAGCAAGTGACATCGGCGGGCATCATCGGGGGGAGCTTGGGGGTAAATGAGGGCTGGGCCACCGCCTGTCCTCCAAAATTGGTGTGGGAGCGAAACACACAGCTACCAACTCCCGTCTCCCAAGCGGGGGACCATCGTTGGCCATGGCTGGAATCCAGCGTCATTTCTGGGCAAGGCCGCGCAGGCTCGGGGCGTGGCCATTGGGCCCGACAGCTGGCTGCCCCGCCAAGCCTTCGGCGTGCCATCGTCCCGCGCAGTGTGGTGGATGCGGATGACGTGAGATAGCTTGTACACTTTATAATTCCATTTATTCCGTCACTCTCGTAGAATCCTGCTGGCGCTTGCAGATTCGTTTGCCACATGAAAGCTGGAGACAGGAATGGCGTATTTTGGAATCTGATTCCCGTCCTTCCCGCGCGGCAGCGTCGCCAGAAAAGCCCAGAGCATGCAACCTGCATCTGCAGGAGTGTTGGACTCGCAACCCTAGGGATAATATGGGATGGTTGGTGATGAGACATGCATTCGGGCTGGAAGCACATCCGCCTGGCAAGCCTGGATCTGGAGGGGTCGGCCGCTAGGCGCGTCCGTGAGGTCCATGCACCCGAGTGCGAGTAGCAAGGATCCTGGACCTGGCCGGGGGCTGAAGCGTGTCCGGTCTGTTGTGGTCAAAAGCAAAAAGTCGCTCGTTTCCATGCATGGCGTGCGCTGTATTCGTTACGCGGATTCGATGCGATTATTCCCAAGCTGCCGAGTCGGAGTGTTGTCTCAATGTTGCTGCCTATTCCTTACGGCTCATGTCGGAGGAGGAGAGCAGCTGGTTAATCCAGCCCTGCAAGGCCGGGATGCGAGGATGGCACCCTGGAGCTTGTGGAACACGTTTTGCCCCACCGTGGGGCGAAGCTCCACAATTCAATTCCAAACCCCTCCATCATTGATTTTCTCAGAAACACCATTCAACGTTGTGGTCGATATTAGCTTCTGCCGACGCGCTTCACCGTTACCTTCCAAACAACGGCTTGCGCGCTTCCTGGAGCGATCTAGCAATGGCTTCGACCTCGGCGCCGTCGGCCGGCCAAGGCGAGCAGGCGTCTCAGCCGGTGGCTGTCGTGTGCGTCGGCATGGCAGGTGAGCAGATCATGGCTTCAGCCTCCTGTGTCAAGTTCCCTGGCTGATCCCCCGTCAGGGTCCGGCAAGACAACGTTCATGCAGCAGATCAATGCTCACCTCCACCGCAAAAAGGAGCCGCCCTACGTGATCAATCTGGACCCGGCCGTGATGCACTCGCCCTTTGAGAGCAACATCGACATTCGGGACTCGGTGAACTACAAGGAGGTGATGAAACAGTACAACCTGGGGCCAAACGGCGGCATCTTGACATCGCTCAATCTGTTTGCGACCAAGATCGACCAGGTTGTCAGCCTCCTGGAGAAGAGGACAACGCCCGACCCGGCAAACCCCGCGCGCAAGCCGATCCAGAATATCCTGGTTGACACACCCGGCCAGATCGAGGTGTTTGTCTGGTCTGCATCCGGGACGATCCTTCTCGAGTCCCTCGCCTCGTCCTTCCCGACTGTGATTGCTTACATCATCGACACGCCGCGCACTAGCTCGACGTCGACCTTCATGAGCAACATGCTCTATGCGTGTAGTATTCTCTACAAGACGAAGCTCCCGATGATTCTCGTCTTCAACAAGACGGATGTGAAGGACGCTTCGTTCGCCAAGGAGTGGATGACTGACTACGATGCCTTCCAGGCTGCGCTTGCCGAGGACGAGAGCAACAACGCCTTTGGCGGCCAGGAGGGAGGCGATGGCATGGGCTCAGGTAGCGGTTACATGGGTAGCCTGCTCAACAGCATGAGCCTGATGTTGGAGGAGTTCTATAACCATCTTAGTATGGTTGGCGTCAGTTCGCTCTATGGCACGGGCATCGACGAGTTCTTTGAGGCCGTCAAAGAGAAGGCCGAGGAGTTCAAGCGCGACTATCAGCCTGAGCTTGAGAGGAGGCGGGAGGAGAGGGAAGAAAACAAGAAAAAGGCGAGAGAGAAGGAGCTCGAAAAGATGATGAAAGGCATGTCGATGGGCGGAAGCTCGTCGGTTGAGCCAAATGTGGGTGATATCAAGGACGATGATGACAAGATGGCCAGCGAGAGCTCAGACGACGACGACGATTTCGACGAGGACGACCGTGAGGGACTGCAGGCAAGGTACGAGGCGGCGATGCAGGCTGAACAAGATTCTACCGGTCAAGATGCCAGCTTTGCAAAGTACATCTATACATCACAACGGTAGAGGTCTGGGGTGGTTGGATGGAAATGGGGTCAAAAGGTCAGGCGTTCAAGCATCAGTGGCGTTATGAGACATGATACCAACATAGGAAATGGAAAATCGGAAGTTGTCGTATGACTAAAAGACTGTATCCATTGCTCCGTCCCCGCCAAACGCCGTGATAATGACTGATGTCCATGAACCCTGCCTTCGTCGCCTAACCCCCTATTTACAACCCCTCTCCGTAGCCTATGTCCTAATACTTAGATCGCGCGCCTACGAGTCTGCGTCGCATACGGGCTTGGCAGATCGAACAGAGTATATCGGTATCGGACGGCATATCTCTGAAGGAGACAAACTATCGTGCCTCGAACTGCACCATTCTGCGCAAAGTCAGAACCGCTCCGCGACGCATCAAGCCATTCATTCTCACCTCTTGGTCCGCTCCTTGTACAGAACACGAGCACCGCACTTTTGGCAACGGATAGGCGCGCCCTTTTCGAGGGGGACTCTGGCCGCGCAGTCGCCGCAGTTGTAATACATGATGCCGCCACCGCTCTCGACGCCAAAGCTGCGATCGCCTGAGCCGCTAGCGCCGCCGCCAAACGACTGCTGGGTGCCGGTAGGAATCTGGTACTGTTCGCGCGACATGTTTACTTTATGCTTTCGTCTTCTCGAATGCGCTTCGGTCCGTTCGTGGGGGGAGATGTGTAGACTGAGGGGTTGAACGAAAGATGACCAAGCGGCAAAGGCAAAACAATGGGAAGACCGAACCAAAAAAAGGCGGCCGCACCCGGCAGAATTTTCTCTCTGACCCGCACGTGACTATTCTGCGTTCCCCTTGTCCCTGACAGACAGTGAACCACCCGCCCACATGCCGAGGTCAAGGCCCATCCCGGCAGGCAGTATCAGGGAAACGGAACAGAGCTCCCGAACTTGACTTGTTTGCAACACCAATATCAAGCATCACCAACCCGCTTCGGTCTTGAACTCTCCCATTTTAAACCCCTCCCAATCCTTCCACCCCAACCATTCCTATTGTACATAAATCTTGCCCTTTTCAATTCTTCCCAAACCCGAAAAAGATGTCGCCCTCCCTCCCCGACTCCTCCTTCGACTCCCCCGCCTCCGCCTCCCAACAAGACCCAGCCTGCCCCTTCTGCAACATCTCCCAAACTTACCCGCCCTACCCACCCACCACGCCCCCTTCCTCAGAATCCTCAATAATCGCACCAACACTCACATCCCCTCACCCACAAACCTTTATCGTCCTCTCCACCCCGCTCCTGATCGCCTTCCTCGACATCATGCCCCTCTCCCCCGGGCACATCCTGCTCTGCCCGCGCGCGCACCGACCCAAACTGACCGACGCGACACCCTCCGAAGCAGCCGAAATGGGACGCTACTTACGGGTCCTTTCAGCGGCGGTGGGACGCGCGACCGGTGTTAAAGACTGGAACGTGGTGCAGAATAACGGGGCGGCGGCGGCGCAGGTGGTGATGCATGTGCATTATCATATCATTCCACGTCCCGAATTGAGGGCGACGGGGCGGGAGAGGTTTACGAGTACCATGTTTGGACGGGGGCAGAGGGAGGATTTGGATGAGGAGGAGGCGGCGGGGTTGGCGGAGAAGGTGAGGAGGGCGGTTGGGGAGGTGTTGAGTGAGGAGGGGGAAGCTGGGGCGAAATTATGAAGCTTTTGATCCAAATATGGAAAAACAAACAAAGAGCAAGGTGTTTTGGGAGTTGGAACAATCATATTGCCATTTGGGTTTTTGTCTATGGGAGATATCTACTCGTCATCGCCGAAAAAGACCTTCACGGGGAGCCAGGAGTCGCCACAGACCTTAAAGCGGTGGGGGATCGCATCGATTTTGGCGACTTCTTCGTCGGTCAGGTCCCAGCCGTCGAGGTCGAAATTGGCTTGAATCCGAGACGGGGTGACGCTCTTGGGGAGGACGCTCCAGCCCTTTTTGAGACCCCAGAGGAGGAGCACCTGGGCAGGCGACTTGCCCTTAGCTTCGGCAATTGACTTGATGGTCTCGTCGTTATTGAGCGGCGAGTCGGAGCTGCCGAGCGGGGAGTAGCCCGAAACGTGGATGCCCTTGGCGGCGTTGTAGGCGACCAGCTTGGGCGAAGGGTTCCCTGGGTGGAGCTCGATCTGGTTGACGGCCGGGACGATCTACCATGTCTTAGATTCTCTGTTTGCATCCGTCGGAGAGGGAAGAACGCACCTTGCAGCTGGGATCGTTCAACAACCGCTCCAGGTTCTTGATCCCAAAGTTGCTCACGCCAATGTTTTTCACCTTGCCCGTCCCAACCAGCTTCTGCAACTCGCGCCACGTGTCGACAAAGTCCCAATCGGGGTAGTGCTTCTTGAGGTCCGACGGATCCGTGCTAGACGGCCAGTGCATCAGATACAGATCGACATAGCTGGTCCCCAGGTTGGCGAGCGACCGGTCAATGGCCTCTGCAACGCGCTTGTGCCAGGGATTGTCGAGCTTAGTGGTCAGCCAAATCTCCTCCCGCGGCACGCCCGACGCCCGGATGCCCTCGCCGACCTCCTTCTCGTTCCCGTAGGCAAAGGCCGTATCGATATGGCGATACCCCGCCCGCAGAGCTGCCTCGACGGCCTTTTCGACCTCGCCCGGCTTGGACTGCCACGTCCCGAGACCAATGGCGTGGATGGAGTCGCCCGTGTTGAGCTTGTGAGTGATCTGGGTGTTCTTCGCCATCTTGCTGCTGCTGTGTCTGTATCTTGCTGTTGAAAGAAGTGGAGAAAGAAGAGGTTGCGAGGTTCTACGATGATGACGGCAAGACGTTACAGTAGTCACAGTCGTAGACCTAGGGAAAGAGGAGGCACAAAGAATAAGCTTTAACGAGTGGGAAGGAACGCTCCTTAAATAGAGACCCTGCATCTCCCTCTCTGTTTTTTTTATGCCGGACGTATTCCCGAGTGTGGTTCTAGTTCGGGGAGGGGGCGGACTTGACCCGTATCTTCTCGACACAACCTACAAACGGTCCGCATACGTGACGTGTTTGGCCGCATGAAAACAACATGTTTCCGCCCCGCTTGTGCTGCCACCAGTCTGAAGCAAACTCACATGTATTTTGCGGCGGGGATCTTCGGGCCGACCATCACACGCATCCAAGCGGTTCGTACCTTCCTAAACCTCCACCAGTCGCTGATTTCGCCATTTTGGTCGTGCATACAGGTGGGGGAATGAGGGGTTGCAACTTGCAGGAGTGGGGGCGATGGAGAAATGGTTCATGTTTGTCTTGCCAACGGCTTGATCTACAGGGGACAAACAAACCCTTGGCAGCATGCATGGCAGGGCAGCTTTCCGTGTGCAAGAGACAGACAGGCTGGCTGTGTGACCCACTTACATACACAGTCAAGGGGAATCTATACCATCAAGTCGTCATATAAACGAAGCCTTTCTAACAAGAAAAATGAGAATAGGTCGCCCCCAACCCACACAACAATAACTGGACACTTTGCTAGCCGTGGGCTCCTAGAGGATGCCAACATTGGATAGATCCCGAGCTTTTCCACCCTCCGCTGAATGTGAATCAAAGTAATAAAAACCTCCGGACCAAGTTCTGCCTCAACACCCTCAGACAACCTTACACTAACCATCTGTCCCGCTGCTCCTGAATGTAGCACAGAGGGCTGCGTAGTGGTGCGTGAGGTCGAGGACGTTCTGCGGCAGATTGGTGGCCTGGATAATGCTCCTAACCTTTACGGCGCCCTCGTCTTCGATCAACATGCGGATCGTATGGAGCAGTTCGGGCGAGAACTCGCTGTACCACCTGTACTGCCAGGTAACAAGTCGGATGGTGGCCGCCACCGTCTCGCGCGTGTTCTTGTTCTTTTCAAACACCTTGAGGATACCGGCAAGTGCCTTCGGACTGAAACGGATTCCAAGACACGCCCTGTACGCCTCGACGGCCTCGTCGGTGTGCTGGAGTCGCTCTGCCAAGCTGCCCAGAATCTCCCATTCTTCGGCCGACTTCTTGTACTGCATGCTCTGGGCGCGATACTGGGCCATCTGGGTCCGCCATATCGTGTACACTCGGAGGTCCTCGTACAGAACCATGAAAACGCTGTCGAGCCAGCGTTCACACAACCGCTTGTTATTGAGGCGTGAGAAGTGTTCCTCGGCTCCCTGGTGGAAAGTAAGCCACTGCAAAATAGACATAGATGGTCAAGCCCCCGGTGTTCCCTGTGTGTACTTACGTTTTCGGCGTCCTTCTTTGCCTCATCAGGGCCCAGGGCGCTTGACGGCCTCTCCAGCTCCTCCCCCTTTCCGTTAGCCACAAGGGTCCGGGCAGATTTCTCGTCGTCCTCTTCCTTCTCATCCTTCTCGTCCTTTTCGTCATCGGAAGCCTCCGATGCCGCGCCGTTAGCGGTCGGATCAGGGGTTCCTCTGAGCGCATCTGTACTAGCGTTGCGCTGCGTAGACAGGTTCTGATGTGCTGACTCCTGCTTCTCAGTGCGATACTCGTCCTCCATGACAAAGACGTTGCTCCGGATCTTGAGAAGCTGGTCCCAGCCGATCTTCGCTGTCATCTCCGTAAGGATACCGTACGCCTTCTTGAACGTCCCCTTGTAGGCAGCGGCGCGCAAATTGAGAAGACTGGGATCCACCTGCTCACCATATCTAGACTCTGGCTCGCTGTCAATCTCATCTAGCCTTGTTTCTGGTAACGTGGGGAGGTGGACCTCCTTCGGTTCTGGCATGATGGGAGTGTCCTTGTCCTGATAGGTAAACATTGGGCACGAGTTCAAGATCGTGAGGGCGTTCTCCCAATCCTCCATGGCAACGTAGACCTGGGCTAACCTCGCCCATGTCCCGAACTCACTAGGGGCGGCAATGGTCGCTCGGTCTGCACAGCCCAGTGCCATGCGAAGTCTCTCTTCTTTTTGTTCAGGCGTTGTCGCTTTCTCGGCCTTCTTCAAAAGAAACTCAGCCTGGGCATCCAGCATAACGTAATCCATAGGCGACTCCTTCAGCGCATCGTGGAGGATGCGAACCCCAGATACCTCCTCGTTGCCCATGAACAGGACCTTGGAGAGGAGGGACGCAACCTCGGTGCTTTGCGTCCGTAGCTTCTCGAATAGGTTGATACCTGAGGCGTATCTGCCAGTCGTGCTAAAATACTTTAAAAGACCTGTTGTCAGGTGGTTTGAGACGACGTTGGGGACCTGGACGACCGATTCGGAGCCAAGCTGCCAGCCTAGGGCGGTGTCAGCAAACTGTGCCGTATGCCCGTTTCTCTTGTATTACCTCTGAAAAACAGTTGCTCGGCCGCGCTGAGGAACTTATGCTCAGTCTCTGTGTTGGTCACCGGGTTGAAACGTCGAACACCCATAATCTTCCGAATCGTGTCGCCGGTGCCATCGTCAGCGTACGAGTATGCGCGAAGCACGCTGCAGAGATAGGTCTCGAGCCATAGCTCTTCGGTAGCCTTGCGCTTCTCTCCTCGCTCGTCGATGCAGTAGCTCTCCACGGATCCGGGGAAAGGGGCATGCACACGCATATCCACTCTTGAGAAAGCATTGTAACAGCTAAAGATCAGGCCCAGTTAGCTCCGGCACAATCCCCAGGGCTGCAGATGTTCATACCAGTAAGTGCCCTCAAGGGTCTTAGTTGTAGCGGACTGGCCAAACTCCTTGTATGTCAACGTGTTGATGTACGCAGCCAGACTGGCCGAGGAAGAAGCGTCGACACCTGTGACATGGTGGTAGACACCGAGCTGAGCCGATATTAGACACCATTTATCCAAACCAACAGCAAATGGTCACCAACTTGTTTGCCAGGGTTTCTCAGAGGTTGCTTGAGGAGGTGGACGAGATCAGGAGGGCCAAGCTCGCGCAGGGAGGCCAGGGAGTCGGTGCGTGAATCGATGGAGTCGTGGAGGATCTCCTCGGTGATCCTGGAGAAGAACTGTTAGCTACAGCCTGTTTCAGTTGGTTTTAAGGGCGTAACGAACTCGGGAACTGCCGGCGCAACCATTGCGACGTCTGCCACCCAGCCAACCTGGGGAGTGCGGGACGGGCTTGAAGCACAGCGGGCTGGGATTCGGCTGCAGTCGTCAAACTAGAGCGAGGCGATACCAATTGGATCCCGGCCAGGAGCTCCGAATTGGCAGTAGAAGAGGATGGATGTAGGCACAAAGTTGTCTGACCTCGTCCCTTGTGCGCCAAAATCGCCAGGTTACTTGGCTTAGTTACCATGACATGAATGGCCGTCGATGAAATGGTGGCAGCTTCGGCGCTGGGAGCACGGGCCCCTCAAACGGCTCCCTAAGCTTCAGCGGGCAGCGGGCGGGCTGCTGCCACGGTCGGGTGCCACGGAACCTTCAGCCTAGCGTCAGCTTGCGCCACAGCGACCAGGGAGCCAGGTAAGTGACGCTAAAGTTCAGCGTCAGGGACTCCCTCAGCCACCCTCCATGGGCGCCCAGAGCTCGGGCCACCGCGTACCTGCCAAAGCCATCTCAATCACTCATGAATAACATCATTCGACAAACATTTGCATTTGATAGTATAACGCCCAAAACCTGTTAGAGGATGCACCCGCTGAGCGACTTTATGTCGACTCGAGTAGTTCCCACTCGCGGTACTTTACAGTTAGTATCTTAATACTAAGATACCGAACGCTGGCGCCAAACCCCACCCTCCCCCACGAAGTGCAGCGATACACACGACTAGCTTAGAACTCTTGCCGGGTAAATCAACTTCTTTTACCATCTCTTGTAACTCTCCGAACTACTCCGCCGGTAGATGATGCAGCGCAGAGAAATAACAATTGGGAACCTTGGAGTCTGCCTTGAGATGACGGTACTCTTCAATGAGCCCGTCGTACTTCTCGCAGATTTTCTTTGCCTCCGAAACGGTATACCCATAGTCGCCTAGACCTAGAGCAGCCCTCAGTCCGGTTGAAAGCCGTTCGTCGCCATACTGGCTGAACAAACTTGTCAGCAGCAGTGCCATCTCTTCCATCGCCTCCGAAAGCCATTGATCATTCACGGTGGTGAAACCAGAGATCTCGTCCCGGACTTGGACATAAATACTGCTTAAGTCTCGGCGATCTCGGTATGTCTGCTGGATAATAGTCTCAAGGTTCTCAACAAGAAAACAAGAGGGAACAGGGTCGGGATTCCTGAGTCGGAGACCAAGACCAATCATGGATCTATGTCCATACTCGAAGAAGCCCATTTTGGACATAAAACCGCGAACTCTTTGGGTCAATTCGGCTTCTTTGTCGGCCTTCCACTTATCGTATGGCACTCCTCTCATCGTCCTGACCAGCTCCAAACGTTGACGGGCTAGCTCTGTGATGCCCACCAGCCCATGCTCACCCACTTTGAAGTGCAGGGGGTTGATAAGCCCCCCGATAGCAGCTTCTCGGAGCACCATGTTATGGGCGATGCGATAGAAATCACCCGTCGAAGATGAGACATACGGACCGATGTTGATCTCAGTACTGAGCTTTAATCTTTTAGTGCCTGGGGCTGCAAGGTTGGGCGCGAATACTGCTTCATCCACAGTTCTCTTTCGTTGAACTTGGTCCATAGTATCAATGGGTACAACAGCCGGTAATGGGTTCCCGGGTTCCGCGTCTAAGTCCAGCTCCCACTCTGCGTCGTAGGAGAAGAGGAGCGCCTTAAGCTTGTCATTTTCGTCCTTCAGCCCGGCACACTCCTCCTCCTTCTCCCCATAACGCTTGGCCATTTCATCGAGCTCAGACTCAGTGAGTGAGGCCTTTTTGAGCCCAAAAAGGGTCAAACTGGCTCCCTCCGACTCCTCCCTAGCCTTTTTGAGATTTGCCATCTCTCGCGCGACATTCGCTCGAAGCAACTCCAAATCCTCGCTGTTGTCCTCTGGAACCTGTGCAGCCTTTGCTTCAAGTTCCAGGATGCGGGTTTTCATCTGGGAAGCCTGTGCCTTGGCCGCTGCTTCACTTTGCTTCGAGAGCCGGAGATCGACATGCTTCTTTTTGAGTGCCTCTCGCAGCCTTCGCTCCCGTATGACTGAGTCTGTCGGTACGGCTTCTCCTCCACTATGCAATATCCCATCGATTTCACCGCGTTCCTGGAGCTGAGCGCTGAGATCCGCAATCTCTTCCAACCGTTCTGCATTAAGTTTTTCGAGCTCCGCGATTTCCGAATTCTGCTGAATAATCTCTTCCTCCAGAGACTTGATCCTATTTTTACCCTTCTGCACCAGGGCCTTCCACTTTTGGGCTGCCTCGGTTGACTCCTGGTTTGATTGACTGGATCCCGAGGTTATGTTGGTTTGGGTCACATTCCCCTGTCCTGAACTCCGCGGATTACCAGAGGACTTCACTTTTATGGATTGAACGCCTCCAGTCGCAACATCCGGCCAGGTGAGCGAAGCATCATCTTCCAGTTCTTGTAGCGAGATCGGCGATCCGATTTTGAGATTCCCAGGTGTCCCTAGCGCGTTGATAAACTTGATAGACTTTGCAGCTTTTGCATCTTTGGCGAGTTCAGCGACGTTGATGCTGGTTTTCGAGAGCTTGTGCTTCTTGTGGTGTTGGCAGAGAATGCCATTGCGAGCTGGAAGATGAGAAGTCCACCCTGGGTTCTCACTGAGTTCCCTGACACCGCGTTTGGCACCGGTGTGACGCACAATAACCTTCCCAGTCACACCTCCCCCTTCTGCTTGACCGTTGCAGAGCTCAACTCTCGTCAGCCCGGTGAAAGTCTGCCAGCTCTCAGGAACGACATCGACATCGATATGGAAGCAAAGACCCCTCGTCCCAGTCTCTGCTTTGACGTAAACCGTTTCAGCTTTTCTGGGCAGCTCAGGTACCCAATGGGCAGGAAACGCGAATAATCCGAATTTGGCCTGCTTGGCTGACACCGGTTCAGGGAGGCCAATGGTCCAAATTGAGCCTAAACCCACATATTTATGGATGTCCCTGAGCGAAAGAGACCTAAATTGAAGATACGGCCCTCCTAATGACGATCCTTCCATCATAGCCGGGGTCAGAAAAGCAAACGGGTTCTCGGCGACCGAAATAAGACCCTGGTTCTGCGTCACCTTTGCCCAATTTGAATCTTGAGCAGGGGCAGCGACCGCGAGACCGGGGACCATAGCCTCTCTGGAATAAAGGCTTTGGATCATGTAAAACGGGTCGACGTATGCCCCGAGTCGGTAGATCTCATGAAGCCTTAGATAGGTGGGAAAGTATGCCACAAAAACCTCAAGGCTCATCTCGGAGTCAAGGAACGGGTCACCGTTTCCAACTTCTTCGGGTAAGGCGACACGATTTCCATGGTCTCTCATGAACATGAAAACCATAATCGCGTAGATGATTTGAACGCGACTGATGAATGTGGTCGGATTTGAGTCCTGAAACTCCTCTGCGGCAAGCTATACTTCTTCGTCGAACTCTGTTGCAGTCATCGGAAAAGCCGGAACGGTGGAAAATCCATAGTCTATCTCAGCGTCCCGAAATGAAGAGTCCTTCTTGAAGTAGAATACCTCCACTGGAATGAATCGAGTGAGTCGGGGATCCCTCATATTAAATTGCTGGAAAGCGAGGCCGTTATCGAGCGGGTCTTCCTCGGTATGCTCGACACACAGGTCCTTCGAGTGGAGTTCCTGTACCAGTTTATTGTCCGAGGCTCCCACGTTCGGTTGCCTTGTCATATCCTTCAACGAGTCCAGGACCTTGACATTGAAGAGCGTTGAAAATGGGGCGTATCCCGCCACTGAGCCCTGCTTGTTGTTGTACGTCGAAGTCTGGAGGATGCCGGTGCTATAGTTGAAATTTGGTGGGTATGAAACGGTTCTCTTCCTGTTGTGCTTCTGACCGGTACACCAGGGTCCCCGAGGCGAAATTCCGATGAGAACCCGTAATCCTTCCTTTGGAGGGTGCGTGTCCTTCATCAAACCTCGGTTTAAGAACACGCCAACATTGAACCCCTCATCACCCTGGAAGTATGGGCAGCTCGCCGTGACAGGGACATCTGGGTAGGTGAAACCAAGATCCAGCAGCCGCTTTTGCTGGTCTCCTTCAGTGTTCCCCTCCGGCTCGATTTCTGGAGACGCCATTGAGGCAATCTCAGCCAAATGGTTGGGTCTCTTCAATAGTTTGGGATTTAGCTTGAGTGAACTCGCGGTGATTCAGCGAGAAGCAGCGAGCTATCAGCAAGTTGTCAGCGTCTCGCGTGATCTCAAGTTGACAACAGAACTTTCTTGGTAATGAGTTTTCCAGGTGGAAACCAGACTCTCCAGATGACGCTCAAATGGCAGTCTTCCCATGAGAGGGAGGGGTAACTTGCCGTTCAACAACCAGGCGATTCACCAACCCGCCCTGACGCTGGAAATACCCACTTTTTCTGCCAAGCAGGTTCTTGCCATGTACTGGCAACGCGATGTTTTTTTTTTTTTTCCGGGAGCCTACTGAAGAAGACCTAAGCGTGGTGCCGGCGCAAAGTCGCTGCTACAGAGCAGGAGAATTCGTGACGCGATGTAGAATGTATCGAATATGCTGCTGGCTCAAACAGCGAACCTGGTGCGCTCCGAGTTGGGTTTCCCGAGCACGCTGCTGCGGGAAGGCGGGGAAAGCTGCGTACTCTCCGGAGTTGGCAGGCGCGTTGCTGCTGAAAGGAAATAACCGGTCGGTGTGGTTGTGGGGTTTATATGTGAGAGAAGGGCAGGCAATTTCCAGATTTTAAGTGGAGGTCTGGTTGTTCTTGCTACGAGAGGGAGGTGGGTTGAAAAGTGGAAGGTGCGGATTATACACTTGTGTGAAGAAAAAGGGCAAGACAGGTGCGATTACCACAGGGAGAGTTCGTATCTAAAGGTGGAAGGCGCTTGCTACAATGAGATGAAAGGGTTTCAATGTTGAAAACTTCAATTTCACCTCAGAGCATCCGATTTTGGTCCATGTGTGAGATATTCTCAGTCTGTCCAGATTTAAGATTCCTGAAGAAAAAAAAGGCTGTAAATGGATCTTATATAAACCTCAAATAGGTCCAAAATGGATAAAGATAGCTTTTTGGGAAACTTTGGGTGTGTTCAATCGTTGACAACGAGCTGTGATACCCGCCTCACATAATATCCGAGCTCGGTGGCAGGTAAGTTTGGCGCGGCTCCAAATCGGCAACTCAAAATAACCCACCTGACCATAAAACCTTGAAGTTCTTTCCGGCATTAGCCAGTGCAGGGCTGCTCTTTCCTATAAAATCCCAGCCTTCTGCTTTTCCGCCGAGTCGCAACTTTCTCCGAACACCATCACCAGCTCACGGATCAACGGCGTCGCTCTCTAGTAGCACCGCAGACCAGCCTCTACTCTAGGAATACTTTTGGAAACCCGCGCCCTAGCATACGTTTGCTCGCAGTTTCACGTCTTACGTGCCGACACCTCGCTGACTGCTGCTCCCACCGGCCAGCGCCGTCCCTCGTGACTCACGATCTCAGAAATCCACGATTTGGCGACTCCGCGCTTTGGCAACCTTCAGAACTCTCTTAGAGCTTCCCACGTTCTCATAATACATCCAGCAAGCAAGAAGGCCGAAGACTTCAAAGAATTCCCGATTCGGCAGCCAGCCAACTTGGCACCCTGCGATCCTACAGCTTCACTGAGCGAATCTGTGTAGAGTCAGGGCCGCGCTGTCTCGTCTGATCAGGTGTGTTTGTCGCGTTGGTCTATTTTTGACCCATTTGATGTTTACTGAGGATTCATTTACAGCCTTCTATCCCACCAAGAGCCACGATCACGCGAGGTTCCCTACGTCATGGCCGATAAGTTTCGCTTCTTCAAGGACGCTTCCCTCGAAGGGAAATCTTTCGACTTGCAGATTCAGATCCTCAAGCAACTCCAGCATGATTCTGTCATCATCGGTGTCTGCGGCACCAAGAACATCGATGAGGCTAGCCCCTTTGATGACGGGTGGTTTGTTTCAGATTTCCTCGCTATGAGACATATTCTGAAGGGGGTTGGGAGACAGAGATGGTTCATCACCACGACCCTAGAATCTCTGGTAGACCGTTACCACGAATATTCCCACGGAAGTCGCCTGGGTGAAAGGAAAGTCGTCCTGAACAAACAGATCCTTGCCGACGGCGACCATACCCCAGAGACGCTTGAGGTTTCAAACGACGTTCTGAACAAATTCCTCGACGCGATTAAGGCCGAACTCTCAGATGAGAGTCGGCAGGACCGAAACTTGATCCTTTTCGTCTTTGGACATGGCGATTCGGGTGACCACAGTATCAGAATTGGTGGCATGTGGCTGAAGATCGAGACTTTGGCAAGCCTACTCCCCCATGGGTGTAATGTATCCCTTTTCGCCACCGCATGTTACTCTAGGGGATGGGCCTCCCCAATCCTGAACATCACGACAGCCTATGCAGCGAGGCGTGAGTCAAGATCTTGGTCTTGGTCGGCTGGGTTGAACGGTTTCTATGGCAGTCCTTGGGTCTCAGCGGTGATCAAGACGCTGTGCGAATCCTCGGAAGACGACGGGCAAACCTCGACATACTACTGCTGGTCGGGAGTGGTAAGGGAAAACCTGAAACTCCTGAACAAAGCTGTGTTTTTGCGCAGCGGCCTTTCGTTCAGCGCCAGGGACGATAAATGGGGTTCTTCATGGGCTGAACTTACCGGTGTTCCAATTTCGACCTCATTTAAGCGAAATTGGGCCAAGCTTGAAACTCGAGGTCCCGAGAACGAGAACGGTGAAACAAGTTCAAGCCAACCCGACGAACAAGGAGTGTATCGGCAAGGATCGGTCTGTTCCCCTCAAGGGCTCCTGGACTTCCTCTACAAAGAGGCGAACGATCAACTCGTGTCTTGCCCGGGGTCATGGATCGCGGGCTGGGGGCACAGTGAGCACGCGAGGTTGCGTCGGTTCGTCGCTAATCGAAACCCCACGGTGAGCGAGATGGAATCGATGTGGACCTGGCTCAGCTTCCGAACTGCGAACCAAATTCTCGCAGACCGACTATTGCAGTTTGTCAACGTGTCCCCACCTCTGGGATGCCAAAATATTCTCGGCTGGGATTCGCTCAGTGAGGAAGTTGATGAGGAGAATTCTCGTCTCCAGACCCTCTACTACCAAGCACTCTTCTATGCAAATATTGTGCCAAAACCCACGGAGACGGAACAGGGCTACTTTTGGCCACACACTCTACTTTACATCGCTGCAGCTTTAGCTGACCACGTCGATGAGTCCGAGGCATCACGGAAAATCGATATCATGGCCAAAGGTAAGTCACATGAAGTTCCCATCCATAGGGCCAATTTAGGCCTTTTCGGTCTCAATTAGGGATTGCAGGCTCGTATACAAAAGGCTGACAACATGGACCACGCAGAATCTCCTCGGATTTTCGAGGAAGCCACAAGAGATGTCAAAAGACTGCTTGGGGTTCAGACAATTCTCGGTTTCCGTGGGGCTAAAGAGCGGCGACTGGTATAGGGATGTATCGCCTCGTTGCCTAGGCGGAAGCATCTTCGGCAGTGGAAGTCTGCTGATGCGGTGATTGAGGGATGACGCGGAATGAACTAGTCACATTGATGGTTTGAGACAAATTGAGCTGAACCGAGAGAGTGGCAAGACCAAATGGGAAACTTGATGGGAATAGCGTATTCGGGCAGATGTAGCGGAATCATCCCATTCGAGCAAAAATAAACCAACGTTTTCTTACCTATTGACCCGTTGCAGAATATGGCAAACTCTTTTCTTAGCTTTCGGTAGTCCCGCTGGTGCTGTTTCGGATCAGAGGTTTTTTTCGGATTAAATCCGAAAGACTTGCAAGGCTGCGCTGAACGGTTGGCGGATGCCGCGCTCGGCGAAGCGTGCTCGACCATGGATGGCAACACATGGATTAAAGGCCAAAGATCAATCCAACTGAATTCGTATAATTCTACGGATAGTGTCAAGAAGGAAAAGGGGAAAGGAGGGTGGCCCCCGCGCCAGCGGTGCGCCGCGGGCCCGCGGGCTGCCAGCTGTCGCCTGACGGCTGAGGGCTGGCGGCGCCTGCCAGCCGGCCGTTCAGGCCGTCACAGGGAAGTTCACTGCGTGTGGCACGTCCCCTGTGCGTCGCGTCTCACTGCAACGGTCGCGATTTTGAGACTTGCGCCAGAAGAACTGTAAACCTGGACAAGGTTCCCGATCGCACAATCGTATCTTCACGGTATCCCGACGTTTTGATCATCTCACGAAATTCATGATATCGCCAAGGTGACTCTGGCAAGATGGTAAATCCGCAACTTGCGCCTGTGAAGCCCCGCTAACCGCGCTGTAGCCACCGTGGTCGGCAATCAATGTTGAAGAGCTGGAGGAGAATGTTGTTGAGGAAGTCGACACAACCAGGGAGCTCCAGGTATCTCCTCCTCCAGGCCGATCCGATCCCAAGTCCTAACATCAGTGCCAGGTTGAGGACGCTCTCAAACTATTCCAAGCAGCCCTGAAGCTGCATGCCACCGGTCCTCGCTTCTTCGACGATGCCGCCGATGCCTACAATGCCCTCTTCAAGGCCGAGATATTCTCGCTCCCCGAGAGCAAAACCGAGTACGAACGTAACGAAAGGCGACCGGATGGCTCTCTGCTTGTAGAGCCTACCTTTGTCCCGGGGCTGGATATTGTGGGCGCCGATGTTGACAATAGTCTGCCGCAAGCGCTCTTTCTATCTTACAAGAACCATGGGCAATTCCTCGTCGACCGGATCAAACACAAAGCGCGCAATGCGCCGGCTCCGAAGGAAGAGTTATTCGAGGAATCCTGGGTCCGTGACGATGCACTGCGAGCTCTGGAGGACTTCAATGCCGCTCTCGATCGTGACCCGTCGGACGCTGAGCTGTGGAGGAAAGCAGCGCGTGTGGCGGCCTTCTTGAAAAGCGCGCGCATAAACCGCTACAGCCTGGAGGCAGCCATCGAGCTAGACGATGATCCCGCGATCGACGATGTGGAGCCACCCTCTCTCGCAGAGGGTTTCGCTGGCGAGCAGCTCAAGGAGCAACTCAAGGTCTTGGGGGACGACATGGCACTGAGCCACCCGATCATGAAGCCTTTTCGTGAAAAGGGGCTGCCCGCCTATTTGGAGCGATTTGTGGACCCCCTGCCGTTTCTCCCGAACCCTACGAAACAGCCGGCTGTGCCTGGGGTACAAACAGGTGGAGTTGGCGATGAGCGCTTGGTCATTGACGTTCCTAGCCACTCCTGGACGGAGTTGGGCATGGCGCTGGTCCGTTTCGTGGCGGCCAACAGTTTCGTGGGACAGGCAGTGCACATCCAAATGCCAGACGGAGCTCCTGAAGAGGATATCCAGATGGAGGTGGATAAACAGCTGCTACCCCTCTCGTCGTCTCCTGCCCCAGAGAAGTCCGAGGAAGAGCCGTCAAGTGACCCGGTAGCAGCACCGGAGGCTGATGCCATGGTTGATGAACTGGCGTCAGCGGAGAAAGAGAAAGAGGCCCCCACGGCGTCAGAAGCGCAAGCAAATGACCAGACAGCATCTGTGTCAAGAAAGAGGTCACAGTCTGCCGCAGGACTCCCAGATGCACCGGAAGAGGATGGCGGGGACGTCAAGAGGAGCAAGAGAACCAGGCGTCGTGACACGGCGGCCGAGGAGGTTATGGACACTGCTACCCTCCTTGCCACGCAAATACAGCCGTTCCAGGCCGCCGACCAGAATCTTTTTCAGACAACAAAAGACCTCCTGGAGAACTTGGGCGTTACTGACCCAGTAACCCTTGGTCGAATCGCCGAGGTCCTTGAGTCTTGCGCATCGGAGGACCGGGCAGCAAAGATCCCAAACCTGGCTACCAATGATCTGCGGGACTGCATTGTTCGGTTTGACGAAAATACCGCCAACATCCTCCTCAGTAAACGAGAGAGCACAGAGATCAGTCTCTCGGCGTTCCTTGAGCATTCAAAGTCCGCTCCTCAACGCGCCCTCGAGGCGACAGTGTTCGACGACGCCCGCGGTTTGGCGAGTTTCGTGACCAGTGTAAACGCCGAGTGGAGCACCATACACGATATTGTCTACGGGTTCGTCAAAGCGATGACCGGGTCGTACACAGAATTCAAGTGGTCCGATCCAACAAAGACGGCTGTCGTTCAAGTCATCAGTCGATTGGATGAGATCATCTATGACAGAGTGATTTACGAGATTGGCATTTGGCAGACAGGTAACCGGGATGAGGACATCATCTCAGACATCGCTCGACTCGCGTTTATGCTCTTCGAGCTCCATCTCGATATCTATGAACGAATCACCAACCCCAACAGTGCGGTAGACGCCAGCATCCGGGTTGAGCAGAGGGCGCGATTGGAGCGGTGGACCAGCCTTGCAACCGAAGTCAACCAGCGACGCTCTAGTGATGCGGAAGATGAGCTCTCCATCCGCTATCTCTGGGCCTCGGTTTTCACCGTGGCTTTGACTCAGGACGTCCAGAGAGATCATATCATCACTTGCTGGCACAGTCTACGGGACTTTGTTATCGACTCACCGGCCGCAGACCTCTCTCTTCCCAACAATGTCGTCATGCCCGAGATATCGGCGGCCGCTGCAGATCGCGAGATTTCCAAGCTGACAACCATGGATTTCTTCCTGGGCCTGTTCCAGGACGACAAAAGCGAGCCTGTGTCTGTCATTGACACATTGGAGCCTGTTCTCAACCCCGATTCCGTTTTTGTCAATAGCCCGGACACCCCAGAGGCGAATGGCGTCAACGGTGACAGCGCCAAGGGCAAGCACAGCAAGCAGCCCATCAAAGAATGCGCCAGTCAGTGGTTGCGCGACTTGTGGAAGTTTCTGCAAAACAGCAGCACCGACATGCGATTACTGCTGTGGGCCAGGCTTGGCGATGCCTATGGCAAAATTAAATACACGACAAAGCAGTTCTCGTGTTTCCTGCGAAGCATAGAGGCCATCGTGGCTGACTTTGAGCGCGAAGATTACTCTAATACTCCGGCTGAGTCAAGAAGAGCTCTCTTCATGACAAACCTCAAGGCCTTGGACGATCTGATCATCCAGTCGCTGCATCTGGCGTTGAACGACAACAGCTCCTTCGATATCGTTGACGAGGATCATCTAAGGTCCACGCTGTCCGCCATCGCCAAGGTCAACTGTCTCCTGCACATTGCGGCCATGCACGAGGACGAGATTCGCATTGGTATGGCCCAGGCGTCGGCGAAAGGCGCAACTTACACGGCCTTCCTTACCAAACTACGGGAAATGCAAGTGCGGACGTGGTCTCTGCAGTATACCATACTCAAAGTGGGCGTATATCAGCACGCCGGCATCTTCCCCAAGCCCGAGAATGATTTGGCGGAATATCTTGCTGCTGTCCACCAAGTGTTGGGTTTGCGAAAGTCGTGCAAGGCGTCCAACAAGATCTTCCTCAAGATGATGCGTGTTGAGCTGTTGAAGCAAAAGAACATTGAGAATTGGGAAGACTACCTGGGCCAAGTCCTCTACGATCTCCATGGTCTCAAACTTGGCGTGGGCATCTGGGAGGTGCAAGATCACGACTGCCCATCAGAGACGCTGGACCGACGCCAAGCAATGGCGCTCGTTGACAAGGTCACCGTGCTGGCCAACAGGATGACCATGAAAGATCTGTTGAAGTCAGACCTCAAGACGACCATCGAGCATATGCAGCAAGCGATTGGGTCGACCAAGTCCACTCCGCAGATGATCCTGAACCTGCGCAATTTTTCAGAGTACCTAAAGACGCCCATTCATCCTCTCCATCTTTACCAAGCTCTCAGGGGCAATATCGACCTGGATGCCGTCACCATCCACACGCCGGAAAGCGCTTTGGCAAAGCAAGGCTGGTTCTTCCTCCTGGGAATGATCGCCCTCACCAAGTTCAAAGGTGTTGACCTTAACCGCCGCCAAACGCCGGGCGCAACCGACGATCTGCGGATAGGGGCGGCCTTCCTTCGCCAGCAGCTGCAGTTCACGCCGGACCGCTGGGATGCATGGTTCCGGCTGGCAGAGTGCTTTGACTACGAACTGGACGAATCTGTGTTGTGGACAGCGGACAAGATGAACAAGGACCGGGCAGAGCTCGTCAAATTCCAGCGGAACTCGATCCACTGTTATACCCTCGCCCTGTCGCACTCGTACTCGTGGGCTAGGGACCCGCTCGCGTTCGTGTCATCCGAGGAAGATACTGATGCGCGCTACGATCTCTACCATGAGTTTGGCATGCGCCTGTACGCCTCAAGCCGGGAGCCGTTTGCCATGGAGCCGTTCCAGCACCCCGACTCGGAGCGCTTCTTTATCGAGACAATGGGCACCGGCACCTTCAAGCGGTTGTTGCATCAGCAAATGACAGACTACGAGGTGTGGAAGTACGCCGCCAACCTGTTCCGGAAAGCAATGGTCGGCAAGCCCAAGGACTGGAAGAACCCGTACATGGTGGCCAAGTGTCTGTGGAAGATGTACCAAAAGCCGGTCGAGGCGCTCCATCCAAAGGCCAGACTCAAACGGCCGACCGTTGCCGATATTATCAGCGCCCTGGAAAAGACGATCGAGGTCGTGTCCCAGCTACCAAAGCCTCGACACGGCCAGGACCCGATTCTCGAACCACACTACAAGATCGTCACTGTTGCGCACAAGCTTGTCATCCGCGGCGACCTCGCTGCCCAAGAAGCCGCAGACATTCTCTGTCGCCAGCCCTACGTGCCCGACTCCGAGAAAGTCGTGATCAACAACCCCGACGACTGGGAGATGTACGTGATCAAGCTGCTGCGCCATCTGCGCGACAAGGATAAGTCGAACTGGCAGCATCGCCTAATCATGCGGCACGCACGCATCCTCTTTGACGAGAATGACGCTAGCAGCGACGGCGGAGGCTATATCGCTGCCAAGGCAGCCTTTGGCGTGTTGCGCGAGAGCATGTTCACCAAGACCATGGTGATGAACGTGTGGAAGTGCGAGGCCGAACGACCAGGCCGCCACCACGTCTACACGGAGCAGTACATCCGCTTCATGGTGCAACTCCTCGCCGTTATGAATGACAGAGTCAATCTCGAAATGGTGCTCCGCCGGATCCGCAAGAAGGGTGCCGACTTTTATCACTTTAACGAGCTTTGGCAGTCTTGCGTGCTCACTTACGTCAAGCTCCTCCGGCAGACCTTTGGCATTGCCCTCACCGAGGAAGACGCGTTTAAGAGCCTCAGCCCCGAAGACTTTGAGGGCGTCTCGGAGAAGATCAGTGAGTGGGCATCATCCGAGCCGGCGGAATCCCACCGCGCCATGAGCGCCATGAAGGAAGCTGTCGAACTCAAGAAGTTGAACGCCAACCTCATGAAGGCCAGTCCGATTGATGATCTCATTAATGATTGTTACTCGGCCATTTATCTTGATATCAAGTCCGAGTTCCCCGCGCCTGAGCAACCGATGCGAAGCACCGAGGAGCACAGTCGTCCAAGAGACACCGGGACGCCGGCTGAAGATCTCACCAGAAAACCAGGCCTTCTCGATCTCAGCGTGCTTACCTCTCTCCGCGCCGGCTCTGAACAGCCCGATAAGCCGGAGAAGACAAATTCCCACGCTGGAGAACCGGCACCTCGTGGTCGCAGACCGGGCGTCAGACGATTGGATGTTATACGCAAGGCGGAGCAGGCTGTGTTACGCGCGGCAGAGGGCCCTCCCAAACCCTCCAAGTCTCGAAATGGCTCCATGTCAAGTGGTAGAAACGGCCGTGCCACTTCTCGGGGTGCTGAGGAAAGCGAAGGAGAGGGCGGCGAAGAAGAAGAGGGCGGCGAAGAAGAAGAGGGCGCACAGAACGGAGACGAGGAAGACGTTGAAATGAAAGATGCCGAAGACGGCGGAGCAGATGAAACCATCGGAGAGGTCAACGGCAAGGAGGGCAGTGAGGCGTCAAGCCCGCCCGGCAGTGTGCATGACTCGGCAGACGACGAGAGCGATTTGAGTGATGTCCCCGCGGATTATGAGGACGATGTGCCGCCGGGTTTGCTGTTTCCCAACTTGAGGAGGAGTGTGGATGTGGATGCGCCGGGAAGCGGGAGCAGCAGTGAGGAGGAGAGCAGTGAAGAGGGAAGTGAAGAGGAAGGCGAGGAAGAGGCTGAAGAGGCTGAAGGCCAAGAGCAGGGTGATGGGGAGGAAGGGAATGAGACCAACGGGGTCGAGGAGGAGGTTGATGAGGAGGAGACCGAGGAGGAGGAGGAAGAAGAAGAGGAGGAAGACGAGGGTGTGTCGAAGATGGAGGTGGATGAAGATGCCACTGAGGAGGAGGACAAGTAGAATTTTCCACAACTCCGTCCGTCTCGATTGTAAAACAACATTGATGCCCTAAGGACGGTGGGTGGCTAGGGAGGGTGTAAAACTGGTATGGGGGTTTGGACGGTGGTTATGGCGTTTGTGTAGGTATATCAATAACAATATGAATTGGTTGGTTGCTTCCTGGCTTCATAGTCTCGTTTGTGGTGTAAGGTGAGCGCGGACGTTTGCACCCCCATTTGGAGCTCGGCGGCTGGCTGCCTGACATCACCGCTGCCCCTCCCCCGCACTGTCAAGCCCGGCCCCACCTCCTACTCAACTACCTTGCAGCTTGGCAAGCTGTGACAGAAGAAGAGTCACAGACTGTTTTCATGGGAGAGAGTCAGTAAATATTAGTACAAGAGGCCCCGAAAAGCCCATGGATGGTCACATGGATTTTCCAAAGGCTGCATAGCTATTACATATATCACCCAATCAACTTGCTAACAAATCGCCAACACTCCATCCAACATTCGGGTCTACGGTCTTCTCTGTAGGAGCTCTTGGCACACCCCGAGAGCTCTCCGCCAACGCAGTCATCCTCCGCCTCGCCCTTGCCGTCCTCAACATCCCAGAGCCCTAAAAGCTCCCTCGTTCGGCTTTTCCCCCTATCCTCCGCATTAGTCCTCAAGCTTCGCGTTACCTCCCGCTCCGTTTCGGAACCCAAGAACCTTGACGGCCAGTGGCGAGTTCTTTCCAAACCCAAACCCAAAAACCTCGAGCCGATCCCAACCGACCGAACCAGAACCTCGTTCCGTTTTCCCGTCTCGCCCGTCAAGCTTCACAGCAGCCCGCCTCCATCCAGCGCTTTGCGTCTCACTCGCACCATACAACGAGCCATACGCCAATACCATCCACGACAAACACCCAAAATGTCCTCCCGCCGCCTAGCCAAGGTCCGCCTCCCCTCCCCCTTTTTCCACCTCCCCCCCCCCCCCCAACCTAACTTGGTACGATAGGAATACGCAGACTGCTCCTCCAATCCCCCGCCCGGCATATCCATAGCCCTCCCCTCCGACTCAAGCCTCCACACCTGGCACATCACCCTCGACGGCCCGCCCCAAACCCCCTACGTCGGGGGAAAATACGGCATCATCGTGACCCTCCCGACCGACTACCCCTTCAAACCGCCGCAGGTCAAGTTCGTCACGCGCATCTACCACCCCAACATCACCAATGACGAAGCCGGCTCCATCTGCTTGAGCATCCTCAAATCCGAAAACTGGAAGCCTGCCTCCAAGCTGCTCAGCGTGCTGGAGGCGGTTCGGCAGCTGCTGATCGAGCCGCAGCCTGATGATCCGCTGGAGGCAAGGATAGCGGACGAGTACAGAGGGAACAGGGCCGAGTTTGAGAAGAATGCGGGGATGTATGTGGCACGGTATGCGAAGGGGGTGGTCAAATTTGAGTAGCGTGCGGATGAGACGCTGAGACGGGCGAGGAGGGGGTTGTTGCGGGAGTTGGATTGGGAGTTGAGCGGGATGGAGGATGGGGTGGAAAGGCTGAACCGGGCTCTGCGGGAAGGGAGGGCGGAGGAGAATACGGGGGAACTATGGGGGCAGTTGGAGGATTTGCAGGGGAAGTTGAGGAGGATGTTTATCAGGAGGCAGGTTGTGGCTATGATGGACCATTAGAGGGTTTGGGCTTTTTTTTTTTTTTTTTGGTGTGTGTTTTCTGTACAAGCGATTGTGTTGGATGGCGGCGATGTGATGCGTGGCCTCGATATTGACACAGCGTTTACATCGCCATCCTGTAGTTTTCCAAGAGCAACCGATGAGAAGACGGTTGAGCGTGGTTACACATTGCTGATTGTGTGGTGTATCCCATACAAAGTTGACAAGACTCCCCAGGCCAACGAGATCTCGAAGCCCATCAACACGCTCTCGTATTCACACATCAACTACCAACCGGTGAAATAAGCCCCGGACAAGCTATCCGAGCCACTCCATGCCTACAATCCAAGCCACATCATCATACTCCCGCATGACCAGAAACCCCGAAGCCACCATCACATGCCTCATACTTGACAACACGCCGCACACATCATGACTCACAACACACACCTGTCAAACAGGACGGGACAAACATACAAAACAAAAAGGGGGTATATTTCTACCAGCCAGACCGTGCCATGCATCTTCCAGTCCAGCTCAACAGGAACCCAGCAGCACCAAACCCCATCCATTCCTATCTATCCAGTTTGATCCACCCTCTTTTTTTTTTTGCTTCTCTCTTCCTCTTAGCCGCGGCGAGACATACATACATCCCTTTGGCCTGTCTGTCTCCTCCCTTCTCAAACCGAGAAAAAATGTCCATGATGAACCCTCCCGCCAGCAATGCACCGTTCTCTCTCAGTCTTTGGTTCTAAAAAAAAACATGGAGAGATTACCACGCGACAAAAGCAGCCAGATCTAATGGTACATGCAATTAAACATTCCCATTCCCTCCTCCAAAGAACTTTTCCCTCTCACTCTATCGACATAGAAAAGTGTCGTCATAACATCAGCGGGGGTTGATGACAAAAGAAATATGGTCGTCTTGACCGAGGAACTCCACGGAGGAAGTAGAAGGTGAGTATCACCTCACACGCTCGCCTCAGAACACAGCAACAGGAAACCAGACACCGGTCGGGGCCTTCCCTAGATAACCTCATCGGCGCGAACCTGCTCGCGGTCTTTATCCTTGCGCTTCCCAAATAGCGGTCCTTTGCGATGAACATCGATATCGGCAGCGAGATCCAGTCCCGCAGCAGCCGTCACGGGCGCCATCGCATTGGCCGCCGCCTCCTGCTCGGCACGCCACTTGCGAATGCCCGCCCGACGCTCCTCTCGCTTCTCTTCAACTACTTCCTGGCTGAGATGACCAATGCCGTTCCGCCGCCGGTAGCAGGCCTCCATAACGACGTTGCAGTCAATGAGCTTGCGCGGAAACGACTGCACGACACCGAACATCTCCATCGGATCTGCCACGGCCTTGATCTCCGATTCGCCAAGCTTGAAGATGGTCAGCGCGATGCGGAAGAGGGTGCGGGAGCCTTCGTAGAAGAAGACGTCCCACACACGGAGCACCGTTTCGATCGGGAGCGTTCCAATAAAGCACGACATGAACCAGGCCGTCATGCAAATCGTAATGGTCGGCAGTCGGTTGGGGTCGTTTGAGCCAGGCCCCATCGCGTGGTTGTCCTTGGCGCCGCGTCTTCCCCTAAATCTCTTAGTAGGCCCCTCGTGCTCGTCACCGCCAATCTGTTTCCATACGTTGGGCAAAGAGTCTTTGAGGGCGAGCATGAGAACCCCCAAGTCAACTTTGGAGCCCTCGAGGCTCATCTCATGGGTGCCCGGCAGGTATACACGCGTGATGACATTGAGAAGCCAAAAGGCTTGCTCTTCGGTATCGACGAAAAGCAGCAAAAGACCCGCGAGGAAGTTGAGAGACTGGCAGTATCCAATACGGGGATTGTACAGCGCAAATGCATGGAGAACGCGGCGAAGTGATGTGATAATCGCCGGCTCGGACGCTCTCTTTGCTTCGGCTTCATCCATCGGCTCATCGGATTCCCGCCGGTTATCGGGCGTCTGCGGTGGTGGTGTCGCCGGCCGAGGCGGTTTGAACCGCACGTTGTCGGGGAATGTTCGGTGGAGGTCCTTCTCGATATCCTCAACCACAAGACTCTTCACCTCGGTCGCCCGGTTGGGAACCTTGCCAGGGCCCACAGGATCCAGCGCAGCCCGCTTAACCAGGTCGTCATACACACCCCGATGTTTGCTCAAAATTGCCGGCCCTCCAGCATAGTAAAACCAAGCAGCGCCCCTCCAGTCTGGCGGAATGCCCTTACGGATGAACCGCTTCGTTTTCGCATTGCGTGCTGGGAACCGGTTCGGCCGGTCCGTCATCAACGAGTTGTCTTTGAGGTATGCAACCCACTTCTTCCGACGCCTTGCCAAGTATTCCGAGTACGATGCGTCCCAGGCATCGTATTCTTGTCGTGTAACGTTGTTATTTGCTTTTTTAAAGCCGTATCTGTCTCGGCAGCCCGGCTCCTCCGGAGGCTCTGTTGGGATTTGGCCAGCCGGTGCTGGTGTGACAGGCCGAGATACTGGTGGCTCAGATGTCCCGTCAACGGGGGGAGATGGCTTTGCTAGTGTTGTTGGAGGGGAAGGCGAGTCGGCCATTACAGGCCGTTGTAAATCGTCATCCGCATCCACCAATTTGGCCGAATCGTGCTTTGCCTGGTCCTGCACTACACCACGATTCCGCTTCATGTATTCCCCAAAACCCAAGCCCATGTCCTTTGGTAGAGAACTGGGCAACAGTGACTTCCTAATACTGTTCCTCGACTCCATCCTGGACGCAGGGCTCGGCTCCGGCACCGCTAGAGCTCCGGGTATTGGGAGCTGGTCGTTCATAGCTTCCAGCATCTTGGCGCGCATGGCGCTTGCGTCGGAACGGCTGCTCGGTGGTCGTGAAAGCTCAAAAGGCATTGCTCCAGAGGCGTTGCTAGTGTCCTGGGTTTCATCTTCGTCATCTGCAAAGCGCATACTCTTACGTATGCTCTCAATGTCAGAATCGTTGAACCCCCGCTCGTACATGCCCATAACATCCTCAAGACTCAAACCATCATCCTGATACGAGCTTTGCCGCCAACTCGTATGCGCATAACCGTTGATGATCGACTGCTCGGTGACACTGCTCGTCTTCGTCAAAACGCTGCTCCTCTCGGTCCCCGACGGTGTGAAGAGTGTTCCTTGTCCCGTTGATACCGTCAATTGTGACCGAAAACTCGATCGAAGCTCATCGTCGGCGACGAGCCACGGCTGACGTTCACGATTTGGTGTTAGGTTGTGGTTTGCGTGTGTCAGCGGGGGTCGTGTTGTGCCACTCGAAGTTCCTGTCGGGGTCCGGTCGCGGCGCCTAACCGAGCTGGCCCTCGAGCTTGTGTTCAAATGATCGTTGGACGGCTGATGCGGCAGTGACGAAAACGTGCTCGTTGACTGGGAAGACGAGGTCGAAAGTCCTCTAGACCTCGACCACGGGCTCGGCGCTCTACTATAATTAGGGTATACGTGGGTGCTAGACTGCTGGTCGAGTGCAGATTCGGGTTGCAAACGGCTCGAGTGGTAGTGTCGGGACGGAGGAGGCTCGCTGTTCTGTGATCTCACGCTCGGTTTTCGTGGTCGGGAAAAGTTCTCGACGACTGGCGGGTTGCCCTCGGTCGGCGTTGGCTGGCGCATTTTGACAAGGCGCTCGGCATGGGCAGCCGTCGTTGGAGAGGTTACCGGCGAATGCTGCACCTCATCGTGTGCATGCAGCAGAGGGAATTGGCGAACCGTAGTTCGTGTCGGGCTTTCGAAAGCCTCTGGGATAAAGGGGTTTGAACACAGACCTGGGAAGGCGGATCGAGGCGGTGGCCTCGGTGTCGGCGTCGACTCGGCTCGGGTTCTTTGAGGCGTCGGGGTGGCAGGAAGCGAATTGGAGGATATCGGAGAAGCGCCGGCTGAGAGCGAGTCCCAGCGAGGAGAAAACAATTGGGAATGCTGAATGGGCGGGCTCGACGGTTGTATTGGGTCGGAATGGAAAATGTTGAGTTTTTGCAGTCGGCGAAGCTGACGGTGGTTGCTGTGTTGGCTCGGGGAGCCCCTGTGGGACGGTTGTGAGGCATCGGTATGTTGTTTCAACCAGGGGTCGAAATTTAGTCGCTGCGGCCTCACAGGCGAGCCCGACGCGGACTGGGCATACCCGCGGTTGCCCATTGGGCGCCTGGAGCCGAGATTCAGTGCACCCGCTGCAGCGTCATCGTCTGCTAAATAGCCGTCCATGGCTGCTGACGTTGTGGCGGGTGCAGGTCGGCGGCGCTCCGTTGCCTGTGGAGAGGTGAAAATATCTACCATGTTTTTTTTTTCTACGCCTGTTTGGCCGCGCGTTGTTATTTACGCACAAATGGGTGCAGCAAGTGGCTTCGGATGGGGTCTCGACGCGACGTGGAGCGGCTTGCTGGGCGTTGGAGCAAGCTGGGATTGCGACGTGGGATCCCTGGTCGTACACCTGGTGGGTGACAGCCCAGCGGGAAGCATCGAACTAGGCGGACAGGGAGCAGAGCGGGACGTTGAAAGTCTGAAAAGAGGGAATCTGCCCGGTCTCGAGAACCCAAAAACCGGGCTCGACCCTTGAGTGAATGGAGCCGTTGCTGTGTAGTTAAATGAGGATGAGCAACGTCTCCAAAAGCAACAACGCGGTCAACATCACTGACATCACCCGAGGTACAGTTTGTTTTCTTTCCAACAACAAACAGTGAAGGCGGGAGCGCGGCGGATTGGGGACGCCTGAAGGCAAAGCCGCAAGTGTGTCACTCGGACTGCGGCCGTCCAACGAGATTGACGAAGTTAGGAAATGCCGGCTGCCGTGAGCCCGTCCGTACTGCCTCCAATCTCGCTGCTGCACCTCCTGCGATTGCAGGTCAGAGAGTGCCTGTGTCTAGCGACGCAGAGGCCTTCGCAAACGGGGTTTGTGTCAGTCGTGCAGATGGTTCGTCGTCTCGATCTGAGGGCCGTGCCGTGCCGTGCCGTAACAAGAAGCGCAGGAAAGAGCAAACGAAAACTGTGTCCTCGAGATGGAAAGCTCAACCTGGCTTGAAGTGGGTGCCAACCCGGTATATTTGCAGACCTTTCTTTTTTATAACTTGAGTGGTCATGGGAACCACCAAAACCTTGGAAAAAAGAAACCAACAGGACCCGATCAGTGGTCACTCTGGAGACCAAGACTCTCCCCCATCCGTGAGCTTCTGCAGGGGGCACATACAATACAAACGGATGCAGGAAAACTGGGCAGGAGAAGACTGAAACTCGTTCATTTATTTTGCTTTCTTCTTTACTCACAATGACGGGCTTCAACAATGGAAAGGAAGCAAACCGAGCCGTCCCGCAGAAGAGGGTGTCACCGAGTGGCAGCCTACCAATCTGGTCCCTGGTCCAGCGAACCGCTGCCGCGGGAGCCAGTGTCAAGCCGCGAAGGCCGGTCCTTGCTTAGCGAGCCTTCCGCGATTTTTAGTGCCTGCATTTGAACCCGATTGGGGTAGGTTCGGCCTCTTTTTCAACCACTCGAGCTGAATGAGGAGCTGTTTCCCTCCAAAACTCCACCAGGAAATGCTCCTTGGTGCGAACCATGCGGGGACGCAACTCGACAATCCTCGGTCGCCGAGCATCCGGACCTTGAAGCCATTCACAGTATATCTCTACAAGTTCTCTCAACAAGCACTGAAGCGAAAGAGGCGCGCTGTCAGAACCACGAGGCGCGGCTGGTGTCATCTCCGACGAAGTCCTTCCGTCAAGCTCAGGTTACCACCAGGAGCTCACCGCCGAGCCGCTCACGCAGACATCTCAATTTCACACATTATTCATCGAGCCCTATGAAGGGTTCGTTCGAGCCATGGAAACACAGCATTCGGTCATTCCTCCCGGGTATCCCGCAACACAGCCTCAGCAATCCTACATGCCAGAGGTGCGAACCGTGGCCCCAGGCTCTGGCATCCTGTCAAGTTCTGGTCTGTCCTAATTGATTGGCCTTGTGTGGCGAGACAGGAAATGCACACAGGTCAGATACCACCCTCCCGGAGAGAAAACGTGTCGACGCGTCCATCGCAGCACTCACAATCGATTGCGGGGTATCTGTGCGCACGCAAGCGGCATCCCTCCATCACACAACATGGATTGAAGCTGATGAGATCAACCGTCTCTCAGCCGGAAATCCCACCTCACGCGCGTCGACGCGTCTCCGGCTTTTGTGAAGCGCGTCCATGAAGTATCACAGCAGAAATTGGAGTCAACTCGATCCCGAGGACACCAATGCTACCAAACGTCGGCCAATCCACTCCTGTCATCCTGAGATGGGATGAAACCCAAGGCTTCTTCCGACTCACTCATCGATTGTCAGATCACAAGCTCGGGCCGCGCAAGGTGCTGCTCTCAAAGCGGCAGAAAGTTTTACCGAGCTCCGGTCCTTATCCGCTCGATGGTCTGTTCACCTCATCTCTCCATGACGTTATGTGATCGGCGTTACACTAAGACGCCGGGCTAGCGTCATGCTTGACATTGCAGGCCACGCTCCGTTTCGAGGTCCCCTGTTTGGATGGAACGTTTGGAAGCTCTGTGAGCAGGCCAAAGTTTGCTTGGGAAACGAAGCGGAGTCGAGTACCGACCGGGGTCAACAGTTAGCAAGGGGCCCGAGCTCCCTCGCCGTCGGGAGTCGAACGCTCACAGTGCGCGCACATAGTGCGAAGCACAGTGCCGATTACAGAGCGCCCGCAAGAGCCAGGAGGAGGCCCGGGTTCCCACCTATTCGTTGCGACTGCCCTGCTGCCCGGAGAAAAGTCGCTCGCAGTGTTGCAGCGTTCCCCTCCCTCCCCCAGACGCCTTCTCTAGCAGACCCGTCCTTCTCTCTCCTCCTTTGCTCGGCGCCCGCGTTGCTCTCACACAATCACCCTGCACTCTGGAGCTGCCTGAGGCACGCTGCGCTCACCCCAATGGCTTGCGCGAACCAGCCAAGCTCTCCCGCAGCGGGCAGGAGCTTCAGCTCCCCCCTTCGGTTCTTGGGCGCTCCCACCTCTGCTCTGTGACCTCTCGCGCCCACACTCCCCTCACTCCCCTCACCCCCCTCTCTCTCCCTTTCGCCCTTTACCCTCTCTCGCCGTGTGTCTTCCCCATCCGTTGCAGTCGGCGGTACGTACCTTTTGCACAAGCTCCCAGCCTTTCCTCGCCCACCTCCCACCGCGCCCCCGAACTTCCCCCCTTCCTGGCAGCCTTTCCTCCCCTTCTCCTCTTTCCCTCCCCGACCACTTCCCATCCATCTACCATCCAAACCGCCTTATCTCGCGCTCTCCAGTCTACTTCTTTCCAATTGATACCCCCCAAAGCCTTTTGCCACAATGTCCGGCCGCAAGAGAAAGCAGGAGGAGGAGGATGAGCTTGTCTCCCTCCCCAGCGGCGACGAGGAAGAAGAGGAGTGAGTAGCTTCCTTGTTGTCGCAAACGCCGCCCGATACCCAAGCACATGTTGCCAAACCAAGGCGACAACGTTGGGATGCGGTATCTGGCCTTTCATGGCTGGCGCATCCTGGCGCAAACCTTGTGTTGTGCGCGTTCTGTCATGCCCGAGCGCCTTCCAGAGCACCATCCATCTTTGGCCGGCCCGTGACACACCGGGCAACCATGTTGCCAACAACCCGTTACTGTTAAAAGGCACCTCGCGGTGATGAAACAAACCATTGCCCATCACTAACCCACGTCCGATAGATACGTGAGTGATGGTGAAGAAGACGACGAAGAGGTCGATGATGAGGACGACGAGGACTTCCAGAGCGAAGAGGATGGCGGTGAAGATGAGGAGGAGAACGGCGTTCCAGGTAAGCATCCATCCAGCACTTGCTTGGACCTTTGTACCATGTCGCTTCTGAAAGCTTGGACATCACCCCAAGCATCGCCCACCGAAAACACCGCACCAGCACAGCAAAGCTGACAAGAGTGCCAGACAAAGCTCCTCCCAAGAAGAAGTTGAAGACGGTCGCCTCCCCGTCCGACGAAGTGCCGAAGAAGAATGGCAAAGTCGCCAACGGCGAGGACGAGGACGAAGAGGGAGAAGAGGAGGAGGAAGAGGAATTCGACGAGGATGAAGAAGACGGAGACGCACCCGAGGACGACGAAGATGCCGAAGAGGATGAGGAGAGCGCGCCTCTTCCCGCAAAGGCTGTCAAGGTCTCTGCTGCGGCAAAGGTCGACGACGACGACGGTGACGCCGTCGCTGCTGGCGGCGATGATGAGGAGGACTAATACGAGCCCAACCAGGCCAGCAAAACCTCAACTCATCCACGCAGCACCCCGTCGACGTTCCCCGCGAAGAGGAACATTGAGTATCTCGCTCCTTTCGTGCGAACCTCTGTTACTATTTGGTGTAGAAGGATTTCTGTGTGTTCGAATCCGGCCGGACTTAGACAGCGTAAAAAGGATACTGTGTGCTTGATAAAATGAGATTCAATTGCGATCGATCTGATGGTGTGGTTGAAGTCATTGACAACCTCCTATCCCGTTGAATGATGGCTGGCATTCGATCGCCGAACACTTGCGTTCCCTCTGCAAAGTGTGACGAGGGAACATTAGAGATCAAAAGGGAGAAAGAAGGCGTCGTGGGATACTTTTTGTCCTCGCTAGCCCCGCGCCAGCTCCTGGGGTCATTCCAACCCAAGTTACCCAACCGAGCTGAACACGCTGGCAGCGCCAGCCCCGAACGGGAGAAGAGTCGATCTTGGCCAGTTGTGCGGGCCGCCATCAATTCCCGCCAATCGTGGGGACATCGCGACGGTTGACTTCCATTGATACATCAATGGGTGTGAGATGCTTCCACGCACCCCGCCGGGCAAACCGTCGGTGAGGGTCGCTTTGCGAATGCATCGACGACCCGGACAAGAAGAGGGTAATGCAGCCAAGATGGAAAAGTAGACAGCCAAGGTGGGCGGCGAAAAGGGTCTTAATATTGCCTTGGAGCCCGAATCCGTCAATTGGATCCTATTTACCGAAGTCTTAGTTTGTGTATGACAAAAACTTGTCTGTGTGTCTCTCTCTGGCTCTGAGGTCGAAAAACCCGACTCGGCAACCTGCTCAAAAACCTTGCTCAAACACCCAAGGATCGAAGCTTGTGTGTCTCGTGAACGGGGAGACCAGTGTGGCGGTAAGCACTTAGAGATACAATGGAAACGTCCGCGGAGACCTCGACAACTTACTTGGCCCTGCCATTGTCGTTTGCTCTCACTCGGGATTGTCGCTCGAAGGTGAGCCGCGGCGGAGCAAGCAACCTGCAAGGTGCCGGCATGAGGGGCTGCTCCAGGCGGGCAGGAGACGAAGGCCCGGCTCCCAGGCCGGACCCGAATAACTTCGATAGACATGTGGCTTTATTGTTTCGTGAACGTAGCATGCATCTAGTCTCGAGAGAACGGAAAAAAGGTGAGATCAAGCGCGGAATCGAATCGGAAAGCCTGGCGCCTCGGCGGAGCTCTCGCCGGTGGGCAGGCGTTGAAATGACTTTCTAGACGCAAGCGACCACTCGTCACGATGATTGTGTGGCTGAGATGCCGATTCCATCGTCTTTTTTTTGGCTGGATACCGGCATGGCTTGAAGGAAGCATAAGACCCTGACGCCGGGGAAGGCGAGAGACAGCCGGCCAGTACTTGCGCCTCGGAGATGCCACATACTCGTCTATCGACGGCTCTAGGGGGATTGGGCAAGAAAACCCGAGCCCCGAGGCCGCGGGACGAGTCGATTTGTCGGAAAGGGCCACAGTAAAGTAAAATCACCAGATGGGTCGCCGATTCTCGGGTTGCATCACACCTCGTGGCAGCCCAGACTTGGCATGATGCCGGAAGGAGCGGATCGGGTGCTGGATGCATCAGGATCGACCTTGCAATTGCAAAGCGCTCTTGATTCCACAATCGACATGAGGGGACGCTCGCTCTTGCAGCTGCTGTGTCGCACCAAGACGAACCAGTAGGGAAAGGGCGACTTGAGATGGGGCAGGAATTTGATGTTCGGCGATCTGTGCGATAAGATAAGGCTTCCCAGAAGCCCGAGGGGACAAACCTGGAAGGGTCTAGACCAAGCCATCTGGCAGAGCTTTCCCCAGCATCGTCATTGGACATGGTGTCGACGTGACGGCAGACATGGGCCACCTTCCTGTCCCTTTGAGCCAAGCCGATGAAGTCGCTGCAGCCCAGGCTGCAGGAATATTCGCGATTCCATCATGATCTGACAGCCGGGCCTCCCATTGGCACGCAATGTGGCTCCAAGACAAACAGACGACGCCCCTTGCCCTCCACCCCTAACTCTTCTCCGCAAACGCCCTCTGTCATCGCCTCGCCCGTTGCCTTGTCCCGTGGCTACTACGCCTGCGCCGAGAAAATGGTCTTCTCAATAAGGTATATAGATCACACCATCCCGCGGGTTTGGGGCCGATGTTCCAGGCCTCGACAAAGGAAACCATTGCTTTAGTCTCCAGAAGTTACCTCGCACATCACTTCGACCCTACCAACGAGTCCCTACACACTCTGTCGTTGTTGTGCAGTCACACCTGCCAAGACGCGAACAATTCCCGGGATTGCGGTTCGTCCTTCCCCGCAAAGATGGCTCCAAACGGGAACAAGGTAAACCCCGTTCTACCAGGCCATCGCCAAACCCTCGACTGACCGTCCTTCCTGTTTTTAGAACGACCTCTCGCCCTTGAACCCCGGATATGAAAACCTCGATCCGGCTTTCTACACGGGCTTTGCCTACTCCCCTGATGGCGGTGCTGCTGAAGCCGCAATCGACTACTTTGGCCAGAGTGCAAGCACTGCCTACCCAACATCCGCCCTCACCTCGCCCGACTGGCCTGTCCTTGACACATTTTCCCCTCTCGGAGCAGTACCCTACTTCTCGGCCGGCAGCTACATGTCTCCCGGCCTAGGCGCCGAGACCGACTCCGAGACCGACCCCTTCTCTCCCGTCGACCCGCTCCCCGGCCTAGACCACATGACCGGCCAGTGGTCTTGGTCCCAACCCTCGAGCCCCTCCCTCGGGCCCGACTCTACTCCTTCGTCCACCCAAGCCGCACGTGCCTCTGCGACACGCTCATCCAAGTCGTCCAGATCCAAGGCCCAAGCCAAGCTCCGGACGGCCTCCCGGAAACCTCGCAAATCCGACAAGTCCTCCCGCTCGGCGAGCTCCCCCTCGGAAGGCGACGCCGGCGAGGATAACGTTACACCGGAGGAGCTGCGGGCTCGGCGAAACCACAACCTCGTCGAGAAGCAGTACCGGAACCGGCTCAACGCTCAGTTTGAGCGGTTACTGGCAGTGCTGCCGGCTGACCAGCGCGGGGGTCAGGGCGACAGCGAGGATAGCAAGAGAATGAGCAAAGCCGAGGTCTTGGACGTGGCAACACGGAGAATCAAGGAGCTCGAAGTGGAGAGGAGACGATTACTGAAGGAGAGAAGGGATCTGCTGCAGAACATGGAAGTGATGAATGGTGTTGTCAGTGGTGTTTCGAGACGGTAATGCCGGCTTCTCTCCCCACCTTCCCCCCTTTTTTTTTCTTTTGGATCAGGGGGTTGTTTGTTGCCATTGCGTATGGCGCCTACTCAAGTGGAGGACAACCTGGGAACCCATCAGGGAGTCCCATATTTGGGAACTGGACGCTTGATTTTTGGATTTGGATTTGGTGGCGGCCAGGTTGCCGGTCATCGCCGAAGGCGTTTTGGCACGGAAAAGCAAAAACGGACACCTCCAAGATGGGGTCAGACAGAGTTGCTGATTTCCGGATATCAGACCGGCTTCCAACTCACTCACGACTTTCATGACAGGGCAATTAGCCAGATATAATGTTTATAATGATCAAGATTGTGTAATACCACATACAATTCTCACACCTGCGCCACTGATGGTCTTGTTCCTCTCTTCCAAAAGCTTGTCGCCGTCACGAATCCGCTTAGCTCGCAACACCAACTCCCCATACTACTCAATATTCGAGACTTAACCGCCGACTTTCCAACCGCCCTCCACCCCATAGCCCCTTAACCCCAACTCTTCCCTTGCAGCAAGCGTCACGCCTATACCTTCCCAGCACCACCCTTCTCCCCGTTGGATAAAGCACCAGCCTCCATATATCCCACCGCTGCAGCCGTCTTCCCATCAGGCGACGCAACCGATAATCTCAAGGGATCAGCAGTGAACTGTCCCTGCCCACTATGGACCGGAGCAGCCTGTGTCTTTCCGGCGGTCTTGTCCGGCTTGGTTTGGGCGCCGGTGTGTGAGTGCCCCTGGAGCTCGAGGAACGAGGTGAGGGGCTTGCGCTCGTAGGGGTTTGCCATTGTACTCCTCTTGCTGAGTTTGTTCGTGAATCGAGAGACGGGGGGTGGGCGGTAAGTGGCGTAGATGAGATGGGTTGAGATGATGGGAGTTGGGCTGGCGGAATGGGGATGGCGATGGGTTGAGAGATGGGACAGGTCTTGGAGAAGGTTGGATGACAGGTCGGAAACAGGGAAAGGAGCGAAGGGAGGTCAGAACAAGCGAATGGAAAAGGGGAAAGGGGGTGGGAAATTCGAGGGATTATGTGAGTCCGGATGGTGCGGCGTTTTCTCGTCCGTTTGTTTGTTATGACCGCATGACAAACAACGGTCTTCACATGCTAGACGCTAAGGATGGGGGTGGATCGGAAGGAATCTTGGAATTGGAAGTGTTTGAATCTACGAGGCGGGTCGATATCTTGAGCATCTACGTTTTGTCGAGGTGAAGAGTGTTTGATTTTTTTCTTGGGCTTGTGGGATGATCGGATGATCCGAGATGGGATAAGAGGGTGAAGAGTTATTATGGGCTTGTTGCACATGGGCGATCAGTAATGCCTCAATACCGACCTGCTTCCATGCACCCTAACCTGTTTGATTAAATCTATGTTTGATGACTAGACAACAGGTTCCCATATCGTCCAAGCCCTTCCAATTTCAACCTCACTGTACACCCTAGAAAGGGTGGTAAGCATCAATCGCCAACTCAAACGAAGCGTCGATGGGCTTGACCAGCTCTCCCGCAATCTCGCGCAACTCGGCCGGTACCTTCTCGATGATTGCCGCGCTCATCTCCGTCGTCGCCTTCTTCTGCACTCCGAGGGTGGTCAGGATAACGGGGCTCAATAAAAGCTTGTCGAACTTGGGCTTGGCGTCGATGAGTGTCGTGAGAGACGAGTTGACAGACACGGCCAGCTTGGTTGTGGCCTCGGCGACCCCAAGAGCCCCGAGAAAATCGAGTGGCTCGCTCTTCTTGGTGGCCTTGGTTCCCTTCTGAATGGACGCTAAGACATCGGCGCTGACCTTTACTATGGGAAGTGCCGAGAAGAGTTTTCCGTTCCAGTTGGTCACAGCTTTCCCGAGCTGGAGGGTCTTGTCGTTCACGGTGTTGAGGGACTCGACGATGGCCTGACCAAAGACTGTGGTGGCCACGAGGGCAAGAGGAGCAAGAACGGCGGTGAATCTCATGTTGACTGCCGGGAGAAGTTGAACTGATCGAACTTGGTGGGCCGAGAAAGACAAGACACCTTGCTGGGAGCAAGTGAACCACTTATAGGCGTATGTTGATATCGTTCACGAGCGTTACAGTCCCAAGACCGCCGAGGTATTTGATGTGGTATCCATGGACATGGACGTAGCTAAATCCTTCCTACCCCGCCTCATGATTGAAGGACAGGGTTGCGGACCGGAGGCAGGGGCGTTATTCTTGTGAAGGCGTTGATGTTGGCAGCAGCTATGACTAAATTGGCAAGCGTCGGGCAGTGGCACCTTGATCTTGTCATTGGTGGCGGGAGCGATCTGAGATGGAGTGAAGGCTTGTCAGGGGCAAGGGCCCCAAATTGCGGGGGATCAATGGCGTATTGCTTGGTTGGGCTTGGGGGTTGCAGTGATTCCATGGTGAAATCTGGGGAAGCAAGCTCGACAGGAGGAAGAACCCCGGTCGCTCCTCGGTCATTTCCCGCGACCAATTGTGGGCATGTGAATGGACTACCACTGATGATTCAAGTGCCACTTCTGGAGCCACCACGGGGCAATTTGCTGATTGCCGACAGTGACTGGAAATCGCTTTTCCGATATGCGGAAGCAAGTGTCATGGTGAAAATGGGGAGGTTGGCGATGGGTAGATCGTTGTCAAGCATTGCATCGAGAGACCAAGTCCGTTGATCGGCTGCGCGCTGTTGTCGACGGCCAGGAAGTCCTTGAGTTGCAAGTGACGTGAACTTTCCTCGCCCTTGACGGGGGTCCAGTTCATGGCAAGCGTGTATTACCCTCGAGAGGCCCTTTGGTTCTGTTTGCGGATGGGCAGGGCGTATGGGTTCAGGAATCAGCTGTCAGATCCCGATGCCTGCCGAGAGACCTAGGGTTCCCGACCAAAATACGATGGAAACCTAGACACCCTTGAGGCGCTATTCTTGATCGTTGCTTTGTCCAGGACGCAATTTGGCTTCGTGGTGGAGAGATCAGCACCGAAGGACTAAGATGGTGATCGTTCCTGGGGCATCGCGGCCATGTGAATCGGCTGCGGAGGCTTTGCCCCTCTGTTAATCTGCCATGTTTCGATGCATGCGCGCGAAAGGAGGGTGAAGCTGATGCCGAGCAAAACGAGAACGAGTCCCATGAGGGCCTTTTGAAGATTGAGAAGCCTCTCTCGAACGCCGATTGGAGTATCGTCCCGATAGTATGTCTCCGACTTTGTGTTGATGAATGCAACGCTCTCCACTGTGGAGGTAATGGCCAGGGCGCAGATTACGATATGAAAGAGAACATGGCCACCGGGATTAATGCCTCGACGGTGGTTTTTCTTGTACTTGTAGGCGAACAAGACGAAAAACTCGAAGAAAGTCCAGATCATCGCCAGTTGGGCCTAAACTGTTAGCGACAAGATAATAAACGACGATGGGTTCACCCACAGCCCCATACGTTGTCGAGTCTGTGTGCATCATTGCGAGTTCGTTGCGGTGCGGCCAAGATTGATCTGCAAATGCCTTGGCAAGGCCAATGATTGCAGCCGAGATGGCGACGGCTACCGTTCCTAGAATGATCTTGATGGTGAGGTACTTTTGATAGTGCGGGATCGAAAGCGACCAGTCTGTAGTCGCAGCATACGTCGGCGGCGCAGTAGGGAGAATGCGGTTCTCGTGGTCCTCCAATGCCGCTGCATACGTTGGGGGCACCTCGCCTGCCTGAGCTGGCTTCGGTTGGGCCTCCCCTTCCGCCGTGTCTGCAGGCCTGTTCCGATCCATGTCATGAGTTTGGTCAGTGGGTGAGGTTGCAAACCAATGTTTGAGTACGCTTCGCGCTGCGAAGACTGCGACCGTGCGAATTGCCAAAGACGAATAAGGAAGCCCCGAGAACCGCTCCGCCGGCGAACAATAGGGGGTTCTTATCTTAAATGCGTGCGGCGGTTGTATGCACTTGGTCGGAAACCGGCTTGGCGGCGTTGCAAATCATAGCATCCCGGCAGAACGAGCCATCAGGAGGCAAGGTGATCGACACTACCGTTTCCGCCATCTATGCAGTCCGTGAGGGTGTTCTCCGTCCCATAGAAGATGGAAAGCGGCTGCCTCCTTATTCGCGATTAGTATCGAGGGACCGAGAGTCGTAGGATTCGGGTTTGAGGGGCGGTTCCCGTCAATGTGTTTTGTGACCTCTGGAGGTTTTACCTTTTGGAGAAAAGAGAAATGCGCAGCGGGTTCATAAAAAAAAGAAAACACAAAGCTGTCGCTGAACTGCTGGACATGCTGCTTCCTGATTCGTTGTTCGGGGGGCTAAAATGTCTGGGACGCGAAAAACAAGTTCGAAATCGATTACTCGTATATGCCAGAAATCTATTCGCGCTGTAATACCACCACCAGACCCATTATCCCCAACATGACCGTCTTGAGCCATGGGTGCTCAGAGAGCATGATTGTCACGTATCCTACGAATGGAATGTAACCGACAACGCTCCTAGGGTTTCCGTTAGCTCAAGTCGTTGTGTCTCGAGGCTTAGACCCCTTACCCGATGATATCTTTCCTAACCAAGTAGTCCTGCCCTCTCGCGTAGAGCTCTGTATCGTCTGAAAGGTTGTTGTCTCCCTTTGTGAGGAGCTTCGCGGCCGGCCTGGTAAACTGTCAGCGCATGCTCGACATACAGCGGCTTGCCACGAAGAGCTTTACCCAACGCCGAACTTTCGGACCACTCGATGGACAATCGGAATGTCTTTATCCTTCACATTGTATACCACGACCTCGCCAACGCTCGTTTCGGAAAGGATGTTGCGGTTCCAGAGGAGGAGGAGATCGCCGCGCTGGAACGCTGGCTCCATACTGCCCGAGAGAACGACGACGATGGGAGATGGGGAGTCGGTGATGACGGAGAGGCCTTTCCACATCTGTGGGTGATGTTAGCTGAGGGACATCCCAAAGCGACACAAGTCGGATGCATGGTTGGGAACGCACCATGAAGGCCGTTGTAAGAATCAGCCCGAAGTTCATCAGCTGCGCGGCTGCTTGCCGCGGGTTTTGGAGGCTAGACAACATAGTTTGGCAGACAGATCAGTATTATGGTCGGCGGGTATCGATCGCTTCTTTGTGAGGAGGCTGTTGTTGGTCGAGTTGATCTATGTTCGAGGTCTCGATCCTGTCGCGAGGGACACGGTATTCACGACAGGGGGCGAATTGGCAGCCGGTGATTGGAGCGCGCGGATAAATGTGGGGCTGCAAGGGTGCCGCCCAGGGGTCTGGCCGTTTTACGTGCCCCACCGACCACCACACCCGAATTGAGCCTCACCTCAAGCAGAAGGGTGCTGTCCTGTTAGTCAAATATCCTCCATCAGGATGGCTGGTAAAAATGGCATGTACAGCCTTGAGAATCAGGTATATCAGGGGCCGGATAGGCGCCTCTGTCACTTGCGCCGGCCTAAGGAAAGCGCATCGGAGGAACATGCAACTCGTGGACACCTCAGTCGCTGTCAAGCTTTCCGCCCCCCCATTGGGAAGCTACACTTTTCCGATTCTTAGGAAAGAGCTCTTGTGGTGACTCGCTTGCCGCAGCCTCCGCAGTTTGGGCCTCCTGTTCCTTCTTCGAGTACGGCATGCAACAGAGGGGGAAGCACTGTCCCGAGTTGGTGCCACTCCAAACCCAGCCAGGCAAACCCAGGGTGGTAGGTCGGACCTGCTTCCTGTTGGAAGGTGGTCATCATGAGTTGGGCAAGTATTTCCCTGAGAGCTTGCGTTGCATCCCCAAATACCTCCCTCTCTACCCTTTCGTCTCTCTTCCATTCCTCGCACCACCGTCCGCTTCTTGTCACCATCGCTCCTCGGTCTGACCTTGATCGAGAGCCGCCTTGGCTTTCTTGGAACACAGAACAGCCTGTCAGCAGTATCGTTGCCACCATCTCATTTCTCATCTGCTTTGAACCAATCCCGTTTTGCGTCCTCCACCATGGCTGACGCTACCACACCCCTTCTCGCCCGTGACCGCGACGAAGGTCTCCCGGGCCCCAATGGAATGATCCAAGATCATGTATGTTGGCACTTCGGCAGCTCTGGCCGACCTATAAGTGTGTCTGACGTTGTGTAGCCTATCTTCCTCCGCGTTTGTCATTCGCCATGGCCCTTCATCAGCCAAGGCTGCCTGGTCTACATCAGGGCTGCGATCGTCTTTTACCTCACGGGCCTTGGAATCATGCTTCTCCACTACAAGAACAAACACGAGATTCATGTCCTCGACGGCGAAGAGGGTGAGGAGGGCGACTTCTCATCCTGGCAGATTCTCTTTCAGTTCTCGTCTTTGGCATACTTCCTCCTGTGGACCTACCACTGGCAATGCTTCGTACGTCGCTCACCTTCATCTTCACACACAAGCCTTTTGCCTAACCAGGGTGTTTGCAGTCTTGGGCGTTCACCCATCTCTATTATCCCGATCTCGACGAGAATAATAGTGGTCAATGGGAATCCACAGTCCTGAGTGTGATGAAGCCCCCCAAGCAAACGCCGTACTCGCGCAAGCGCTTCTACTTCAGTCTGTATTACACCATTGTCCACGTGGTGGTGTTCATGAACGTCCTCATCTACTGGTCCGTCTTGGTTCCCAAGGGCCATGGCCATTTCCCCAAAGGTGGCGAAGGAGAGGAGTCGATCTCTGCAGGTGGGTGCGCTGGCTCTATGCCTCCGCTCTGGACTGACAACATGAGCAGCTGAAGGGTTCTTTGGCGATGGATGGTTCCAACCTTTCTGCCTCATCAATCTCTGGGGTACCACAGGCCTCATCGGAATCATCGAAATTATGTGCCTGAACAGCATCAAGCGCCAAGTTGTAAGTCAGAAAACTCCAATGCGGGTGCGATTTGCTGACCGGAGGGTAGCCTGTGCCGAGCCACATCTTCAGCATCATGTTCTTCCTGTGCTGTTACCTCGGCTGGGCCTCGTTCGGACACAATCTCACGGGGGTGTACCCATTCTTTTGGCTTGATCCTGAAGTGATGGAGTACACGGAGGCAATCTGCGCTTACTCTTTTGGATTTGTGACCATGGGACCCACTGGTGAGTCATCTCACGAGAAGCTGTCAGGAGCTTTGCTGACGTTTGTGCCAGTGTTTTCGTTCATGTACGGCCTCATCGGCATGCGGGAGACTCTCACAAAGAAGGATGAGGCTCCCCCACCGCAGCAGCGCTTCAACCCTGTACAATTCGTTCAAGATGTTGCGCAGAATGTGCGTGATGGGATCTCAGGCACGTCCGGACAAGCCTGAGTTGCCAGTCGGCAAAGTCAGTTGGATTCGAAGGGAGTGACGAATGACGAGCGCTCAGTCTCCCCGGATTGCGCGTCACCCCAAGCGATGGCAAGGTTGAAACGAATTGAAGCGCCTTGTCGTTTCCAACGACGCGGGGATCCTAGGATTGTTTAATTTGAGTATCGCGGATGGTAGTGATTCAGGGCGGGACACGAGGCCAGAACATTGCAAATATTGATAACGGACGGAGTTCAGTGTCATGACTGACGTTCCCGGAGTGTTGGACATGCTTGTTTGCTCGGAGCAGAGCTGATAGATGATCCATAGAAAATTGGCACCAGGGACCTTGACCACCAAGCCTTATCCTGTCGTCAGATCTCGTCGTCAGCTCTAATCTCCTTGACATGGGCAAGGCGTCGCACGTGGGGTTCACACTCGTTCACAGAGAGCCGTGCGCGTAACCTTGCTGGTGGTGGTTGCTTGGTGGGGGCCTAGGTCGCTAAACCCCTGCTTGGTGAACAGCGGCTTCGTCCGCCCCTGTCCACCCCCCCACATCAACCGTTGCACCGGATTCTTGGCCTTGCGCTTGGCCACCACGAAGCGACCTTCAACACTACGAACACCCCATGGACGGATATCTCTTATTGAAGCGCAGTGCGGGATTACGATCCCTCAAATCAGCATCAAACCCGCGACCGGAGGCTTTTCAAATGATCTGTCACATTCGGAAACTACGCTGGGGTGACTGGGCGACCTGCTGCAGTGTGTGCTCCAGTCAAGCAGAGCTCTAGCGGCCTCCACCAGCTGCACGGAACAGGGACGGCGAGACGGTATTGGCGGTGACAAACCAACAGAAGCCGGGCGCAAAACGGTGAACGGTGAAAGGGAGCAAGAGCAAACGCCAGGAGGCTGTGCAGCAACGTCTGCCTCCGATGTTGCGATCAATGGTCCAGCAGCTGCCAGCTGGTTCCACTGGAGGCGAAAACGTCTGCAAGCTGCAATTGGCAGGATATTCGCAAAAGCCAATTCGTCCAGAGCGGGCACGAGACTGGGCGCCTTGAGGCTGGAGCTGGACGGGAGCTCAGGTTGGAGGCAACGGCCAACAGGCGGCCATGCACCCAAGCTGCACTCAAGCTGCACTCATCGCCTGCACAACGGAACGGATGGATGGCCTTGTACCGATTCACAATGGCAAGGTATTCTGTTTGCTTGCGCATGCCGAAAGCTGCTTCCCGCTCAATTGCGCAGGATGCCGCGCAAGACGGTCGAGCTTGGACGGGAGCCGCGAAGCCGCCAGGCAAAAGATGGGATGCTGTGACTGGATGCCAGAAGCAATATCCTTGCCAATGATGTCCAAGACCACCCCTGCTGCAGCCCCAGCCCTGCCTGTTTGCTGTCGATCCCGCGCTGATTCACAGGCACACCCTGGCCGACCACGCACACCCCGCATCAGTCACATAAATACATCGGCTACCCCCCCCTAATTCGAGATCTCTTCTTCTTTTTTCTCCCTCCCCCCTCTACACACAACCCAAGGGTCGCAAAGCCATTCGCTGGAGCTGTCTCAAGTCTCTCTCTTGTAGATAGCCCCGCCCGGACCCCGTCAATCGTTTTTGTGCGTCTTTCTTTTTCCACTCCTTTTTTCCTCCCCTCATCCGTTCGTTCGTTTCGTCGCTCTCTCGATCGCATGAAGGGTAGCAACGCTGTCTTTCCTTTTGCTACCACTTCTCCCGTTCTGCGCGTCTCGAGGCCCATCTATACGAAGGATTCATCTAGCTCCCATCGACTGTAAAGCGCTCCGCAACATGTTCAAGCGCTCGTTCCGATCCCGCGAAGGCGGCTCCTCCCAGCGAGAGGCCGCGCCGACCATGGATTCGCAACATCGAGTGGACAAGTCTGCGAGGCTGATGAAGAAGGGCTCCGTGCGGGATCCCCAGAAGGTGTCGAAGCTGCAACGGTCGCTCGGCGGCGAGGATTCCTCGCGCATGACCGCGAGCCAGGCGAGGATAAGCGACAAGTCCCTCGCGCCGTCGCCCATCGTCACGCTCACGGTGGGCCACGAAGGCCGACTCTTTGCGGCGCACGAGGACGTACTCTGCCAGGCGCCCTTCTTCCAGAAGGTGCTGCGTGGCAACTACCTCGATGCGCAAAACAAACGGATCGCGCTCCCAGACGAGGAGCCCGAGGTTTTCAGCGCGATTCTCGAGTATCTCTACAAGGGCGACTACTACCCCCGCTTGCTGCACAACAAGCACCGCAACTCTTGGGAACTCGAGGACGCGCTCCCCCGTCGGGGCACGCCCCATACCTCCCCGACGATTCACGACTCACCCAATATCGGCGGCGGCCGCGCAGGCCAATCGCCCCAGACCCCCTCGGCTGTCGAGGCGACGGTGTATCTCTCGAGCATCGGCCAGCACCTGCTCCGCGACACGGTCATCTACTGCGCCGCGGACCGCTACGGGCTGGAGGAGCTCAAGAAGTTGGCGCTGAGGAAGCAAGGATTGCAGTCGGGCATTGATGTCGGCACCATCCTCCGCAGCGCCCAGTACTGCTACGCACACACACCCGACTCGGACAGCCGCCTGCGCGCGCATTACTTGGCGCTCATCATCCGGTGCCGCAAGACCTTCAAGCGGAGCGGTACCATGCAGGCCGAGATGGAAAAATGCGGCAGCGACGTGTACGGTGAGGGAAGCGGGAAGCTGTTCTTCGACCTGTTTGTCGCCATGTGCAACCACCTCGACGACGTCATCGACGCGAGCAATGCTCGTACCCCGAAGACCATCTGAATGGGTAGCCCTGGCTGGTTGTTGTAAGCCGGGTTGCTTGCGACTCGGCCTCATCGGCTCTGCACAACGGCAATGTACGAACAGGTTTTCTGGTGTTCTGAAGGCGCAAAAGGAACGGGAATGCGTTGGAAGCGATGTGTTTTTGGCTTGTGGGATCAAAGGGTCTTGGGTTGAACGAATCAGGGTCTGCGTCTTCTCTGCTCCTTGCTTGCGGTGTTTTCTGGCGTTCTGGGGCGTCTTTGCTCTCGTCCAAGCTCCCCTCATGCATCAAGATTGGAAACCCCATTTGGGAGATGCTTCATTTTCACATGGAAAATCTTTCACTTCTCACGAGGTTTGGCCGACCAATTTTTGATACAAGATTCCGGAGTGGGAGGGGGATTTCACTTAATTTTGCCAGGACACGTATGGTTGAGCAAGGGCCGCAGGAAGACGACATGCAGACCCCCCGATAGTGTTCCCCCTCTACTCTCCCCAGTCGTTTTCATGTTGCTGTGTTCTCTTGTTTTTTATGCGCGATACCTCGGGATGTTGGAACTTGGTTTTTGAAGGGAAGGGAACTTTTTGTCCCTTGGACCGGCGTTTTTTTCTCTGTTTTTGGGGTTTGTTTGGGTCCAGCTCAGATTGATATCCTGGTCGAGATTGATCGTTTGGAAGCTGTGGACACACACACCAGGCAAACACACAGAAGCAAAGCAAGCAACAAGAAAAAAAAAAGAAACACCAGGGAAAAAGGGAAGGAAGGGTTTTTTTTTGCGGAATCAGGGAAGGGATCGAGACAGCTTTCTTCTTCACTCACCGTCCGGATTTACTTAATAAGAGAATCGACGACAAGACAAAAAAAACACGTCGTTTTTCTGGCCGCAAACTCTCTGGACACCCTCCATCTTTTCGTACTCAACCTGGAACCCAAACGTGTGTCACTGTTGTCGCCATCGTTTTTCTGCTTTTATTGTTTTTCCACGCGCCATCCATCTTGCCATCCTCAGCTGGCTCTTCACTCTGGGGATAGGAGGCGTTGAGACCATCTCAGCTTTTTGTTCAAGGAGTTTTTTGTTTGGGAAAGGGAGAAACACGGGATACACTACAACAAGACTGGAAACCCTGAAGGAGAGGGATGATCAACTCCTCTCACTTGAACAACCCCTTTTCATTTGTCAAACAACGCGCGGGATAGGACGGGACAGGACAGGACACACGGAAAGGGATGATTTGGGTTAACCGTTGGGTTGACAAACACGGAGCCTGCAAATTGGTACCTGCTTATTTCTCACGCAGAGAAACGACACAAGCAAGGCGGCTTACATGAACACACACAACACATGTTATTTTTTCTTGTGTTATCATGACGACTGATGATGATGTTACGACCGTTTTCTTTTCTTGAACAAAGGGAAATTGTCCCACACTACAAATCAGATAGCGCCTTCACTCTCTCTGCGCATCCCCGCTTGGGACGGCCAGTTAATGCAATATACAATATCGGCCGCCTCAATTTTCATGGTGTGATATCCTCTCTCTAATATGTGCCTTCAACCTGCAATGTCGGGTACAGATTACTGTGACCACTTCACCTCAGCCCCCTCCACCCGTACACTCAAATCTCCCCCCTCCTTGCTCGGCCTGGCAGCCATAATCTCAACGCCAATCTCCCACGTCTCCGGGTTGTCTCCATACACCCAGCAAATCTCCCTCAGGGGGATCTTGGTCTCATCATCCAGGATGTGATAAACCCAGAGGCTGGTGCCGTGTTCGTCACCGCCTTTTTCGATGGAGATCGTTGTCCATTGCTCGCTGGCTGGTGCCTCAGAGGCGGTGGGTAGGGGTGTAACGCTCCAGTCTGCCCAGCGATCGGTGGCCACGGTCGACAGCATGGGTTTGCCGTTGTAGAACTCGATGCCGGTTTTGATCCATTTCGGTGGGGGTGACAGGGGAGAAGAGAGAGGTTGGAAGGTGAGCAGGAGACCGGCTTGGTCGTATTGTTGGGAGTAGGGGAAGGAGAAGGACGCGCGGGCGGAGAGGAAGGTTGGGAGGGGGCCATGGGAGAGGGGGGTTGTGGGCGCTGGGGGTGTTAGTTGTTGGCTATAGGAACATGAATGAGACGAGTACCATTGTAGACATTGGTGTGAGGGGGCTTGCGCCAGATGTCGGTGCCTGGGGCGGCGGAGAGATTGTGTGATGTCATTTTGTAATTTGGAGAGGGATCAGGTGGTGGTTTGAGAAGTGAGTGTTGGGGAGGAAGGCACGCAGTTTATCACCACGGGCAGCTCGGGCAAGATATAGATAGTCTGCACTAGGGCGGCGCACATGCTGCGGAGCTGGTGAAGAGCTCGGAGCTGCCTATTGTGTTTCCATGATGCGGGGAACGGCCCGGCAGTCCAGCGAGCCCCCGATGTTTTGCCAGGGCGGATGCGAAGCCGATGCATTGGATTGCGTGATGGAATCCTTCTGAGCGTTACGAGTTACGGAATAGCTGGTTCGCGGCTTCTTGAGGTTGCTGAAATGCTGTTGGTGATGGAGGAGGCATTGCGGGACTCTGCTTTGTCCGTCGCGAAAATTAAAAATTCCAGTCGCAACCCGAATTGAACGCAGGCAACTGACTCATTTTGTGGGCTGGTCCGAGCTTTGACTGTCTGCGCTGCCCACTCGGCCATCCATTCTGAAATTTTTACCCCTCCAAGCCAACTTCGCGAACTTCGTGACTGCCAGTATCGTCTTCCGCTCTTCCGCGCAACCACCATCTCACCAATCGTCTTACACGGCTTCGCATCACGATAAGCCTCTCGAAGACGTCTTTCACTGCCTTCGCGATAATCTTCTTCAGTTCGCAACGGCTTCCTTTCTTTCTCTCTCGCCTCCCGAGGCACATTGACCCAACTGCACCTCTTTCCCCGCCGTGGTGGGCGACGAACTCTGCAATCAACCACCTTCAGTGCTCCATCGCGGCCCACCTCAAGATCCATCCATGCAGTCGCGTCGCGCGCCTCCTTAGATCACCAAGACTGCTTGACGCACCTTTACCTTTACATTCTCACTCCGGCTTTTCGCCTTCTCTCGTCCTGGACTTCGCTTTCTTTACTTCTAGATTTCACGACACTGATTACACTGCCAAGCTTGTCAGTCATCGGACACTCTCGCAATGGCGCCCCATATCAAGACCGGCAGCGGCAAGGGGAAGCCGAAGAAGGTCAACCCTGTTCGGCGTATCATGAACCGCGAAGAGAATTCCCGCGAGCGCCGTACCCGAGAGGCATCAGTCGCTGGTTCAGTCGCCAACTCAGCCGGACTCGCCGCTGGAGGCCGTCGTTTCTCTTGCCCCAACAAGACGTGCAAGAACCCCAGAGTCGAAGACGGTACCTGCCAGACCTGCGGCGCCGTTGCTAGCGAGACCAACATTGTCGCCGAGGTTACTTTCGGAGAGGCTTCCAATGGTGCTGCTGTGGTCCAAGGCAATTTTGTCGCTGCCGACCAGGGTGGCGTTCGTCCTAGCGGAAGTGGTTACGCCTTTCGTCGTGTCGCAGGCAGCGGAAACGAGGCCAGAGAGCGCACTCTACGCGATGTCAAGAGCCAAGTCTCACAGTGGGTTCATCATATGAGGCTGCCGTTGAACCTGGTCGAGTCAGCCATGCGCACATACAAGATCGCCGCCATGAACAATTTCGTTCAGGGTCGTCGCACCGCAAACGTTGCCGCCATCTGTCTCTACGCAGAGTGTCGCAAGGAGAGCAGCAATAGGGTTATGCTGATCGACTTTGCCGACATTCTCAAGGTGGACGTTTTCCTTCTCGGTCGCGACTACAAGAATTTACTCTCGAGATTCCCCAATGTTGAGGAGGGCACCAGGCCTATCATCTATGAGGATCTCATCTTCCGCTTTGCCAGCAAGCTCGAATTCTACAACGACACCAATCGGGTTGCCGAGTCAGCCGTGCGTATCGCCGCGAGAATGCGCAAAGACAACATCACTCACGGCCGTCGTCCCGCAGGCGTTTGTGGTGCCGCCATTATCCTTGCCGCACGCGCCCACAACTACCGTCGCACAGTCAGGGAGGTTGTCTACATCGCCAAAGTCACCGAGGCCACCATCACCGAGCGTATGCAAGAGTTTGCCAATGTGCCCTCTGCTCAGATGACCATTAGCGATTTCCACGAGAACGACTTCCTTGAGAGCAGCCACGACCCCCCATTTGTCTACAAGCAGACGGACGAGTGGAAGGAGAAGCACGGAAAGTCGCGCAAGCGTAAGGCCCGCGACGTTAGCGCAGACAACGCCAGCGGTACTACGACGACTGCCCCTAACGTCGACAAGGATGGCTTCGTTGTGCCTCCCATTCCCCAGAGAGCCACCGCATCTGGCTCTGCTCGTGATGAAGAAGAAGAAGCTGTGATTGCCTCCGGCCGCGCAGTCGCTAATGGCGACTCTGACGAGAATGAGGAGAACATGCTAGCGGCTCTTGCCGGCGGGTACGGTGATGAGGATGATGAAGAATCCGAAGACGACTTGGGTCCCACCAGTGAGATGGCCATGGCCGCTGCACAGGGCATCGTCAAAATGCCTGTCAAGAAGCGCAAGAACAACAACGGCACAGCAACCGGCATCGCAGAGAAGAATGGCAAGAAGACTTTAAACATCGACGCGGCTTGGGAGGCGGATGAGAAGCTGCTGGAGGAGCAGATGAAGGAGCATCTCCACGACCCGCGCTTTTTGACTGCGTCGGACGAAGTAGCCGAGGAGACGCGTGCTCAGGAGGCCGCTGCCCAAGCTGCTGCTGCCGCCAAGGAGAAGGAGAAGGCTGCTGAGAATGCCGGCGCCGAGACGAACGAAGCCACCGACGCCCAGGAGAACGCCGAGACCGAGCCTGAGGCTCCCGCGCAACCGGTTGGCCCGCCCAAGATCGTCTACTACTCGGAGAAGTATGTTTGCGAGGACGCCATCGTCCACGAGGATGAGTTTAAGGACGATCCCGAGGTCGAGTTCTGCCGCCTTGGCGAGGAAGAGGCCCGGGTCAAAGAGTTGATCTGGGCCAACCACAACAAGGAGTACATGCGCCACTGCCAGCAAAAGATCTTTGAGTCAAAAATGAACGCCAACGGCCCGCCCAAGCAACGGCGCAACCGCACCAAGAAGCCGCGCATCGGCGAGGGCCAGGCGGGGCCTGCGGAATCGGCGGAAGAAGCCGCCATCAACATGATGCGCGTGCGGGGAGTCACCACCAAGCTAGACTACACCAAGCTTGGTCAGGTCTTCGACCTATCAAAGACCGGCCCCGGTAGCACCGGCGGCACCAACTCGGTTGCGTCGCGGAGCGTGGCTCCCAGCGAGGGAGGGAGCGAGAGTGAGGGGGACGAGGAGGCGGCCGAACCCGTCGTCCGCGGGCAGGCGTCGTCGTCTGGGGTGGCCACCACGATGGCGCCCTCGACGAGTGGCCCTGCTGCGGCGGCGGGGGAGGATGAGGATGAGGAGGTGGAGGAAGAGGAGAACGGGGAGGAGGTGGTGGAGCCGGAGGAGGAGGAGGCCTACGGGCAGGGGGAGTTTGACCCGTTCGCGTCGGACAACGACGGCGAAGACTACGATGAGTAGGGAGGGACGGGTCAAACTCCCCGGTGGGCGGTGGAAAGTGGGCGGTGCGGTGGGAATTTTTGTTTTTGTAGTGATACCCCTGGAGCAAGGCGTTGGGAGTATTTCTTGCCAAAATGATAGATAGGGGCTACGTGCCCGGCCTCGCGGCCTTGAAAGAAGATTCATAGAAAAACAAGCTACTTGTGACGAGATATCCATTGCAATCTATCCAAGCCAGCCGAACCAAGCTTAATAGAACCCAACTCCGAACCAAAACTCCATATCCTCCACACCCTCCCTCTGCACGTTCCTACCGCGGCGTAACAACAACAACCCCACCGACCCTCGCAGCCTGATTGTTATCAACAATGACGCCAACGCCGGACCCCCCCGCTCCAGTGCCCAGCTGGATATCGGGTCCCTTTTCGAGCCCGACTTCGGCGTATCGTAGCGCTTTGTCGAAACCGGCTAGGTCGCGCGGCTCGAGAACTTTGGTCGGTCGTGGGGTGGGAGGTTCCTGGGGATTTTACTGGTCAATGAGCGGTGGTCTAAACACGGAGTGTGTATTTTATAAATTGAGGGTGCCGGGGGAAGTGAAGTATACGGGTGACGGGAGAGGACAGGAGAGGGATACATGGATACGATACATGGACAAGAAACGGGAAAAGAGTGAGGGTGATAAAGAAAAAAGGGAATACGTACTGGAGCCGAAGCCTCCTGCTCAAGCGGAGCGGACGCTGCCTGGGGCGCTACAAACGCTTGCGGCGCGGAAAAGGACTGCGGACGGGTCGTCGTCGCGGCTGTCTCGGCGCCTTCGAATTCGATGGCGCCATCGCCTACGACTAGGGCGGGGGAGTACGCGCCTAGGTTGATGTTGAGGGGGATGGCGAGGATGAGGGGGGTTGTCAGGAGGAGGAGGGCGAGCTTCATTGTTTCGGTGGTCGCGTACTTGCGAAGTGGAATTGCGAGCAGTGGAAACGTGGAATCGGCCGAGGAGACGTTGGCCGAGAAGACAACTGGTCAAAGAATGGAATTTGATCAAGAAGAGAGTATCCAGACTCGTGAGAATGCAAGAGACCAGCTCGGTGAGGATCACGAAGTTCGAAGGAGGATAAAGTTGAAGTGAGGTGAGAAAAAAGAGGATCTACAAGGCCCAAGATACTTGAGGCGGCATAAATGGTAATTATGGCTAGGGGTGGGAGGCGAATTGCACGCATCCCGTCGTCAGATCTTCACGGTCATGGTCATGGGCGAGGTGGGGGTGAGCCAAGGTTTTTTTGGCCAGGCATTGGGAAGCGGGCGATCCTTGTTCTTTTTGGGATGCTGGGAAGTCATTCTCAAACAGGGACCCCGTTGGTGAGACGCTGAAAATGGTAGTGGTTCAGATGGTAAATGATTCAAGATGCTGGGGATGGCGAACTGGTCGTCGGTGGTGAGTTTGACGGGAGAGTGGTGGGTGTGGGCTCGGCATTGGGGAAACAAGCACCTGCGACGTTTCTTGGCGGAACTGGGGAAGAAGATCGCCTGGGTCAAACGTTGTCGCTAAAGCGCCAAGAGGTTGTAACAGAGTGGGCAGTGATGGATGTCCATCTACCAAGGCTATCACGCCGGATAAAAGAGAATGTCGCTTCATGGGAGAGCTTTGCTGACGAGGGGAAATCGGAAGGTCGAGACGAGGAAACGTTCCTCGATCCACCGTTGCACGGGCCGATGCGCTATCGCGAGGCGCTGTGTATCAGAGTCCTTGCCTCTTGCCTCTGGCTGCTTTTGTGAAACCTTGGGTTGGCCACTCTCGTGGAATTTCTCATACTCTTTATCGTGTTTTGTTCTGGAAGCTTTTCAGGGCTTCTAGGCGCATGATGGAGTACCTCGTGTGAGCACGCAGCATGGAGAGCTTGGAGCTTCTCCCGCCCCACGGACACAGCTTGAGATAAGCTATCAAGCCACGATCGGGAAGGCGCCGACTGTGTAAAGTCAATCTCGTTGATTGCAACGCTTCCCTGAACTTCTCGATGACACCAGTTGGTTGCCGGGACAAAAGATCCGACTCCATTTGCGGGCGACTCTCCTCTGCCGGGAAAACTACCGATCCAACAGAGCAGAGTCATTCGGCACCCGATGGCACCGCAGGGAATTGGATCTCACTTTCGGTCGGAGAGGTCAGCTCCTCTTTACTCTTTACAGCCACAACCAAGTTGAAGTCGACTCGGGACATTCATCGGTGGGGAACGCCGGGGGGTGCCGAATCTCGGTCTCCGAGCCTCGATGCCAAGGTGAAGCTCCGATGTCACCAGCCGACCGAGCCACCACAGAATCCCATGCTCCAGGATCTCTGCCACAGCGAATTCCATGCTATTTTTGTCCTCCCCAGCAGCAAGCCCGTTCGGCAATCTGGCAGCCCAACTGCTTGACGGCACGGCTCACGGCTCGCAGCTCCCAGCAGTGCGGTCGCCAAGCCGCGACCCGCTCAACACGTTGCGCCTGTGTCATGGCGTATCGACAAAATCATAAGCCAGCAGCTTTCTCCTTAGGCGCGCCGGGCTGATCTCGACGGGCTGCATCGCTGTGATCGGGAATGCTGTCATTGTGCAACTCGACTGCTGCCGGGCTCGGCGCGCAACATGTCACCATTCGCCTGCGGGGCAGCGACCAGCAAGTGATGCCGGGGATGGGCAGAGGGGAAGTCCGGGAGAGCCAATTACGACCCACCACGCCCACTCTCGCCAAAGTCAACTGATCACGCTTGGGACAGGGCATCCACGACCAGCCCTGGGCGCGTTCCCGACTTGCGCTGTGGAAAAGTGGAAAACCTAATCCCAACATCTCAGTCTTCCGCAGCCCCGACCGCTGGAGCCGGTTCGGCCGGCGCCAAGTACTAAAGCAAAGTAGGCCCGACGCATGCGCGCGATCTGCCCTGTCAAACATTTTGCTCCTGATATCATCGCATCTTCCATTGGTATTTGCTGCTGCGTGTTGGCGCATTCAAGAAACTCCGGTGCCTGGGACCGAGCAGACCAACAACTCCGATATAAAGCGCTCCTTCCCCGGGTCTGCTTACACGCTCACCGTCCGTCAGCCCTAGCTCCGCCCCAGCGAGCAAGCAAGCAACCCAGGTCAGCAAATCGGGCTAGTTTATCTTATTTACTTTGGATGCCCCATGCCAGCCACTGCGCCGCCGCTTATTGCCGCATTTCCAGAATAAAATCAGCCAAGGAGCTATCCCTTTCCTCCCCTTCCTTGGCTTTGGGTGCCAGGGATCACAAAAAGTTCAGACCGCCTTCCTCAACGCCTCAACAATTTGGTTTTTCTCCCTTGGACCGACATCTCTCACCTTTAATCCTCACAAATCCCCCTTTTCGACCTTCAGGCTGTCGAAACTCCCCTCTCAAAGTCCATCCAACCCTCTGAAATCTTGATCCTGATCGAGTCCTCCACACAATCATCACAATGGACCCTATCCCCAACATCCAACTCGGGCCCCCCACGCCCCCCACCTCGATCAAATCCACCTCCCCATTCGCTCCCCACAACCACCAATGCTGCCGATGCAACACCACGACGCCGTCGTCCACAAGATCAGCAGCTGCCGCACCCCAACTTGTCCGCCGATGTTCCCATACCTCGTGCGCCCACGACCTTTGCGGGTCATGCAACGCAACCGACACCAACAACAACGCCGTCATCCCCCACTCGTTTCCCGCCGACTGGGTTTGCGCGACGTGCAACACGACCCACAGCGTCCTGTCCATCCTCACCCGCGACGTGTCATGCGACTGCGGCGCGCCGCGTCTCCAGGCGATATATGATCAGTTTGGGCGGATTTTCCTCTTTTGGAGGGATGATCCCACCGTGCAGGACTTGAGGGATCCCGCCAAGGTGCAGGAGGCTGCGTGGCGGATCTGGGAGGCGGGAGGTGAGCCGTGGGTTGAGGAGGTGGAACGGGTTGAGGCGAAGAGGGAGAGGGGGTGGAGTAGTCGGTTGTCGAGTTCCAGTTTGGATAGCGAGGAGGAGGCGGAGGTTGAGATGGGACGGGTTGAGAGGTTGTGATTTTATTTTGTAGTAAAAGCATTGGCATGGCGTGGCGTTGGTTTAGCGTTGGCTTGGTTATTTCTGGCGGAAGGTGTTGAGGTCGTTTTTGTGGGGGATACGGGGTGTGGCGTTTGTTTGAATGGTGTATGATTGTGGAAGAGGTCGGGTGAAGGACGACTCACGACGTACCCTGCTTGTTGGCGGTTTGACATAGTTGGATTCGTGGGAAATAATGACCTAGGATGTCAAACATCACCTTGTGTTTCTGAGGCTCCAGTTTTCACCTTGGGTGCATTCAAAGCGTTCCAACGTCTCACCGAAACCACACCCAACGACAAAGCCAAGTACAGCCTCTCAGTCTATCGCGCCTTTACGAACAAGCTACAATAGCGAAGAGGCTCAAACAGATAGCTACCTATGCCTACCTCCCATAGGCAGAGAAAATATCGGCCGTTTGTCGACCCAAGTCATTTTGGTGGAACTCGGTGTGGTTCGTGTTCCATCACTGTCCCAAAATCATAGTGAGGATCCTGTATATTGTTACCGGCCACTAGCAGTGATAATGCATTGTATCCTTGACATCCGGGCAAGGCAGCAGCACTGTTTTGTTGTGACGGTGTATTCTGAAGCGCGCCGCGCTGTTTTCAACAAAGAGGAAGGAGTGGCCATTTCGAGTCTCCGGATTTAGACTCGCAACTACTTGCACAAAGCGCACTTTTCATCCCAATCTATGACGCCGCTGAGTGTGACTGACAATCCGCACCCTTTTTGGTTCCAGGAAATCGCCCAGTATCGTCACGCCAGCAGTTTGTCGAACGCAGGTCCCGTCGCCCACTGACCGCTCTCAAAATGGCAGCTCTAAACCTTTTCATGCCAAATAACATGCCCACGTTTCGGCGGGAGCAAAAGCGGGACAATTTATGGTTTCGAGCGCTCCGGAAGGGGCAAACACTTCAACCCTGGACCGACGCTGAAAAGGCTGTCGCCGACGCTGAGCCACTTTGGTTTCCTCGCACTGATACGCAATGGGCCCGACAACTTCACCACCACCGCGGCCCCATCACGGGTGCCTTTGTTGACGACCCGTTGCATGGCCCAGGCTGGAACGTCCCCACCTTTGACGATATCCAAAACGATATGAACAACGCGCTGGACACGGCAAGGAGTCTGGCAAGAGACATGGCTACGAGGTTCCGGTTCGCCAAGATCCTAGGTAAAGGCGGCCTCGGCGTGGCAGCCTTGTTCAGCCATTTGGACGCAAACGGGAGGGCCACGGGCAAGAGATATGTCATCAAGCGCAGCCTTGCCAACGACGCTCGTACAGCGAACGGTATGCGGAGAGAGAAAATAATGCAGGAGGTGCGTAGGTATCAAAACTCGGTGCCCTGTTCTCGACCCCCCGAGTCGCCGAAACTAATTACATGCCTTGCCACTCACAGAAGTTCGCCCGAGCACGGCACGTTGTCCAAATCGAGGATCCCGCGGGCGCTCAGGCGGTACTAGCTCAAACACCTTGCACGATTATCCTAGAATATTGCGCACGAGGTAACATGCATCAATGGCTCGAGCAAATGACCAGCGACGGACAGTACCCGATCAACGAAGACATACTGTGGAATATCTTTGATTGTCTTACCAAGAGCCTCATCGGCATGGAATACCCACCCATACGGAATCCGCCAACCAAGGACATCGCCGTCGGCCAGGCCGGCCCCAACGCGCCGAGGCAGGGCGACAAGGTGACCGAAACAGTTCCCAGCGCGAATCCTCCCAGTTGGCGCTCCAATACCAACTGTGTCCATTTCGACCTCGAACCCAAGAACATCTTCATCGGCGAGCTCGACTCGCGTCGCCTCCCCGATCCCGACAGCCACCGCATCGTTCCGCCTTTCAAGATTGCCGATTTTGGTCTCGCGAACCGCGTAACGGCAACTTCACCCAACAGAGTCCAAAAGATGTGGAACTGGAGGCAAAGGGGCAAGGAAACTTACTACTTCCCAGAGCAGTTCACGAAGGAGTGGGAATGGGTTGACCTGACGCCGCGGAACCGCCTGATCGCGGGACAATATGGCAGCAAGAGTAATATCTACAGCATTGGGTTGTCCATGGCCGCGGCCATGACTGGCCACTATCCCCCATACCAGCGTGAGCCCCCAAATGCTGGTGGAGCCGCCCAGATACCGCTACCGGATCCAGGGAGCCCAAGTCTGTGGACGTACGGCGCGTATCTAGATGATCCAAGATGGAACCCGGCCGGTGGTGCCGGCGGTCCTCCACCACCGCCAGCAGCAGCGGCGGCAGCAGCACCAGACGATGACGACGAGGATGAAGATGATGAGACAACTGTGGATGAAGGTTCCCAATCAAGCTACGGTCCCTCGTCCTCCTCGTTCTCTTCGTCCTCCCCCTCTTCCTCCTTCTCGGGCGAAGATCTAGGCTCCCTCGCCGTCCCAAACCTACGGCCCCGTACCCCTGGGCGTACCCGCCGTCCCCGGTCCCCACGGCCCTACTTTAGCCCCGAACTCAAGCGTCTGGTGCAGTGGTGCCTATGCGAGGACCCGCGGGATCGGCCGAATCTGGAAGACTTGCAGGATCGAATCGAGACGCACCTGGCTACCAGGCGGGTTGCAGCCGACTATGTGGATAACAGTGAAGCGAACCCCATCTTTGGGTTCCCCATGCTTCGCGTGCAGACTCGAAAAGCGAGGGATGTGAACGAGTGGCTTAGGGCCAGGACTGCGGGCGAGAGGCAGGTAAATTTTGATCGGCGTCTTGATAGAAAATATCCTCTTATGTGAGGGTGGCTAGGGTGTTTGTCATGGATGTTTGTGCGTTCCCGGCGAGAGAATAGATGCCAGAACTGTGTTGGTGATGATTGGATATAATTGATGATACCGCTTCATACTAAACTGTTGACGTGTAAATATGCTCCTCGTTTTGATTGCTTGAGTGATATTTGATAAACAATCTGAAATTTACGTGCCGAGCTTGGAGAATGGGCTGTCTGGATCTATTCTCAACCCTTGCAAAAAGAGAGATGCTGACTGGGGTATTATTGGGTATTTCCGTTACGGCTTCGACACCCATTTCGACGGCGGGCTCAACTGACTTGGACGGATGGCCGCAGGGATGCGTCACTCTAGCCGTGAGCCTGCTCCGGTCCGCGCGGTAAGCCGCTCAGTTCCGTTTCTCACAAGTGTCAAGAGCGTGATATGCCTGAAAAAGGGCCCGGTTCGGACTTAAACCCCACCTACCAGGGGGTTTTGGTAGCTGTCCACCTTCTTCTTCCACCAGGCAGCCGGGGTTTGGTTTTTTTCACATGTTCATTGGCTGGGACAAGAATGGGATGTCAGGTTGTGAATGTGGTGATGTGTCTGTCAGTCAGAGACGTAACCTCGTTGGGTAATGAAAGTTGCTGCGCAAAGTTTGCAAAAGTTTGCAAAAGTTTTAGCGGGACTGTTGTTGAATATCTTAGAGTAACTAGATAACTTGGCAATATCCAAACCCCTGAATCAACACGTCTATATCTCCAAAATCTTCAGAGTAGAGGTAAAAGAAAATGAAAACGACAATACAATCCAAAACAATACTGTTAATAGTCCCCCAAGCAGCCTCATTGAAGCGGGAGCTGCTGGTGGAACCGTCCTTTGTGAATCCTCTTAGCCAGCCAGTTATCGACGTCCTTGGCCTTTCTCGCTGGCACTTCTGCCAGAGGGAACCCAAAGACATACTCCACTTCGGTGGCGTCAACATAATCGGCGGCGGCGCGTCTGGCCGTTAGATGAGTCTCGATTATGTTTTGGACTTGCTGCAGTGTCGGACGCTCTGCCGGAACCTCGCACAGGCACCACTGCACCAGGCGCTTGAGCTCATCGCTTACGAAAGGTCTGCTTGCAGGTCCAGCGGCACCGGCACCGGCAGCGGCTGCGGGGGCAACAAGAGGGCCATTTCCGCCAGTAGGTTGGGCCGTAGTTATCCACGACGGGTCATCCAACCACGCACCGTATGACATTTTCGGAGGAGAATTGGCGTTCGGCAGGTTGAGCATCTGCGGTGTGCCTAGGCCGGGACTCACGCGGTTCTCAGGAACCCGGTGACCGGTGATAGTCGCAGCCATTATCAACCCAACGCCGAACATGTTGGACCACTCGCCAAAGTTGCCCGCAATGGTCGTTGCGATGGGCGCTGTATCGACCCACTCCCACTCCTCGGTAAATTGTTCGGGCAGGTAATATGCTGGCTTACCCCTCTGCCGCCACTCGTTCCACATGCGATTGGCATCCACTCGGTCGTGCTGATGAACAGGCTCCATCAGGCCAAAGTCGGCGATCTTGAAAGGAGGCACACCGTCGTGGTCGTCGCCAACGGCGCCCAAGCCCAGCCTGCTGATGAAAACGTTCATTGGGTCCAAGTCAAAGTGGATGAGGTCGCTTGGAACAGGGGCGCCTTGGAGGCCGGAAGGAACTTGTTCGATGACGGGTGGTCCACGAGGGTCTGGAGGTGGCTGGGTTCCCGCGAGCGGTGGGTTCTCCATGGGCGGATAATGCATGCCAATGCAACCCTTGATCAAGCAGTCGAAAATGTTCCAAAGAATGTCTTCGTGCATGGGGAACCTTTCGTTGATGTCCGTGCCCAGATGTTCCATCCAAGACCACATGTTTCCCCGGGGACAGTATTCGAGCATGATGAGGCGTGTCTTGCTGTGCACTTCGTCGGCGCCTGCTGGGTACGCGAGCTGGACGAGATGCGGTGCCCGAGCGAATCGCTGCAAGTACGTTAGTTAGTCTTCCTTCTGATACCTTGCTTGATTAAGGTGAGAAGGGTGTGTGATTACCTCGTGTAGGGCCTTCTCGGCTTTCACCTCGGCAGCAATGCCGGCAGCACTGCTTACGGCGCGCTTGAGAACGACCTGTTCGTTTCCATTGATATGCCCATTCGGCTTGACGTGGTTGAATAGAACTGCCAAACCATAGCCGCCGGCGCCCAGGATCCTGTTGAAACGAAGGCGATGCGGCCTGACAGATCCGGCCAACGTCATCGATGCTGAATAGAACTTGTGAGTTGGCATGTCCGTTTGTGGGTTCCAGCCTCTTCCTGCCATCCAGTGTTCTGGCTCATCGCCGATGGGGCCAAGACCGGCTCTGCCTCCGGGCCACCCGCCCGGACGAGGAGGGATGGGCAGCTGCGGGATAGTGGCGATTTCGTCACGATCAGACTGAGTCCACCAATGATATTTCCCCATCCTCACTTCTCGGAAGAAAATGGTTAATTCTTTTTGATCCGCCCGAAACAGGGTCATGTTATGGGGGAGAACTGGCTGTGGAGCAGCCGGAGGAGCTGGAGCAGCTGGAGGAGCTAGAGGAGCCGCAGCGGCGGGTGGTGGAGGGGGAGGCGCCGCCATCCTGAGACCGGTTCGTAGTGTCGATGCGGAACTAGGTACTGCTGAGGTTTGTGATTGAAGGTTGTTTGGATTGGAAGGAACACCAAGAGACTAAGGGATGGGAGTCCAAATCCGGAAGTCAAGACGGTGCCGCCTTCCTCTTTGTCCATCATTATTTTGGAACGCCCCACAATATCGCAATGAGTCTACTCCTTTTTTCTCGGATTGTATTGCAAATTGGGGCAACTGCCATTTCCAACAAGGCCCAATTGATACCTGAAATAATCCTCAAGAAACAAAAAACACTGGCCCCACGATCAACAGCTGTCCTTCCGAACGATGACATTCCAGTTGTCTGTATAAAACACCTGACCAGCCGTGTCCCAGCTCGGACGGTTAGCGTAATTGCACATGCACTGATACATGATAAATTCAGCACCGTCAGCAATCGCCCCAAACCCGCTCAAATACTTGGCGTTTGAATTCTGGACAGTTAGCAGGACTCGCTCGGGTCTGGCGGGCACACCCACATCGTTGCACCACCAGATGGCACTGTTATAGGAACAGCTGACACGTCCACAGCTCCCCGGGCCGGGGCCGCGCTTCGGGGTGCCCGGGACGCCGCGCTGGTACGCTATGCCGTCGTAGATCCACGGGGTCACGTCGGCATCCATCGACCGCCGCAATTCCACCCCTGACGGGTATATCGCTTGAGGAGCTCCCTCGAGTCTCTGCGCTCAAGGGCAGTCTCGAGGGAGACATTGGCGCCGGTCCCGATGTCGATGTTGAAGTCGGCCTCGAAATTGGGGTTGATCTTGTGCAGCTCCTCAAAGACGTGCTCGACTGTCCCGTTGATGTCGGCCGACGGGCCTCCGGGAAAGGCTTGGACGGCCCATTCAATGTCGACAACCGAGTACCCTGGGATGGGGCTCTCGGATTCGCTGGCGAGCTGAAGGCCAGCCGTCAGAACAGCAAGACTGGGAGCCCACTCCGAGAAGCCAGCACCACACCGCTTGGAGCAGCCCCCCCTCCCCCCGGCTACTGGCGGTAGGTACCTTGCTTGGGACTTGGTGCTAAAGGCCCTGAGACCCACTAGCAGTACCCGCTTCCAGTGTTACACCCCGATCCTTCGGTCCTACAGCCCACAAGCAACTCCACACGTATAAACTCCGTTCTCTACCGATGGCCTCTGACAGCTGTCTTTCAAAACCCCAATGCCTGCTACGCGCGCAACCCGACATAGCCGCGGTGATAGCAGCATCGCAGCCAAGTCAGGCAACAACAATAGCTTTCCCGAGAGGGAAAGGCCAGTCTCTACACCGTCCAAGCGGCGTGGTGGCGTCGTGGAGCTATCGAAATGGCAGCAATGCCTTCACATTGGCATGTGTCATGCCACGGCATCGTGATGCCTGGTCCTGACTCTGGACCAAAGCAACATTGACATGTAAAGGTCATTCTCGCCCGGTTACCTTTCGCTCTTCTTGGGAACAGCACCCTCGCTGTTAAGATATTTGAAGAACAGCAACCGTCGCAATGCATCTTCCGGGAGCCGTTGCCGCCATCTCGGCCTATTTCGCCCTCGGGGTACGTTGTCGGCGGACGATGCCAACCTCTCCACACCTGCAAAAAGACACCGAACCGACCCGAGGTATTGTACCTAGGCTTGTGCCATTGGGGCGGCCATCCCCGGTACACGGTAGTAGACCTCGAATGGGAGGTTGAAGTCAACCCCGGTGGTCTCAAGGTCCTGTCAACGGCACGGTCGAGCAGGTCGTCCACCAGCTTGAGGTGCTGAACCCCAAATACCTCGAGCAGTTCCCTCCCGATGAGACCGTGATGGGCGAGGCTGCCGTCAAGAAGGCCCTCTTCGAGGCCCGTGGGCTGGGCGTGGACAAGCGGTACACGATTGAGGGCATCATCTGTCCTGGACCGTTTCCCTACACCCTTCGCCACCGCATCCTGGAGGGGATCACCTATCTCCGCGGTGTCTCTGGTCAGCCGCAGCGTGGCCCGGAACCGGGAAGCTGTGGCAGAGTCAGTTGTTCGTGGGATGCGGCCATTTGGTGGTGCAATGATGTGCGTTACCCGTGTTCCATCCTATGGAGTTGACTTTTGCCGGATGAAAGCTAACTGTGCGCCTCTTTTTGACAGAACCCATCGCTTAAGAAGCTAAACAACTTTGGAAATATTGCCGACGCCGCCCATGTCATTGTCTCCGCACCTTACGAGTACGGATGCACGTGGAACAACTTGGCCTATCCGTTACTGTGGCGGTCCAGCGGCCAGCTGTTTTTTTTACGGACAAGTGGGATGTTATTGTGCGGGGTGATATTTGCTAGGCCGGGATCAGACTTGTTGTTTGACGAAGGAGGACAACTGGAAATTGGCTACTGGATTCTGTATTTCTTGTAGCTGAATGACCGAAAAGTAGGTACAGTTGATGGTCAAGCCCTTGACAAGACAAATTGCACACATCAAATAGTTGAGGGGACGTTCGTCCACTGGAAATGGCATCGATTGGATTTAGCGTGCCATTTATTTTGGAGAGCTATTTTTCGTACCCCCGTTTCGCTATGTCACACACCTGAGGCCGCCAGTACTTGAGCCTGGATCCCCCTTTGAGGAGTCTCAACGCATTTTGGAAGGTCGTGGAACCTACAGCAACCATGATTGTTCCAATGATGTCAAGGGGGTGCCCCCCTGTACTGGGGTGCTAATCAAGGTTTTTTTTCCTCTCACGCTTTGATGCGGAAAATATGCCTCGAAATAAAGTTTGGATGTGTCACGCCGACACCTTCAAAACGGGCGAGAAACCCAGGAGCGTTCTTCTTCCTATAGCGACAGCAAGACCGGTTTTTTTTTTCCCCGCTGTCCCTCTTCTTCACCACACAACCTTTCTCTTTTTCCTTTTCTTGAGAACATGGATCCTTCGAATGCCCTATCACCCTCTCTAGCCGCAGCAAAGACCGAATTCGAGAAAGCACAACGCGCCTCGCAAGAGTCGCAAAAGGCGTATGAAGAGCCCAACTGCAAAGTAAACCCTGACTACTTGGAACCGAATGGCGAACGAGACGAACCCGATCCAAAAGCGGGCCCTGCGCTTGCGTTATTGGGTATTGAGGTTGCCTTGAAGCAAAAGGAAGAGTTTAAGCTGGAGTGAGAGGTTATCATTCAAGAACGAGATGACCGGCTTATCGATTCCTACGCAGCGAAAAAGCGGCTCTGGCAGAACTCTCAACGCTACTTTTCTGCTGGCGACGAGTTGTGGCAACATCAGCAGAAAAAAGCACGTTTTGAAGGCGACGATACTAGCGGGCTGTGCGCTTGCTGGGTCCACACCGTGGCAGCACCTCTTCATGCCTAATGGGCATCTACAGGAAGTTTGATGGTTTCCAAAAACCCATCAAACGAAAGAGCGGATGGCGTAAGCCCATCAAGCGAAGAAGTAGATGGCGCAATGACGTCCTGGAGTACTACGCAGGTCACCGCAAGAATCCCAAGGACAACGACCTTGACGAGGTTTGGTGCCACGTTACCTCCCATTGGTATGATGCAGGGCAGGCCAAAGTCGCACACATCGTCCCTCGCCTCCTCGAGGTCGCCGACCTCGACGAGGTTTTGTTCGGCAGCCGAGGAGAAGATATTGGAAAAGCGGGAAACGGCCTTCTCATGTCAGGCTATATTGATAACTGCTTCAACTCATACGATCTTGTCATTGTCCCAGCGGACCCAACGGAATGCTCCACGTACATCAAGCGCTGGCGAGTCGGCTATGTCTCCCCCGACATCGGGCCTATGAATACCTACAGCCCAACAGAACGAACTATGGACGGCCTTGACGGAAAGGAACTCACATTCCTCAACGACAATCGGCCATCCCCACGCTTTTTGTGTCTTCATTTTATTATGGCCCTAATCCGCATCAAGGACCTCAAGCGCGCTGGGTGGCAAGAAACCTAGGCCAAGTACCACACACAACGACCCTTCCCAACAGCAAGCAACTACGTACGCCAGGCCATGTTGCGCGCTTTAGCTACCCATTTCGGGTATGAAGCTGCGGACATGCGAGCCATAGAGTCGTGGGTTGTGGATTACGGCTTCGAAACGCCGCTAAAGCTCACTGATGATGAAGCCACGGAAGGGGCTCGGCGCGTCCACTTGGGAGTGCAACGGGATATAGAGAGAGTGTTTGAGGTTAATGGGGAGGATTCCAAGGACGAAGACGAGGAGGTGGAGGATGATATATGTTATTGAGAGCTTTTTTTCGTTTCCGCTATTTCGCTGCAGACTCTTTGTCACCGCTTGCATACCTCAACTCGATAGTGACCCGGATGCGCCCTGCCAGAATGTCAACTTTAACGCGAAGCTAACCATAATATTTTCAGTCATCCCTTTGCTCGACTTGCGAAGCGGGGAAACAGACCGAAAACCCGCGGAAAAGGTCAAATCACATGGTTGGGTTCACTTTAGTAAGCGCAACGCAGAAACAGACACACCCTTATAAATGTGCTGCGGATTTAGTCAGAGATTGGAGCCAGAAACCCGCAAAACACCACGCATGTATCACCCCAAAGAAAAACTTGCATCGACTTCGGTGCTCGCCAGGTCTAACACTCCGAACGCCGACGAGCATTGTAAACCCGCCGGTGACGTCGTCAATGACAAATCGGTGATGTATCTTCATTTTCCATTAGAATGCGCACCACCGGCAACAGCATATATGACAGCTCCTTTCCATGCCATCACCAGCACCCAAATCCTCCAAAAACGCAATTCGCACAACTACAACCACGATCGATACCACATCAACCAGACCCCAACCAAAAATGTCACCCATCCCCTCGGTCTCACCCCTCGCTCTGCACGGCTGGACCCCCGTCCCCGTCGACCCTGCCGCCATCTTCCTCAACGCGCCCTACATCAACAAGCCCGCGTCCCTCCTCGTCTCGCAAATTCCCTTTCCCTCGGACCCCCTCGTCGCCCGCATCCAATCCTACGTCAAGTCCAAACTCCCCCTCCAAACCTACCACCACTCGATGCGCGTCTACTACTGGGCCACCGCCATCCTTTTCCAACAATTCCCCTCTTGCGCATCGTCTCTGTCCCTCTCCACCCTCGCACTCACTTGTCTGTTGCACGACATCGGCACGACCCACGAGAACCTCGAAGCGACGCACCTCTCGTTTGAATACTACGGTGGATATCTAGCTCTCGACCTCCTGCAAAACTCCACCGAGACAGACGCAGTGGCGACAAAACCGCAGGCTGAAGCGGTCGCCGAAGCGATTATCCGGCATCAGGATCTGGGAACCGTGGGAAGGATCACGTTTCTGGGGCAGCTGATCCAGTTGGCGACGATTTATGATAATGTGGGGAACTTTGAAGAGATGATCCATGTTGCCACGCGGGTTGATGTGAACAAGGCGTTTCCACGAGGCGGGTGGAGCAAGTGTTTCGGGGAGACGATACGGGAGGAGTTGAGACTGAAGCCGTGGGCGCATACAACGCATTTGGGGGAGGATAAGTTTCGGGAAGGGGTGGTGGGGAATGCGTTGATGAAAGAGTATGATGATTGGGAGTGACGCTGCCTTTGTAATCAACACTCGGTTGGAACCACCGAACCAGATTCAAACCACTAAATATACGAAAGAATATCAATGATTCTTCTCCCACCACTCCGTCCACGCATCCTTCTTCGCCTTCGCCTGCTCCGTCACCCCCATCGTCCTCGTGCCCTCTGGCAACCGCGTCAGCAACGCAATCTGCAAATCGTGTCTCCAATCCGGCCTCATCTCCCTCCACCCAAGCTGCACCGCCCTATCCACCTTTTGCACAACCATCTTCCCAAACGCATCCGCCGTCGGCGCCTTATCCGGAACCCCTCTGCAATTCCCCTGGCTCTTCACCTCCCCGGGAACCACACACAGCGCGTCGACATGTCTCGTCTCATTGCTCGTCTCCAGCTCCCGCGCCAACCCGACCGAAAGCCCCCAGTTGAACGCCTTGGTGGCGCCATACATCTGCAGCCACGGTAGCCCGTGCATGCCCGCCGACGACATGCTCAAAATCAACGATTTCTCCTCCCCGTCAACCACGCCCTCCCGTCGCTTGGCGAGAACCGGAAGCATCAACGCCGTCAACCTTGCCATGAACCGCGCATTCTGGTTAATCACCGCGTCGACGTCATCACACGAATAGGTCCTGAACTCTCGGATCGCCGGCTCGGCAGCGGGGTTTCCGCCGACGTTATTCACCAGAATCGAAACATTCAGATGGCTAATAGAAGAGACGAGCTCTTCCATTTCCTCGGGGGTGGCGCTCCGCGCGTCCAAAACGCGTACGTGCACGCTCGCGCCGGGGCGGATGTTGCGGAGGGATACAGCGGCTACGGCCAGCTCGTCGGGGCGGTGGCCGTGGAGAATGACGCCAAAGTTTTGGCGGACGAGTTCCTGCGCGATGCCGAGGCCGATGCCTGCGCTTGCGCCTGTTATGAGGGCGTGCGCGCCGGGGGTGCCGGGGCGGCGGTAGGCTTGGAGGGGATGGGAGGAAGGGATGAAGTGGAAGAGGAGGTATTCGTAGGTTTGCTGGGCGAGTTGGAGGAGGATGCCGGCGCCGATGAAGGCGAGGAGCAGGAGGGCGATGTGTGTCATTGTTCTGTCCCGGTCACTGATTCAATTGGAGTTGGGCTTTGAGGCTGGGAGTTGAGCTTGGGGTTGGGTTTGGGGATTGGGATGTAAGAGGATCAGCGGTCAGTCATCAGCCAAGCCAGGTTCAGGGGTGGTCTGGTCAGCTATGCATTTATCGGGTCTCAGTCCGAAAGGACCCCACCATCGGGATTCCACAGGTTGACTGTGCGAACTACGTTGTTGAAACTTGGGAATTCATGGTTGTGTCCTGATGAATCCAGATTGTGTGGTTGAAAGGGTGCAAAATCGCTGTTCTTGCATCAAGTCTTGATAATCTGCCAGGGACACCAGTGCGCGGGATGGCATCGAGTACATAAAGTTTCATCCTCCTAGAAGGGAATTCACAAGGTACTTGAAGCAACGGACTGCAACCCAGATAAAAGACCGCTTAACTTGTCTTCGAGAAAAGGCACGTTATGCAAACGAATTACCTGGCTCTTTCTGATTCAGTAGGAGGTCAACCAAGCCTTTTAACCTGCGCCCTGAGCGCCATAAACTCCATCAAACACATACAAAGAACACCATTATCATAAAACATAGAGTACAGCACAATACAAATATCTCACACCCTCAGACCAGCTGAGTCCATCAAAGCCCAAGCAACAACCACGCAGCCCCAACCCCGATCCAGCTCCAACCCAATCTCCTCCTCTTTGCTCCACTCGTCCCCGTCTCCGTCACAGAAGGAATGGGCCCCGTAGTTCTCACCGGCGAGTACGTCGTCCTAACAGGCGTATACGTGGTAGCCACAACCCCCGTCTCGTTCCTGCCGCCCGTAGCTCCCGCTCCAATTCCACCACTTCCACCAATTCCACCACTCCCTCCTTCCTTCCCCACCGCCGTTGTCGTCGCCACATCCCGCTGAGTACCCGTAACAGTAGCACTCAAAGCGCAATAACTCCCAAAAACCTCCAACGCATCCGTGACCGCAGCAGGACTAGCAGTGCACGACTCCTCGACCTCGGTGCTGATGATTCTCGCAAACTTGGTTGACGAGGAGAAGCAAAAACATGCGTACGATGTCGTCTTGGAGTCGTCGCCGCAGCCGGAAAGCATATCCCTCACGATAAGGGATAGGGGTTCCTCGGCGCAGGGTGGGAGGGCGGAGTAGAGGGGGACTTGGTTTATAAAGATGCGTTGGGATTGGACGAGGGGGAGGAAGAGGGCTAGGCCTGCATGTAGGAGAGGCGAGGGGCGCATCGTGGTTGTGTATTGATGTTGATGCCGATCTAGGAGCTCTGCATGTGCTAAGGGGAAGAGATTCGATGGTTGTTATGGAGAGTTTCTGGATGAAGGGTGAAAGAGTGCAAAGCACGTAAACGAGTGAAGAATCGGGAAGCAATGGGCCTAATGGTTGGTGGCTCTTCCCGTTGGTGAGATTGCTGGTCGGGGATGCTGGTTCAGGGTGGACTGAAAGACAGAAGAGTGTCCAGCACAATCGTCTCGGAGAAACAGAGATTATGAGAAGAAACACAGTTTCATCCAGCTACCTACCTATTTATGGCTGTCGTCGACGAACACAAGGCTCCGACGGCTGCAAGACGTGGGCCACCCCTTCCGGTCGCAACCAAACATCGGCTAGCCCGGTGGAGGTCGAATATTGGGAATAACGACCGGAATTCGGGACGTGTGGCTTGCAGTACGTCAAAGCACACAGTCTTTACTAGCGTTGAATGGTGTTGTTTTGCGCGCGGGAAAAGGGGCAGGGGTCAGGCATGGCCCGACCCTGCGTCGAAATTCAGGGCCCAGTGTCGCGGTATTGCCCAAAGGAATCCCTTTGTTGTCAGAATGTCTCAATTGGGCGGCATCCCTCATCGGCATGGTGTTGTTTGGGCTTAGCTTGCTGCAGGAGACCGCCACGGCGGTAAGGGCTGCATGTTTCGGCATGTCCGGCCGCCAGCCTTGCCAGAGCTGGGTATGACGCGATTGTTGATAAAGACTTGTTTGGATCTTCGGCATTCGTCATGGTTTCCTTTTCTCAGGTGTCAGACCTATACACGTGGTCTCACCGCCCGCCATGTCGCATTCGCAATGGCAACCAGGCCACAACTGGATTCAATTGGACTCGGCGTCGGAGTTGGAAAGGAAGCCAGCAGCGCCGTTTCCGTCGAGAATAACGGTTGCTTTGCTGACCTTGGGATGGCTCATATGGATTCTCGTTTCATTCGGGGTGATGATATGGGCGCCCACGCCCTTGACTTTGACCCAGTTTCTTGGGGTCATGGCGGTGCCTGTGGGACTTGGTGCTATCAGTCTTTGTCGAGACATGCTCGCGTCATGGATCTCGTCTGGTACGTGCCTCAAGCTCAGTTGGTCGTTGCTCTTTCTAACCTCGCGGTGTCTCGTCAGGAAACGGGAATCCTATCGCGAAGAAATCATACAGTTGCAATCTCGGCAGCACAGTCCTCACCCTCTTGATATCGATGGTCGCATTTCCGATCCTGTACGACAAGGTCTGGTACCAGAACAGGGTCACAAACACCATCGAGTTTAGCCAGGATTATGTCGTGAGTGTTCCTCAGTCGATATTTTCTCTCCTACCTTCACGTTAGCGCTAACAACCAAGAACCAAACATACTTCCCGTCCATCGCCCTATTCCAACAATCAGATTGGAGCTCCCAAGCGAATCTCAGCATCTCAGCACCGCCCAAATGCTTTCTCGGCTGGCACGATGAAGCAGCTCCTGACTGCAACCTTGTAGCGCCAGGAACAACACCTTGCCAGTGTGCAGGCAGTTGGGACGAACAAGTGGGCGACTTTCTCTGGCAAAACACCTCATATCGTTCGCTGGTGCTGAGGTCGACTGCCAAGATGGTGTCCTCGATTCCAACGACTCAAATGCTTTCCCAGGCCTTCTTCACTTGTTAGATTCCTTCTCTCTCCCCCGTGGTTTGAAAGCGCTGACTTTTGCAGTCGACTCAGCTAAAGCCCTAGCCGATTCGTCTCACGTCCTGTCTCCAAGTCTGTGGATGGCAATCTACGACCCGACGCTAGATCTCCAGGAAGCCCTCGAAAACGGATACACGCGGATGAGTCTTATTAATGCGAACGGCGTTGTAGCTATCAACCTGGGTCTTCACCAGCGGGAGGCACTCGGCAAGGCACCTGCGTATGATTACCAGGTCAGCATGTCGACGATTCCATCCATGGATCTCCGTTGCGATATCTCGCAGGGAGTTGATCAGCACTGCTTTGTGACTTTGATTGTGCAGTTTCCGACTTTTCAGAGACATTTGTCGAGACAGGGCGTTGTCTTGGCCCCAGCGGTATGTATTGTTGATAATACTTGGGATTCAAGCTGATGCGGTGATTAGGATGTTCTCTCCGAGGTTGGTTCGTGGTATGCTTTGGTTCAACTAGCGGGTTGGATATTTTCTGGGCTGGCGTTTCATGCTGGATAACGGCCGGGGTACCATTGAAAGCAACATCCGTCTAATATCAGAGGGGCCTATTACGGGTCGCACCCAGGTCAGAGTTCGCATGGATGAAGGAACTGCTTCCTTGGCAGAGAGACCCTTGAGCAGCAGGGCAGCGCAGGCGGGAAACGACATTAATGATTTGACGACGTGAATGGGATGTGCGGGTGCACCAAAGTCCTTCTTGGCCGATCGAGCGGCTGGTCATGCGGGAACAAATGAGATGTCCTGGCTCGCAATAATGTTAATTGACTGGTTGATAATCTCAACGCTCAGTCGTCGTAACTGCCGGTTCCAAGGCCACAGCGTCCGAGCGTTTGCAGCAATGACGCCGTAATCGTCCCCTCATTGACCCCTTCCAGGCACCCCACCAACCTTCCCGGCCTCACCTTCCTCGCTGAACAACAGAAGGCGGGCCTCACCGGGCCGAAGCCAATGACGTATCCCGCTTCGCTTAGCATCGCGCAGCAACTCTGTCCTTCTGATGCAGAGAAGCCCCTACCCACCCGGCCAGATGGATAGGTACATGTAGAGTATGGACACTACCGCAGGGACTTGACTTTTGTTTGGATCCAATGGCGCCTAAAAAGCAGATCCATGCCCCCCGCACGCCGGAGATTTCTCCTAGATTTCTCGTTGCTTTTTTCCCACGTGTCAGGTCCAACGGCGCCAAGGGGACACCAGCGAGATGGCACTGATGGATCCTCAACACTCTGATTATCAGCGTCGCCAAGACGGACTCATGATCACCGCCGTTGTCATGACCGTCATTGCCTGTACGTATCAATCCAAGCTCGTTGATTGAATCGTTGGGTTGACACAGAATTCCATCCAGCGGCATTTGTGATCATGCGAAGCGTCAGTCGATTTGCTGTCATTCGAAACCCTGGATATGACGACTACTTTATGCTTGCCGCCATGGTGAGAGCCTAGAAGTCAAGCAACGAGAGTTCAATGCTAAAGGAAATTGCAGGTATTCACCATATGCTACGTTATCATGCTGTTCATCCTCCGCGAGAACCACATTGGCTTCCCAATCCTATACCTCACGCCCGACAACATGGTTGCGTTCATCAAGACGACATTGGCAATCCAGGTCATGTATTATGCCAACATTTGCTGCATCAAAACATCGATATTGGTCACATATCTGCGATTCGGTAAGACATGATCAGACAAGCCCAAACACATCTTCTAACAGTCACAGCTGTTTCAAGAACCTTCCGAACACTCTGCTACGCAACAATCGCTCTTCACGTCGTCTTCTTTGTCATCTGCTTCGTCGTCACTCTCGCCCAGTGTCGGCCAATCTCCAAAATGTGGGATTTCACCAACGCCATCGCCGGGTCCTGTATCAACACGACCGCCTTCTTCTACTGTATGTGCCCCCTTTTCCCAAACCGCCGATTTAACCTAACAACAACCAACCAGTCACATCCTCATTCAACATCGTAACGGACCTCTGGATCCTCGCCCTCCCCATCCCCACCCTGCGCAACATCCAACGCCCCAAACGAGAAAAGATTGCCCTCTTCCTCATCTTCGGCGCCGGCACCTTCGCCGCAACAGCCTCCATCGTGCGTCTCTACACCATCCGCATCTACACCGAATCAACCGACCCCTTCCGGGACGGCATCCCGGTGAACCTCTGGTCCATCATCGAAGTAACCGTCGCCATCTCATGCGCCTCTGTTCCCGCCCTCAAACCCATCTTTAGCCGTCGCCAACGCGCCGCAACCCGCGCCGCCAAATCCGTTTCCAGTGGCACTTCCGGCATGCAATATTCCGGCCGCGTCGGGTACTCACAATCCCAAATCGGCCGCTCCCAACCGCAAATATACTCGTACGAGCCGCCGCAGACATACCTCGCCCGTGAAGTCCGCGCCGAATACGAGGCCGAACAAACCCAAGAGAAAAAACAAGTAGCGGATTTGGGATTTCAGCCCCAAAATCCGTTTCGGCCAACGGTAGACAGGGAAGCAACTGAGTCGTCAGGTATGAGTCTTGGATTACCGCTTCAACAACCGTTGCAAGCGCCGCCTAGAAGCGCGCAGCATCCGCCTGTGCCTATGCCTAGGTCGCCTTCGTACCGGAGTGATAACGGGAAGGTGACGAGTCCCACGCCGTTGAGGGGGGTCTTGAGGGCGCAGAACACGCCCAAGACGAGTCTGGATGCGGTGAGGCCGGCGATTCCGAGACGGAGCTCGTCGCAGAAGAGTGTGGTTAGCTTTAGGGATATGCCGGCCGGTGAGAAATGTGAGAACGGTGTTCCACATAAAAGGAGTGGTGATGAGGGATGGCCGTTGCCGGTGCAGGGGAATGGATCGCAGAGGAGTTTACATAGTGTTAGTGCGAGGCCAAAGGGGCCGGATAGGAATGCGAGTCAGGGGAGTTTTTATTTGGAGGGGAGTGATTAGGTCGGGTTAGGTGGAAGGTGTTATCGGGAGGTTATGAGATGTGGTAATGTCTGTAATGATTCTGTTTGATAATGTATCATTTCATGTTTTTCCGTCTGTTAAAACTTTGGTTAACTGGGTATATCAACTGATTGCGTGCTCGAATCCCATTCATCAGCGGGATGGCGATGGGCGAATGGGGACATGCAGATTTGGAGGGGGTATAGGAAATCGGGTTTGGACCCTACCAATGAGCCGCTATCCGTACCACATACCGCGCTCGGAGCATATAGTCAGGAAATGTGTGAAAAAGGTTTGTCGGTCCCCATCTTGGAGGTTCAAGGTGATTGTTGTTTACTTGGCGGTCTAGGATGGCTGGCATTGGCTTGTTTGTTGGTGATACTCTTCAAGCTTTCAACGTGATGTAGGTGAAACTTTGACGTTACAATATAGATACCATTTTTCACGATTTCAAGAAGGCGATAGAACAAGACACATGCAATGTGTGTCACGTCCAAATACCGGCATTCCACAGCTGGGCTTGAGGGCCTGAGCCTGTATTCATCATGGCGAACTGGTCAAGAAGAGTGATTCAACCACAAACCGAGCGCGTAAAGCATAAAGACTACGTCTATTGACCAACGTTGTTATTTTGCCCTGGGCACATGTCCAACATCGCACCGGTTACCTCATGTTTAGCGCACATCCGCTTGATCAATCACACCAAAGGCCATTCGTGTTCGTGGCTCTTCTCGTTGAGTAGCTACCCCACCCCTAGGATACCTCCAAGGGGCGTCCAATAACCACTCTACCGGGTTACTACCCCTGAGTGACGAGTCGGCAAACATACCCACATCAATATTCTTGATGCTACTCTTCCGCCGTGAAAACTATAGCAACCCATGCCAAGACAACACGATGGGACATTTCATAACTCGTCCCGTCGTATTATCCATACCCCCCCCATTCTTGATGCAAAAAAGGTAAACGCCGCCCGGTTGAATCTAGGACCTTCTTGAGATGTTTAATCACCGACCCTCTAATATCCAGGATGCAACCGAAATCCCATCGTAAAACTCCAATGCCATGCGAACCAAAGAAATCAATGACCCAGTCGTCCGATTCGCCCCCGACATCTTTGCCAACACCAACACCGTCGCATTCTACGCTCCGTTGTCGGGCAGACCGGCCACCGGCTCGGGCGCCTGCAGCCAGCCCCTGTCGCTGATGTAGTTGAGGCCCCAGTACCAAATGTTCGCCATTTTCCTGTACCCAGCATCGTTGGGGTGCGTCTCATCAGCTAGATCCTGCACCAGCGGGCCGCTCTCGGCCGAGTGCATATCCACGAGGATGATCTTCCTACCCGCGTCGTTGAGGCGTCCGACCAGCGCGCCAAACTGCGCGTTGATTTGCAGCACGTTCCTCTCCACCGTCGGGTTCTTGTTGATCAGGAGCGTGCTGAGGATGATGGTCGCGCGCGGGCTCCACCGCCAGATATCATTGAGCATGGCCTCCATGCGTTCGCCGGCGGTGCTGACGTTGCGGTTCTGCACCGCGTCGTTGGTGCCGACGTTGATGAGGAGCACGTTGGGTTTGAATTGCGGGACAAAGTCTTTGGCCTTTTCGTGGACCTGGTCGATGCGGAAACCGGGCCATCCTTCGACCTCGTTATCGCGGAATGTGCCATGCTGCCGAGAGCCGACAAAGTTGACCGTGTTCCCCGCGCTGGCGAGTTGGTCGCGGAGGTCGGCGCGGTAGCCGTTTCCTTGGGAGGACGCCTGGCCGTAGGTGATGGATGCGCCCAGGGGCATGATGCGGAGGGGGACCGAGGCGGCGAGGGGAGCCAGGGCGCGGGCGCCGAGGTTGAAGTGGTTCACGGCGACGCCGGCGTGGGCGAGCGGGGAGGAGAGCCCTGGGATGTTGTGTTAGTGGTAGATATCTGAAGCAAAAGGTGAGGTCGCACTTACCCACGAAGAGGGCAGCCATGTTGGAGAAGATCATGGCCGGCGAATATTTGGCGTTGCCGTGAGTATGTGGAAAATTTGGATGTGTTTTTTGAGACGGGACACGAGATAAACTTTCGGCTATGCCTCAATGACAGAGACATTTGCGTATTTGTACTTCAAGCTCGGGGCGTGTGGGGGAGGCACGACTAAAGGGCTCCGAGAGAGATGGCGGGGACCGCACCACAGCAGAGCTGCAGTCGGAGCAATAATAAGTGCGTCCTAAGTGAGGGTGATACCACTCGAGATAGGGCTGGCGGAGAGAGGAGCACGAGGAGGATGTCTCCGGCCTGCCGGGTGAATAGATCCGCAATTAACGAGGGGAATATAACTTGCTCGGCTGCCGGCCGGCGCGTCGTGACATTCCAGAACGAGCGGTGTCGTATGTGCAGGACTCGGCGGGCCTGACTGAGCGAGCGAGCGACCGCGTGCTGGCTGAGGTCGGCTAAAGTGGTGTACGAAGGGAGAGGGCAGCGTGGAAAGGGCGGCAGGACGGGAACGGTAAGAATGGGAACACCACCCGCCAACCTCGAGGAATACAAAGCCATATATCATCATTTCCCGCATGCGGAGGCCGGAGCCGACACAACCCAATTCCCCGCCGGCTCCGTCGCATTTGCGCTACCTGTTGCCCACTTTCCCATCGCATCCTGGGAGGCATCACTGAATCGGAAGGAACAGGCGGTGCTTGCCGGTGCTCAGGCCCGCAAGTGTCAGGCTTGCGGTGGCAGCGCATCCCAGGCACGTGTTTTAGGGAGAAATGGATGCGTTTGGCCACCCCGCTCCCTGTCGCGCCAGGGGTAAGCACCAAACAAATGTCGTGTTTGGGACCTTTGAACGAGCGCACGAAATCCTTTGCAAAACTCTCGCGCGAGCAGTCGAGATTCTCCTCGCGAGCAGTGGTGGGAAGCACTCGAGGCGGGCCAAGTGCCGCCAGACTGTTCTAGGCCTCTCAATGCGGCTGTTGGCTCATTTTTGGTCCCTGCATCTGCTCTTTCTTCACCCCACTCTTCAACAAGCTCGCCATCTCGGAGGCGCAAACCATCGCTTTTTGCGGCACATCTGGTTGGTCGAGACAACCACGTGCAAGGCCATTGCAAGATGCAATTCCAACCTCTCATTTCACCACGTCCCTCAACGAGGAATTCCAGCAGAACGTGTCCAGCCATGTGGGGGTTGTTACCTCACCCATGTTCCCGTGAGAAATCATTCACTCGGAACACCCGCCGAGAAAAAAAGCTTCTTCCGAGGGACCCAACGTTCTGGACTCAATTCTCCCGACCAACCAGACCGGTCCCCCAGATCTCCATGCCAAGCGCGGGGAAAGGCAGCCCGCATGCTAGCCACAACGAGACAAGATGCGGTTGTCGTCATCAGCGGCTGGCTTATCCTCACTCACTCCCAGCCAGCTCACTTGTGTTATCAGGCCGTCGAGGGTGCAATCTCAAGTGCCGGTATCGCGGGTCGCTTAAGTGAAGGGAGGAGGTTGACGATGCTAGCTGGCATCCCTTGTTGCGACGAACATTCCACACGCGAGGGAGGATCCAAAAGTACCGGCATTGCTGACATGGCTTGCCCCATGCGCGATCGGGATCATCGATTGGTGCCCTGGGGGTTGGACAAGCCGCTCCGGGCTATCCGACCACCACCAGTGGACAGCGACACAGGTGACAGTTGAGACGATGCAACGCCAGGCAACTACCGACATCCTTATCTCCGGGACCTATTGAGAGGCATCTAGGATTCGAAGCCTCTCAGGTTGAAACCCAACCGCTCCATTGACAGGTGAAGAGGGTTTCGCTGGGCTGGGGCGGTGTTGTATGGCGGCGCAATACTCGGTCTCTCTCGCACTTCTGAATGGATTTCAGAGAATAGAAGGAAACCCCACATCTGGTGAGACCTGAAACCATGGGTCCTCATCCTTTTCGTATCTGGTTTTATCTCTTCTCTCCATACCGTAGTCTAACCCCGATCGGTTGATGTTGCCGTGGGACAGGTTCGGCGGGGTAAGGTCTGGTGGACTGGCAGCCTGCCGAGTGCCTGGCTGTCCTGGAGCTTCGATGACTGTGAAACGACTTCTTTTGTTCTGGGTTCCCGCAGGTCACTCGTACAGCGCATGCATCTGGTCATTTAGAATTCCATTTTGCTGAGATACTGCTCTTGTATTGATCACTGCTCTTCGAACGGTTGCGAGATGCCTGGAGCTTGTAACCCTAACCCACATGTACTTGTGGCTAAAGTGTGGCGCTGTGGCGGGGCACCGCTGCCTCAGGCGGCTCTTCCAGAAAGAGCCTGGCGCAACCTCGGATGCGCCAGCCGCCGCTTCACGCTGAAATTGGCGCTGTCGCCTCCGCCAGGATTGAGCCTCGAACCGCAACAACGACCGCGACGCCTGAGCAACATTCCATCAAGATCACCAACCACCACGGTCGAAATCCACCCAAATTCGCGTCGCATTGTCGCTTGCTGCATGTGCGCTAACGATCGACACCCTTCAAGCGGAGTTTTCTCGCGGTTGTTAGCTGCTGTGAAGCCCACCTCAGCCCTGCGAGCCCCTGTTCGGATAATCGATCTCCCCACCCGCGTTCGCGACACCGTCCACCATGGGCGTCATCCGAAAGAAGACAGCCGCTCGAGGAGGCGAGGGCGGTGTCAAGTATGTCTGCGATGTCTGCTCTGCCGACATTACATCAACGGTAAGCACCATTTCCATCAGTCCTGTCCCTCTCCTACCCCTTTTGCTGCCTGTTCCTCTTGGCAGCTGACAGCCGACTCGCCCGGAGCGATGCTGTCATTCGGGAGCCAGAGTGGGGTCAGCGATATCTCGCGCACAACGCAAGCTAACTTCCTTGCCTGTACAGGTGCGGATTCGCTGTGCCCACAGCGCCTGCAACGAGTATGACCTCTGCGTCCAGTGCTTTTCCAAGGGGTCCTCGAGCAATGCCCACCAACCGGCGACACACCCCTACCGAGTGATCGAGCAGAACTCATTCCCAATATTTGACCAAGAATGGGGCGCCGACGAGGAGCTGCTGCTCCTGGAGGGCGCCGAGATTTACGGGTTGGGATCTTGGGCCGACATTGCGGATCACATCGGCGGTTACCGGCATAAGGATGAGGTGCGAGACCACTACCTCAAGGTCTTCGTCGACTCTCCCGCTTTCCCGCTCCCGAAACGATGTAGCCCACACGACATGGACCTTGCCAACGAAATCTCCCGAGAAGAATTCCAGGCACGGAAGAAGCGACGTATTGAGGAGAGGAGGGAGGCTGCGAAGAACACCCCTGCCCTGCAACCAAAGACCAAGCCGACAGCCAGTGTCCCCGCCTGCCACGAAATCCAAGGCTATATGCCTGGCCGTCTCGAATTCGAAACCGAGTATGCCAACGAGGCCGAAGAAGCGGTCCAACTCATGCAATTCGATCCGGGTGATGGCATCAACCCGCGCACCGGCGAGCTCGAGCCCGAGATGGAGCTGAAGCTTACCGTCATGGACATCTACAACTGCCGGCTGACACAGCGTGTGGAGAGGAAAAAGGTCATTTTTGAACACAATCTCTTGGATTACAGGGAGAACACCAAGATCGAGAAGAAGCGGTCGAAAGAAGAGAGGGAGCTCCTGAACAGGGCGAAGCCGTTCGCCCGTATGATGAACCGGGTGGACTTTGAGCAATTCTGTCAGGGGCTGCTGGATGAGCTTAATTTGCGACAAGCCATTGCCCAACTGCAAGAATGGCGCAGTCTCCGGATTGGCGATCTTCGGAGCGGCGAGAAGTATGAGCAGGAGAAAGCGGCGCGTATACAAAAGGCTATTCCCCTGGGCTCCATGGACCGGGAGAGGCTTGCGACTACACAGCGTGGCAAGCAACAGCCGGCCCCGGAGCCGCCAAGTGGTGCTGCGTTGCTGGTTGCGCCCGAATTGCCCGTTCGCATTGCGCACCCCAACGGTGTGCCAAACGGGGTTGGAACCAACGGCAAGTCGTCGATGGTCAACGGCAACCATGTCAACGGCGGTAGCGTTGTCGTTGCCAATGGCATAGCCCCTGGGAAGCAAGCGTTTGTCCCACAGCCGATTCCCGGCGTCCAGCCACTCTTGCTAGGCCAGGAGAGCGCGCCAGATCTCCATTTGCTGACGTCAGACGAGGTTAAGCTGTGCGAGACGCTCAGACTGCAGCCCAAGCCATACTTGATGATCAAGGAGCAGATCATCAAGGAGGCCGTCAAGGGCAACGGAAGCCTGAAGAAGAAACAGGCCAAGGAGATATGCCGACTAGACTCCCACAAGGGCGGGAGAATATTCGACTTTATGGTGAATGCCGGTTGGGTGATCAAAGCATAATTTGTGATGGTTTTTGCATGTGGGCTTATGAACATGACAGGGATAGCGGGGTGCAGGCGTTTGGGGTTTGGGAATACCATGTCGCGGAGAGCGCGGCGGGCTGCTAGTTTATTGTCGGCATATGTGTACAGAGAGAAGTATGCATTGAAGCGAATGCGTTGCTTGGTTTATTTGTCAGGTACATATCCTCGCGCACTCAAAGGGTCTGCGAGTTGGGGCAATGTTTAGGTAGCCCCTATTCAAGGAGTTGATCCGAACCTAGAGTGGCACGGCATGCCCCTCTTCCGGTCCGCGCTTGGCCGGCACGGCTGCGACAGTGATTGGTCATGTGTGCCTACAAGTCGGGGTGCTGATGCTCCGACACGAATTTCGCAGCTTGCTCGATCATTTTCCCTTTTCTTCTCGGTTCGGTTTGTGTTGGAATCGACCAGCTGTCCCTGATCCTCGTCCTTCACTTTTGGTCCCTTCTGTATCCTCCCTATCGCTTCCGGTTCTTCCAGTAGCCGCCCTCCACACCCAGAATGGCAGAGAACACTGTTTACCTCGTCACGGGCGCGAATAGGGGTAAGTTGGATCTCGATCGCCCCGTCGCAACTTCCTTCTGTCACCCACTGGAGCGATTTTCTCTCATCGTGCCCATCCATCTCATCACCGTGAACGTGATCCATCCTATTACCCCTTCCTTTTATCCCGTCTATCACTTCCACCCTCCTTGACTTTCGTACTCCATCTCAATCCCCCCTCGTAACAACACCCACCACCACTCTCCATCCCCTACCGCCTTCAAACCACCGCCCATCTCCCACTGTCGTCCCCAGCTTGCTGACAACCCAAAAAGGTATCGGCCTCTCCCTCTCCTCCCTCCTCGCCTCGCGTCCCAATTCCGTCGTTATCGCAACATCCCGTCGTCCCATGCGCGCCATCCCCATTCCAACCCACCCCACATCGTCGTACATCACCCTCCTCCTTGACGAAACCCAGCCCAGTATCAACTCATCCACGCTTATCAGTCGTCTCAAGGAGCTTGGTATCACGCATTTAGATGTGGTGATTGCCAATGCGGGGGGATCATCGGGTTTTAAGAACGTGCTGGAGACGAAGGATGAGGAGGCGATGCGGGACTTTGAGGTGAATGCTGTGGGTTTGGTTAGGTTGTTTGGGGGCGTTTGGGCGTTGTTGGAGCGTCAGGGGACTGTGGGTGAGAGGGACACTGGAAAGTTTGTGGTGATAGGAAGCAGTGTAGGGAGTATTGGGTGCTTGGAGGAGGAGAGTTTCCCTGGGGTTGCTTGTGAGTTTTTTTCTATTCATCAGAGGGTAAGATTCGTAGAGAGAGGAATTGCGGGGAATGGCTGGCTGATATGGCATCGTGCGTAGATGGGATGAGTAAGGCGGCGGCGAATTGGTTTGCCAAAAAGGTGAGCGTCGAGTTCAAGGGACGGTTGAGCGTTGCTGTTGTGCATCCTGGGTACGTCTTCTGTCCAATGTTTTCTGAGAGGTCGGCTGATGGGTTTAACATGGTGGCTGCAAGGGCTTGGGTACTGGGAACGCGCTGACGACGAACAGATGGGTCAAGACATCGTTGGGACAGGAGCTCGCCGATGCTGTCAACTTCCCAGAGCCTCCGCTGAGTGTGGAGGAGAGCGCCAAGGGGGTGCTGGAGCAGGTTTGTGAACGATGGCGGTCTGTGTCTGTTGCTGGTTGGCTAACATACGACTGTCCTCAGATCGATGGCTTGACACCTGAGAACTCTGGTCGTTTTTTGACCTTTACGGGCAGTCAGCTGCCTTGGTGATGGTAGAGGTGAGCTGTTGGTGGACCGCGGTGTGGTTGGAGCAAAGTCCCGATGATATGCCTGTTTGGGTTTTTGTTTCTTGTTTTCTCTCTCCCCTTTTCTTCTCTGCCCGGTACGCGAGGGCCAGGCCAACTCAGCCGTTCACTAAGAGGAGCTATACATGTTTTTGATGAGGAACAACACTTGTTGTCTCCAGTATAACGTGGATAGAGATATCCGACAAGTTGGAGGGTCGCAAAGCCAAAGAAGTAGTAGACACCAATATTGTATAGCATCAGATCTGGTGAAATGAGCCGTACTCGATGTTCAAAAGCTCGATCAAGTCAAAGATGTCGGGCATGTAGTCGTTTACAAGAAATGGAGACGACCACCAGACGACTGGGTCAGACAGGGACAAGAGACGCCACAAACAACAAGCAGCTCAGGGGGCAAACCCCTAAGCGGGGCGGTAGCGTCCCGTATTCAGAAGACTACCAGAAAAAGATAGAATGGGGGTGCCCAATCGTGGGCTGGGACAAACTGAGCAATCTCAGCTCCCGCAGCACCTGTGTGACTAACACCTTCTCCCACAGCGCATCGCGAGTCTTCCCTCATCCTCGCAATAGCACTCGCAATGATGCGCATCCAGGACGTTCAATCGGACAATTTCTCCCTGGCGCAAAGTGACGACGTCGATTGCCACAATGCCATTATCATCCCATGCAATGCCAAGCCAAGTCACCCATGACGTACATCAGTGTTCCTGGGCGGACGAGATCGACAGACCCTCGTTCTTGGCGTCAATTCCGTCCCAGGTCCCATGAACTCGTTGCGCCTGGGTGTCGAGACGGGACGATAGACACTATAATGCGACTGGCGATAACAATAAAACGGTCAGTATGAAGATCCACGATGGATTTTTGTTCGTGACTGTGTGTTCTGGAAATGCGCTTATCTAAGGTTCTCTGCCAAAAGGGACGTTGGGGGATTGTGTTACAGCAGGCGCTGTGACGGACAGTTCAAGACGGCCTGCACTTGACGGCCGCCCACCCTCTCCCACCGCTGGCACGAGGAGGTTGGATGGCCTGCAGCGTTTAGCCGGGCGCCAGGAATTGTGAAAGAGGAAACCCTTTCGGTCAGGGCTAATTCTGTCCGACGGTCAAGTCCAAAAACCCGGTTGATCCTGCCACACACCCCGTCGCAGGACATGCGCGTCCGGTCTACCGCGAAAGGGGAGCTTCTCGGCGACGGTGAACACGTTCTCAAGAGCTGTGAGAGTGAGCTACTCCAGGCTTTGCGCTCAACCTTGACGGATTGTGGTGTGGACTTTGGCGATGGCGTAAGAGGCTGACAAAACGCCGAGCCAAGCGCAGGGCCTCAACGGTTCGACAAGGCTTTCTTTTGACGACATTCAAATAGCGACGAACAGACACCCCAGCTGGGTCGACTCGCGACGCTGGTCACCAACCTGGGGCTCGCCATGTGGCACCTGGCATCACCTGTGACGGCTCGACGCCAGGACTGCCCGTCTCGGTCTTGCTTCATGCGCAGACGAGCCCAGGCGCAGAGGAGGCGTCTCCAGCTCGTGACGCACGCAACGATGCAGCTAACGGTCGACGGCAGCGAGTCTTCAGCTGGAGAGCGCAGTCCTGGCCAACGAAACGACAGCGCAGAGTTCGAAAGAGAGGGGCTTCCCTGCCAAGTGGGCGCTGGGGACGCGAAGCCAGACGCCCCTGTCTTTTTCATGCCGTTCCAGAAATCCCGCTTGAAACACCAAGACAGGCGATCGGAGGGGCACCCGGGCCAACCAAGGTGGGAAGGAGGCGCTTCCGCTCGCCCAATCGATACCACGGAAGATAAGATAGCCAACACTCAGCTGGTTCCTGCGGGATTACGCCTTCAGCCCAACGACGAAAACCGCTCACGATGCGATGCTGGAACCTGGAGTTTGGACAACACACACGACGGAGACAAGAACGTATCTCCGCTTGTGGATGAGATGGACGTCTTGACGTAGGGTAATGCCCCTGAAACGGAAATAGTGATGGCACATCTCGCACTCACACCCAAAAGTGGCGCGGGGGCCGTTCTTGGATGGCAGGGGGTCGACGGTTACTGGGCCAGACCACCACAGCGGGTCCGTCGCCGTCCGTATCTGCTTGCAGCGTGTGCGCTCACCCTCCACCACCACCTGCCTGCCTGCTGCAGCGCTGCAGTCGAGCCGTCTCTGCACCAAAATAACTAAAATAGCCCCCGCTCGTTGGTTTAACCCCCGGGTTTGTGCGACACCAGTGTCCCTCTCTCTTTGTTGGATTTGTTGGGGTTATTAGCATTCCCTGACCCTCGATTTTGGGGTCGCTTTTTGGCACACTCCTATTTTCCCTGTTTTGGTGGGGATCGTGTCATTGCGCAGCAACGAGATCCAACCCTGCCTGTTTGGGGGTGACCCTGGATCGCTACCCTCTCGCAGCAAACGTCTCAACTCTTGACCAACCTCCTCTACGAACCATCGCATCCTTATAATCCGTGCCTACATCCTCCGACACTTTCTCATACCAAAACGTCCCCGCACACGTCGTCGCCGACTGATCCACTCCGCTGTCACGGGCCCTGCGATCAACCCACCCACCACGCCGTCTCGAATCCACATTCCAGCCATCCCAAAAGCTGAAGCTGTGTCTGGAACAATTGCCCACTCGGCTAGCATACGACGTTCAAGCTCTAATCCGCCCCTATTTCCCGATTCACCGCATTCTTCGATCCCGAACCGTACCTAAGAAATCCAAAGTTCATGCCGCCTTTCACCTCGATCGCCCTTGCTAGCCTCAGACGACAAGCACCTCGACGGATAATATCACAACGCCCATGATAGAACAAACGGTGGACTAGGTCAAGGTACCCCAACAAGCTCTGCCACGACGTCGTCGTGTGCGCCGCAAGCGCAACCATGGACCACGCAGGACAAGCCCTCGCTGAGGCGCACCAGCTGTACGCCCGCGTGGGCGCCAGCGATCCCAATGCCGCGGATCGACCACCAGTGTACAAGGCCATTGGCATCGGGCTGGCCGTCGGCTCGGGCGCCTTTATTGGATGTTCGTTCGTGCTGAAAAAGTATGGATTGCTCAAGGCCAACGAAAAGTACAACGAGGAGCCCGGCGAAGGATACGGATACCTCAAGAACGCCTACTGGTGGGCCGGCATGATCCTGATGATCTTGGGCGAGGGGCTCAATTTCGCCGCCTATGCCTTTACCGACGCCATTCTGGTCACACCACTCGGCGCTCTGTCAGTCGTGCTGACCGCCATCCTCTCGGCCATCTTCCTCAAGGAGCGATTGAGCATGGTGGGCAAGGTCGCCTGCTTTCTGTGTATCGTGGGCTCTGTCGTCATCGTCATGAATGCGCCGGCGGAATCGTCAGTCGCCAACATCCAGCAAATGCAAAAGTTTGTGATCACACCCGGCTTTTTGTCGTATACGGGCGTCGTCTTGGTTGGGTCTGCTGTGGTCGCACTCTGGCTGGGGCCAAAGTACGGAAAGAAGAATATGCTGGTTTATATCTCGATTTGCAGCTGGATCGGCGGGCTCAGTGTTGTGGCCACGCAGGGACTGGGAGCTGCCATTATTGCGCAGGCCGGAGGGACGCCCCAGTTCAACCAGTGGTTCCTTTATGTCTTGTTGGTGTTTGTGATTGCGACGTTGCTGACGGAAATTGTTTACCTGAACGTTAGTTGCCCTAAGACTCCTTTGAGGTTGCGCATTGCTGACAGCATGGCAGAAAGCACTCAACCTTTTCAATGCGGCTTTGGTTACGCCCACCTACTATGTTTACTTTACCAGCACCACCATTATTACCTCGGCAGTCCTGTTCCAGGGCTTCAAGGGGACTCCGACATCGATCATCACTGTGGTCAACGGATTCTTGACCATTTGCTCTGGAGTTGTCCTGCTGCAGCTCTCCAAGTCTGCCAAGGATGTGCCGGATGCGGCTGTCTTTTCTGGTGACCTGGATCAGGTCCGGGCGATTGCTGAGCAAGAACAACCCGAGACGGAACCCAAGGCTGACGCTATCCGAGGTGCGGCTGCCATTGTCAGGAGACTGTCGTCTGCTCGTATGAAGATGGAGTACGATGAGTTCAAGCGGCTGCAAGAGGAGAAGCGTCTAGAGCAGCTGGAGCCGGTCAGCGAGAACGGCGTCCCTCAGTACGAGTGGGATGGACTGAGGCGGAGGAGAACGACCTTGGGGAGTAACAGATCACGGTCAATGACTTCGACGACTCCTTTCCCGAACCTCCCTCCAACACCGCACCCACCGCTTGGCTGGTCGCACATTCCCACGGAAGAGGAGCTTGCCGAGGCTGACCGTCCTGTGTCTCCGGCCATCTCTAGTTTGGTTGGCACGATTCGCAACCGTGCTCGCAGCGTGTTGCTCCCAGGCCACCCCGAGTTCAAGAACGGCTCGGATCCATCCAAAACACAGAGCCCGCTTCACCCCGTGCAGCTCACCGAGATAGTGGTCCCGGCGCCAAAAGCAGATGACGGGTACCAAGCACTTGGACCAAACTACAACCCGAGGGGGCCAAGGTCGTCTCGCCAGGATAGCTCAGCTAGTGGCTCGAGCTCGGCGCGGCGAGTCGCATTTTCTCGCGGTCGTGAGGCCGAAGTAATAGAGACAGGAGGGACGATGCGTGGACCGACACCACCGCCGCACTCGGCTAGGCGCCAGTTCTCGTTCAACAACATTTTCCGGAGACACCAAACCCCAGATCAGCATGATGGGGCAAATGAGCGGCGACCGATATCGTCTCGCGGGTACTCCAACCCGCAGATGAAGGAGGCATCCGAGGAGGAACGACTGGGACTCGTAAAGGGCGACTCCCAGAAGGGATACCAATCGGCGCCCGCACTCCCACGATACGTAGAGGAGGAAGAGGAAGCATACGTGGACGATAAGCAGGCACGGTACGGGCCAAGCATCACGCACACGCCTCCACGGCGGGGCAGCGATGAAAAGGCTGCTGCCTTGGGGGACGATGACGAAGTGGCAGCTTACGAGCAACGACGACAGCGGTTCAAGGAACGGAGCCGCAGCGGGTCGCGCGATGGCGTGCCGCCGCCTCCACCACCACACCGGCAACGGAGCCCACCGGGTCGGGGTGATGACGGCGCTTTTATCTGATTTTTGTTTCTCTTGAGCGTTTAAACGACATGATGATTATGGGGCCCGGTTGGGTTTCGCGATGATGATACCTAATGCGCTTTCAACGTGTATTATTAGCGCTTTCCGTACATGGGGACTGGACTCGGGGAGAGAAAAAGTGTGTGATGGACAGCATGCATATGGCCGGTCTGGATTGCTCTTTTGGTACAGGGCATGGGCAGGGCTTGTTTGATAGACTGGGTGGTTATGAGCATGAGCATTTTACGGTTGCTGCACATTGTTTACTCGTTTACCTTGGTATTACGATAGGTGGTTTTGGAGCTGCCTGGATATGGGTATCTTGGGTACATGAAGAGAACAGTTATATGAATGGGGCAGACATGCCATTTGATTGACTTTGGTGTCCCCCGTTGTGATTGTTTCTGAGTTTCCTGCAGTGCTTTGGTGTTGAGACGTATAAGGAGGGAGTCGGTGTCTTTAGGGATGTGCTTCACAGTTGAAGCCTGAAGTTGAAGTTGGAGTTGCAGGCAATTGCTCCCAACAAGAGTTGGAGAAATAGATATACATAAATCTATGAACACGGGCTACTTTCAGCAAGATACGGTAGGCCAAGGTTGTTCACATTGTCGGGATTATCACACTATCGGCTTTACTTTATCTTCCCAAAGGCAAAGCCGAACTTCGCAACCATGTCAACTCGGCCGTGGCCCCTCTACCAGGCAACACCTTTTCTCGAGCATAAGAGTGTCTCTACCCTTCTCCAATCTCACAATCCCAATAGCAAAAATGTCAACCCTGACATCACACACGACCATACCAATCACGAAAACACCCAACAACACCACCAGATCAACAACATCACATCTACAACACAAACACCACAAACACCACAACACAGAGACACCATGGTGATCACACCTGACACGGAATCACATCAACAAAATGTACCCGCCACGATGCCGTGCCCCTGCTGTCTACGAGCACGGCACCGCCAACACATACTACGCCTCCTTCTGGCACCAGCACGCGGAGATTCTGAGTGGGCGTCCAACCGGCGACTGGACCTGGCCGACGCCCGTGTTGATGTCAGAGTTCATCCCGCCTGTTTCGGGAACATCTCGAGAGGAACTTATCAGCCGGTACATTTTCATCCTCCTTTTGCTTTTCCTATTTCCATTCATTTCAGTAATGAGAGCTACTTCTTTTTCAATAACAAAAGCTAGTTCATTGATGCCGAATAGTTATTGCCCTACTGAGAAACGGGAGGCGGCATCCTAGGACCCCTTGAATGAGCACTGCTTGGTCAGGACGTATCTTGGGACAGAGAGGCCAAAAGCCAAACCGCTAGCGCCAAATTTCCCGCTCCGGAACTTTAATTTGCATCTTGATATGATGGGTGGTGTGGGGGTTGATTTTACGAAACTGGCGAGGGAGATAGGAAAGGCGTCGGCGGTGATGCGCTGGGAGGCGGACGTGGATGGGTTTGATGCGGAGTTTGTGTTGGGATGTGGGAAAGGGCTCATGTTGGCGGGAGAGGAGGTGGGACTTTGGTTGTGGGAGGAGTTGGGAAAAGTTCCGGGCATGTTTCTGGGGGCGTGTGTTGAAGGACGTAAAAGAGGGATGAGGTTTAAGGATCGGGATGCTGGTGCTTGTTGGAAGTAGCTTGGCTGGTGGGAGGTCTAGATCGGTCTAGAAGAAACTGCCGACCATAGGGCTTTGATATATCACGGTTGCTTTGGGTGCCGTTCCCCGGACGGATATATGTGGAGATGAGGTCAATTGCAGGCCGCAGGGAACGATGCCTCTGGACCGGCATATCGGTAGCTAAGCTCTCAAGTCTCAGCTTGTGAGGGGAGGATAAGTCATATGATATGGCTGTATTGCCAAGTGATCCACGCCGCGGCAGTCACGATCTCGAAAACGAGCAGTCAGGCATAGATCTGGACGCCGTCTGAAGGATTGAATCGAAAATATGACCGAAGAATAAGCTGCATCTTGTTTGAAAATGGTAGATTTCTAGAATAGAAGTACGCGTCCTGGCTATTGATAAAAAAAACGCATCAATCCGTTTCCGACTTTGCATTCTGCACTCGCCGGCTACAAGAATACCAACACGGAGCTTACAATCACCGTCACCGTGTGTGGTGAACGCAACGAGCCGCGTGGGGTCTAGAACACTGGAGGGACCTCCCATGCACCTTCCCGCCCGGCATCGTCGCCTGCGTTTGCATGGTAGGCAAGCGACCCTCCACCTCCAATCTAAATCCAGGTTCTGCATCTCAGTTTGGTAAATTTATTCGGTCCCATCGTTGAACTCCCTCCGACTTCCGGCCAACAAGGACAACTTTCCACCGTCGCCGCAGTTTCTCCCGGTTTTTAGCCTGTTGTGTCCCAAACCTTGCTGCTCCAAGTTTGCATCAATGCCGCCCGCAAAAGCCAAAACGGACCCGAGACGATAACGAATTTGAAAAGAGTATGCGTGGCTTGTTTGAACGAGATTGAGTGCTTCTCTTTCTCGCCAGTGTGGCAGACCAGCGGAGTCCTGCAGCTTGCCGACGGTTGCTCCATCTAGACGACCGACCGACCGATCAGGCAGGGACCCGAATGCTTGTCATGGAAAGCCCGACCTCGTTTGTCGTCACCATGTCACTTATGCGATCGGTAGTATTATCTTTTGAAAGTGTCGGCAGCTTGTCGCTGCCGTCCTTTTCCCTTTTATTGGCGGCTTCCCTCGTCCTTGGCTTGACCATTCTCTGCCGCCGCATCGCTCGACTTGCTGGTGTTTGGCTGGGCGACGACCGGTTCTAGTCTCTCAATCATCTCACTTGTCATCCACTGGACAGACAGACAGACAGACAGCACTTCCGCCACCATGCCTCGCGAAAAAGACAAACCCACCATCCGGATCCTCCTTCTCGGCGCAACCGGAGTTGGAAAAAATTGTTTGGAGTCCCGGGTGCGTCACCTCCCTCCCTACATCATTCCCACTAACATTCACACAGTTCACGACAATGACCTACCCCCCCTCCTACAACCCCAGCCTCACCATCAACAGCCGACGCTACTATACTCTCTCCCAGCACTCATCCCTGACAACACCTCCGTCACCCCCGTCGTCACCCCCCCTAACGGGCCGTCCCCGTCCCCGCTCCGCCTCCTCCACCATCTCCAACCCCCGAACGCCTCCACCTCCGCCAACTCCACCTTCCCCGGAGCAAACCTACCTCCTCGAGATAACCAACTCGGCCATTCCACCCACATCAAAACAACCATACGACGCAATCCTCCTCATCTACGACGTCTCCAACCGCGCCACATTCGATCTCATCCCTGAGCTTGCCTCATCCATCTCACTCACCAAGGCCAAGATCAAGGGAGGGAGAAAGAGTGTGCGCCGTCGAACGAGCGGTTTCTTTGAGGCGGGCAAGAAAAAGAGTGTGGATGATAGGGTGGGTGGTGAGACGGTGGTAGCGTTGGTTGGGAATAAGAGTGATTTCGACGCTGAATACGCCAGTGTTGATGGGGTTGAAGTAAGGGGAGAAAAGGAGAGGGAGGGTGTTGAGGGACGGGGGTTGGTGCATCCGCTTTTTAGGGGGGAGTTGGATGCTACTGAAGAAGTGCCGATGAGTCCGGGTCGTGGGATGAGTAGGAGGAGGGATGGAGAAGTACCATTGAGTCCGAGGAGCGTTCAGAGCAATCCTATTGGCGTACACCAGGGTACGAGGGAGGATGGTAAAAAGACTGAGACGAGTAGGTCACCGGAGGAGATAGAGCCCGTTCAACAAACCCCTGCAACGGTGCCCAAGGAGTCAATGGCAGCGATTGAAAAGTGGCTGGAAGTAGACTGTGCAATGAGGGAGGCTGCGGAGCGAAAAGCAGAAGAGGAAAGAACCGGAACAAGGGAGAGTGAGAAAACAAGAGTGCCAAAGAGGGAAGTCTCAGAGATTGAAGGGGAGATGCTCGCACGGTCGCTACTGCTCAACGTCCCATTCTTTGAGACGAGCGCCAGGACGGGAGAGAACGTTGAGGATGTCTTCGAGGCTGTGGTACGCGAGGTCCTGAGAGAAATGGGCAGGGACGCCACCCCTGAAGCTTCAGTGGAGACAACGCCAAAGGAGACAGGAGGCCAGACCCTGACACGCAAGAGAAGTGTCCTCAGGAAGAACAGCAGGGGGGAAGAACCGTTGCTGGCTTCGCCGGTGTCGGACAAGCCGCCTGTGCTGATGCTACCGGAGCTTAGCGAGGAGGGACATGTTATCACAGAGAGCCCGGTTGACTCCGTCATGGACGACACGGCACTCACACAGCTGGAGACAGGCGCGCAGAAACGGAAGCGGGACAGTGTGATTGGGAGTTTCTTCAAGAGGGTATTTTCCAAGAAACCCGTCTACACGGCTGCAGAGGTGGCAGCTTAGTATGCCGGCGACAGGTCATTTATGTACATTACGATACGATGCCAAGATAGCTCCTGGAAATGTTTATCACTGGTTGTTATTCATCGGACCTTATCGTTCCCGACTCGAAAGATCTCTGCAGCGCTTAGAATAATAAACGAGGCGAATTATCAAGCTCGCCAGCCGCAATGCTCCCGAACTGTGCAACAGGAATTATTCTCCCATAACTCCGATCAACGCCGTGCTGATGCTCAACTGTAAATACGCGGCATAAATACGACCCGCTCCCAAGACCAGAAAAGGAGGAGATTTTGCTCATGCACTGAAGAGAAAGAAAAAGGGCCGGAAGACTGGAAAAATCACTACCAGTCCACGACCCACCCGTTATCTTTGAGGAATTCGTCACACGCCTGCTTCAGATCCAGATTCGGTCTGAGCTCGGATATGTACAGCGGTTCGCGCGTGAGTGGGTCGGTCGTCTGACGGCGGAGATGCTCGACGATGGACGCTCGCTCGTAGGACTTGCCTGTCTTGGTCTACATCCTCCCGTCAGCATGACAACCGTATTGAGCGGCGAGAGAAAAGGGAAACTCACAATAACAGGATCATGCATAAACCCAAAACTGATATCGTCAATCGCCCACTCGGGCACCCGTTGTCTCTTTTCCTCGGCGCTCCTCGCCTTGTCAAACACGGTGCGCATCCGCCCCATTTTGGCCGTCCACTCGGCTTCAATCTCCCCCCTGGCACCAGAAGCGCTCTCCTCGCCCAGCGCAGCATCCCGTTCGCGTTCGAGCAGACCCAGAACCTCGGCCTCCAAATCGCTCGTCTCGCGCCGTCGTCGCTTGTCTTGGTCTTCCCACTTTTCTTTTTTGCAGCGCAGGACTTGGGCTGTGACCGCCGACAATGACTTGTCGAGCGTCTTGACGCAGAGATCGTAGGCTTTGAGCGCATGGGACAACGCGTCGGCGTAGTTGCGCAAAGGCAGGTGGGCTTGCGAGAGGTAGTAGTGCGCTTTCATGTTGTCCGGGGACAGTTTGAGGCATTCGGCGCAGTCGGCGATGACGGATTCCCAGAGGGCCATTTTGAGGCGCGCCATGGCGCGGTTGGTGTAGAGGGTTGGGTTGGAGGGGTCGGCGATTATCCTGTCGTATCGGGGGTTAGCTGAGCTGGGGAATGGAGGGGGGAAGAAGGGAGACAAACGCTTTGGAGTAGAGCCCTTCGGCAGAGACATAGTCGCCTGCTTGGAAGCGGCGGTTGCCGTCTTCTTTGAGGAGGATGGATTTGCCCGACATTCTTGAGGCAAGCGGTGGATTGGTGAGGGAGGGTCTAGGGTTTGTCGTGCCGTGGTCTAGGGAGTGTTGGTGGTTTGTAGGGGAGGAGGAATGGTGTCGGGTTGCGCGAGGCAGAATCAAGGCGCGCCGCAAGGTTGAGGGGTGTTTGTTGTGTAGGACAATGGCGGGGGAGGAGCTCTTTTGCGAGGCTGAATTGCGAACCGCTCTGGTCGGCGCGAGGTCTCGTTTTCTTTAGGCTGAGGGCCGGAGACGACAAGACTGCGGAAAAGACCAGCTCATCAGCCCCGCGAGGCTCAGGACGTGTCGGGGCTCGGAGGCGTCGTTCGTCTTGCTGGTTGTTATCGGACCTGCTGGTGGGGCCGGCCGCGCGCCCCTCCGATTTGTCACAGCGGGAAGCTTCCAGAAGTCGGCAGGCCCACAGCGGGCCGGTGATGTGATCCTGGGGAGGGTTAGGGTTTTGGGATCGGTGATGAGGGGCAAGTCTTGCACAGAATAAATGGCTCATTGAATCTGGTTGATACGACTTCAAGCTGTCTGGACGGATAGTTTACAATCCGCTCTGCTTCAAAATAGACTGAAAATGCTTCTTTCGTGGTATCTTTAACGTTGATTTCTTAACAGAAGCAATGGATTCTGTATCTATTGCTTGCAGGGATGAACATAGCTTTGCCATTCCCATTTGCTATTTTATTTTGTCACCAACTTGCGCGAGTCAAGGCGACTTGTCGTCCCTTCCCTCTCATCACCCCTCTCATCTGTGCTGCACAAGTTCCAACAGCTGGCCAATCCAATGAGCAGGCAGCAAACTGTCGTGCAGACGAGAATGCAGGAGCCACAGCATCAACGGCATGCCGCGCAAGCAGCTATGCCGTCGAGCGGGGACACCTGCTGCGCGCCCAGCAAGGGCAGCCGCATTGTCCCGATCAGAAGCCGAACTGAATGACATGAGCTGAGGGGTTCAACAACGGCACTTGACCTCATACCTACCTATTTTCCATATCGTCTCGGCTCAACATCACTCCGTAGCTTCAATCAAGATGTCTTCATTGGATACCGATCACGCCAACTTCCACGCATCGGCGCATGCCCAGGAACACTCCCTCTTCTTCACCCTACTGCCAGCCGAGATCCGTGACCTCATCTACATCGAGTTCTGGCGCGCATCATCCAGGACCGGCACCCTACGCCAACACGTCTTCCGCCGTCCTGACCTAGAACAAACCCCCGGCGCCCCGCGATCGTCCCACTGGGCGCACGCCCCGTGCGTGACCAACCCCGCCGGCGACGACGTCCGGTACACCGGCTTCAGGAACGCCAACCCGGGCTCGCTCGAACGGGCGTCATGGCTGCAACGGCTCAAGACGGAATGGTGTCTGCACTGGGCGTGCGAAGAGGCCGATTTCGCCATGCTCGCCGAGTCCGGTGATTCCGTTCCGCAGCGGTCGCTGTTCATGCCCGTTCTTACAACATGTAAACGGATGTCCGTCTGCCCCTCTCTCTTTATCTCCCCAAACTCACGCAAAAAGGTACATCGAGGCTCTACCCTCTCTCTACACACACACAACCTTTATCTTCACCGATATCCCTTGCGCCGACGAGTTCATCTCCCTCTATACCCTGTCGCAAACCAACCTTCGATCTCTAGAATTCTCCATCCGCGCCTCCAACTTACTCACGGAACTCTACTTCCCCTACGACGAACTCGCCGATCCGTCATCGGACGGTCCAATCCTGACCGGTTCAGCCCGTCTCTCCATGTCGAATAACCCCTGGGCGCGCGTCTGCGATCTTTTGGCCCAGCAGCAAAGTCTCCAATCCCTCCGCGTGTGGTTCGATACCCGCGACTTGCGGCCCTGGCACAAGCGCGTGTCTGAGACGCGGCTGTTTGGGCGTTTGTTTGATGTCAAGATCGCAAACAGAGACAAGTTTGTCTTGGCGCTGCCTGAACTGCCGGAACGGAACTGGGAGGAGGATACCGAGTATTTCCCCCATGGACTGGCGGCCCATCACTTTCTCGAGGGGAAAGTGACGGAAAATGCGCCGTTCAAGGTGATCAGGGGGCCGAGGCCGAATAATTGGCGTGTGCAGTACGTTCATATGCGTAGGCCGCCTGAGGATGCGAGATGGCTAACTTGTGCTTGTTGATTGCAGTATGGGGGATCGGTTTGGGGAGCGGTTTCTTGTTGGGTTGGGTGCGGGTTAGGTTCCCATTGTGGTGTCGGATGTTGTTTGTATGGTTAATGCACTGCGTTGTTTGCTTGACATAGTACTTATTTGGGGAGGTGGGTCATGTCACATTGCGATGATGAGAGCAATGGGATGGGGTATACTGATACAATCACATTCATCTACACCACACCACCTCCCACCCTTACGAAACTCCCGTCCGCACCAACCTCAACAACGACAATCCACCTCCCAAAACCCGGTTGGTTCCAGCCCCCTTCCTTGCATCCCTACTGTCTGTTTCCCGTCCAGCGCGCAACGAAATACAACAACAAATAGCTCGGTCCGCGTGGACTCTACCCACCACCAACAACCGTGCAATCTGTACTTGAAGAAGCGCAATCATACAACGACCCGTTCCATCACCACCACCACCACCACCACCACCACCACCACCGCCATACCAACTCTATGGTAGTGGCGGTGATGAAACAAGCCGAATAGATAATAACAATAAAACTTTGCCGGCTTTTTACAGCCGACTACAAAAGTCTTTGCCAATAAAAACAACAAAAACTGAACTGTCGCAAGCGAGTGACGTGAATGTGAATAAATGAACACCATCATCAACCTTTCAAATAATGAGAAAAATGGAAAATAAGAAAATTCGTCTCATCTTTCCCCGCGCGCCTTACACGCCCACACCGACCATGAAAACGCCAGTTTTTTGACACACTCTCCCCCTTGGTATAATTTGTTGAGCCCAAACAAACACCCATAGAAAACAGAGGCAAGACAAGAGAGAAAAAGGACGCAGGAAGGACTCAAATCTAATAAGCCTGCCCCGGCGCTGCCCCTCTCATCTGCTGCTGCTGCTGTTGTTGCATGTGCATTTGTTGACCAGGCGGACTCGTCCTCCTCCCGGTGTTGGGGCTCATCGGTCTACCGTGGGCTTGTTGGTATCGCGGGCCAGGGGATTGGGATCGGCCGTTGGGAGGGCTCATTCTCCCTCCGGGTGAGTGGGGACGGCCGTAGGGGCTCATGGGGCGACCGCCGTTACCGTTGTGGGGAGGACCGCGCATGCTAACCGGCGGACCACCGTAGGCGCGATTGGGGTTAATGGGGGGTCCACCGCGGTGGCCTCCGGGAGGAGAGCGTGGTTTCACGGGGCGGGTGGAGAGGCATGTGCGGGGGACGACACCCTGCTGGGAGCGGTCGAGGCGGATGCAGAGGGCCTGGATGGTGTTAGCACTGATGGGGAGGATGAAGGGAGAGAAAACATACCCAGCCGTCGTCGTACTCGTGGAGAAGACGGACAAGTTGGCCTGCGTTGAGACCCATTTCGTCTTCGAGCGTTGGCTTAAAGTCCATTGTCACACGGTGCACGGTGGATTGCGGGGGACCGCCGGCTGCGGCGATGGCGGCGGCGCTGGCAGAGGGTCCGAGGGGTTGGCCGGGGGCAACTGAGTTGACGCTGAATTCGGTGCCTGCTGGGGAGGGAGGCACGGCGGACATGGGTGGCGGCATGGTAAGATCCAGGGGGCGCGGGAGGTCCTTTCGGATCGAGGCTTTGCGGATGAGGCCTGAACCGGCGGCGGCTCCAGCAGCGGCTCCAGCAACTCCGGCAGCAGCGCCTTCAGAGCCGTCCAGAGGCGAGACAGGACGGGGAGGCGAGCCCGAGGTAGCGAGAGCGGCTTGACCTTGAAGAGGGCTGGGAGGGCTGACGGGGCGCACCTGCGCAGAGGACTCCTCGGGAATGCGCTGGGCGTCGCCAAAGGGGTTTGTGGGCGAGTTGTTGGCCGAGCTCACCGTGTGGCGCTCCCAGGCGCTGGCCCCGGCCGGGCGTTGCAGGGGAGACTGGGCCTCCTGGGGCTCCTCGGCGTGGCTGGCCAACATCATGCCGGCGCCGCGGCTGGTCCTGCGATCAGGGAGGGTGGTCGTCAGGTTGGGGAGAAACTGTGTGACGGGGCGCAAGCTCAGACGAGGGGCCGTGGCCGGGGTCCGGATGGCGGCGCTGTCGGCAAAGGGGTTGATGGGTCCGTTGATCTTCTCGTCCTCGGCCTCCATCTTGCGCTGCTCCAGCTGCTTTCGTCTCCTGTTGTAGAGGAGCCATGCCAGCACGAAGATGGCCAGAATACCCGCCAACACACCAATCACAATGCCTGCCTTTGCCGCGCTCGAGGTGTCGTTGCTCTCCTCCGGCTGCGCGGTTGGTGAAGGACGCACGCCGGTTCCTGTGGTCTGATCGCCGAACGCCTTGCCGGTAGGCGTTGCCGAGGACGATGAGGTGGTGAGTGGTGGAGCAAGCGCAAGCGTGGTCTCGCTGATGGTCGTCGCATCGCTGGGAACGATGACCTGGCTGGGAAGAATTTCTTTCTCCGCCGTCTCCAGAGGAAGAGCAGGGACCGTCGTCGGCTCGGGCTCAAACGTGGGTGTTGCCCGGACTGTCGTCGTGATTGTCTTTGGGCTGGCCGTGACGATCACCGCCGTTGTCTGTGCGGGTGTCGGTGTCGGCGTGCCAGCCGTTGTCACCACCGTCTTGACAATAGTTGACGTCGAAGTCTTGGAGTCATCCTCGTCGTCATCCACGCCAAACACATTGCCCAAAGCGCTGGTGAACGTGTCCCACACCTGTCTAGGCCCAAGATGGTGGTGCGCCTCTGGCGCATGAATAGGGGCGTACATCGCAAAGGAGTAGTTGTACGTCTGCCTGTAAGTCTACCGTCTCGGAGAAACCAATCGTAACTCGTCCTGCTGGTATGTAGATAGTAGTTGAACCGATGTTTCGGTAATGAGTAATGATCGGAATGCTTGGGATCGTGGTGTCTCGGCTGAGAAAAGGAATGTGCTGCAGCGACGGGACTTGCGCGCAGAAAGTGGGATATAATCGAGTCCGTTAAACGAAGGTAAACGACACGATGGTCAATGGGTAAGAGAATGAAAGGGGGTGAGAGTCGCCGTCTCAAGCACTCATCACGGCCACAAGAGAGGGACTCGACGACACTCCAAAAGAAGAGCGTTTGGAAGAGGTGCGGAGGGAGAGAACGAGAGGCTGCGCGCTACGGGAGAAACCACCCAGACGGAATAAGCCCTGGTCACACACGGCGGCAAGTGTCGCCTTGGGGGAGGAGCAAAGGTTTGGCGCAGGATCACGGCCCGGACCTGGGAAAAAAAGACGGGGATCATCTGAGCGGGCTGTGCGCGTTGGCATCCCTCCCTCTCATCAATTTCCATCCCCCTCCATCTTCTTTTTCGCTCTCGCACAATGTTTCTCCCGCTTGTCGCAACACAGCATGGCCGGTGGCTCACTCACATTCGTCGGCGGCTGCGAAACCCCAATCGAGGGGTAATGCGACAAGAGGCTCACAGCAGCCCAGGCCTCGCCCACTCGCAGCGGTGAAAGAGGCCACAAGAGCGTCTCTGTCCCAGTCGTCCCCGCCGATCCCACGAGGTTTCCCACTGCCAGGGGGCCCCTGCCAGCGCCATTTCAGGAACCAGCGTTTGCTGATTGGCGGACGGGGGATCAACCCAAGAAGCGAGATTGCCGACAAGGATCACTATTGGACGTAAAGCGCCACTAACAGCCGGGGAACAGACAGGGGTGTCATCTCACTGCCCGCCGCCGAGCGCGGTCACGGACAACTGGTTGCTTGACCGCTTCCATTCTTCGATGCGCACCACCCCTTTCTTCTGCTTCGTCGCAGCGCATCACCAACAAGCAGACCGATCTCACTGTCGTAAACCGTTGGGTCAAAAGGCGGTTGCATCAGGCTCCCACCACGCAGTCAGGTCCTGGTATCCGGGTATTCACCTTGCACACACCACACTGCAGGAGATCCTTCAGCTGCGCCCAAACAAATGTCTGCCGACCGCCGACGCGGTAAGAATAGCAAGACGCCTTATATCACACGTACACCATGTCATCACAACCACAGGGCTCCTCAATCAAAACCACCAGGCTCTGCGATGGCGAAGCCAACCCACAGGCTCGCCCCCTCAATGATCAATATCCTCAAATGTGCCTCAATCTATGCATCGTCACCTTCGCGAGCCTGCTCAATCTCGCTCTTTCAAAACCTCTCGGCTGTTATCCCGCCCCCAAACAAGCCAAACCAAGCTAAACTGCGAGAAATATTCCGTCAGCATGAATGATCTTCATCCAGAATCCGCACCTTACCCGCTCATAGAACGATAGAGACCAGGATTCGGGAATTGCAACTCAAGCAAAAAAACCGCCTCTGCAGTATTCCGTAGAATCAATCTCTCCTGTGCAAGCGAACCAACACACAAGCAAAGCCCTCTGGGCTGTGTAAATCTCCCTCATTCCCCATCAACCACCGGTTGCACGATTGCGGGGTTCAAACAGGGCAGTCCTGCAAACTCCACAAACGGCGAAACAAGCCCGTGATTGCGCATTCTCTTCTGGAAGCCAGCAAAGCGGCCCTAATGTTTCTGAAACAAAACGGTTCGTGGAGAACCTCCATCCTCGGCGACGGGAGCCGGGTGCGGCAACACGTGGGGAATCACGCAAGCAAGCAAGCGACCGCTCCCATTTCTTTTTCTTCTCCCACCCAACCGCCGATCAATTTTCGGGCGTGTTTTTTTACCCTAGCTTATCGGATAGCGTGCGCCACCTCTGCACGCCGGATCGTTGATTGTGCTTCCTTTTTTTTGAGCCCTGGCTTGTGACGTGGTCGTGGATTTATTAGGTATGGGACTATGGAAATAAGTTTTAGATGGGGGGATTCTTCGTGGGGTGCCCGGTCAGACTGCCGTCTACTCTCCGTTTGCCGTGCAGGGTAAAGTGAAGTCATCCCGGATATGTGCTGATGGGTTCCGATGCAAGCTCACCAACCGTTGTTTTCGGATTGCTTACCTGCGCTCCTGGTTGAGAGAGACAGACATGAGGTCTCTCCATCCACAACTTTGGATAGAATTCCACGCATACACCCTATTCACCATGACTGGGAAGCTTGCTTCTCGATATGCATGTTACCGAGCACTAGCACATATCACTCACAAGCATGGTCACCAGACAGCAGACAGTTCGTCAAAGGGTATCATTATTTGCCCCTATGTCCTGGGGCCTCCCCCATTTCCTCCCTCCTCCTCCTCTCACAATCCATCCTCCCACGGGGGGCTGGGCCGTTACCCCCACTTTAGCGGCGCGACGCCTGGTCGCGGTTGTTGCCCCCAGAGCCAGCATCCTACTGCTGGCCCTGGGGCGGGGCGCCGAAATATTGCGGCGGGGGAGGGGGAACCCCGGGCGCCGGCCACTGCGGCGGCGCGAACGGGTTGGCAGGGCCAGCCCCGAATTGCTGCGCCGGGGGCGCAGCGGCCTGGCCGGGAAGCGCCCAGCCGGGAGGAGGCACCCAACCGGGAGGCGGGACGGGGGGGAACGGCGCATACGGCGCCGCGGGGGGGTTGCCAAACCCACCGCGAGCACCACCGCGACCACGACCGCGCGCACCACCCGCAACACCACGCGAACCACGACCGCGTGAACCACCACGGCCACGACCACCGCCACCGCGACCACCGTGACCACCGCGGCCACCAGCAGGGCCCGCCTCGTCGTCATAGTTGAGGCTGGATCCGCCCCGCCCGGACCCGCCCGCAACCCCGCCCCTCCTCCGACGCTCCTCGGCCCTGTGCTTCCGCTCCTCCTCGTCGTCGGAGAAGGCGCCCACCTCCTCCGGGGCCACCTCCTCGTCGTTCTGGTTGCTGGCATCGTAATGCCGAGCATTTTCGAGCCGGTGCCGAAGCACAATGCTAGAGAACTCCCGCGCATAGTAGACGGGAGTGCCTGGGACAAGGCACATGCGGGTGATCTCCTCCTCAGTCTTGTGACGAACCACGTAAAGTGGTTTGTCGGGATTTCCGATGACTTCAGTCACCGCGCCAATGACGCCTCTGGTTTGGAGACAAACCATGGTTTCGAGATCAATGACATCTGTGGCCTCACCGGACTCGGAATCGATGACGATGTTCCTCTCGACAATATGCTTGACTTCACCAAGCAAAACGAGGTGAGCGTGATGCGGGATACTCTGCATTCGAGGCTCGGAGTAATCCTGGTCAATGGTCTCGTGAAGCGAGCGGCCGGCTGTGCCCGGCCTGGGAACGTTGCGGTCTGTGGCAGTGCTGGGTCCCGCGGCAGTCTCTTGGCCATCTTCGACAATCATGCCCTCATCGTCATCATCAGCATCGCCAGCAACGGGGGCGTCCGCGTTAGCCATCATGCTACGACCAAGCTCCTCAATGGATCCAGCGGCGGGATTGGCACTGTTGGAGGCAGCAGCCATCATACGCCTGGCAATCTCTTCGACCGTCAAGCCAACATCTGAGCCAGCAACCGAATTCACATCCGATTCATCATCGTCGTCATCATCGCTAGAGGAGTCGTATTCCTGGCTCTCTGAGTCAGATTCGTCGTCGACCCAGTTACGCTTGAGGTTCGAACTGCTTGCATCGTAGTCCAGGAAGCTTGTAGGTATGAACTCCGATAAGCGCGTAGCGGCTGGAGGTACAAGGTCCGGTTGGTGATTCTCCTGAGTGCCATTGATAGCCGAAGGGCCGGGAGTGCCATTGGTAGTCGAAGTGACGAGAGTACCATTGCCAGTTGAAGCGACGGGTTCGATAGGAGCAGCCTGAGCAGCGATAAAAGCCAACCCAGGAGTGGCATTGCTGGTTGAAGTGATGGTCTCGGTAGGAAAAGACTGGGCAGTGTCGTTCATCAAAGGGAGTCCAGGAGCGCCAGTGTTAGTTGTAGTGACGAGCTCAGCAGAAGAAGCATGGGCAGCGTTGTTGATCAAACCAGATCCAGGAGCGCCAGTGCTAGTGGAAGCAGCAGGCTCGGTAGAGGAAGCCTGGGCAGTGTCGTTGATCAAAGTGAGTCCAGGGATCGCAAAGTTGCCGGCAGGGGTGCGCTGCTGAGCAAAAGAAGAGTCCTGGGCGGCATTGTTGTTGGCCAAAGAACTCTGCAGGGCTGAAGAAGGGCCCTGGGTGACAGTACTGCTGGTTGAGGCTGGCTGCTGGGCTTGCTGTCTCTGGGTGGCCTCCCGCTCAAGCTGGTTTGGCAGGAAGTTCTGAGTCGGAAGCTGCTCGTTCGGCTTGGCATGGCCAAGGCCAGGGATGTTGTAGGGGTTGTCGCTCATTGTCGGTTCGTCTTGACACTGGAGTGACAGAGAGAAGCTAAGACGATATGTGAGAAACTAAATAAGAGTACATCACGGTGAAACCTACTGAAGGTCTGGGACGTGCACGAGAAACAAGTCTCTTGGTATGGTAGATCTAGTAAAACAGTTAGTAAGACTGCAAATCAAGGCAAAAGAACAGAGTTTGAGAGTAAACTTTCGAGAGAAAAAAAGAGCAGTCTTACTTTACTGCAAAGCGGTGACAGCTACCACAAGCTTTGTCTCACTGAGAACATCTTTGTTGGTTGCTGAGAGTTGAAGCCCCCAACTATGGCGGCCATGACAGGCATCGGATGTGGCTCCCTTCGAGAGAACCCAGCAAGAGCCCCACCAGGACTGCAGGTTAAGCGCGCTGATCATCAAAGAGTACCTATGTACCTTGACACTTGAGAGGTCTGCTAGGTATTGTGGATCCAAAGTTAACATGAAAGAACTTGGCAGGAACAATTGGGCATGCAACATGTGAAGTGACAAGGAAATGACACTTGCGAGGGGAAAGAGCAGTGGGGAAGCAAAGTACGTCAGGAAGGGGCAAGGAATAGGTGAAGAAGAAAATTCGAGCGGAAGGAGAAGTTGTGAGGAGGTCTCCAAATCGCGAGCGGAAGGAACAGTTGGAAGGCCAGCCCCAAATCGCGTGAGGAAGGAGCGAATTTTGAGGCGGAATGAGAGTTGCGCGGAGAAGGAGCAGTTGCGAGGATATCCCTAAATCGCGTGCGGAAGCCGCAAGATCGAGGAAGGCTGCTGATCGCGGGTGGAAGGTGCAAGAGCGAGGGGGCCACTAACCTGCACGTTGAAGGCGCACTGGCGCAAAGCCCAAAGCTGGCACTGGTGAAAGCAAAATCGTGCGGTGAATGAAATCGTGAATGGAGTTTGTTGGCAGGCGCCACAGTCCAATGTAAACGTAGGGCAAAACGAAGAAGATGGAAAACAACAAGGTAGAAGAGTCAAAAGAGAAGAGGAGCGAAAGCTGCAAAACGCTGGGAAAAGGCAGGCGAAAAGGCAAAACGCTGTGTAAGACACCGTACAAGTGAAAACAAAATGTTGAACGTACCAAGACAACTTGCTGCTGTTGCTGCTGTTGTTGTTCGGGGAAAGAAAGTTTGAAGAAGCCCCACCTTGGGGAAGAATATGAAGGCGACCAAGCCGCAAAATAAAAGTGGGTCACACAGCGCTGCAGAGAACGCTGAAAAGTGGGTACTTGACGTTGAACTGGGTGCATGGATCTGCAGCCTCATGCGGGAGCTAAGCCTATTACGGCTTGGTGCAACAGGGGCACCACGTCGAAAGTTCTGCTCGGCGCAACTGAACCGAACATTGCAACGACATCATCGGTCAAAGGCAGAGAGCCGCTTCCTCGACAACCGCCAGCATGCCTCCTCAACCGGCGCAAACGGCGGAATCGGGGGAGGGGGGAGAGTTTGTCCATCCCTCAGCAAAGCACGCAAGGAAGAAGTAAGCCGCGTCTCCCCACAGCTGTGCAACGTGTTCTGTCGATTGGCACTGGAGCCCAGGAGACGGGACGGCCGGCCGGGACCGGGGCCTGGCTGACACACTTCAGGGCCATCAAGAACGCCTACGCCATCGAGCCCATCTCAGCGTTTTACATCTTTCTCGGTGCCAATCTTGTAGCCGCGCTGTTTGCCCCGATTCAGGACTGTGACGAGACGTTCAACTACTGGGAGCCAACGCACTATCTCAGCCACGGCTATGGCCTGCAGACGTGGGAGTACTCGCCCGATTACGCGATCCGCAGCTGGCTGTACGTTGCTTTCCATGCCGTTATTGGCAACATACGACGATTGTTGCCGCACTCGAATAAGGTAAGCCGAGTTCTATCGCGCTGGCACGCTCGCATGTTGCCGCCGCCGCCATCGCCCTAATCGCGAATACAGGTTGCCGAATTCTATTTTGTCCGCTATGCGCTTGCTCTTGTATGTGCCCTTTGCCAGACTTTGATGTGGCGGGCCACCTGCCTCGCTCTCAACCCGCGCGTTGGTCTCTTCTTCATCATGGCCTTGGTGTTCAGCCCAGGCAACTTCCACGCCAGCGCCGCCTACCTTCCGTCTAGCTTCGCCATGTACACGGCGATGCTGGGTGCCGCCGCTTTTATGAACTGGCGCGGCGGCATCAAGACTTCGCAAGGCATGGCCTGGTTTGCCGTGGGCGGCGTCTTTGGGTGGCCTTTTGCCATTGCGCTCTGCGCTCCTTTTGTCTTCGAGGAGGCTTTCTTCGCCTTGTTTAGCGACAAGGAGCGCTTCTTCGAGGCTGCTATCAGAGTCTTCCGCGGCGTTGCCGCTACGTTTGTCTTGGTTGTATGTCCTTCCGTCCCTGTCTGTCTCCTTGCGTGCGCTAAGATCCAAAGTTCTTTGACGTTGTCGTCAACACCTTCTTTTACCGCAAGGTCGAGGCTGTGTCTTGGAACATCATCAAGTACAACATCTTTTCCAACACGGGCGGCCCTGAACTCTACGGCACGGAGCCCTGGGACTTTTACTTCAAGAATCTCGCTCTCAACTTCAACGCCTGGTTCATTCTCGCCCTCTTGTCACTGCCCCTCTTCCTGCTCCAGAAGCTTTTTACCAAGTCGACAGAGACTTTCCAATCGGGGCTCCGCACCGTTGTCTTCCTCGGCCCTTTCTACATGTGGCTCGCCATCTTCTCTCTGCAGCCCCACAAGGAAGAGAGGTTCATGTACCCGGCCTACCCATTCTTGGCCCTCAACGCAGCCTTGGCCATTCACACCACGTTGACCATCTTCGGCAACTCGGACCCCAAGTCGTTGGCCGGCAAGATCCCAGCCAAGTTAAAGCTCCTCGTGGTATCACTTGCCTTGATCTTGTTCGTAGACCTTGGTCTCGCTCGTATTTGGGGCATCTACTCGGCCTACTCGGCCCCTCTCTCGCTCTACACGCCCTTGAACGATATGGGCGCCCGCGGCGACTCAGTCTGCTTTGGCAAGGAGTGGTATCGCTTCCCAAGCTCTTACTTCCTCCCGAGGGACATGCACGCCAAGTTCATCCGTTCCGAGTTCCGAGGACTGCTGCCGGGTGAGTTCTCAGAGGCTCGCACAGGCTTCGGCTTCTTCAGCGGCACTTGGCTTCCTACCAACGGACTGAACGACCGCAACGAGGAGGACATGGGCAAGTACGTCGACCTTCAGGCGTGCGTGTTCCTCGTCGACACGCAGTACCCCGAGCAGCAAAAGCAGCCCGGATGGGCACCGCCTCCAAACGAGCCAGACTACGTGGCGGATACCAAGCACTGGGAAGAAGTCAAGTGCGTGCCGTTCTTGGACGCAGCTAACACGCCGTTCCTGGCAAGGGCTCTTTGGGTTCCTGACTGGAGAATTATTCCGGATCGGTTCAAGCGGAGATGGGGGAGGCATTGCTTGTTGAAGCAGAAGCAGAGGAAGTAGACGTATGTATTGTACTTGTACATTGGCTTCACGAGAAAGATGTATATACGATGTATACAGGATGTGAATAGATCAACGAGGAACGAACAGATCAGAAAATAGACGTCGGTTGGTGGGAGGATCCTGAATGCCCAGAGCTGAAACTGCCGACCAGGACCATGATCTGTGCATGTGAATTTGAGCCAAATAATGCATCCATCACGCATTCTTCGACCTGGCCCTTCTTGGATTCAGAACGCTAATACTTTGGAGCTCTAGGGTCAGACAAGTGTGCTCAACACCTCGGCTCCTCGCCCAACGAAGAGAGCAGAGCATATCGAAGTCGTGTCCGCAATGGTGACCAACCCCCCAGACTGCCATTACGGGGAAGGACCCAAGCCCCGGTATTCTTTCGACTCGGATATTCGTACGGGGGACTCCATGTCGGATCTTAGATGAAGTAGGTAGATAGGTAAAATCGGGAAGGTGTTCTCGATCGTGTTGGCGCGAAACTGCTTGTTAGGCGTCTGGTTGCGAGGTTCCGTTAGCTTTACTTGGTTCTCTCGAGGTTTTTGAGGATCCTGCTGAACGAAGATAGTCGAAAAGGCTGGTCAACAAAGGTACCAAATTAGAACCACCGTAGATTCTTGGAGGATGTGTTTTCTCCAAGCAAGGTAAGGTAAGCGCAATTGTATTCACCCACCATAAAACGTTGAAGGGAGAGGGAACGTTTTGAAGAAAAAAACAAACGGAATGCGGCATAGTTGGGGCGCAACGTGCACGCGAAGGGAAACTAGCTAGCAATGTTTGTGCACCCGTGTTTGTTTTCCAAACCTTCCCACAGACTATCTTATTACCCGATACCAATAATGAGAAGACCGATTTTGCTGTTTTGCGGATAGTTGCATGCAATTGAAAAATCTTGAAAAAAGGAGCAAACGTATTGTGCGGTCTTCGTCTTCATCTCCTCTGCCCTGATCCACTTACACCTTGACGCCTTCCCTCTTGGTTACATATACCATCTGCTCCCTGATCAAATACAATCCATACCCCTCCAGTATGAGCGCCTTTTGCGGATCGGCCGCCGCAAAATCAAAGTGCCGCAACAACTAGGATATGTCAGCCATCTTTCTTCGGTTCTTCCCTTTCCTCCTCATTCCCTCCAAATTTTCCTCCTTTCTTTCCTCCTTCATTTCCCCATTTCTCTCTCCTTGTGATTTTTTCCTCCTCCCTTCCCCAACAAAGAAGGACTTTAACTCACCTCACAAACACCCTTACCAACTTCCATCAACCCCACCGCCCGTCCCAGACAGATAAACCGTCCACTCGAAAATGTCAACTCCACCACATTCACCATCTTCCTCAACTTTTCTTGATCCACCTCCTCAAGCCACCTCTCTGGCCGAAAAACATCGGCATCGTCCCCAAACACATCCTTGCGTCTCGTCATGCTGTGCAGATTGACACCAACCCAGGTCCCACCCGGCAAGAAATGACCAGAAATGGTATCACCACCCGATGGAACCTCCTTGTAGAGTTCTGCGGGTGTGGGGAACACCCGAAGAGTTTCGCGGATGACGGATTGGAGGTAGGGCAGCTTTTTGATTTCGGCGTCTGTGGCTGGCGACGAAAGTGGAGACGAGAGAATTTCGCTGACGAGTTTGTTGTAGGAAGCGGGAGAGGTAATGATGGAGATGAGGATGAGGCGGAGGAGGGTGGCGGGGTTGTCGGAGCCTGCTGCACTGTTGCACAGGGTTGTTAGATGTGGTTGAAAAGACAACAAGAGGAGAGGGGCGGGTACATAACCATGTAAACCTCGGCGTAGAGGCTTCTCCCCGTCAGACCCTGGGATATGAACGATGTCAGTATGTCCTGGGGAACGGATTTACCGGATGCCATATCCGCCAAACGGGCGTCGATGGCGGCTTTGCCGATGCCGTGGAGACGGCCAAGGCCGGTTTTGTCGGCGTCCGTCGGAAGGAGGGCGTGCAACAGGGGACGTAGGTAGGGCATGATGGGAAGGGCGCCGATGGCGCTGCGGATGGGGAGGAATTCTTCTAGCGTCTGGATGTAGGAGCCGATGTCGTGGTCTTGTTGGAGGAAACCGAAGGATTCGGACCACAGCAGGGCGCTGATGATGTCGAGCATCACGTATTGGCCCAGGATGGCAAAGTTGCAGGGCCTGGAGGGACGGCCAGAGGGGGTGACGTATTTGGTGCTGAGGAGGGAGACGAGGGTTGCGATTTGGGCGTCCATGACTTCTTCGGCTGAGGGTGAGAAGTTGTTTTTACCAGTGTACTGCGGGTGGTCAGTAAGATGTCCGTCTCTGGGGGGAGGGCCATACAGATGGGGAGAGGGTGATATGTTGGTTGTGGTGCGTGTCGATTTGGCCGTGGCTTCCCAAGCTGAGAGTGGAATCAACGCCTTTGGTGAACTTTGCTAACACGGGGTACCAGGCCGATTTGATGTACTGGGACTTGCCCGAGTTGATGCGGCGAAAGACATCGGGGTCGTTGATGATGACATGGTATGGGCCTATGCGGAATAGATCCCCTGGGGTCGTCAATAGATGGTTCCCCGTCACCACCAAGATCAGACATACCGTATTTGTCATGCATCTTCCTCTCCCATTTGTAGAGGTCCCCACGATACCCGAGCACGATGAGCTTCAAGTGGTTCGACACCGAGTTCCTAAATGGGCCAGGCACGCCGCGGAGACAGAAGTACCAGGTGCACAGCTCATAGGCAACCCACAACACAACAGTGGCAGCAGCCGAGACAGCAGCAGTGGCTATCCAGTTGCCCCCAAAGACGTCCTGCAGGAGGTTGAGGTGGCTCATGGTCTGTCAGTCAACCAAGATTGTGGTAGTCGGAAAGGTTGGGGCACCATGCGGGGGTCTCGTTGAAATATGAAGGGACCAATTTTATCAGGTCACCTTGTGATCGAACATGTACCACTCAGCTGGCGCAACATGTCTGGCCGATTTCGGGCTTCCGAACTACGATAACGGCGTAAACACTGTGTTGACTGCAGCCCTATCACACAACCTTGACGCCATCCCTCGGCTCATTCATTATCCTGAGGTCTCGGCCGGCCGCTGGGACTGGTCGCCTCGGATATTTTGGGCTCAAGTTTGATCGGGATGGGATATGTATGTTTGCGGGGGCCGATTTCGTGTGACATCCAAGTAGGGAAGAGGCCTTTTGATTGGCCATCTGTCACAAACCGTCACCAACGCCCAGGTGAGCGTGCGGCACATACCGAAATACTAGGCTGGACGTACAAATTTGTAGGATTATACGGGTCGTGTTGCACTTTACGACTCGCACTCGGCCTCCGGATCGGGCGAAGACATCTTGGCTGAAGGATGGAGCCGTCTTCCGAGGTTGACGACGTGTTGGTGTTGAAGGATCACTCGATCCGAGCAGCACTCAATTCTGGTCGGATCCTCATGTTGGTCAAGACCTCCGACTGATACATTGCAGGTGACGGCAATGTCGCATCGCCCAAATTGAACAAATTCCTAACCATTTGATCTAGTTACGAAAGCACCACCAAAGAAACGAGCCAGACCGCATATTGACCGAACATGGAACCCAACATGGAACGACAACGAGCTTCTCAAACCTCGATCTCATCTAACACCCTCTCAAAAACCTCCAAGTTGCTCCCCTTCTTCTTCCCGTTCACCAACGCCTTGGGATCATACACCGCAAAGATCACAGTCTTCCACCACCCATGATGAAACTCGTGCTCATCGAGCACCTCAACCCAACACTGCGCCACATCCTCTACCGGATTCTTATACACCCCGCACCCCAGCGCGCCCAGCACAAGATGCTCGTGCCCGTGCTTTTGCGCAATCCTCAGTACCAACCTCATATTCTGCTTCGCCCTCTCCCGTTCTGAATCATGTTTAAAGACGTCCACCTCTTTCCCGCCCGGCTCGATCACCGTCTTGACAGTTTCCGGACCTCTATCGGCCGCAATCGTCACACAACTCACAGTCGGATACTCCTCGGGCGTCTTGAACTCCCACACCTTGTGATCACTCTCCATGTCGTCCCTCACCACCAGCAACAGCGGCGAATACAGCGCCTCCGCCTCATCCCCGGCATTCATGGGGTAATGCACCGAGCTACCGTTCTTATCTGTTTTTGTGATGCCCAGCCAGAGCGAGGAGCGGTAAGCAATGCATTCTTCCTGCGCTACATGGCCTGAGAGCCAGCCGCCGCCGGGGAGCCCCGCGTTGGCGAAATTGACTATGAGGGGGCGGTTTTCGCCCTTGCTGATGGTGATGCGTAGGGCGGCGTTGATGGTGTCGTCGTTGATGACGTTGATCTTGGTGGGTTTGTGTTGGGGGCAGTTGGCTTGGGATTGACGTGGGATTGTGGTGAGGTCGTATTTGCGGGCCAGGCCGAGGCTTCGTGCAGCCACGGGGTCTTTGATCTTGGGGATGAGGCTTTCCACGATGTGTTGGGTTTCTTTGGCTTGGGCGATGAGCTTTGGGTTGCCGTATTTGGGCATTTTGGACGATGATGATGATGATGATGATGATGATGATGATGATGATGATGATGATGATGCCTCCTTGAGACGAAGTTGTTTGATATTTGATGGATGGTGTCTTGTTAAAATGTCTTTGGGTGGGTTTTGGCAACAGCTTGGAGCGGATTTGTTCGATGTTGATTCGTTTTGGTGGTGTCAATTGAGAGTGTCAGTTGGCGAGGGGTGTGGTGTTGATATGCGTCGTCACGCACAAAGAGAGTTGCATGCCGGATGCGGAGTTGGTTCTCAAAGCATCAGCGACAAAACAACGGCTCGGTTTACAAGTGATGGAAGCATCCAGGGTTGGAGATAGCGAGGGAGTGGGTCAATATGGTGTTATGAAGCTAACGGTCACACAGAATGGTGATACTCGGTGCACCTCTCATAGTACCATGGCTAAGCTCTGGTGAGTATAGGAAATTATCACGGATATATTCATTGCCCTATGATACAATTAAAGTGGGCCCGACTCTCCACCAAACTCCAAACGTCTCATCCATGCCTTCATGCCTTTCCTACACTACACCAGTCCAACACCCACTTAAGCCTGAGCGGTAAAGTTGCTGAAGCCGTTGGCCGTTGTCACATCGGCAACGCTGAGGCCGGCAGCCTGGAAGGGCGACTGCAGGGACAGGGCCGAGTTGGCGTTCTGCACATCGGCGCCGACCACAGCAGGGTCGACGAGGGGAACGATGCCACGGAGCGCCTCGGTGGCGGGCAGGCTAGCGTCGCTGCAGATGGTGGGGATGGCCTGGGCAAAGGGGTTGAAGTTCTTCTCAGCGGCAACCAGGGCAGCAGCAGCAGCAATGACCTGGGCGTCGTTGCCGAGCTGGATCACGATCTGGTCGGCGAGCTCAAGCTGGAAGGATATCATCAGTCATCATCACCCGACGTCTCGGGGCATGGAGCTTACCTTGGCGCAAGCGCTGGCACCAGCGAGGAGCACGCTGGGGCTCTGGCCGGCGAGGGTACCGGCGGCGCCGGCGGCACCAAAGTCGGACAGAGCCTGGATCAGAGGTTGGATGAGACCCTCCTGCCCGAAACGGGCCTCGGTCATGGTCGCAAGGGCGACAACAAGGAATGACTTGACCTGCATCTTGAAAAGAAGTGAAAGATAGACCCGACTAGCGGTAGTATAAAATTAAAGAATGTCGAAAGAAAAGTCGAACCTGTCGAACGAGAGAAATGAAGCTTGGTGGGAGAGAAGGATAGCCGTGTGTAGAGTAGAACCAGGCGGGAACACCCTTTGCAACACCGCTACAAAGCCTTTATACATTCCTATCGTGGTGGAATGACGTGCGACGGCGCTGCGACTCGAAGCTAGGCCGCCTGACAGCTCACAAGAAACCGGCAGAAGTGCGACCATGTTTTTCCCACGATGATCATACCGACACACGCGGCAACATTTGGCGCGGCACGATGCGCAAACCCAGTGGGGAGTTAAACTATCGTGGGCCCTCAGTGTTTGAGGTTGCCGATCGGCCGGCACGCGGGCGCTGGGGGTCTCTCGAGGGGCTCTAGACGAGGCGAAACGTGCCGGAACATTGCTGGGCGCATTGTTTCTCCCACGCTTGGCTCCCCCGCCACGGGTCGTAGATAAGGTGCCAACCCGTGTTTGTCGATATGCTATGCTGTTTGGGCAGGAAAAAAAATCAGACGAAGATGCTCGTGACGATGGCCTTGATCTTGGGTGACGTGCTTGACGAAGATTTTACCCAGGTCGATGGCGTCAATCCGGATCGCCCTCGACAAAAGTCGGCAAGCCACTTCAAACGGGCCACGACATTGCGCAAGGGGCGCCTGGCGGATTCGCCTTCATGCCGGCGTCGCCTCGAGATGGCGGCTATTATGGCGCTGCTCCTCTGCCTCTATCGTCGCCTTCAATGCTCGCGACGACAGCGCTGGCAACGCGGGATGTCGGGAGGTCGGGAGGTCGGGAGGTCGGGAGGGTTTGTGCTTCTGCCGTCCCGAGGAGGTCTGGGAGAAAAGAAAAGAGATTTGACGAGGCAGAGTCACCTGGTAAGAATGCGATCCAGCGGCCGCAACTTCCGTACTCAACGGTTCGCAAATGTCTCGTCGAATTGTCTCCCTTGATTCCTCGCAACTGATGTGGTTGAGGCTGGGCCAAGGCGCTACTGAGAGTCTGTTTGGCGGGCTGAGTGCAGAAGGAACGACACCATGCCATCTCCACCGTCATCCCTTACTTCAGAACCTTGAGACCGCCCCAAAAGCACGGGGCTCGCACCGCTCTTGCTTCACTTCCTCCTCTCAACTGCTTCCAATGTCGGTGCTTCTCAACTGGGCTGTTTGTTGGTGGGCATTGTCTCCTCTCCTCCCGCTCTCCAACCAGCCCAGCTTTGAGCCTCGCTCGACGTCGGTCCTCAACATCTCTGGCCACCTGACACCATCTCTCCCCACCAAATTCCTGCATCGCCTAGCACTCACTGTGTTGCACAAGTGTCGGAAAGTATTAATCAATATTCGTCATCTAGTTGTTTCCATGGTCGTGCTCGTGACGGCGACGGACAGGTTCAACCCGCATCCCCTCCGAGTCCAGGTCAGCGCAGCCAGCTGATCAAGCAAGTGCCCGGACTTGGTCGTACAGCAAATATATACACAGGCGGGCAAGTGACCCATCAACACTCCACATCAGGACCAAGACCCCTTCGTCCCTCGACCGCATCAGCTTCGTGTGCGCCATCGCAAGGCGTCGTCTCATGGCGGCATTGTGTGTGGCGTGGGAAAACCGCCCGGCTGACCCTGGAAGGACATCGCTCATTATGTTTAAGTACCCAAAAAACACCCCCAACCCCGACCACCAGCTCCTGGTAATGCGAAAGACAGAAAGAGAAGTACGAAAAGCGGTCTTCATCATTGCTTCTTTTCGTCGGCGGGGGCGGCGGCATCCTCACCAGGCTTTCGGCCGTCCTGGGTCTCGGGCCCTTGTGGGGCCTGAGCCTCTGTCTCCTTGCCTTCCCGCGCCGCCTTCTCCTCCTCTTCCTTCTTCTTGCGCGCCGCCTCGGCCTCTTCTTTCTTCTTCCTCTCCAAGGCCTCCTTCTCCTTCTTTCGCTTCTCCTCGGCTTCCTTCTTCTCCCTCTCCTTCTCCTCGATGATGCGCTTCTGCTCCTCCTCGGGCAGCTTCTCGAACTCGGCCACGTTCTTGTCCCACTTGTGCACACACTCATCGTTCCAATTGCACTTCTCTACCTCGCCGTATGCGGGATGGCTGTATCGCGGATGCCTGCTCGGCCAGTTGGACGCATGGTAGTGGTGTCGGACCAAGGCCGCGCGCGCGTCGTGGTTCCCTGAATCCGAGTGTCCCTGGCCAGCAGCGAACGCCTCAACGGTCAAGACCAACACGCGGCTGACAATCTTGGACTCGCTCATGTCATGGAAGAGATCCCAGTTGATCTTTTGGTTGGGGTCCTCCTTGTGGAGGTCCATCTCAGCCATGATGGCGTTGGTGAAGGCTGAAGGACCAGTGCCGCTGATGATCTGGTCAAAATCAAGCTTCACATCCGCGAGGGGAACGCCCTGCTCCTTGGCAACACCGTGGAGCCAGTCCATGATCTGCTCAATGAGCCGCATCATGACAGGCAACTGTGGCTTGCACACAAACGTCCACTGGCAGAACGATCTGGACTTTGGTCCAAGAATCGGATGGTCTTTCCAGTCAGGCTCGTCAATCTCAACACCAACAACCATATCAATGTCCTTGTGGTTGTATCGATCGGGGATGAATTTGGACATGGGCTTGAGAGCCTCGACGTCAATGTCGGCATACACGCCTCCCTCGGCGTACATGATGAGGTATCGGAGGACATCGGCCTTGACGATGGCAGCCTTCACCTCGCGGTAGAACTGGACGATATCGGGCCGATTGAAACCATCGGGGCCGAAATGCCATTCAACATAGCGAATGTCGTTGCCATCCGTCACCACCTCGTACCTCCAATCACGGTTTTTCCTTGTCCACGACCGGGCGACATCGAGGTCGCGCTGTTCGAAGGCGAGGGGGCTGACCTTCCAGGTCTGCCATATTTTGTTGGGAAAGTCGTCTCGCACTGCTTTTGGCGCCTGGATTTTGGTCTGGTGCTGCGGCAGGACAACCTGTCTGCTCGAGTGGAAGAGATTGAGGTTGAAGATCAGGAATACAAGACAGACGGCGCCGATGTACAGGGGAAGGCATCGTCGGAACTGAGCTGGTAATCGGTTTCTCAGCTGCGCGGTTGTCGCTGCGAGCGTGGGGGAGCCCAAAGGCGAGGCGATCTTGGCGATCATGTTGGGCGGCCGAGAAGAAACAAATGCACGAGAAACCCGAGCAGCAAAACGTGTTGTGCAGCCCCGGCCGAGCGCGCGACGTCAATTGAGGCGAATTCCTCTGGAACGAAGGTGGACAATGAGCGAAGGCAAGGAAAAGAAAAAAATTACGCCAGTGCCAGGTGGAGGTGGGAGGGAGGGAGGAGCCAAGCCATCACGAACGGAGCACTTCAGCTGCTGGGCTCCCGCCCCTCTAATCAGTGGCCCTTATCATGTCTCAAGTCGCGTGTGCAGCGTGGCAGCCGTCCAGCAGCTTCCATCATGTCGACAGCCAATTTGGTCATAATGCCGCTCGGTCGACCAGGGTGCTGGGCCTGAGCCCCAATCACGGGTGATCACGGACCCCAGAAAAATCTTGCTCCCACACGCCAAAAGAAACGGGCTGTCTTCTCGAAAACAAGGCCGTCCGCCTGTCGGCGATCCAGCGATCCCTGAGCAGCGCTCCAGGCACAATTGCGTGTCTGTCCCGCGGGCCAATCGCGCATGCCGATACGGGTCGAGACCGAGACGACCGACCATTGCAGGTCTGGCAGGCACCCCAAGCGAAATGGCACCACGGCCGTTGTTGGCCGGGCCAAAAGTTGGTGCGATTGCAAAGGGGCGCCAGCATTGAACAAGAAACGGGTGCAGCTCCGAAGGCTGGGCGATCGACCCACTCATTGGCAGGGACAAGACACCCAGATCTTCGCCGACCCGCCCAAAGGCCGATGCCACTGCGGAGATTGGTCCATGTGTGCCAGGGACTTCACCTCCATCCCCTGTGGAGTGTGGGATGCTATGACAAAAGGGGCAATGCACACGCCAGCCTGTGACCCGTCGGTCAACAAACACACATCATCGGCCACATGCTTCTTGCTGCAAACCCTGGCGGTGATTTCATCCCCGCGATTCTGCGCCGGGAAGAAAAAGAACGTGAATGCGCAACGGTTTCGGGCTGCTGCTGCTGCTGCTGTTACCCCTCGCTCCATCTTACCGACCCTGGTATAAACCTCGGCCCCGCAAGCACACGGCGACGGAGGGGCTGGCGGAGCTACTGATGGGCGCGCTCCCATTTCCCCTTTCTCCGTCTTTAAACACGGTCACCCGAGTCTGGGCCCGGTCCTAGCCCATATTCCCTACTTTTGCATGAAAGACTCCTAGCCGACACCTTCACAACCATTAGCGGGATTGGTTGCTGGCACCATGCACTCGCGCCGGGACGGTCTTTTGGACGGAGCCGGGGACACGGGGCCTCGTGGGGGTGCCGCATGGGTGCTTGACGGCGGGTTCGGCTCGGCGCTCCCAGCGAAATGGAACATTTTCCGCCTGTTGCGACACATCGTTTGGCCGGTCGCCGCCTCCGAACCTTCGAAGCCATTGAGGCCGACGGCGTACTTGGACGGGCTCAGAGGGTTTGCAGCGTTTCTAGTCTACATCCACCACCACGAGCTGTGGGCGCATGGAGCTTCCAACTTCGCGCAAGCGGTCGCTTTCGAAAACGCGTTTGGGTGGAGGGGAGACTTTTATTTCTCGACGTTCATCGGCATTCGCAACTTCTTTACCGGCGGCCACCTCGCTGTCGCCAGCTTCTACGTCATCTCGGGCTATGTTCTCACGGTAAAGCCACTGCAGCTCCTTCAGGATGGCGAACACATCAAGCTCGGCGACAACCTGGCGTCCGCCTTCTTCCGCAGATGGTTCCGGCTGTACATCCCGCTCATCGTCACGACGTTTATCTTTGTGACCTCGTGGCACATCTTTGGTATCTTCAGCATCGCCTGCCCGCCGAAAGCGACGATTGGCGAGGAATGGTGGAACTGGTACGTCGAGTTCAAGAACTTTAGCTTCTTGTTCAAGGAAGGGCCCATCTGGGTCACGTACAACACGCACCTGTGGTCGATCCCGCTGGAGATGCGCGGATCCATCCTCGTCTTCATTGCTTCGCTGGCCCTGTCACGAGCAACCACCAAGGCGCGACTGCTGTGCGAGGTGTTCCTGGTCTTCTACTTCCTCTACGTTGTCGACGGCTTTTACTGCGCCCTGTTCATGACAGGTATGTTGCAGTGCGACTTGGACCTGCTGGCGAGGCGACCCGACGCATACTTTCCAAAGTTCCTGCGCCGCCTGGAGCCATACAAGACATTTATCTACTACCACTTCTTCGCCTTCAGCATGTGGTGGGCCGGCGTGCCGTCAGCAACGACCAACATCGAGGATGTGCGAAACAACCCGGGGTGGTACTGGCTTTCGTACCTCAAGCCACAGGCCGTCTTTGACCCCAAGTGGTTCTACCTCTTCTGGGCCTCCAACATGCTTGTTGCCGCCATTCCACGCATCTCATGGCTCAAGCGGTTCTTTGAGTCGAGGTTTTGCCAGTTCCTCGGCCGCATCTCGTTTGCCCTCTACCTCGTTCACGGCCCCATCCTGTCGACGCTTGGTGACCGCATTTACCACGCTGTCGGCTATGTGCGGACTGTCGGCGACCATCTCGACAAGTTGCAGTGGTGGGCGAACCTCTTCCCGTTACCCAACACGGGCCCACTGGGCCTCGAGATCAGGTTTCTCCTACCACATCTCATCTTGCTCCCGTTTACGTTTTGGGTGGCAGATGTCGTGACCCGCATGGTGGACGAGCCAGCGGTCAAGTTCGCCGCGTGGTTATACAAGAGGACAATTGGTGGTGGGGCTGAGCCCAAACCGGAGGCGCCTGTGGCTCTCCTCAGGGTGGCATAATAGTATGAGTATGAGATTACATACGTCACGTCATGATTGAGGCGTTCTACTACGGACTTTGTTATGAGAGGGATTGGGTAATTAGAGGTACTTTTTGTTCATGATGCATGTCTGGTACAGAGGAAATGTCACGACTTGGGTTTGGAAGCATCATAAAAGAAGAGACACCATCAACATACACGTTTAATACCCGCAATAATAACCGTACTCACGGCCTTCTCTCCCCAGAAAGGAGCAATGAGCGTAAAACGGCTCCATCGCCGAAAATCGTCACAATTCCCGTCCCCTGCTCAGCATAACACTGCGACTTTCCCCAGTTTCCCCGGACTTACTTTGTCGCTACTTAGCACGCACAACATTTACATGGGGCGCGATTATTAGCTGACATGGGCAGCAGCACGGGGCGTGGATTTCATTACCCAATGCCCGATGAATGCAAACAAAGAAATCAGGATTCACAGATTGACAACTTGACAGGCGACCGAGGTTGACACTCCGCTTTTCACAAGCCAAATCCTACCCGAACACTCGCGCAGCTCTTGTCTTGTTGCATCCAGGAGAAAAGCGCTTGCACGGAAAGTACGACGATGCTACGCTAATCCCGGCTCGTGAGTGGGTAGGCAAATCCGGCTTTTGGGAGGGGGGTGCTAGGGCGGATTGGGGTAACATCTCCGTTTTTGATGGGCGGGTGTTACGCTGCACTTATTGCGCGCCGGCGCCGTTGTGCTGTTGTGCGAGTGGGCTTTTTTGACGGCTAAGGGGGATTGCCCCTGCCAAGAAGCCCAAAAGGCCAAGAATGGTGATGGGGCTAAGGGAACCTGGGAAGCTTGCTCCCCCAAGTTAAGTGGATGCTGTACGTGAACAAAGTGGAGAGCATGTGATGGGTTTTGGGTTGAACGAGTGGAGTTGTGAGAATTTGTCGGCTCCGTCAAAGGAGGGAAACATGGAGGATCCTGGGAGGGTGGGATAAAGAGAGGGAGACTATTGAATGTGGTGGGATGCCAAGGGGGTTTATCAGATCAGAGATTTTTATCTGATCGGATCTTGTGGAGATAATGAAGAGCGAGGGGGCTGAGGTTGGAGTTGAGGGGTTGGTTTGTAGTGGGGCAGTGGTGATTGGAAGAGATTGTGGCGATGTTGCGTGGTGTTGTCGATGGGTGATCGTCTTTTGGGAGGTGAGAATTGCACCAGACGACACCTGTATTGCTGTGGCGCACCGTGGGGTTCATCCCCTCCTTCGACGTTGAAATTGCAGTGATTTTTTTCCGGTTAGGAACCTCATCCTCATTGGCCCTTGAGCGAGTTGCTTTTTGGTGACTGAGTCGACGCTGATAGGGTATCAACCCAGCGAGGGCGGTCCGAGCCGTAATGTCGCGATATGCCTTGCAGCACATAATCCAAGAAACCGGACGCTGCCGGGCTAGGATGCCGCTTTGGCATCGCAGGAGCTAGCCCGGCGTTCCAAACCGAAAGCCGTGCTCGTGACACATCACCGAGACTCTTGCGAAACCATTTGACCGTCCTTCCAACAGCAACAAACGGAACGTTTAGTCAAGACTGGCAAGCTATTGCTTTGGTCGTTCTGTCGCTGAGAAGGCCATGTCGCAGCGCGGTGAGGGTTGAGGCCCTCCCTCGGGTTCGAAATTGCAGTGAGGAAAAAAGTTTTGTCACATTGACATCAAGTCCACATTTGCCATTCACAACGATCGCCAACCCAGAGCAGTCACGGGATAAGATGTGTGACATGCACATGTGCCCAGCTGGTGCCTAGGGATTGAGGTGGGAAAGGACTATCGAGACTGGTTCAGCGGCCGGGCAGACGGTTGGCCAAGGTACGGTTCATCATCAACAATGGGGATATGATGCCCTCGCGCGTGGCAGGAATTGCAGTGAGGGAGAGGAGAGGAGGGGAGAGAATTTTCGACCCTCTGCAGAACTCTTTTGACCAATCCCAACGATTGTCCAGTCAGCGGAGCAGTCACAAGGTAAGACGACCCCTGCGTGTGTCCAACTGGTGCCTTGAAAGAAGGGGGGTCGAGACTGCGCGGGGTGAAAATTGCAGTGACCGCATCAAAGTGTGATTCCACCTCCGCCAAGGGACCTGGTCGAGGAAAGATTGCGGTTGAGACTCTTAATTCCCCAAAGCATCTTGAAGAGCGACCACTAATTCAAGGGCTATGCAAAGTTAAGGCCATCTCGACCAGGAACAAGAGCGAGACGGCCGGTTAAGCGTTAAAATCTCAGACAGCAGTGCTATACGTTTGCCCGCAAGGTCCCTGGACGGTCTCCGGGAAGAACCCAGCCAAGCGTGGTCCCAGTGCAAGTTGCCTGCGTAAGTTATCTACTACCGGGGTTGGTGTTGGCAGCCGGACCTTGATTTCATGCTGAACGCCTCTTCCGCGTCTTCCAGAAGTCGAGATCATGCCCTCATCGGCTCAAGTGAGCTGTCCCAAAAACAAAGACGGCCATAATCACTCCAAAATGGGAATTAAGACTTCGCATATGAAGGCAGCGATTTCACCAGGCTTCAGAACATCGACGTTGAGCGAACCCAAAGTCTACGTATAAATTCTTCCAAGTTCTAACAGCAAAGCCAACTGGTCCCCCCATCAACCTTCTAATCTATGGTATCAAATCCCCCATCTACAAATTCGACTGCACACCATACGCCTTCTCAAACTCCTTGCTAAACAGGTGATCAATATACCCCTTGGCCGCCTTTCGCAGATAAAACGTCCCAACATCATATGGATTCAACGGAATCCCCTCGAGCACCCGGAACGGCAAATCCGGCGTCGAGATGAAATACCTCCCAAACGTCGCTACCACATCCCGATCCGGATGCTCCTCAACTAACTTCCTCGCGCCCTCGGAATCCAAATTCCCCGCAACCAACACCGGTCCATCCCAAATCTTCAACGCAAAGTCCAACGTCTCCTCTCCCTCCTGCCCGTCACCCACCGTCCGATTCCCCTCAATGTTACTCCTCACAAAGTGAATATACGCCAACTTGTGCTTCGAAATCCGCCTCACCACGTCTTCAAACTGTGGCACCGGGTCCTTCATCCTCATGCCCTGGAAGGTAGTCCACGGACTGAGTCGAATCCCCGTGTGTTCGGCGCCGACAGCCTCAACAACAGCATCCACCACCCCGCTCACAAACCGCGACCTATTCTCCACACTCCCACCGTACTCATCCGTCCGCCTGTTGCACGTGTCCTGAGTAAACTGATCAATCAGGTACCCATTCGCGCCGTGAATCTCCACACCATCAAAGCCCGCCTTGATCGCGTTCCGTGCGGCCGTCGCATACTTTCGTACTGTCGCCTTGATCTCCTCGATCGTCATCTCCTCAGGAATCGCATGGTCCCCGTCAATCGGCACGGCACTGGAGCTCTTAACCCTGTACCCCTCGGCGTGCGCGACTTCCTCGCGGGCTGCACGCCCCAGGTGCCACAGCTGGAGGTAGATGTAGCTCCCCTTGTCGTGGACCGCATCGGTAATCTGCTTCCAGTGGGCGATTTGCTCGTCGGTGTAGATCCCGGGGACGTTATAATAGCCGCCGGCGTCGGGGGCGATAAACGTTGCTTCGGTGACGAGAAGGGTGCCCGGGACTGAGGCGCGTTGGCCGTAGTACTCCTTCATGAGGGGGATGATGGGGACGTGGTCGTCTGTTGCGCGGTAGCGGGTGAGAGGCGCCATGGCGATGCGGTGTTGGAGGGACATGGTGCCTATTTTGAGGGGCTGGAAGAGGCGGGATGAGGACGCCATTTTTGCTTGACTTCTTTCTTTTGCCGTTTCGGGATGAAAAAAAGATAGGAGAGACGGTGGGAAAGAGTGGTCGATATGAGTGCAGTGAGACACGATGCGGTGCGTGGGTGTTTTATGGGTGGATGTCTAAAGGGAACCGGGACGAATACGTTAAATTTTGTATCAGGTTACAAATCGCCAGCTTAGAAATCACATCGCAGTTTCCACGCTAAAAGAACCCATCGTCGGCTCGGTTTCAACGTCCTAGTATGCGAGGCGAGGCAAGAGCGCGGCACATGTTGGCGACTTGGCATTCCCCACCCCCGAAACCGGACCATCCTGTTTCGACGGTTTCTGGCCTTGTGTCTACCTTCCTCAGCGAGCCTGAAATTGGGGGTCACGTCTGAGATGAGCGTGGGATGCTGGTGATTGCCTAAAATCCCGAGTCATGGCGTCATGCATCCACTAAACGGTCGATGGCAAGATGATTTCTTGGATAAAAACTCCTGTATAACGAAGCCAGTAGAATGTTCCTTTGTGGAGTCTTTCCCCATCTTCGAGTCCCACCCTGCTGATCGGGAATCTGGACAGCGATGACTATTGACCTTTCGTGATTTGAAGATCGGACCAACTTCGTAAAACACTTTATAAATCAAGTCGAATAACTAGACTGGAACACGCGACGCAAACCTAACGGGGAAGAAACAAGTAAACTCCTTGCCCGGGACTTGATGATAATGCCGTGAAAGGGCAAGCCCAACATCAATGAATTCACAAACATATCGGAATTTCATAGCTTCAAGCACTCCTATCCGTCTACCTAGCCTTGGCCTGGAATGGACCCCCCCAATGTCTCTGAAACTCCTTTAGCAACCCTTTCGTGTCGTCTCCTTCATCCTCTAGAGGCGAGATATCCTCCAGACGCTTAGGTTAGGTACCGACTTAGGAAACCACCGCAGCTTGCCAGGCCTGAGTTTCAACTCGTCCAAACTGTAGAGCATCTCGGCCACCTCGTGCGCGATTATGATGAATGATAGCCCCATGCCGCATTGGCTTTCAAATATCGAGAGGTTGAATCTGTTCCAGCAGTCTAACGGTACCAGTGCGCGGAATGCAACCGAGCCTAGTATCGCCATCGAGCCTGATAATCCGAGAAGCACTGCCCGATGTCGAGTTGGGAAGACATCGGCCGGGATGGTGAACATGAGTGGAAACAGGCCGGCATGAAAAAGTAGTTGCATCACAGCATATAGAACGCGGTAGTGCATGTTGTATGGGGCTACCGGCTGCGGTGGTGGAAACCTGAGAGCGAGCCTGGCGAGACAAATGTTGGCCCCAGAACCTAGCATCCCTAGTAAGAGCCTTCTGTTCACAGGGATCCGGAGGAGAAGACGTGATAGTAAAGACCCTAGCACGGCGGGGGCTGGCCCCATGAGAAGACCAACTACCCACCTTGCGAGAACGTCGGATGCCGATTGAGCGCGTAGATAAAAGTTGGGTTCGCTGACTAGAGTGTCACCTAGTGGTGCCCAAACGCCCAACAGATTCTGCGGGTTGTCAAGAGCTGCGATGAAGTAGGAGAGATTCACCGCCGCCCACAGCGCAGTGATGAGAAAGAGGCTGAAGATGTATTTATGTTTCCCAAGAAGACATCGATAGAGGCCGAGCCCAACAATGCGGTTCCATTTATTCCGCCTTTTACACCCTGTGACTTCTTGAGTGCTTGTTGCGCTTAAGCAAGGATCTTCGCTCCGCTGAGAAGGGCTGTGAAAAGGAGCAGCAAGTTGATGGGCGGCGGCGATGGCAAGATCGGGAGAGTTATGCACTTCCAGCAAGTACCGTGGTGACTCCGGCAGCCGGAGCCTAGAGGCCATCGCACAGATTGTCGATATGAGACCGATTCCGAGAGTAACTGCCCGTGCAGATTGTAGAGCTACCTCAGAGGCAGTACCGTTGTCGAGGTACCTCCGGAGGCAAATGGTCCCGCTTCCCAGAGCGGCCAACTGACCAAGAGCTTGTGCACTGAAGACCTTGGTCTGAACGCGAACTCTAGACTCAGTGGGAGTAAGCTCGCTTGAGATCAGGGTAGCATTGAGAAGCTAAACGGATTTGATGTCAGTGACGTTCTGCAAAGATTCAATCCGAAGACGGGAACCACAAAGTATCAACGTACCGTAGACCCAATACCCAGTCCCATACAGAATTGTGCCACATAGGCCATGAAGAAGGCAGGCCCTCTCATGGACCACTTTGCCATGATGCAGTTTCCCAACATGAGAAATCCAAGGAACACTGAGGAGACGGACTTCCGAGTGTAAAGATTGGCGAACAGACCGTTCAGAAGCAGGCCCAGTGCAATGCCCAACAAGGCCACGCAGCTCGAAAGCAGGGCTATACGCGAGTAGCCCTGTGGCTGGTCGATGAAGTCGATCACCCCGCCAGCAAGGTTGAGGGCGGCTAGGTTATAAGATCCCGCAAACAAGTGCATTGATGCGGCGAGAGTCACCGCCGGGCTACATCCTTGGCTGTCGATGATTGTCTGGACTTGGGATGCTGGACCTGGGCTGTCGTCCAGAACACCGTTGCACTTGGGGCAGCTCTTCCTTTGGCGGGCTTGCGGCATGGTAAATGGTAATGAGAGATTGAAAGGATGCCGAAGGCTCGTGGGTCCAATGTCGAGTGGTTCGCACCAGGCTAGGTGAGGTCAATACGTGCTCGGTATTTGGGGGGCGCCTAGACATCAACTCTCGACCTCAAGAGAAACGGTATTGATTGAGACGCCATTCAGCCTTCAAAGCGCTTGGGTTGAAGGTCAGGCTGGAGGCGTGCCAACCGCAACTTCCCAATACGCTTTCCAGCGTCAAGGGCTGGAAGGTGCAGACAACGAGGCGCGCCAGGAGCGTGCCTGTCATGACCAAATGTTAGAAGAGAAACAGCGTAGGAAGGAACCTTGGCTGGGAGAGATGCGGATCCAACGAGGCCCATGTCGAGGGGTTATTGTCCAAGACGCCAAAAGAATTCCCAACGGGGTTCTCGAAGTGGTGGTTATTTGGACTGGCAAGTTGCCCTAGCATCATTTTATCCGCTCTGTACCTCTAATGTCTACAAATGTTTCCATCCGTTGTGTACAATGATCTGCATCTCGTTAATCAGGCAGAACTGCCCCGGCTCCTCCCGATCATCACCCTTTTTCTCCCAGTTTCGGACACGGTTGCGCACATGCGCCTCCTTGAACCAAGGCGTTGTTAGCCGCCTCATCACCCTGTTCTTCCACAGCCCGACGTAGATCTCAGACAGCGATAGCCAACTACCTGGCGTGTGCACTTTCTCGTAGGCCTCTGCGTTGTAGCCGACCCGTACGTTAGGGTTAAGGAAGACGCCTCGCGTACGGGAGGCGGGATTGTCCGCATGAATGAGACAGCACTCAGAACCCTCAACGTGAAACTCAGCAAGACTATCTTCAACTCCACGGAACTTGAGGCCTTTGATCCCCGTAAAAGCTGATGTTGGCATCGCAACTATGTCCGATGTTAGAAATAACCTGGGATTGGAGTGGGGGGCTACCAACCTATGCCGTTCCAGCAGCTCGTGACAGGAACTGGAACCCCACTGAGCATGGCATTTCGGGACTTGGATGAACGGAAGTAAGGCCATGTTTGTGTTGCGTGTTCATGTCCCTTTGCATCTCGGAGGGCGAAGGTATCGTAGAATAGGGGAGGCTTGCTAAAGTCGAGGGAGCAAGCGGCCGCATAGTGGCCATCGTTCGTGTTCAGTAGACCAATGACGTCCGAGACCTTGAGACTATCAGCAACGGAAATCACGGCGGCACTGGGAAGGCCTACGGAGAAGACAACATCGCCGAGAAAGAGAACATGGTCAAAGGTTGTCCCGTTCTCTGCCAGCTCGAGCAGCGGTTGCAGGGAGAGATTCCGTAAGCCCGACAGGTATGGTATCCTTCGTGGCGCCGTCTTCCCTGCTAGTTCTCCCTTGCGGACGGTAATCCAGCCCTCCTTGTCGGGTGTGGATTTGAGCAATTCCTCGTGTGTCGTCTTGTCGAGCACGATGCGCCTGTCAACCCCGATCTTTTCCAAGTCCTTGTCGAGCTCCCGCAATGCACCCTTTGTGTTATCCCAGCTCCCGCTTTCGTAAACACTGACGAAGACATTCGCCGGCCCAAGGACCCGGGCGAGATCGAGCACGCCCTTGTTCCAACTGTCTCGCAAAATCTTCTCGTTGTTCCAGTGCAGACTGGCAATGAAGACGCGCGTCGGGTTTTCCAGCAACGTTTCCTGGGCCTCGAATTCTCGCTGGGATCGCGCGATGCGGTAGTAGATGAGCTGGGCCTCAACGACGGTCCATACGAGCAGGAGGACGAAGAGTTTGCGCAGGGTCGAGCGCGACAGCAGCTGTCGGAGGAGTCGCGGGCGGAGAAGCGTAGCCTTCATTCCGCCGGTTTTGTACTCATGTGCAAGACACGCCGCAATGGCTCAGGACGCCGGTCGATGATATGTTCGCCGGCACGGGACGATCTCAAGGGCCATGGCACGGAGGCAGATATGCGTTTTGGGGCGTGTCCAACACGATCCTGATGATTTGACAAGCTCCGAGTTTGGGGGCAGCCTTGCCGCCTGGTCCCAGCGCCCTGGGCGCAAAATCCCGGTCATCAAGCGCCGGAGGATTCCGCTCAGGGGCAGGAGAAGTGGGGCCACGCATCAAGTTCCAGGCAGTCCGGGACAAGAAAATGGTGCACTGCATCCTTTTAATACGACTTCAAGTGATATTTTGAACGGCAACGGGTTTCTACAATCAGCTTATCATACTGTATGATGTACAAAGCCACAAATTATCAGTAACTATGTCCTGAATTCATTTCCCCCCCCTTTCTGTGGACAAATAACTCTTGAACATTCTACTGTGCGACGTTTCTTTTGTCGGGGACTTCATCCAACTTCAGAGCGGCCACCGTCCGACTCCAAGCACCTTGCGTTCCTGTCTCATCACTTTCAACGACCAGTCGTTGCGATAAATCCCATTCCATCGGTAGGCCATTTTGACGAATCATTACTTATAGAAATCCCGTTCTTCTCTCTTTGGGAACTGAAAAGGTTGTTCTTCAATGGGAGGTCCTTTGCTCGCGTACTTGGGTCATCCACTGTGGCAGGTATCTGACGAGCAGCAACAATACGCTGCAGTTGGGACACAAGATGCCGATCTTTGGCAGCCGTAATTTCATGACCTTGGGCCCGGGAAGTTGGTAAAAGCCATCGCTGCGGAATGAGAAAGGCCGGACGGGATCCGAAGTCGAGACGCCACTTCTGAGACGTCAACATGCCAATGAACCCGAGTTCTGGGCGGTCTTCCCCAGTGTGATCATCAGATTCCCATGAGATTGCTCTAAATTGCCCATTCTCTCTATGTCTCTGCCTCAGTCAGACATGGAGCTTGGCGCAAGAAATCCCCTTGGTTACGACTTATGATCGTCCAAGTTCCATTCCACTACATTCGCTGCACGGCAACCAGTGTTGACATTCAAGTTTTCCTTCACGCCAGTGCCAAGTTTATTCTCAGCAGAATGGGTATAATACGCCTCATTCCCTCTCTGTCAGCTGAGTGTCGGCCATGGGGGAATGTGGCTTCTATCTCCAACCCTCAATCAAGCCTGACACCCTCACGCATCCACATCCACCATGAGATCGTTGGCGACGGGCCTCATCTCCGCGGCCCTGTGCTTTTCACAGGCATGGGCGGTACCCCCTCCGTTCATCGCAGCAGGGAACTCCCCTCCCCCGACAGATACCGCCTTCATCAACCAGATCCTCCAGAAGGTCAACGGCATCCGCGCCAGATACTCCGCTCTCCCATTACAATGGAAGGCTGAGCTCGCTGAAGTCACACTGCGCAAGTCCAACGGATGTAAACTTGACCATTCAGTATGATACATTCCACCCTTCCTCGAGGATACACACTCACATGACACAGGGCCCCTACGGAGAGAACGCCTACCTTTGGTACACCATCCCTTTCAACCGGACAGCCGACTTCCCTGCCCAGATTAACAGCGCGTTCGACGCATGGATTTCCCCCCAGGAGATTCGGGCCTATCTGGCTCGAGATTATTACGGTGGAGGTCACTTCACGCAGACAGTCTGGAAGGCCTCCACGCACATTGGCTGTGCGTTCAGCACGATCCAGTGCCTGAATAACTTGAACAAGGAGTGGTGGTTCTACTGCGACTTTGAGCCGGCTGGGAACATCCTTGGCCTCTATCCGCAAAATGTCGGGCCCGGTCCTGGACTGTGAGCTAGATTGGTCGTGGCGATGTTGGAGTCTGGTGTTTGGTTTGCTGGGGGACGAAGTGGTGGACCCAATGACAGGGCTTGATCTTGATTCGGAGTTTGTGGCACTGGGATATCTATAATGGCTGGGATGACTGACGGGATGGCTGATACTGGTGGTTTAATGTCTGCAATACACGAGCACTTTGGCAGGTAGTAATAATCTAGATATTCGCAATCCGCAGCCAGGCCGAAAACAGTTTGACTTCATGGGCGTTTTGGAGAGAGTGAGAAGAGACGCATCAGCTCAAAAAGAGGCGTAAAGAGGCGTATTAGGCAGACTTACAGCCCACACCCTCTCACGCCGAGTTACTTCTCGGGTGTTGACCGAGACCAAAAAGTCGTACGTTGTGCGGGCTTCTCGCCCAGTTCCAGCAAAGAAGCTGGCAGGCGCCGTTCAAAACACCAACTGGAATGCATCGTGTGGTTCCTCAGACGGATAGCCAAGTTGAACAACCCCGGCCGATCTTCCTGCGTCGCTGCTGGTGGTACAGATATTAAGGTTGTATGGCCGGGCATCAAGGTGTCCGGTCAAACAAAGCATTCACAAAGATTGTTAACTTTAGCCCGGATGGGGGACTGCATGAAGAACGAACAATGCGCCGGTGACATCACTGCGAAGGAAAGCGCTCCAGAGGTGTCTTGGCTCATGGAAAGGGGTAAATCATTGGTCATGACCCCTGACGGGAACCCGCTGCGGGGCGCTTTCACCGCCATCGTGGGGCCTTTTGAAGCGGCAGAATTCTGCCCGGAGAAGGTGTTGCTGCCTTGTTTCGTCTTCTGATTGTCTTTGTCTCACTTTGTTTTGCTTGGAGAATCGGCCTTAGGAGACAAGCAAGTCCACACCGACAACCCAACCCACCAGGTCTTGCCGAGAATCTGAGAAAAGCACAACGTCCCCTTCTTAGTTGTAGAGAGCATTCTCGGGGTCGCCCTTACCAAGTTTACCCTAAACAACACCAGGAGGACAAGATGCCGGGATCAACTGGGGGCGAGACCGCGATGAGCGGTACCACCATCCCTGGTGAGTTGGGCGAACAACGTCGCCATCCCCTTATCGCTGACCGCAAGTCAGATGTCACAACCGTCGAGACCCCTCAGGTTTCGGCCCCGTGGACAGTTGACAAAGTTCTAGAGGCTATTCCTACTGGAGGGCTGGAGCAGGGGTCAACTTCGCCTGTGCCTTATTTCCATCTGCTCGAGCGCCTCAAGACGACGAAGCGCGAGGGCTGGAAACGTTTCGGCATCAGCCCGTACGTCTCCGCCCACCCATCCTTTGAGCACTTGCAAGTTGTTTTGACATGTTACCAGCGGCGAGTCGATCGCAGACCACATGTATCGCATGTCCCTCCTCACGATGCTGTGCCCACCCGAGCTTGCGAAGAAGATCGACCTGCCAAAATGCGTGCGAATGTGTCTGATCCACGATATGGCAGAATCTCTCGTGGGTGACATCACTCCAGTCGACAATGTTCCGAAGCCCGAGAAGAGCCGCCGCGAAGCTGAGACGATGGATTATATTACCCGGGGGTTGCTCGGTAATGTCAACAACGGCGTGGTTGGGTCCGAAATCCGGGAGGTTTGGCAAGAGTACGAGGACAGCAAGACGCTAGAGAGCGTCTTTGTCCATGACATTGATAAGATGGAGTTGCTCCTACAAATGGTCGAATACGAGAAGCGTGGCGGGAAGAAGCTGGACCTTGGCGAGTTTTCTTACGTCAAGACCAAAATTGCTCTGCCGGAGGTGATGGCTTGGGCTGAGGAGGTTATCCAGGAGCGAGAAGCCTTTTGGAACGGAGTTCCGCACACTCGAGGTGATGTGGGCGTCAAGGGTGGCGTTCGGCAAGAGATCAAGGCCGGGCAGGACGAATATTACCAAGGCCATGGTAACGGTGTGAAGGAGTAGGGCACCATGTGACAGTGCCAGGGATCGTTGACATGGTGTTGATAGCGAGGAGTCTTGCCGCAAGGTATGGGGACCCTGGACGGTGTTTCTGGGGAGCCTCGGCGTTGAGCTTGTCAGTGTTCAACTTGGGACGCGGCAAATAGCATTGGGTTCAAGGCTAGGCACAAATAACCAGAGACAGATGGTGGACTTTAGGGCTCGCCAGCCAATGATGAGGTGGGGATTTGTTTTCAGGGTTGTGATGATGCCCCGCCAAAGTCGTGTCGTGACCCCACCCTGGAGAATCCCGGCGCACACTGACCTGGCAACGGCCTTGATTTTTTTGGCTTGAGCTTTGTTGAACCGTTAGCACTTGCAGCCACTGTCTTGTACGTAGTGCCGGTCCGGGGCTAACGGTCGGGGACCCAGGGTCTTTTGACATCGTGCCATCCAAAACGACGCTATTCACATATCTCCTCTGCCCGTCATTTTCGTCATCTGCGCGTGCGCACGCAGCTGTTTGAAACAATCCGGAACAACATCCCGCGTGGTCGCCCGCATAAGCAACCCGACGTCACCTAGAACTGTATCGGCCGATTGTCGCTGCGCATTGTTGCGCCGCTGATCATAGAGGAACGCGACAAAAATACGTCAACAGCTTTAACCAGCACAGGTGTTCCCCGGCTGCCGACTGCGATTCAGAGTTACTCCCCGACCAATAGCCACCGGGAGGAAGGACGAGGACAAGCTTTTCGATTGAGCCCAAGAAGGTGACGGCATCGTTGGGCGTGTGACCATCTCGTTGGCCCCTCACCGGTGCGATTGGGCTTTGCTGCCTGAAGCTGTCTCGGCTGCAGCCGGTGGTGGGACTCACCTCGACATTCGGCTTGCCGCGATCACGCGCAGCGCCAGCACATCCCACAGCCCAGAGCGGGGCGCTGGCGGTCGAGTTGGCAGTCAAGACCACAATCAAGATCGACAGGTAACAGGGCGATGCGAAGTCGGTGCTGGATACGGTGAAGATAACGCTGCACGACTCAGCAGCTGGCGACCAACTTCTGACGACAGTTCGAGCTTTTTGGGCGGACCGCCACGCAACCCACTGCCGCCGTCCTACGACCCGAGCCTTGTTGAGCTGGCCAGCTCAGCACTGACACGTCGAACTGCCCGACCCGATTTCACGGGAACCAAGCTAACGGCCCAAAAACGCCGTGTCCGGATTATCAGCCTTTAACTCGCCCATCATGTCGTTTGCGCCGGATTATCAAGTTCCGGGCGCATACCGCTTCGAGAATCCGTCCAGAGCCGCGCCCGCCCTCAACGCCGGCATATTCCGCCCGCCCGTTTCACCGTCCGAATCGACTTACAACCTGACGAGGTCAACTGGTAGCTTCTACTCCGACGTCTCAATGTCTAATACCATGCCCGCCGCCGGACCCGCGAAGCGAAAACGCATCAACACACGCGAATCGACCCCGGTCGATTGGAACATGAATATGGAGGATGCACAAGACGAACGGAGAGCATCAGCTGCCGCCCGCCAGTTCAGGTATACTTTGGCAGGTCAAATTGATGCGACACCCGCAGGAGCACCTTCGGGGGCTGAAAACGGGATTTTGGAGGACAGTGTTTACTCGGATGTTGACTACAGGAGGGCCTTGGGACCAAAGGAGATACGGGAAACAGAATCGCCTTCGGTCCAATCCGGGACGAGCATGTTCAGTCCGCCAAACCCCAAACCATCTTCCTTGGGGTGGAGCACACTTGCGCTCCATACGATCGGCGACGTTGTGGGCAAGGTATGGGAGTTTTGCAGAACGGGGACCTTCCGGGGGTTTCATGCTGGAGGTGGGAAAGGGTATGATATGCAGCCGTCCACACCCTCGCAAGGAACCTCACAACCACCAACGAAGGCCGGTAAACCATGGTGCAACGAACATGACATCCCGACACTACCCATGGAAGATCCATCACCGGGCCCGGTGCATCAGTTCCAGCCTCCTGCGACGACTGAGCTCCCAAAGTTCCCTCAGCGCGAATTTCCACAGCCTGAGTTCACACCATATTCCCCACAATGCTTTGACATGGGCACGCCAGACTCAACACCGCGACCCGCGGCCAAGCGCAGGCAGGTTAGCGGACACAACGAAGAGCTAAAGAAAAATTGGGTCATGGTTGACGAACCCAAGGAACAACGGCCACGAAGCTTCGGCGCCGCCCTCTCCAAAGCCGCCCCTAGACCCGGCGCCGCCACCCGCAACCCGGGCTACTACTCGCAAACGGCCGCCAGCGCAAGACGGCGCATCAACGTCCCCGTTTCGCGAGTAAGCGGCGGCTCACCCGCTCCCTCGGCATCGCTCCCGCGAAGTCGCGCCGCCCTCCGCATCTCCCACGCCGGGTCACCGGTGCCGAATCTCCCGCCCCGTGAACCCGCCAGCTTTGCGGCGCCCCGATCACCCGTCCACCGGAGCACGCCAAGCCGCATTCCAGTTCCCGTCTCCACGCAACCTCCTAACCCCTTTTCATTCGCAGCAGCAAACAGCAGCGCCTCCCGACCTTCAAGCCGGGCCTCCCGCCCAGCAAGTCGGCAAAGTCTTCCCTCCCCAGTAACATCAACATCTCCCACAAAAAGCTCCCGCCGAAGTATAGCATCGGCCGCACCAACAATAGGTCGCCGTAGGACAGGCACCGGCTTGGTCGACGTTGACGATATACAAGCGAGCCCAAGGCTAACGGCAGAAGCGAAACAACTCGCGCAAAAGAAGATTGCCGCCGAACGAGACACCGACATGCGCGTCGACGCCTTTAACGCAAGGCTCCTAAGCATGATCAGGCAAGGCAAGGAAGCGCTCGGGACAAAGATCGAAGTGACGGAAGGCGACGGCGGGGTCGATTGGGAGGACGATGACTACCTCTGATTAACCACAGCATGATATGAAACGGGAGAATTGGAGAACTTGGATGAGATGTTTGATGTTTTTTTCTTGCTTTTTTGGTACAACATAACCCCCCCGGTCGTTTTTTTATTGAAAGAGCACAGAGATGATGGGATGATTTGGGCGGTCCGTTTTTTTGTTGTCTTCTTCTCTCCCAGTAGTTCGTACTGTACTACCGGCTGAATTCTTGCGTGTGCATTTTTTTTGTCGTCGTGGAAAACCCGTTGGGCCAAACAAAGCAGGCGGGCGTGTTTTTTTTTTTTTGAAGCACCCTAGCTTGTTTTTATAACGATTGTACGCGATAGTTGTTCGGTGACTGGTGAAGCAGTGTCAGGGTGGTTTGGGGAAGGGTCAGTTGAAGGACAAATGTATATGATCAGGGATGGGTAGAAGCAGGATACTTTTTTTTTTATAAAGATTTGATGTAACGATTCACTGAGCTCTGACTCAATCAAGACTGCCCTGAATGTATTGTGCCTTCCTGCCCGTGTTATGGTTGCTAGAAGTCCTCCAATGACCCCGCGAAATGGGTATCCCGTATACCTGGTAATGATACATCGTTGATACAGGAGCATCTTTTACCTCTGGGTAGAAATGGTCTCTTCACTTATCCCGGTTGGGGACCTCCCTGACGACTCTCGGTCCGCCGAATATGCTGGGGGGAAGTTCCGGCGCAGCTTCTAGGGACGGGACCTCAGCCGGAACGGATAGATCGCCCGCGGCCTTGTCACTCATCGTCCCATCCTCTTTTTTTTGTTCGTCATTCCTAACTTCCCCTTTTCTAGGCCTCCTCTTACGCGGCCTACCCCTTTTCTCAGCCTTTTCAGGCTCTATGCCCTCTTTGGAGACACACTTGCCGCATTTCCACTGGACAAACGGCTTCTCTGAGCTTCCGCAGCTTCGACAATGCAGACCGCACAAGAATCGACCGCACCCTTTCACACGACATGCTGGATTCCAGGTACAGTCTTGTCCTAGGTGTTGCCCTCCGCATCTACACTTTCTGAGGCGACAGTCCTTGCCGCTGTGCCCCTTCAGGCCGCACATACAGCAGCGAGCGGTACACAGCACGGCGTTGTGGTGCCGGAATGTCCCTGGCTTTTCAGCAGCGCCGCAGTCGCGACGGCAGGGAATACCGCAACGATCGGCGACGTGGTAGACCGGAAAGGGCATGCATTTGCACCTGTTGTGGCGGGCAACGGGGCACTCATGCGCCAAGTGGGGGTTTTCGTGGCGCTTATACTCGTCAATCTGGACAAAGTTTCTTTTGGTCAAGCGAGAGCCATCCTCTTGGTAAACCAACTCAGCGTATGCTTCGCGATGGTCCCTGTTGGGGTTGGGGGCGCCACACCAGCCGCAAGGACGTGTGCAGTTTGCGGTACGGTGTGAAGGCGACAAACAGTTCTCACATGTCCAGAAACGGGGCGGGGCAGCGTTCGTCTTAGAGTGACCATCGGTGGGGCTAGGGGAACTGCTTCGCCCAACAGCGGCTGTGTTCCAGTCAAACATGTCGTGGATGTTGCGTCGGCTTAAACTACGCCGCCGTGAGCGTCGGTCAAGTTCAGAGAGCGGCATGCGCGGAAATATGACTTCGAGCCCAGGCGACGGGATGCCATCCACCCGGGTGCCAATGTAAGCTGATGTGAAACTTCCTGGGGGTGGCTCACTTGTGCACCGCTTCCGATGGTTCCTGGCCCTGGGACCCCGGCCATTATTCAGGGTCAGGTCAAGTGGCCGGTCTGCAAAGGGGTGACCATAGGCCAGCTCCGACTCCTGCATGTCCCGCAATTCCCACGGGCGTTGTATGATGAAGCGCATTGTCGAGCCTTCTTCCGGCCACGCCGTCGAGAAATACTGATCAGATAATCTGAAAACCCCAAACGTAGGCATATCAGCATAACCGCGCCTTGAGCCTGAAATTCCCTTTTCGTCCATCTCCCGGCGGAGTTGTGGAAGGAACGTCCCTCCATCGTAGAGTTGACCCCGCCGCTGCAGCACCCGATCAATACTTTTGAGATTGGCCGTGTCCTTCGCTTTCCACCTGATATTCGGCTTGGTGGGCTGCCTTTCGGGACCTAGAGTGACTATAAATAGGGGGTGGGCTCCGGCTCCGCGAAACATGAAGTATCCAAGCGATCGAGGGTCCGAGATATGCGTGTCACGGTTGCCCGACGGGTGCGGCGACGGAGCTAAATGTGCTATCCAAGCTCGCAATACCCCGCTGTCCCTTTCGAGGTAATGCCGCCTCACTAGATCTAGAGTCTGTTCCTCCATCGTGGGGGGTCGATTTCGAGGACCCTCGACGGCCGACAAGAATGCGAAGCCGCAGGCGTTGCAACCTATCCGACTACAGCTTCGGAGCGGCAGATATCGCAGAGGTTGCGCCGCCGGCGGCGGTTCCTTATCATAAGATGTAAACAGCATCTTTTGGAGGCATTGGCAATCAGTCCGCATTCGTTCGTTACGGAAGGCGTCGAACCGCGCAGGGTGGGAGACGTATGCGTTGTAGACATCGACCGGGACTCGTGATGGTTTCATCAAGTCGGACATGATGCGGTGAACCATGATATCTCTTGCGCTTAGTCGGTGATGGTATCTTTCAAAGGGTGTGGGGACATCAACGGGGTAGTGTCGGGGTTGCGCGTCCGGTATGCCATCGCTGAGGACATCGTAGCAAGTCGGGACAGCGCCCTGGAACTGCGGCGTGCAACGCGCCGCTCGCCCGGGAGGCGGGGCATCAGACGCGATGCCACCACCGTCGGCCGTCATTTTAAATGCATGTGCAGGCCCCAAGTATGCCGTTGCCGTGATACATCGAGGCCAACGATGAAGGTGCGGTGGTGTTGTTCGGCTGAGTTCAGCGGGGGTAACCGATAACGTCACCGAACTCCACACTTTCCTCGGGGACCTCACCATGGTCAGTTTTGGGTGGCCCGTGACCAGCCGAGGTGAGGCGCCCTTTCCCTCTGGAGCCGAAGCTCGGGCCCGCAGAACAAAAGCCCTCCAACCAGGAAGCCAACTAAAGTCCACTCCATTGCATTTCGAAACACTACAAAGTTTCTTCCCTCATAAATAATCACCAAAGTCGCTACTACTTTGATGCTTTTTCAAGGCTGGTTTCTGATACCCGTCCTAACGTCGAAATTCCCCGTGCGTGTCCGGCTCCGGGAGCATCCCGCCTGAGGTGTGATCGTTTCAGCGGGATCTGTCTGGCGTTCCGGGGCCCCCGGCGAGCCAGCGGTAGCGGCGCGGCAGGCGGCACGGCCCCGCCAGTTTAAGCTCAGAGCCGCTGATTGACGGCGTCAATCCTCCCGCAGCCATATCATGCACCTAACGGGCACCGCCGTTCTCAATGTTCCATCGACTTCGTCCACCTACTCCCGGAGTTGTACCACCCTGATATCCCGCAAGCCTCAAACCTCGAATCAAGTGGACAGAAAAGCCGAACATTGACGCCCAAATGCAGGCCCCCTTCCACGCGCCCGGGTTCCCTCTCACGACTTGCCGGTAACCCCTGTTCCCAACCCCAATGACACCCGACGCTATTCCCTACCCGTCATGGTCTGCCATCCGCATCAGGCCTCGAACTGCTGCTCCTTGCAGATGGAATGCGCGGTGGTGGGCATGGCGGCCCAACCAGAGAAGGGCTTACTCTGGCCGGGTTCGCTGACGCCCTGCACCTGTGCCCTGAACTTGGTCAAACGTCGAGAAGTTTGATGCATGCCCCCGTGTCGGAAGCTTGCGCGATTGGTGTAGACGCGGACGTTGTTGCAGGGAATAGCTTTCCCCCTTCTCTAATCGCTATTACAATCCACCCCCGCGCTGCAACCCGTTCTTCTCCTTCCTCCCTCCCGCTCCTGTCGCGCATGCAAGAGAGTGCAAAGTAAAATACAGGAAACATGTCCAGCACCGCCACTCCGATCGCATACGTACGACATCCATCGGCTCCCTAACCGAATGAAGACTTACCTTGATGCGCAAATAGGACCCGGCGGTGGTCGGCAACCTTGACGATGATGACAACGATTCCTTCGCTGATGACAGCAGGTTGGCGGAATCCCACTTTATCCCCGGTCAATCACACCACTGACCTCGACTGCCAGTCTGCGCGAGTCGACGGCGTCGTTGACTTCAAGCATATTTGAGTCTCGGACGATTTTCGGCCGATCGTACCAGTCCTCCAAAACGACAGAGTATTGGGCGCCAAAAGACGAAAAGCACATCAATGGTCTTGACATTGCGTAGGTTTCGCCGTACTGTTCGCTATTATTTGGTCTGACCCAGAGCCTTCTTAGCCATCAGATGTTGTTTCACATGCTTGATGACAAGCTCTTCCAAGCACCCATTAGGGACGATCCCCAGTATATTCTCGATGTGGGAACAGGAACCGGCATCTGGGCCATGTAAGCACCCCCCCCCCCCAAACCCCCCCCCCAAACCCCTGAGAACGTATGAAAATTCACTGACATTGCGTACCTAATAAAGCGATGTTGCGGATGAATATCCCTCGGCCGAGGTGATCGGGACTGACATCTCGGCGGTCCAGCCCGGATGGGTGCCACCCAACTGCATCTTCCAGATTGACGACGCGCAGCAGCCGTGGACATTCAAGGAGAACCATTTTGATTTTGTCCACGCCCGCATGCTGTACGGAGGCATCGATGACTGGCCGAGACTGTACCAGCAGGCCTTTACTCACCTCAAGCCCGGCGGCTGGTTTCAAAGCATCGAGCCCGACATCGAGACTCTGTCCGAGAACCCCAGGATTTGTATTCGCCCATCCACCCCCCCTCCCGAGAACCAACTAATAACATGGACAGTGGCCGATAACGACCACGTTTTCAAACAGTGGTGCCAACTCTTCTGGCAAGCCGGCGACAAGACGGGGCGCACCTTTCGCTTCGCCAGGGACGGGCAGATGGAAAAGGCGATGAAAGATGCCGGCTTCGTCGATATTGTCCACAAGCAGTGGAAGGCGCCCATCGGTGGCTGGGCCGTAGACCGCAAACTCAAGTTGATCGGACAGTACAATGGCGCTTTTATCGACGAGTCGCTCGATGGCTTTGCTATTTTCCCCGTTGGCCAGATCCTCGGGTGGACGTTCGAGGAGGTCCACACTCTCGTGGCCAAGATGAGGGAGGCCTTTGCTGACAAGAAAACTCTTCCGTATTATACCATGTGAGTTGTCTTGGTCATCATGGTGGTATTTATGCTGATAATCTCGTGCCAGGCACATGGTGTATGGTCGCAAACCAGGCGGTCCAGAGGACAGCAGTACCAAGCCGAGCGAGTCGGAGACGAAAAAGCCGGCATCTCCTTGATTTGCTCCCCGGGTAGGATGTCGGGTCATTTTCAATTTCACAGGAGGATCAGCGAGCCATAGTCAAATAATGTGTTTTCTTTTCTTCTTTTTGAAAATCAAGGTTGTCGTTCCCAACAGTCCATGCGGCCACGCGGTGTGGCGTCCACCCCGAACCAATCCATCAGCTCTTCTCCTGTTACACGGCCTTCAAGCAAGACACGAGCACAGCCCGTCACACTGCATATCGTGATCCATGCACGCGATCAACCCCAACCCTGCGAGCCCCCGATGCACCTATCATGACTCCAAAACGAAACTTGGCGCCCATCTCACACACCCTCCTGTCTCTTTCCTCTTTGGGCAAAACGCTCAAGCCCTCGAACGTGGTCAACATTTGCGAATCGCAAACATAGTACATGGCGCCGCCTATCGTCGACGGGTCGATGGGCATGTGCGGCCAGCTGACGAAGAAACTCCCAAATACGACGAGCCACATGACGCAGAGGACCGCGACGGAGAGCCAAGTGCAGACTTTGTGCGTGTTGTATGTCTGGGTAAGTTGGAACGGGACGTTGTTCAGTAGGATTGGCAGGAACTCTGAAATGATGGAAGTGATTGCCACTATGACGAGGAATGGGTGGCCGCGTCGGATAGAGCTCCAGATCCCCGTCAGGGCGTGTAGTGGGGGTGAGAGGAGCAGGGATCGCTCGGCTGGTTGGGGGGCCTGGGAGAGGACGTGATACGGGCTTAGAAGCGCGAGACCTGCGGCCGTCAGTCTCTTCAACGGAAGGGGTGCGCTGGGGAAACCTACTTGTGAAGAAAGAACTCCAGTAAAACGTAATCCCAATCCCTATAAGCGTGAACAGCGCTTGCACGCCAAACCCTTGCGAGGCCATAAACCTGTCAAAGGATGTGTCGCCTCGCGTCTTGTTGTATACCGCGATTAACGCCAATAGCCCTGATAAGAAAACTAGGAATACAATTCGCCAGGTGTACGACAACATCAGGAAGGGCAAGTGGTATTCCTTCTCATTTTCTTCCCGGTCTGGGCCGCGCCCTTCGTCTCTTGACATTTTCATGTAGAGACTGAGTTTTGTGCCCAGTCGGGGTTTCTCGTCTCGGCTGTTTTGGCGACGGTGAACAACGATGCCGTACTCCGGTGTTCCTTGTCCGTCGATGTAGTAGCCGAGCTTGAACATGCGTCCCTCCAATGCTCGTTCGAGCCGTTTGTGTCCTACGCGTCCGCGAATACCACGAGGTAAGCCCGCGAAGAGAGCTCGCACATCGCGGTTCATCCCTAGAGATGAAATTCCAGCTATCGTCCAGGGGTTGGAGGCTACGCCTGAGCGCCATCGTCGTAGGGCGACGAGGATGCAAAGGATTAGAACCACCATGGCTACGAGCAATGCAATGGTTGCGCGAGCTGGGCCGAGGAAGACACCGAGTGTCATTGCGCAGCCTCGGAAATCAGTCTGTGTGCAGCTGCCGTGCAGCTTGAGGGCTACTGCTTCGGAAGAGAGCGGAACGAGTGCAACCGAGCAGAGTGTCAGCAGGGTGGTGAGGAATACGAGCACCTGCCCGCCTGCTAGGGCTTGGAAACTCGAGATGAAGCCGTATATGCCGCCCGTTCGGAGAGCGAGGGAGGCGGAGGCGGGTGCGCCGTTAACGCGCGTGAGTTCGTGCCAGGGTTGGAGTTGTTTAGCGGAGAGGTCGATCATGCGGATGGGGATGGTGATGAAGCCCGAGAGAATGGGAGGGAGAAAGAAGCCAATGAAGTAGGCGGATTTCGAGACGGAGTAGACCTTGGTGATTTTGTTGCGCGTGGAGATGTCAGTGGGCGCCGACGGGTATTCAATGATTGTAGCTGTTGGGAGGCCGAGGGTGTTGGTTAAGGTGATGGTGCGGGGAGCGGCAAGAATGGTGGTTGTGATTGTGGCGGTTGGGACTCCGTCGGAACCGGTGAGGGTGAGAACTGTGGGGGTGGAAAGGGGCGGAGGGGTCCGGGTAACGGTTGCAGTTGGGACGCCGGCTGAGTCCGTCAGCGTCAAGACCACAGGGCGGACGTAGGCGGGCGAGGAGTCAGAGAGGAGGACGGTCATTGTTGACATTGGCGCTCCGGCTGCGTTGGTCATGGTGAGGACCGAGGCGCGAACGTACGAGTTCATACCGGCGGCGGAGATGCTCATGACTGTGGCTGTAGGAGTGCCGGCGGAGTCGGTGAGGGTGACGATTGTAGACTCTAGTTTGACAGTAGCAGCTTCCTGGGGAATGATGACGGTCAGAGTTTGATGGGTCGGTTGGTCGATGCCCTTGGTGCTGCTGGCTGTAATGACGGCGGTGGTCTTCTTGAAGCCCGGGATGGCTCCAATATTGATCGAGTCATCTGAGCCTGCCTGAGCGGTCGCCGGGGCCCGTGTAAGCGTCCACGGTACATCGTCGTCCCACTGATCCACAGTCCAGACGCCAAGGGTTGCAAAGTTCTCGCTTGAATGCACGACAACCGTCGGTGTCAAGGGGCCGTTGTCGGGGAGGGTGTATGTGGTCATTGTTGTGTGCGGCTGGCGGATCGTCATGCTCCAGGCCTTCCCGCTGAGAGTGCCAGTTGTGATTCGGCCTCCCATGTCAAACGAGACCTCCGGGCCACCGGGTGTTAGATATAACTTTCCGTTCTCATCTTCCCAAAACCCATCATAGAACGAAGTGTACTTGCTTTTGCTCAATGGCGCAGCCGGCGTAGTGATTTTGGGCGGTCGTGTGGCTACAGTTACAGCAGGGTCGTCGTCTTTCTCCTTGTCCCCTGGAAAGCCAATTGAAGGAATCCAAACATCATCGTCGTCCGGAAGTTCTTCGAATTCTGGTGGTTCCCAGTCGCCATCACCCCCCTCGTCGTCGCCCGGCAGCCCAATGGAGGGAATCCCAATCCCGAAACCACCGTCATCATCCACTGGACGAACGGAAGCATCTACTTGCTCACTGAAGTCTTTCCACGGATTCCACCCATTCTGCGACTGAGCGGTAGTGATGGGTGCCTTTGTTACCTCGACGAAAATTGGAGATGGGGCGCCGCCAGGTGCAGCAGTGACTGTGGCAGTTGGCACGGCGATGCCAAACTGCCGCGGAGCCAGGTTTGTCTCATAAGCTCTAGCAGAGAGCGCTGGGGAGTTTCTGCTGGCGGTGGACGTCACCGAGGTTGCGTCTTCGCCGGGGACATTGCTGCGATCTGTCTCGGGCGGGAGAATCAAACACGCAGCGACGACGGTGCCGACAAGCGCCAAAAGCGCAATTCCGGTGATGGCGAGGAAGATCCATCGCAGAGGAGCCGGTTTGTAGTCTGGTGACGGCCTTCGAGGGGGAAGCTCTGCTCTCTTTTCGTGGATGATCTCGACGTGTGAGATATCAAAGGCCGGCTTGTAAAACTCTCTAATCGACCCAGGTGTTCGGTATTCGGATTTTAGGTGAGCTGGCCTGGGACTCTCGGGGTTGATGTCTCTCGGCACATGGAAGCGGTTGTGGTAGTAGGCCATGGCGACATTTCGGGCGTCCCCAGGACTCTATCCAGAAATCAAGGAGGTTGCCTCATGGTCTGGGCACTAGTATTACTAGCGATTGTTTTCAACGTAACATTTGGACTGCCGGTGGCGTTGACGGGAAGATCGGGCTGTTATACAGCGTTCGCATCTTTTCTGCCAACACGCCACCATGTTCCATCCCGAAGGCTTGGGAGTGAGCTTCCATTTAGAAAACGAGAGGTGGGAGGCCAATATCGCGCTTGTCTGAAATCAGCCGGGCTAAAAGTTTGTAAAGGGGAAGAGGCAACCGACCGGCGTCTATTGGCTGCGCTTGCGGGTGTTAAAGTGGTCAATCAACGTTGGGCCAATTGACTCTGCCAGCACCGCCACAGGATTACTTAGACGCGAGGGGTAACCATCAATGGCCTTAGCTGAACGTAGGCAGCTGCGTTGGCACCCCACAGCTTTCTCGGTCCTGACAGGCGCTTTGGGGTCTTGTTTCAGACTCGATCCTCCGCCAGACATGGCCATCAGCCGAAACGACCTACTTGCCTTGCTGATCGCGGGGGCGGAGTTTACCGCTCTATTCGATCATCCGTTGTCGGTGGTGGAAGAGCTGGCGCAGGGACGAATCCGGTACTGAAGTGAGACCCCATCAGATGGCACGGCGATTGCGAGCCAGTGGTCACAATGAGCAAGCAATGCTTAAACTTTTCGACATCTCTGTGCGAAGAAGCTGTCGCCTGCCACCAGCTCCGGCCCGATGAGCGGCCCGTCGCTAAGCGGGGAGTGAGACAGACATCAACCGGAAGGCTGAGCCACTGCTGAGATTCATCCATCTTGTCGGAAACCTCAAGTCCGAAGCTTGGAATCTGCTTTCTCGCAAGTGCCGAGGGTTTCACAAGGGCTCCGCGTATCCGAACGCCTGTTCCTTGGAGGTAGGTGCCAAGCACCAGCTGAGCCCTGGAAATCCGTGATGACGACTGGGGCTGATTGACTGGGCACACTGGCCTTATTGCGTCAGACTGCCGTGCTTCTTACAATCTCGTTTGGGGCCAGTCCTGGCGAACTGGTGAAACGGCGAACTTCGAGGGACGGATATGCGAGCAAACGAAGGGACCCGCGCGCAGTGACGCATTTGAGAGTCAGGACAAAAAAGGCGCACACGGAGCAGGACAGTGGCTTCTTCAAGTGGTCTTGACCAGCAATGTTACTAACGACGTATAAATAATCTCCCTATACTAACGGAGAGACTTTGAGGCCTTTTAAATATTACTTGTGATATGATTTGAGCCCCTTTCTGTGGAAGAATGTCTCTCCCAATTACTTCTCTGCAGGTATTTTTGTGAGAGGTTTTTCGTTTTAGGGGCTTGGCAGTGACCTAACCCCCACTGACCAACTGTCGATTTCCCCACAGGGCTGAACAACATCCCAGCTTCTCAACCATATTCACAACTCCCTCGCAGGGGCCGAGTTCTCGGCTTTCACTCTGCGTTAAAAACGATCACCTGCAACCGAGGTTGAACAATCGAACTTATTGACGCCCTCGCGGGTCGGTCGTGTGAAAGTGCTCTCTTGTTCATCTCTTATCTTATCTCGCGTCATGAACCTTCGGCGGTGGGCCCACAGCTTGCGAAATCGCGGCTTCGTCTCGCGTCAGCCGAACACACACCCAATACGCCGTCGATGAAGAAAAGAGCAAAACTCGCGAGAAAAAGCCCTTTCACGGGTTTCCTGCCCGATTGTCATGACCAACCCCGTAGGCACTGGGAAAACGTTTGACGCGTCCAGTTTGGGCGCGTCTTCGCCAACGCGGGAGAGTCATGTCGTTCAGGCCGTCGACAGCGACGCCGAGGGCTTCGCGACCCGCGCTCAATCAATCCGTTCACTCTTCTCCTCGACACCCGACGATCACGATGGAGATCTCGTTACTGTTGCCGAGGCCCAGGACCTCAAACGCGGCTTAGGCCAACGCCATCTGTCCATGCTCGGCATCGCTGGTTCAATTGGCACCGGCTTGTTTCTAGGGCTTGGCGTTGCCGTCCAGAAGGGCGGCCCTCTCGGCGCCCTGCTGGGGTATGCCGTTGTTGGCCTCGTTGTTTGCGCGGTCCAGTTTGCACTCGGTGAAGTGGCGGCTTTGCTGCCAGTCACTGGCTCGTTTGTCCGTCACTCGGAGTTTCTGATTGATCGTATGTTGCTTTACCTCCCTTGATCCTGACGGTTTGCTAAACATGATACAGCGGCTTGGGGCTTCGCTATCGGCTGGAACCTGGTGTATGGGAACATCCTCTCCATCCCATCAGAGATCACGGCTATCTGCGTCCTATTTCAATTTTGGACTGACATCAACCCCGCCGTGATCATCGTCCCCTTCATCGTCATCACCGTTGCTCTCGGACTCTCCTTTATCAGCCTGTTTGGCGAGGTCGAGTTCGTCTTCGCCTTATTGAAAATCATGCTCGTCATGTTTTTGATTATCCTGGGCTTGGTGATCAACGTTGGCGGCATCGAGGGGGCTGAGCGTATCGGTTTCAAATTCTGGCGAGACCCGGGTCCGTTCGTTGAATACATTGCTACTGGCGACTGGGGCCGTTTCCTCGGATTCTGGGCTGTTATGACGGGCGCAGTCTTCTCGTTCGCGGGTGTCGAGTCGCTTGCTATGGCGGCTGCGGAAACACGAAGCCCGAGGCGAGCTATCCCACGCGCATGCAAACGTGTGTTTGCGCGCATCATCATATTCTACATGCTTGCCGTGTTTGTTGTTGGCTTGTTGGTAGCAAGCAACGACCCCCGTCTTGATGGTGCAGGAGACAACGTTGCTCAAAGCCCGTTTGTCATCGCCGCGTCGGCCGCAGGTATCGACGCCATCCCCCACGTCGTCAACGCTGTTGTCATCACATCCGCTTGGTCCGCCGGTAACCAAGCTCTTCTATCGGGGACACGCGCTCTCTACGGGTTGGCACTCAAGGGCCAGGCACCCAGGATCTTTTTACGGACAACGTCATGGGGAACACCGTACATGTGCGTTCTCCTGTTTGCGGCTTTCATGTCGCTCAGTTTTATGAGCTTGTCCAAGGGAGCAATGACGGTGTTTTGGTGGCTCGTCCGGTTGACCGCGGCCGGTGTCCTCGTATCCTGGTCATCGATTCTTCTAAACCATATCCGCTTGCTCCAGGCCATGAAACGGCAAAACATCGACATGTCAAGATTGCCTTGGCATAACTGGTTCACAGGTGAGTGGCCCTGTTTCTGTTGTAACCCTTTGCTAATGACATATGCTCTATAGCCTATACATCTCCGGTTGCACTATTCATGTGCATAGTCATCCTATCCACTGCAGGATTCAGCGTATTTACCAGAGGAGGGTGGGATCCGGCAACATTCGTCTCGTCATACTTGTGAGTACCGTATCCTCCAGATGACTCCACCTCACTATCTGATTATCGATAGGGACATTCCCATTGTCTTGACAGCTTACTTTGGATGGAAATATTGGATGAAGACAAAGATCGTATCTCTTGACCGCATACCCCTCGCTGACGCATTTGCGCAAGCGGATGACTATATAGATGAGCCCGAGCAGAGGAAGAAGGCTTGGGTTCGCTTCGTCAGTTGGATATGGGATTAATCGACAAACATAGGTAATATTGACGTTTTATGCCGAGAACCGGGAAAGAATGTGATGCGACCTCGAACCCAAACGACAATATCCTCGAGTGGGACGCCGCCTTTCAACTGGGGCTTGGTGTTCGAATCCCATTCTACGTCTTTCGCTCTGCGTCGTTATTCGATACGAGCAATTCCAGCCATCACTCGGAAGCGAGCCCAGTGCATATTCGATGGCGGCCACTCTGCTGAAGCTTGCCGGTGTTCTCTTGGAAAAGAGAGCGAGGGACATTTTCGTTACTGGTTGCACAATATCGAGGCGCAAATTGGCTGCCCTGCATCTCTGGACGACCGTACCTCGGTTACGCTGCTTCCAACGATGCTCGCAGCCGACAACGAGCTGCAGAAGGTCATCTTGCCCGCTTGCACGATGAGGTGCAAGGCCAATTTGCGGATCGATAATTCTTCCCGGTTTTCGTTGATGGCGGCAGTATTATTAGAAATGGCACCGTCGCTCCGCTTCGTCTCGTCCAGAAGAGCCAACAGTCCCAGCGCCACCCATACCAGCACGGTCAGCGTGGCCGAATCCGAAAAGCCTGCCGAAGACATGCATTCCCGTTCCGTCTCGTTCTGGACGGTGGAGTGACACAGGCCACCCAGGCACGCAAATTCGAGGAGGTCGGCATGATTGTCTTGGGGGGCGTCGGGGCCACCTAATATACAAGTGTCCTGTCGAGTGGACGGATGAAACGGATAATTAACGACCACTATGCGAAACACACAGTGATTGGCCGGCAGCACTAGCAGAGACCCAGCAGCGCAGAGGGGACCAAGGTCCGGGACAGCGTCTGATTCGACGGACTGGACGAGCCGAACGTGGCATTTCTGCTGCTTCATCTGCTTGTTCGGCCGGGCATACTACACCCCTGGCACACGACGAGAAAGTCTTGGAATCGAGCCCGGCTTCTTGGGGCTCACCGCCCGAGACACACGGTTTCATTGGCCGAGTCGGCTGAAATCCTAGACTTACCGGCGGCCATATAGCTCGCGCGACGACAGATTTGCCTCGATGATAGGATGCGAGGAGCACCACCCGCATGTACCAATCGAGAACGGAGGCACAGGACTCGGGGCCCCCGCCATGTCTGGCCACACTCCGGCCGCGATCGCCAAACGGCGTTGGAAATAGCAGCGGTGGCCCAAGGATCGCTACGGTTTGGGTGGGCGACGTGTGGCATCTTATTGCCACCAATTCATTACCGCTGCTGCCATATCCGCATGGCGTCGGTCACGTTGGCTTGGCCCGCAACGACGCACGCACTGTGAAAGAGGGCCGCTTCCCCCTTTTGCTGACAGCGTAGCGGCCTCGACGTCGATTGCTGTTGCAGTTTGCACCCACTGCAACCACACCCAGGAACGCCGACCCGAGTCGACAGCACGACAGGACCCCAGGATTTCTCCGCTCGCTACAATTGGAGCTCTCGTCTGTTTGCCCCTCTGCTTGCGGCCGCCTGCACCCCTTTCATTCCCGGCGTCCAGGTTACCCACCGCGCGCGCTGCTCCCCCGCTCGACTCGTACATCTAGGTCGTATTCCCTTGCAGCGAGCAAAGTGACGAATTCCGGGAGTTGGGATCGCTGCTCTCCCAAGTATCGACCACCTTCTTTTGTCGAGTATTAAACTGGCAGGGTGGGCACGCCCTGGTTTCCTGGTTTGGTATCGTTTGCCTGGACGTGGTACCATCGCCGTCGTTCCATGGTCGAGCGCTCGTTGTTTGCTCCTCATCAAGCGACCACCCTTCCTCTCGTTACAACGCCACAGCTGGGAGAACCATGCCTAGAACATGACACCGAGGGTTGCAGTGCCCACACAAGTCAGATAACCCCTGCCCATCTTGTCCATCTTGGCCACGCACCGCTCCAGGACAAGGGCATATCCATCTTATAAGAACCCGTCCGCCATCACCCTGCTTGGAGATCTTGTCCACACCGGCCGATCGTTAGAAATAAGCTCTCGTCCCGCCTTCGCCTCCGACTGCGCACCGTGAACTACCACGACCCGGACCGATCGACAGTCACTCTCTACACTCCCGATTGACATCTCATCAACATCATGAAGGTATGTCACCTCTGCCCTCAGGCAGGTCAATTGCCGTCGCCTTAGTGTCCCATTGCTGTTTCATTATGCTGACGTGGGATAAATAGTCAGTACTCCGGCTGGTCGGCGCCGCCGCCCTCCTATTCTCTCACATCGCCGTCGCTGCGCCAGTAGCACAAGGCGAGACCGACGTCATCGACATCACCACTGAGTACCCAGACCCAGACAGCAACGGCATCAACCCCCAAGTATCCAGCGTCAAACAACCCAGCTGTCCACGAAACTCCCCAAGCGACACCGAGTTGTTCCACTGGTGCACCAATCCCGCTAGGAAACCATTTTGCGACGGAAGCATTCTCAAGGTCGAAAACGACCCGACAGGCAGATGTGCCGACTGCCAGTGCAAGTGAGGTCAAAGGCAACGCAGTAGAAGGAATAAAAATATGGCGAGAAAAGGATAAGGTCGCCCCATACCAAAAGGGGCTCAAGCAAGACAAATTTGTCTGTGCGAGGTGATTCAGCGAGCCGGAGGGACATAATTGCAGGCGTTGGGGCTGTTGTCAAATGTACCAGTTTTGGATAAAGGGACAAGTCGGCGAAGCCTAGCGGAGAGAGAGGATAAGGCGAGCAGCTGATAGGCCGTATGTACATATTTTTGGGCTATCATGGCCAATGTAGATGGGTATGAATCATGTATCCATGAATTTATGGTTTTGAACACATTCAACGGCCAACATGCAAACCTGGAGGAATCTTGCTCTCCCAGGTCTGCTCTCGCGACAGGACATGACGGTACTTGCTTGGTTACCTATTCGGCGGGACTCACTACCTCACGTTTGAGACGGAGTCGGCGAATCAAGCACTCGGTGAGCCACCAGCCCGCCACCCTGGGACTGAGGAAGAAAGTCTATTTATGGACAAGCGAAGACGACACTCCGCACTCTAGACCGGGTGTGCCCCAGCCACACAGGATAGGCTCTACACTGGACCGAACCACGTGAGTGGCGGTACATTGGATATAATTTCTCTCGGCAGACTAGCTGTGGGTGACTGACTGCCTTGCGAGATGCTCGGTAAATCCGCCTAGGAATACTTGCACATGCGGTGCTGCGTGACATGAATAAGGCGATTTCTGTTGTCTGTGACAGAGAAAGACAAAAGATATAGAAAAGAACAAAAATGGAATAATGACTATTCGTTCCTGTATATGTAACAGGAAATAGAAACGTCTTGTTGTATGTGAGAGGTAGGGAAAAGTACCTTGGACAGTATCAGGTACCTAGGATCGATGATGACTCGTTTAGCTGTGTGACAGCAGGAAAAAAAAAAAAAGAGGGAGAGCACAGAACATGTGGATGGGAGAGAGCACGGAGAGGGGGAAAAGAAAAGAAAAGAAAGGGTAAACCATCACTCCTTCTACCTTCAAAAGACAGATCGCCCATTACCTACATACATTGAAGCCCGGGGCCAATACAAACCGCAACGCCACCTGCGCAGTGCCAAGGTATTGAGTGATGGGCTATCAGTTCCAAAGCCAAATGGATGTGGAGCTATGGTGTGTGGTCTACCAAACAAGGAAAAAGTGAAGCAAAAAGTGAAGCCAAAAAAAAATTCCAAAATAGGAATCGAACTCAAGCTGTTCACCTTTCAAAGTAATAGTCTTCCAAGTGAACTCGGGGTCCAAGTGGACTCGGTAACGGTGTGCGCTTGGTGTTTATGCTGTTCAATTTATTCCTTTATGAACCTGCGGTGTGTGTTTCCTTCATTTTCATTGCCAACAAACAACGCAGTGCGTGCCGTTCTCTCACATCAATTAGGTGCCAATTTGCATTTACGTCATAACCTACTCCGTACTCAGACTTCTTGGTACTCAACCTACTTTACTCTGTACTCATGTTTTCTCTTCCCCTCTCCCCATAACACCTCTACATGCAGAATCTCAAACAACAGAGACATCCCCAATTGACTGTGACTGCGCCGCCTGCATGGTAATCACCAGCTCCGTCAATCGGTCAATCTTGGCGGACAGATCGGCAATCCTGACCTCAACATCACTCGCTGGCTCGCCAAACGCCCGTTCCTCAGCTGCTTCCTCGGCGGCGGCCACCTGCCGAGCCTTGAGAGTCGCCACGCTCGACATGGACGCCCCGTGCGTAGGCTCAGGACGGAGGGATGAAGCCGACGCCGCCGCCCGTACTTGGTTCGGCAAACGACTCCATCTCTTCTGGTTGGGCGCCGGGCTCGGCATGACGGCGTGTTTAGGTCCCTTAAACCCGTTGTACTGCGTTCCGCCCTTTGGAGAGATTCCGCAGATCCACTCGTACAGCTCGATGACGGCAACGATGGGGAGATGCGTCGCCTTGAGCAAGATGATACGGCCTCTGCGGAATTTGGAGTCTGAGGGAAGGAACAAGCGTAACGGACGAAAGATGACCAGCGCGAGCAAGTTGAAGGGTGGGTAAAAGTGGGTGAGCCGATTGCTAGTCGATGCTTCCAGCACGTAGACGCTGTACACGTACAGGTATTCCTCCCTTGCGTGGGTGATGACGCGCGAGAAGCTGTTGGAGAGCATACCCGTCAGCGAGCCCATGAGGAGGATGGAGCTCAGCATGATGAAGATAACCATCAGGGGAGGCCCAAAGATGGGGTCGAGGCCCTTCATCAGGTCGAAGCCGACGTAGCTAGACCCTAGGAAGATCTTTGTCAAATACCAGACCATGTCCTTGAAGGCGTAGCTGTCTCTGCCGATGAGAGTGAATGTGGTGAGGAAGCCAAAGTAGATGACAATGACGAGCACCATAAACTTGACAAAGTCTTTGCCCATCTCTTTCAAGCAGGGAATCAGGGTCTGTGGAATTAGCAGTGGCCGTACGGTTCGCGACGGGTGGTGGCACTTACACCCCAATACGGGCTCAGACTCAAGATGGAGCAGACACGAGGGACCATGAAGAGTGCCTCGAGTGCTAAGACGTCAAAAGCCAGGTCAATCATCCAGTCGTCGTTGGTGCGAAGACCGACGATACGCAAGATGAAGAAGACGAGTCCAATCAAGAGCATGATGATGTCGAAAATGTTCTGAATCTTGTCAGCGGACGTAGAAAAACAACCCCGGAGATACGTACCCAAACATCCGTGGTGTAAAAGATTGACCCGGCGTCTATCCACTCACTCAGCTCGTCATAGCTAAAAGCAGCGAACCAGAGATACAAAAAGATTTCCAAAGTGGTGATCTGATGCGGATCCCTCTCAACAAGAACTGCATAGTAGAGAGCCAAGAAACTTGCAAAAAATACAACCTCAAAAGCCTTGAGATATTTGGGCACTCTCAGACGAGAGAAGGGGTCAGCAGTAGCACGGTTGTAGAACCGCGGCTTCTTGACCGAGTGGACCGAGACGTTGTCCCAGAAAATAATGTCGCCGTTCCAGATGCCAGTAACGATCTTTTGGACGACATTCTGGCTGAGAAATCGCTTCGCATCTGCAATTGCCGCAATCTCTAGAGCATTGAGGTTGAGGAACGGCGCTGTTGGGTCGTCTTCCTCTTCGTCTTCATCGTCCGAATCAGCCGCCATACTCATCGTAAGACGAGAGATGGACTGGAGAAGGAGATTCCGCCTGCTGCTCCCCGTCTGGTTGAGCGCCCGACGCGCCGTGTCGGCCGTGCCACTCCAGACCTGGGCAAGAAGAGCGCTGTTCTCGTCAACCTGGCCTTCTTCTTGGTCTGCAGCACGGCCAGCCTCGGATGGGCTAAGTTCCGGGATCTCATAGAGGCAGTAATCAACAGCCTCCCGCTCCGACAAGTGAGTAAGGAAGCGCCATGCGACGATTTCACACGCATTCGCCCTAGCATCGCTGAGGCCTTTGTCCTCTGTGGAAGCGCCGTAGTGCCATTTTAGCGCGCTGCGGGCCAGCGTCAGCGGCACGATGCACCCGGAACCAACACAAGTCAAGGGACGCGTAACCTACAGCAATGCATTGACAGTGGCAGGATGGGTGCAGGTGCGGCTCAAGTGATCGACCAGCGTCCTCAAACCTTCGCCAGCCGCCGTGGTCCGGAGCTGCTCAAACGTGCTGGGAAGCTGGACCGTCTCGGCGATGTAGCTTGGCATCAGTCAGCGGAATGGACGTGCGCAGCAAAGAACCCTGAGGCCATTCGCCCGTTCAAGAAATGTCGACCCACATGGAAAGCTTCTTGATGAGTTGGCGGAAGGTATCCTCGCTGGTGATGTCAGGCAGCTCAGGGCCGAAGCGGACCTGCCTCCCGAACGGGGACGGGGTTCTCAAGCTGGGATCTGCCTGCGACAACGGCCGCGATTTGACGCGCAGCGGCATCGCAGAGCGTCGTCCAAAACAAAGGGATGTTCCCAAAAAAAAAAAAAAACAACGGTAAAGCTTGCGAACAACCAATGCTTCAATAAAGGGCACCAAGAGGGGAGATCCAGCTGGAGAAGCAGGTTCCGGGGAAAGAGGGGATGTTTCCACGCGCACGCGAGACTCGAGATGGAGTTGGGTCAAGGTTGCCTGCCTGGGGGCTGGCTGGGTCCACTGAGCGCCCCACGAAACCCCGCTAACCTAACCTGGAACCTGGGACGAAACGGCCCGCTGAAACCAAATGACGTCGACTTCCATGTGTCTCTCCTCAACGGCCCGACAAACATGCCGAGCACAAAGTGAAAAGGAGCAAAAATCGCAACCGAAACAGTCGTACAGGACAATTAAACAGGTAAAACAAGTACGTCTTGGGCGCCTCGATCTTTTTTCACTGCCGTTTCTGTCGGCTTGATAGGTATTGGCTTCGATAATCTTCCTCCCAGCGCTGAGGTTTTTTTCCTTTTTCCTCTTTTCTCTCTTCTTTCTTTTTTTCCTCCCTTTGACCAAGTTTCCGTCCAACGGCATTCTTCTGAGGCGAGTCGAATCGGAGGTCTCTTGTCGTCAATCCTCGTCCGATGGGGAGCACCTGTTGCGGCGGCGGTGCTTCACCAATATCGTCGGTGCTGCCTACTGCTTCCCCAACCAAACCATCAAATCGTCCTGTCCACCGTCATTTAGAACAAGTGATTTCTTGGGCGTGAACGGCAAGTGCTTCGTCGGCTTGCGTTGGTTTTTAATGCCCCTTCTGCCTTCTTTGCCTTCTTTGTGCACCAGCTCCGTCCTCCAATCCATGGCCTGCACGTCTTTGACTTCCAAGATCCATATCCGACGCCAGTTGCTCTCCTCTTGGACGACCTGTTGAAGGTGCCAAGGAAACTCGGCTGTCCTGTCGAACTGTCATCCTCTAGGGGGCGAACACTTGGTCGGTCGAGGCTTGGTTTCCCTCTCTTTGTATTCAGGCGATTACTGTTCCTTTTTCTCGTTCTTGGACTGACGCGTTATGCGGCTGACTTTGTGGTCTTCCCACGCCTGGTGTACGGGGAGCATAGTTTTTGGGTGACTCTGGCGATATCGCCCATTTCTGAGATGCTATTAGATTCGCATCAAAAGACAAGATAATTTTCTGCGAAAGATTTAAACTGTGTTGACTGTCGCGATGGTGCTGTCTTCTGTCGACGGAGGTACTGTATGAGCTCGACCTAGAACGCCGAGCTTCTTGGACGTAGATGTATTGGAGATGGAGAGGGGAGGAACAAGAAGGCAACAGTCATACCATCTCATGGCGAAACAGCCTACAATCAAACCCTAAAACACCACAAAAATGGCATCCACACAATCTCTCTTCTCGATGGCCCGACACGCATGCCGAGCTCAAAGTGAAAAGATCTCCGAAGGAGAGGAAAAAGCAAAAATTAAGGCTGAAACAGTCCCGAAGGACAATTAATGGCAACGCTCCCACGATGTGCAATGTGAGGTATCCGCCGTGCGCCCTGGATTTCTTGATCTCCAAAGCGCCAGCCAAGGTAAGTATGAAGAAAGGAAAAGGAAGAGGTTTGGGGGATACCTGGTGGTTTTTTTATAGGCAATTTTCATTGGTCTGTGCACCACCGCAAACACGAAGGTTTTCAGGCGTACCTAGGTAGGTCTGCAGTCGTGGGTTTGCGGTCGTGCATTGACCACCCAGGAGGGCATGATTTGAGATGGAACAAGGATGGAAGGAGCGGCCTCAGGTTGTCCTTGAGTGAATTGGCCCTCAAGTGTCGAGATCATGACCTGTGAGGTGTTCCGGCCAGCCCGGACAACAAACCGCACATCAACCAATTTCGAGTTGTTTCCCCAACAGAGATCGTTCAATCTATATTTTCATCGAATGCTCCAAGCCTTGGAGTGATGTTTTCAGCGCTGGAAAAACTCTTCTCGGTTCTCTTGAAAGCGAATCATCCGGCCGAGTTCATCTAAGTGGCATCAAACGATTCAATTTTCAGGTTTTCCCATGATAACCAACCTACAAGCCCAGTCGGTGGCTCAAAGCTCCCGTTTCAAACAGTATGGTGGCACACGTATCGCATTGTCCAAGACAAATCCGAGATGGATGGTTGCCCAAAAAACTCCACCATCCAGAGACCGAACCAGAACATAGCCTCAATCACGACGGTCCCTCATCTTTGATTCCCACGATACACAGAGACTCTCGCATGCAACCCCCCTTTTCGGGTCCACGTACTCCTTGGCATCTGTTTACAATCTTCCGGATCCGGTCCGGAAACCCCGCCTCCGCGGGCGACGACCCGGCTAATGTGGACACCATATCTGAGCCCGGATGGGAATGCCATCGCGGGCACCACGGCGCCTCTTACACCGCGTCTCCTGCGATTGGGGACACGCCCTCTAGCCGCATAGTGGCAAGATGGAGACCGAGTACTTATTGTTCTCGAGCCATTCTCACCTTGGATGTTGGAATCGTCACTTTCAAGGCAAGTTCAGACGACTTGAACAACCATGAAGTCCTTTCTCGCCTTGGGCCTCGGCCTCCTGTCTGTTCTGGATGTCACAGCCGCCAAATCGGTCGCCAATGGCACCAGGTTCTCCATCGACGGCGTGACCAAGTACTTTGCCGGGACCAACAGCTACTGGATCAGCTTTCTGACCAACGATCGAGATGTCGACCTAGCCATGGGCAACATTGCCAAGTCGGGACTCAAGATCCTGCGTGTCTGGGGCTTCAACGACGTCAACCAACAGTCCAGCGGCGTCTACTATCAGCGGCTCTCTTCGTCGGGATCCCAGATCAACACGGGGGCCAATGGTCTGCAGAGACTGGATGCTGTTGTCAAGTCAGCCGAGAAGAACGGGGTCAAGCTTATCATTCCGTTTGTGAACTATTGGGACGACTACGGCAGGTCTTCAAAGGCACCTCCCAGTGACCGCGCGCACGACTGACAATTTCCCAGGCGGCATGAAGGCGTACGTCACTGCTTTTGGCGGCTCCAAGGAAACCTGGTACACCAACCAGCGTGCCCAAGAGCAATACCGCAAGTACATCGCCGCCGTGGTGAGCCGGTACATCAACTCGGACGCCATCTTTGCCTGGGAGCTGGCCAACGAGCCCAGGTGCAAGGGGTGCAACACCGATGTGATTTTCAAGTGGGCGAGCGAAACATCGGCATACGTCCGCAGCCTCGATGCCAACCACATGATTACCCTCGGCGACGAAGGTTTCGGCATCCCCGGTGGTTCCAGCTATCCCTATGGAACCAGTGAGGGCGTTGACTTTGTCAAGAACCTGGGTGTCAAAGACCTCGACTTTGGAACATTCCACATGTACCCTGAGAGTTGTACGTTCTTTTCTTCAGATATCACTGCATTCATGCTGACTGATCTACAGGGAGCGTCCCCATCAGTTTTGGGGCTGGCTGGATCAGAGACCACGCAGCCGCCTGCAAAAAGGCAGGCAAGCCGTGTCTCCTGGAAGAATACGGCACCACGACAAACCATTGTGCCAACGAGGTTCCCTGGCAAAAGGCCTCCCGCGATCTTCACGTAGACGGGATGGGCGGTGATGCGTTCTGGCAGTGGGGAGACCAGCTCAGCAGCGGGAGAACGCACAACGATGGGCACACCATCTACTTTGGCTCGGCGGATGCCACGTGCATGATCACCGACCACATCAAGGCCATCAACGCTTTGTAAGGTAGTCACCCATTGGCGGTTTTTCAGAACGTCCGTAACGCAAAAACACAAGGTGTGAAGTTGCGGAGGGAACCAAGTCCGCCATGAGAGCTGTGCTGTTGTGTATGTGGTGTGTGGTGTGTGGTGTGTGGTGTGCCCCCTAAATAGCCGCACACCCATTTCAACCGCAACCGCGGAGCCTCCCCGCCCGCCCTTGATCTCACAGACATGCACGGGCCAATCACCATGTCTCCCCGCCCCGTGGGAATTGCCCTCCCTCCGAGTAGCTCGGTCGTTCCTGGAAAATCCACATGTCGGCCGCTGCAGGACCGGACGGACGGCTTGTGATGTGAGGAGGGAAAACCTCCGCTGTACCCCATACCGGTAGTTGTTACCGAGCCTTGAAGCTGGGATGTATATAAATATGCTTGGCCAATGACATTCTTGTATACTACATGGTCGTCCTCAACATCACTCGCGACAAGTTCATCACCAGGAGTCACAACGATGCTCCCCTCACTCTTTGTCTCGCTTCTTACTCTTGGCTCCCTTGCCAATGCTCAGGCGCAGGTCAAGATCATGGCGCTGGGCGATTCGATAACTGGTAGTCCGGTATGGCCTCCCTCTTCTTACGCAGACCCCATATACCTCTCGCCGTTGCCATCTCCCTGCCTCACTCGTATCATTCTTCATACTGCCTCTCCCATCACCCCTTCGCTTTTTTTTTTTTTTTTTTTTCATTCTTTCTTCCATTCCTACTCTCCAGTCAGCGCTCCTTTTCTTTCTTTCTTTCCCTCCTGTCCTCCGCTCCTTTCTCATCCACCTTATTCCCTCTTCCTCTCCGTGCCCCTTTCCTCCTCAAACCCCCCTCCCCCCTACCTACCCCATACACAACTAACCCAAGACTGCGACAAAACAAAACAGGGCTGCTGGCGCGCCCTCCTCTACCGAAAACTCCAACCCCTCTCCCTCCCCACCAAATTCGTTGGCACCCTCCCCGCCCAAGGCTGCGGCTTCACCTACGACGGCGCCAACGAAGGCCACGGCGGCATTCTCGCGACCAACATCGTCTCGCAACGCCAACTCCCCGGCTGGCTAAGCCGCACGACGCCCGACATTGTCATGATGCACCTGGGCACCAACGACGTGTGGAACAACCGTTCCCCAACCGAGATCCTGGCCGCGTTTAGCCAAATGGTTGATTGGATGCGTGAATCCAAGAAAACAATGAAGATATTAGTGGCGCAGATAATCCCCATGAAACCGAGCAATTGCGCGCAGTGTGGAGAGCGGGTCGTTGCGTTGAATAAAGCTATTTCTGGATGGGCGGAGGGGAAGAACAGTACCGAAAGTCCGATTTGGGTCGTTGATTGCTGGACTGGGTTTGACCCTTCGAAAGACACGGGGGATGGAGTGCATCCGAATAATGGTGGGAATGAAAAGTTGGCGAATTCCTGGTTTGATCCGTTGGTCAGGGCGATCAGAGGGTAATGAGAGAGTCAAGAAAATGTATATTTCTGTCAAGATGGTACACTACCTCGGTAGCAACATAAGATCCCTTCCTGAAAAGCTTCTCCACCGAGAAACAAAAACCTCTAAATCCGTCCTCCCCCTATGGTATAATATGGCGAATTAAACATTGCCCAGGGAAGCCGGCCTGGACCCTAGAATCTAACCTAGTAATACATTACTTCGTCATCATAAAATCCGTCTCGTCAAACTCGTCCAAAACGTATTCTCCAAGCTTTTCCAAATAGAAGTCAAAATTCCCATCCCAGGTCTTTTCAAAATCCTGCCTGCCATTACTCCTCGCTGTCGTCGTCAACGCCATCTGAGCGCGCTGGGCCGTCCGTCCACCGCCTAAAAGCCCTCCTGCAATCCGCCGCCAAACACCCCCCCGGGTTGTCCACCTGTGCCGTCAACACCAATCCCCCCGCCAACCCCGTAGGCTCCCCAATCGCCTTGGCCCACGTAGCCGCCGTGGTGCTCATGTTCCTCGCCAACAACGTGCATTCCGAAGCCGTTGTGACCCATTCCAACCATTGTGCCTTCAAACATGCCCGATGGTGCTTGGGTGTGCGGCACCATCATGTCAGGCATTGTCTTGCTACAGCTTGGACAGTACATGTTTGTGCAAGGGCCCGGTGGGTGTGCCTCCACCAAGGTCTGCGCCGAATCACGGTTGGCGTTGGCAGAGTCACGCACCCAAATCGAAGTGAGGGATGACCGAGGGGTAGAGCCGAGGAACCGAGCAGAGGCACGGATGGTTGATGAATGGCGGGGGTCGGATGTCGGAGCATTCGGGTCGTGTTGCATACCGTCGAGCCGGGGCTCGCCCGGGGTGGGCGGTTCCGATGGCAGGAACGGAACCTGCTGCGCCATCGAGGTTGCTGGGTACGCTGGGGCAGTGGCTTGCTGCTGCGATGGAAGGCCGGGGCTCGAGGTCATGACGGTGTACGGAGGACCGTAAGGGGAGGACACCTGCGGGTACTCCCAGTGTTGTGGGTAAGACGGGCGCGGGTTCAAAATTGGGGGGTTCGGTGGCAGGGATGCGGGCGGCTGGGTCGTGGGCATCGCCTGGGTTGCGAGGATTGGCACACCGGAAGGTCGTCTGAGCGAGGAGCTCGGTGTTCGATTCTGAGGCTGTGGCGTCCTGGCTTTCTGAATCGGGATTGGTATCTGTGTTTTGGCCCCGACGTCCGAGCGTCGAATTCTCTTCGGGGGGTTCGTCCTTCGGGCAGCCGAAGCACCAGAAGCAGAGCTTTGGTTAGTTGACTCGGGACTGTCGTCTCGAGCGACGGCGTTTGCGGATGCCTCGCCTGTCGGCGCAACAGTGGGTGTCAGGGCTGGTGAGGGTGGGAGGAGCTGTGAAGTCCCGACCCAGGCGTCGTCTGCGGGTGGGTGGATGGTTGGCACATCGGGTTGTGAGAAAACCTGGGCAACTGTGCCGACAAATCTCTGTTCCCAATCCTGGATCACCGTCTCAACCCAGAGATAGATCGACCGCGTCGTTTTCTCCAATCCTTGCTGAATCTTGCGCTCCATGTCTGCCTCCGGAGCGGAACCCTCCAGCACGTAGCGATACTGCAGCTCGAGAAGATCGGTCAACTTGGACAGGAACTTTCTAGACTCGGCAACAAAGTCAAAGACTTCCATGACGGGGACGAAGGTTGGATCGGGGACGGTGCGGTCAGCCGGAAACAGGAGCTTCCACAACGAGATCCAGTTGTCGATCTTGAGCTTGAGGGTTCTAGCCTCAAGCGACATGATGATTTTCTGGGTGATTCCGTCCTCCGGATCCGCACCGCCCTGGTCGAATGTGATGTGACACACGTCTGGTTGCCTCAGATGGTCGTCCAGTTCGTTTTTAGTTGGGAAGCCCTGGAAACACCGAGGGCAGGAAAAGGGTCCGGCATTCCGCTGCACAGGCGGGTGGTGGGCCCGAATATGTTTTCTGGAGCGGCGCGTCAGCAAGAGACACATTGGCAAAGTGAGAGAAGACATACTTAAGCTGTGACATGTCTGCAAAGGAATGTGTAGCGCAGACGTAATATTCTCGAACATTGAAGCGACGGGGGTTGCGCTTTCGATAGGGGCAACTGAAGTTGGAGCTGTTGCTGGCCTTCCCGGGGATGCGCGGCATTCCAGAGGGCATATTCCCCTCTTCGTCCCTCCGTCCGGCATCCTCTCCGTAGTCGTCACCATCATCGTTTCCTCCATCGGCCTTTCTCTTACCCTTGCCATTTGCGTTGTTTGGTGGAGTGTTGTGGCCGTTGAAACCGCCGTTGGGCGACGAGGATCCCTGGTCCGGGCCTAGTGCAGCCTGTCGAAGAACGCCTTCCTCTGCCGCTGTCCATAACTCCCGAAGGTAGCGCTGTGTGCAGTCCGAAACCAACAGAGGCGCCGGGCACTCGTCCACTTCCTTGCCCCAAAGCGACCTTAGGACCCAGCTTGAAATCTCGTTGACGACCTTGGTCTCGTCGTGGACCACATCCTCGCCTTCGCAGTCGCTGTGAATCGAGATGGGGGTGGGACTGAAGGCGGGGCTGGTCGTCGGGACGAAGTGGGCCCCTCGGGTCGGCGTCAAAGAATCCAGAAACACCACGTCATCCACATCCGAGTCCTGGTCGTAGCTGGAGGCGTACTTGGTCACCTCTTCCAGCAAGAGATGATGGGGGATGGCGTCGACCTCGTAGCGATTGGTCCGGGACACACGTGATGCCGGGCGGCTGCATTCCGACTGCGTGTTCACACACGTCGTCGAGGACAGCATCGAGTCGATTGAGCCAATGCCCCGGTGATGTTTCCGGAACGAGTCAACCGACGGCACATCGTCGCCGTCGAGCGTCTTGGAGCCCACCTGGGGCGTGGACGCCCTCGAAACATCGGCAGAGTCACATGGCAAATGGCGAGTCGACTCGGTGGGAACGGCCAGATAGCCCGAAGCTGGCAACGGCGGACAGGCAGCAGACGCGGGAGAGTCGGCCAAGGTTGGACTGCTGGGGGCCGTGGTGCCCGAAAGGGACGTCGTGTCGATGTGGTGGTGGTGTTGATGGACCTTTGGGCGATGAGGGATGGCGATGAGGGCAATGTCGTTACCCAGCTTGTGTGCTACACGCGAGGGCACAGGATATCTGGCGCCCCGGCTGGGGGACTCCATCTTGCTCCCGGCGTCGCACAGAAAAAGGCGACACAACTAGTTGAGGACACACACACACACGCGCGTCGGCGAGCAGCTCGTCCGGGTCTCTGTCGCGGGAGTCGCGGGTCTCACGCGCCAGCGGCCCGGCCCTGGCAGAGACAACGTCGCGGTGTGTGCGACAAGCGCCGAGCGAGAGCGGGAAACGGGAAACTTGAAAAAAGGAGCGAAGTAGAAACGAAAAAACCCGGTCGTCGGGGTCAATTGACGGGACTCTGCAAATTGCTCGCGCGGGGAGCCGTCGTCAGGGTGGAGGGCGCTTGCATGAATTGATTGACGACATGGAGAAGAGAAGAGACCATGGGCAACGGGCAATGGGCAACGAGCATGGATGAACAACCCTCCCACATCAGACCCTTCTGGGAGACTGGAGTGCCGCCGACCGAAATTTTGGGAATTGGTCCCAGGGTGTCTTTTCCAAAACGGCCCCGGCAGAAGCCCAGAAAGTGTCGCGTTTCCTGAGCGCCCCGAGCGCTTCGCCGCTTGCTTGCCAGCCACTGGTTTTTAATTTCGATCATCGGCCGGCGATTGGTTCAGGCCGGCTAGGCCCTCGCCTCCCCTTAACCTCGCAGGCGGCAGGCGCGATCCTTCCCCTCCTTCCACGAGCGGGTGGCAGGCGACCCGATTGGGAAGCGAACGACCAGGGGCTGCCGCACCTTCCCAACCCGCCCAACCACGGCCTTATCGATAGCGCCCCTGGGCGGTCCGATGCCGAACGGCCAACGACGTGGGCAACCCTGACCCATTCAACCCCCCTTCTCAATGTGACAACGCCTGGGGAAGAAACAAGGTGTTGAAACGACGCAGGCCAATCAGTTTTGGTGGTGTTGATGAGAGCGTTCACAAGGCTGGAGACAAGAAACATGGTCTTTCAGCCGGTGCCGACTTCCATTCCAGCTCCGACATCATCCAACGGGTTTGGTCAAGGCTCTGGATCTTCAGGCCCAGGCAATAAGACGGAAAATACGAGGATATGCGACCTTTGGAATTGCAAACGTGGTCGCAGCCCTCAGATGCTGTCTTATTTGAGAGGACGATGGATCCAGAGCCCCAGATCTTCCGATCTCCGGATCCCCGCCAAGAACGGGACTACCCCCCATGATGTTCCGGCATCGGTACCCGTTATATCCACCGAGGTGAACATGGAGTCTTCCGTTGTCCCCTTTTCTCCACCACTCATGGGGTCCTCCACTTGTACCGTTTCCGCGGGCTCTGACGCAAGAGTTGTACTGTTTTCGACATACGCTGGCGCTCGCTCATCGATAAATTTCACCGTCTTGGTGTTGCAACTGTTTTTCAGCATTGCGTAGCTGCCGGGGATACTTTTGTATCCGAAGTCCCTCATCTAAAGACAGATTTCCCGACGCGATCGTGGACATATCTTGCCATTCCCCAACCCAAGGGCGTCAAAGTAAGGCAATAAAGCGCAAAGCATATCCACACCGACCTCACACACCCTCCACCCAACAAAATCATCACTTCCCACCCCAAACATGCCCAATCCACCCCTTCATTCCCCTCATCGCCGGCCCATCAACCCCACCCATCGCCTCCATAGTAATAAAATCATGTCCATACCCCTCCAAAACCTCCAACCGCACATCACACTTGCTCTTCTTTCTCAGCCTCTCTGCATGCTCAACCCCCTCGTCCCTCAACGTCTCCGCCTCACCAACGGTCACACACACCTTCCCCACAACCCTCTCCATCCCCGAGACCTCGATCAGCTGTGTTGGATATCGCCGTTCCGGGGCGAGGGTGTAATCCATCACGGCGACTGCTACATCTAATGCTTCAAAGTTCGAAGTCGAAGACAAGCTCTCAACAAGGGCACTAGCCCAAAACAGATGGGCGGGACCCAAAGGCATGTAGAATGCGCCGCCGTGGAGGAGGAGAATGAACTTTTTGGCTGTGTGACGGTTGCCGACCCACAAGAGGCTCGCCCCGAGAGCTGAGGGGATGGGTTCGACATCGATGTTAGAGTCGGGGTAGAGCTTGGATTGTTGAAATATCCATGAGCGGTATGTGTCGATGCATGTGGGGAGGAGAAACTGAGCTTGACGGAATGAAAAGACTTCGAGGATTGTACGAATGATGCTTCCGATGGCGAAACCGCTTATTGACGTGTAACCGCGGCTTATGGAGATGGCTGTGCAGCGGATCATACTGAGTGAAGATCGTAGTGGTCCTTTGGCGTGTCAATAACTACTTTCTTAGAGCATATCTGTGAGAACAAACCTAGGAAAAAGAACCGGAGAGCCAAGTCGGCCTTCTCCGTAGCGGAGAGCTGGGGCTTGTTGGGATATGGCTGTGACTGTCAGTTCTTCTGTCTAAGGTATTGGTCGTCGGGGGGGGGGGGGGGGGGTCGAATACCATTATTCAAAGTCTGAGGGTCGAGAGCTGATATCGGGGACGGGAGAATGAGATGCTGTCATGCCAAATATTTGCGAGAATAATTGAGAGTCAACGGAACCCTTTGGACCCAGCTCCCCCAACTCTCTTATCAGATGCATTACACTGTGCCGGGCAGTATTAGCTTCGAACCGCTCGGGCGACAGACGAAGACCACTTCGCCTTAACATCCTGATGCGATCAGCCGCTTCCTTGGGCTCCTTCACCAGTGCCAGATTAACTAATGTGCTCGTCAATAATTCCCGACTGTTGCGTGAGTCAGATGTTGCTGAATCATCGGGTAGTAGTCCGTATTTAGGAGGAGTTGGGCACATGCTGACAGATTGAGCCGATGACTGATGAATCGCCTTCGCGGAGAAGCCACCCACCACCCACCGACTCCCAGATAGCCACATTTAAATGTGCCTCGGAGTGCATGCAGAATTGAGTAGTCCGTTCCGCGCGAGTTGGACTCAACTCCGGGTCACGGGGAACTTTGTAATAACTGTCACCATCAGCTTTCTTCTGCCCCCCGAGACTTGAAAAGTGCGCTGTCTAAAACCGTGGTCCTTATAGCCCCCCTCCTCCCACAATCACTCTTGATCCCGCCGAAATCTTTTGGCTTTGAAGTGGAGTCCGTCCTTTCGTAAAACGTCTAGGACAAACCATGAACAACACAGAAGCAGCCAAATCGGAACCTGCAAGCTACAGTCAGTTTGCTTGCATCGGCGCAGGATTCTCCGGGATATGTTTTGGGGCGACCCTGAAACGGTGGTACGGCATCAGCGATGTCCGAATTTTTGAGAAAGAAACAGAGGTTGGAGGTACCTGGGTCATTAACCAGTATCCGGATACGTGCCACCTAGCCCACGGAAACACCAACAATATCGGAAAACTTACAAAGAGCCACAGGGTGTGCATGCGACATCCCAAGTGTCCTTTATAGCTACTCCTTCGAGCCCAACTTGAACTGGTCCAGCACGTGCCCTCCCCAAAAAAAACTGTGGGCATATTTAAAGAAGGTTGCGGTGAAGTACGACGTTATCGGCAGAATATCCTTCAACACCCGTGTCCAAAAATGCGAATGGATCGAAGATAAGTCCCGGTAGAGAATCTACGTCAGGGACCATGCTGCAGGACGTTCCTATGTCCACGAAGCGCAATTTCTCTTCAGCGGCGCCAGTTTCATCCACGAGCCCAGGAATCTAGACGTCCCTGGAGTGGAAACATTCAGGGGTCCGATTGTGCACTCCGCCCGGTGGAAAAAAGACCTTGATCTCCAGGACAAAAGGGTGGCCGTTATCGGTAACGGCTGCTCAGCGTCTCGGGTCGTTCCTGCGATCCTGGACAAGGCCCAGAGCATCAACCAAGTCTTTAGATCTAAGCATTGGATCGAACCCCCTATTGAAGTTCAGTATCCCCTTTCCCCGTTTGTGTTTCTCGCAAAGCACGCACCTTGGACCCAGACGGCCTACCACATGACCAAATACGGCTCCTGGCTACGCGGACTGTTCACCAAGTCAACCGACAAGTATATGAGGGCCACCGCACCTGAAAAATACCACGACATCTTGATTCCAGACTTCGATCTCGGTTGCCGACGAAGGATTTACGACCCTGGTTACCTTCAACCCTTGCATTCCGACAAGATCACCTTGACGAATGAACCCGCGCTGGAGATAACTCCAGAAGGTGTCCGAACAAAGAGCGAAGTGATCGGGGCAGATGTCATAATCCTCGCCAACGGGTTCAAGACTGGCCAGTTCTCGGTTGGGATCGACGTGGTTGGACGCAATGGTGAGGCCCTTCATGAGCACTGGGAGAAGTTCGGCGGCCCAACTGGGTACAACTGCACTGCAGTCAGCAGCTACCCCAACTTTTTCTTCTCTGCGGTGAGTACCGTGAATGATACCCCTTCGATACAATGTGTCTTACTGTGTCTAGGTCCAAATTCGGGAACCGGCCACACCTCCTTGATTTCTGCCATTGAGAACCAAGTCAACTTTGCGCTTCGAGTAATCAGACCAGTTCTTGAAGGCAGGGCATCCTCGGCGGAGCTGAAACGTGAGGCAGAAGAGACATATACCCAGCAGTTGCAGCAGGATCTCAAGAAGAGGGTATGGGAGACGGGGGGTTGCCCAACCTGGTATGTCGAGACCAGCGAAATGACTAGCGATTCCTAGAACGCCATGATGTATCCGTGGTGGCAGCTGTATTACTGGCATCGATGTGTCTTTCCGACATGGAGCGATTGGAGCTTGAGAATATGTATGACTCCTGCACAAGACCTTGCATGGGATGATCTGCTGATATGCTCGACAGGACGACACAAACTCGGCGGTGATGGTACTGAAAGATCTTGTTGAACAATTAGACGGCAGTCTTGTATTGGCTCAGCAGGGTGTGACTGGCCGGTAGTGTCTGGCGGGGTAGAAGGTTTTAACCGCGGGGGAGAAATAGGAAGGTGGGATGTAAGAGGTCGTGCCTTCTCCATGAAGCTACTCAAATAATACACGACATGTGGGGGTTTGCCCAAGAGAGATACCGAATTTCATTTCGTCGTCTTCGGACAATTCTCAACCAAATCGTCTAATCCTTATGCCGCCGTGGAAGGAGGCTTACGCTTCAGCATTCCTATCGTCCAAAACCAGTAACTACTAGAACTTGCTTACACACCATGGAATTCGAGACAGGAGAGGATTTGCTCGCACTCAAGGAGTTGGTTCAAAGAGAATGCTCCGAAGAAGCGACGACGCGCCCACCAGCCATGGACGTAGCCGCATATGCCAGATGGAACGGCTTAACCGTTGACAGTCTCGTCGATGCGTGGCCGCCAACAAGTGACGATGGTAGACAACTCTCAGCGAGCATTGATCCGGTGGAGCCCGGTGAGACCTATGAGCTCGAGTGTCTCGAGGAGCCCCTCTTTTATCCCATCATACCCCTTCCAGAACAGCTACAGGTGCCAGCTTCGTCGATTCAGTTCATACATCAAGCTTGCCATCGGCCGGACGAGCAGGAGGCCTCAAAGCTCATGCTGGAGCTATGCCTTCCGGAGACCAACTTTAAGAGAACCCACAAAATGGAGCTCATGGCTCTCCGCAGCGACCACGAGTCTGATTGCAGCAGGCTTCGGAAGCGGATCCTCAGGATGAACACCGTCGACCTACAACCACAAGTTCTACTCGAGCACGCCGACTTGGCCGCCAAGGATGGACTCTCATTCCCCGTCGATGTAAAACGAGGAGACGACGCCATCATGGCCTCTGTGGAAAAGGAGTCACTGGAACTCGAGAAGGCATCGGTGGCATTCCTGGTCCGAAGCCTCAAAGTTGAGTTCAACGAGAACGACAAAGCGGACCTCCTCGGCAGTCTCTCTACGTACACAGGGGTGAGACGATCTCAACCCGTCTTCTTGTGATGGTTCCAGAGACACTGACCGGTGGCACAGGTGAGAGCTCGTGAATACCTGACACCGCCACTGAGTCCCGAGGCCGAGGACATACCGGACTACTTCATCCCAGCCGCATCCGACTGCGAGATCCCAGCGCCGAGCGAAGTCGATTCCCGACTGTCCGAGGACATTGCAGAAGCCGAGACAAAAATCTTCGCAGAGGACAACGCTTTCTGGAACGCAGCCGCCTCGAAGACTCCGCGATCTCCGGAACGATACGATGATCTCGACATTGCTGGACTCATTAAAGCAGGAGAGCTCTCGGCACCGAGCTTGAGCCCGCTGGCCACCCCCCCGAAGCATCTCCCGCGCGATCTCAAACTAGATGTGCCTCTAATTCTCTCTGATGACTCGTCAGGTCATGACAAGCCAGCCCGAGTGCTCGATCCGAAAGACCTAGCTCAGGCCAGGGCGTTGGTCAACAGCAGTGACCCCATCACGGGCGCCGATGAGCAACTCGCGGACTTCCTACAGGGGAAAGCGGTGAACGCAATGCGGTCGGCAGAGCAGGAGAGTCTGGAACCACTCGACGCACTGGCCAGGATGCCTGTCCCTGTCATGGACTTCACTCTTCCGCACCCCGAGTGGGCGCATGTCCTATGGGAGCCACAGGCCATGTATCGTTGGATTCGAGAAAGATCCAACGTGAACTGGCAAGGGCCTAAATGGGCGTATGGAAAGGTTAGCGACAAGTTGAGTTGGGTTCCGGTGAGGTCGATGGCAAAGCCATTCACTCGCATTGAGACCATCGAGTCAGCCACCCTGGAGAGACTTCTTGAAAAGCCGAATAAATGGGGGATGCTGAAAAGCAGTGACTTTGTCGCTGAGCCACGCGGCTTACTTGTCTTCAGACAAGTGAACAATGATGATAGTGAGGCTGAGGTGGGGGATGACGTCTTCGAGTTCGCCGCTACCGATGCAACGCGGAAGCCCGCTCATAACACCAGGGGTCCATCGCTGCGAGGGGGTGATCGAGCGCACACGCCCATTCAGCCTGGTAACCACCAGATGGTTCACCGGCGCTCCACGGTCCGTGAGGAGTTAGACAAGATGATAAGAACAAGGAAACGATCGTTGGACGAGATGGTGTACCAACAGTTGGCACGCACAGCCTCTGCCGGCCAGATGCAACCGCTACCCGACTTTGCGTCGACCGACGTGATCGATTGCGAATTCCTCCCCTCAACAGACGTGCTACGAGGTTACGCCTACGAGTACACCGACTTCAAACCGCTCGTGGCCAATTACCTCGAGATCAATGCCCCCAGGAAGAAGGCCAAACTCACCCACACCGCGTTCTTTGGGCCGCCGAGTACACCCACTCCCGCAGGCGCCCAGCAGCAGTTCACGGCCATCGAAGTAGCTAAACTGATGCCTCCTCCGCCAGTCCCGGTCCCTGCGGTAGCCCCGGAGATCCATCCTCCTCAGACGCCTCCCCGGGCGATTGTCTCTGCAAACATATCCCCGATGTTCACCACTGAGCTCAAGCGTTTCATCCCCAGCATCGGCTTGATCCAGCGAGACCACGGCAAATACAGACCGCGGGACTGGGTGCCAGGGTCGTGCTCACCAAACATGGACGAAGCGGACCTCATCGTCTCCCCAGCGACCGGTATCCTGATGACAACGCTGGTAAAGCTCCGACAGAAGACACTGCCCGGCACAATCGGCCAGTTCAACTACCGAAACGTTGTGAAGAATGTCGCCGAGCGGTACGAGCGTCTTGTGATCTTGGTCTCCGAGTGCAACAAGCACAGCGAGACCATGAGTCCGCTTGGCCAGTCCGACGCCAAGGCGCTCGCCGAGTTCCAGGGTTTCGCGGCGGGGCTGGACACAGAGATACACTTGTGTTATGTTGGCGGTGGGAACCAAACGCTTGCGAAATGGGCCGCAGCCGCGATTTGCAAGTACGCAGCCGAGGGAATGGCGGTGCAAAACCTCTTGCTCCCCATTGAGACTGGTTGGGAGATGTTTATGTGCTTGGCGGGTATGAATACGTATGCCGCTCAGGTAGCATTGGCGATCCTAAAGGTTCCGGACGATGATAATGGCCCGGCTATAGGTCAGGGAAGATTGTATGGGTTGCCGTTGTTTGTGACGATGACGCGGGAAGAGAGGGTCGCTAGGCTAGGGAAGTTTCTGAGAGGCGAGAAGGTGTTGAACAGAGTTAGCGAGGTTCTTGATGAGCCTTGGGGCCAATGTGCCGTGGGCAATATGGGTAACGTTTTGTAGATGCTGCCATGTTCGGTGGAAACTGGGATCTACGTGGCGTTTTGAGACATGTTGTTGCAAGAGATGCTGAGAGTAGTTGGGCATCCTGTGCCGCCAATAGAGGACCATTGTTGATATTTCGAAAAGACCCATATGCGTCTCTTGCAACTGGTACGATTCGGCAGGCATCAAACCTCAGGGGTCTGTTCTGTCGTTTTCGGGTTACTTGCCCCAATATTCCAGACCTTAAGACTCGTCTCCTCAACTCTGAATGGGCGCCTCCTACCGCTCTCAGACTCTGAATCCTCGTGACTGGAATCATCAGAGCTATCAAAACCGTCAGAACTCTCCGACTCCGACTCCTCACCCGGCACAACCCAAGACCCCGAACACGTCGCAACAACCGACCCACTCATATGCATCACCGCACTGCCCACAGCCGAACCATGAGCCTCCCAATCCCAAGAAGGCGCCACACCCCCAAACTCATTCCCAACACCTTCATACACCACCACGCCGCCAGTCCGTGTGCCAGCCCATACCTCAAACCCGCCCACTGCATCCGTCCCAGGGAAAACATCACAGCTCAACCGCTGATTTGTCTCACCGTCTCTCCCAGTAAGATGCGCAAGCAACTGATTCGTAACTCTGATATCATAAACCAACATGCCCGTTGATCGTCGTTCATTCACAACTAAATACCGCCCGCAGGGAGACCAAGTTGTCTGCACAACACCCATACCGCCAATCCCAGCTTCGGCCGCGGCTTCCGCTACGTTCCACGTCGCAACGCAATCGCCCGCTCGTTGGAGATCGTAAAGACCCATGTTTCTCGTCCAGGTACCCGCAGCCAGAAGCCCCGCGTCGCCTTGTTCGCGGGACTGCGACGCCAGCGCGGCAACAGCCCCGCGCATACCGATGCCGTTGCCCTTGCGGATGTGGCGGGTCGATGGGATTGTCGCGATGGACATGACTGGTTCGCTGTTGATCGCATCTGGTCGGGATACATCAAACAGGGCGATAAGGTTGGTGGTGCCGGCTACGAAGTGGGTCCCTGGCGCGGGCCATATTAGGGAGGCGATGGGGAGGTATGCTTCGGTTTCGTGCTTGACGAGGCGGAAGCTGGCTAGGGGTTTTGGTTGATCAGGGACTCCGTCTTCGGAGGGTGGTGCTGGGAAGGCGTAGTGGAGATGGATGGGGTGATCTGTGCTGGCGGTGAGGATGGTTTGGGTGGAGAGGTTCTCGAGGGCGAAATAGGGGCATGGGGCGATGGCGCTGCTTGATTCGGGGAGGATGAGCGTGCTGTGAGGTTGGAGTTGGAGTGGTTCGGGGTGCAGTTCCAACAGAGTTTCTGGGAGGACGTATGAGGAGATGCGGTTTGAGTAGGATGAGGTGAAGAGGGTGGTCCCGTCTGCTGACCTGTTTGCAGTGTAAGTGGTGGGGAGAGGGGGTTGGATGATGAATACATACCACTGCACGCTTTTGAAGAAGGATTCTTGGCTGTATGACGGGTATCCCTGGTCTTTCGGTTTGGATGGAATCAACCCATCAGGTTCATCTGCCGATGCTAATAGTTTTATTGACGGTGTGTTCATCTTGCAAGGCAGCTCAAGGTCTGAAATGATGAAGATTGTTGTGAGGCTCTTGAGGATGCAAATCCGTTGTCGAGTGAGCTGTTAGTGATGACGGTGTTGAAAGTATCGTACTGTGTGACCTTCGGTGAAAATGACATTGACCGGCGAAGAGTCTAACAGGCCTCGGCGCGCTGAGACCGTGCCTGACGCTAATGCGGGGTGTCCACTGCCAGACCCACATAAGCTTCCATCCGGCAGGCACCGTTGCTGCACCTCTGACGTTGCGCTTGACGGCTTCCACCTGACGACTCCTCGGAACGCTTCTACTTCACTACCACCAAAGCTGTTGGGCCTCTGATTGCGTCTCCGGAACATACACCGTTGCGCGCTTTGGAACAGGTAGAGTTACCTGCTCCAAAGTATCGCAGTCGTTGTCGTCGTCGTTGTCGTCGTCGTCGCGACAAACGACTCGCCGACGCCAGCCGAAGCCTCGCGAAGGGCCCCGACCCGACACCAACCCGCTCAATACCTCTTACACTCGAAGATTCGATATTATGGAGGCCTTCTTCAAGGTTAAGGAGGATCTCTGCGAGGAGCTCCGGGACCTGAGCGTTGTTAACCTCATTGTCTCGATGTGGGTGTCGCCTTGTTGTGATTCAAGTGGCCCCAAGCACAACTGACCGCGACCAGCCTAATCGTAATAGGAATGCTCATTAGCTATCTCCCCCAACACGTCCGGATCATCAAGCGAGGTACCTCGGAAGGCATTTCGCCGTGGTTTGTGCTGCTTGGCACCACATCGGCCACCTCGGCATTCGCGAACATCCTGCTTCTTCCGCAGTCTAGACAAGATGTTGCTTGCTGCAAGGAGCTCGAGACGTTTCACTGCGTCGCCGGTCTGCTCGGAATTGCCCAACTGGGTGTTCAGTGGATCTGCTTCTCTTTCATGTGGGTAACCGAGTATACTAAGTACCTTGTAGTGCTGATGGCGACTCCGCAGTTTCGTCCTCTTCCTCGTTTTCTTCCGATACAACCCCGCGAACGATCCCGATAACGAGGAGCTTGAAGATGCTGATGAGCAGAACCCGAGATGGCAAACAGCTCTTATGGTAGCCTCGCTCACTCTTATACATGGCCTTGGGGTGATTGTCATCACTGGGATCCTGACGACCGTTGCCCCTGAGAAGCTCTCGATCTGGGCGAATTCCCTCGGCGTCATGGCTGCCATGCTTGCTGCAGTGCAGTATATCCCACAAATATGGACGACATACCACCTCAAGCATGTGGGAAGCCTGAGCATCCCCATGATGTGCATCCAGACCCCTGGTGGATTTGTCTTTGCGGCGAGCCTCTTCGCCCGCCTCGGCTTTGCTGGTTGGAGCTCGTGGGGTATCTTCGTTCTGACGGCCACCATGCAAGGCATTCTTCTCTACATGGCCATTCACTACGAAATTGTGAATCGCAACAACGCTGCCAAACATGGTCAGGTTCGTTCCCATCTCCACGCTAACGGCTTCGATGATGATGTTCCTGGCCGTTATGAAAACCATCCTGAGCACTTTGCTAAGACACCTGAACAGCTACAGACAATCCTGGACCGACAGGAGAGTGACGCTGCGGCCGAAAATGCGCCTCTCCTCCGACCTGACGGTATCGGCTCTCCCCAGCGCAACTACGATACGAACCAAGGGTAGAAACCCAGCGAGTCGCATGCGAGGCGCCGCCGACACGAGGATATATATCCGAGCTTTATATACTCAGACCTCTGAACTGTACCAAGTATAGGGATACCCAATCAACCTGTGGATATTGCATCTTTGTGGGACACCGGCGTTCATGGCAAGGAGCAAGGGCACTTTGCGTCTTATTTGTTGAACTCTCATATTCGGAGACGGGAAGATTCCTCCGAGCCGGCATACAGTACCGAACGGGGAAGCCGGAAAGCGTTGTTGGGGGCAGCGCGCACAAGTTGTATTTAGGGCGTTTCACCAAGATATTTGCATTTTTTTGGTTGACCGGAATCATAAGATTCCATGATCTGTGCTCCAACCATTGTTCCAGCGACGACAAGCTGGCGTGCAGCTGTTGGGATCAACTTCATGACAAGGTATCCCTGGCGAGCATGAAGACATCAGGTATTCTCGCAAGCAACTGGCCTTGGTCTTGGTCAACAGCGAGCTGAAACGGTCCCCAAAAAGAGGGAGAAGGGTTAGGGTTCCCCCTTTGATGCGCGCCCTGACCTTCTGCCTGCTGCATCGCCAGATCTCAAACACCCACAAGATTCTCAACTCGACCGAACCACTGCCACACTCTGTCGGCCGACGAACTCGCCCTGACCCTGTCTGTGGAGATCGGAAGGATCTCGCCTCCTCACATCCTCATCACTGGTATTGGGGTTACACCGACGCTACATTTTTTTTTACAAATAAGCATTTTCTTGCCCTCAACCGTTGTTGCATTCGGTCAGATGTCAAGTTAAAGCTTTCCTGCCGCGTCATCGGCAGATGGTCACAAGCGAGGATAGTTTCGTTCAACCGGTTTGCTCCCTTCTCTCCAGTATTTCGGTTTCCGCACCCTTCTCTGCCGCTTTCCTCTCAGCCTGGCCCCTCTGAGGCTGTCTGGGAAGGCGCGTCCATGCGTGCTTGGACTTGGTCGTCTCCAGATCTGCCCCTCCATTATGCGAGCCCGATCGGATACGATCGGATGCGATGCAGGCACAGACACGGACGCTCATCCCTCTTTCCCTGCAATCACGCAAGGACGCGTTCGAATGGCCTTAGCAAGAACCTTCTATCGACTTAGTCGAAAATCTTGGGCGCTCTAGGGGGGTTTTGCGGGGGATTGTCTGACCACATTCAGGTACTTTCCTGCACGCTAGGGCGCGTTTGGGCTGCACTTTCAGGGACGAGGGTATCTCGATTGTGGGAAAAGCCCACAGTTTGTTTCCTGGAAATGCCCTCGAGTGAGGCTAGACTTCCACGAAGCCGGGAATTGCTCATCGCGGTGCAGTTTGCTTGCATCTAGACTACTGCAGGAACCAGACAACGACCCGGAGTCTTGTCAAACCCTTTTTACACTTTACTCCCTTGGGACGATTCAACCTCCGGCACTGGACATTCAACCGAGCCGCTCGATATCCCTATGTTAATTTTTTGCTCGACCAGCAGACGAGGCATCAGAGTCCAGAAAACGCGTTGCAAGCGCAACAATTGATTGGGCTCAGTTTTACGGTTCTCGCAATGTTCCGGCACGGCATGTGTTCGCTCGGAGGCGAGGGGGTTGTTTCATGACGGATCTATCGAGGTCGCGGGAATGATCGCCTTCCTGGAACACGTCAGTTGAGGCCGTGTCACTACATCGTCTCATGTGGTAGTTTACCCGCCACACCTTGCCCTCTACTCAACGCCCCACGAGTTGTGGGTAGAATAGCCTCAGTCTGGCTGGGGAGCGCATACCAAACTGGGGCCCCGGCATTTCAGAGTTGCTTGGTCGATCACGTCCGGCTTGCAGCCTGATGCGTCGCTAGGCGATATGCGCTGGCACACGTCTTCCAGACGGTCAGGAGACGTTCGAGATCGGGGACGATCAACTCAGGCCTCTCTCCCTCCCTCTTATAATGGACGAGGTGGCGTTTGGCCCCCCGTGTTGAGTCTGGCCTCCTTTTGCTTTCTTTCTGCAAAATCCTGGATTCACTGTGTGACCACACTCCTTTTTCCTTTCTCACATAATGTTTTTTGCTTTCGGTTTGTCCTTCACTCAATAGCCCCTACGACTGGCTCGCACTCTTTAATCAACAACCCAACAACCTACCGACAAACGCTCTCGACGGGCAAGCAATGATGCATCCGAGAAAGCTGGGGTACGCGAGGTCGATGGTGGAGCGGAGACAGCAGGCGGCGTCGCCCTGCCCCAACCGCAACGGCACCCAAATAGGGAGTGCACAAACATTTACACTCTTTTGCGGCACGGACATTGGGGGAAACGTGCTCGAAAGCCTTGCAGCTTTCGATCTCAACACCTGTGTGGATCTCTGCTCGTCATTCCACCCAAGATGTGACGGCGCGTCTTTCGACGGAACCACCTGCCAGCTCAAGGCCAGGCTGGCTCCCGGGGCAGTACGGCAAAACAGGAGACTCGACTCCGCCGTCGGCATCTTCCCCAGTGCAACGTCCAACTGCGGAACGCTCGGGACTACTTCACGAGCCCTGGACCGCAACTTCGACATTAGGTGTGGGACGGTCATTGCCGGGTTTGACCTCGTTCAGAACTTTGCGCCAACACTCCAAGATTGCATGGGGCAATGTGCGGCAACAACGAACTGCGGAGCTGTCTCTTACGACCCAAGTCTCGATCAGGGCTTTAAAAACTGTTATTTGAAGACCGTAGTGTCTGATCCTTCCCTTGTGGTTGCAGATGCACGTGTTGACACGGCGCTGCTCCAGGGGGTCGGCAACGCTTTACCAGGCGCGGGGGGTGCACCGGCGGCCGGAGGGGGCGGCGCCGGGGTCGCAACAATCCCGCTCCCTACACAAGCACTTACCGGTGGCGGCGCCGTCTTCTTCACTCCTCCTGTTGCCACGGGCGGCGCCATCATCCCGATTGCTACTACTGTGTCCGCACCCACGCTGGTCACCGAACTTGTGCCACCATCAGGCTCACCATTCCCAACCCTCTTCTTCCCTGGCAACAGCAACACCGGCGCAGCGGCCACCTCCTCGGCAAACGCTGCTGCACAGGATATGGGCGATGGTGGATCTTCCAACGCCTGGATCGCCGCTCCTGTCGTCGGCAGCGTCGCAGCCATCGCCCTCATCGTTCTCTCATTCATCATGCTCAAGCGCCGACGCCTTGGAAACCGCAGTGGCACCAGCTCGTCAAACAGCAGCACAGACGACTTGCGACCACGCAAGAGCACCATCTCCAGGCCCATGGCAATCTCTAGCTTGTTCACTTCATGGCTTCCTACTTCAGCATCCCGTGGAAACCGCGGTAGCGGTGGCAGTAACTCCAGCCGCGGTCGCATGGGCAACTTCTCCGAAGTCACAGGCAAGCAACCAGCATCAAGGAGCAGCATGCGTACTAGTGTTACCGGCCTGGTGAGACCAGGTATGGCGATGGGAGGCGGTGAGCGTCTGGACGATGTTGAGGAGGGGCGAGAGAAGAGGGAAAGCACACCACAGTATGGTCTCAAGGACGGGAAGATGGAGCTGAGGAACAGTATGAACGGGCTGGGCCAGAACAGATGGTCGTAGTTGGTTGGTTACGAGGTTAGATATCTTGAAAGAGGAGATATGGGCGGTAATTGGGCTGGCGATAGGGAGTTTTTTTTCCATAGGACGTTGGAAGGCGGGCAAAGAAAGACGGTGGGGGATGAACTTCTTCAGCGACAGCATCATGTAAATCATTCTCACCCCTGATACACATTTTCCCGAGACTAGAGTCTTGTACAAATACCTATTTGATTCATCCATCTATCATAATATCAATATTTCTATCTCATTCCTTGCTCCCTGGGACGGTGCTGCTCGTTGGCATTTCATCTTGTTGTCGTGGACCACCCCACTCGGCCTTGATTAGTGAGGAGAGGATGGAAGCTTTCACAGCAGGACCTGGGGAGTAGCGTAGTAATATTGTGTTATCCAACCTACTTACGGACACAGCATCAACCGTGAGGCGATGAGTTCACCTCCGAACCCTGTTGTTTTTTTGCCCTTTTGTACCACACCTTGAGGTTGTGAGATGGCATCACCAGCAGTTTGTACAGAATAATGCCACCATGATAACATGTCCCGGGCTTCTAAATATTTCCCAACGCAAGAAGACCAATAAGACAGGAGTGGAATGCTATTCTATAGTTTTTTGGTCCCCATTTGAAGGAATGAAGCAAGAAATATGCCCATTGCGTCGTGTCAAGACAATGTCCCACCATCCTCGCGTAGTTATTCTGTACACATGCTATGCCCTCCTGAACCTCTCGGTGGATCCCCCCACTGATTGCCTGGGCTTCTCGATGCGTCACGCCGACCAACATCCCAGGTTATCCTCATCCTGGATCATTCCGCTTCCCATATTCCATAACCGCGCAAACTCGTGTGTCATACCATATCAGTCACATCAGAGCCTTACCTTTCGTCATGTCCTTCACTTCCCAGTTCTTACCACACAACCCGTCAGTCTGACACCGCGCGCGCGCGCCACAGCACACCAAACCCCACTTATCTTCAACCTTTTGCTCACTGCCCCAATTCATCCCCCAAACCCCTTTGCCTTGCCCAACAATACAATAACTGAACCCAAACCATGGCAATCACGAAGCTACCCACCGCCCCCTCGGAAGACGGCTCCTCCGTCATCGTCATTCCCGTCTCTTCCGCACCGGACCCCGCCCCCGCGTCGGCGCACAATCGCACCCTCTCAACAACCTCAACCGCAACCCTCGATGTCGAAGCCTGGGCATCCGAGGCCCTCGCCTCCCTAACCGTCTCCCCTGCCGCCTGCGGCACCGGCTCGACACTCTCCATTCCGCTCGACGCTGTCGCGAACTCGTCACCGCAGCTCAGACTCCGCAATGTCCAGTTCGACCCCTCCGGAGGAGGGGCGGGCATCACACCGCCCCGACGGGCTCCGGCTACGCCGGCGAGGAGGGATAGTGTGAAGAGGCGGGAGGAGTTACTTAGGGGAAAGGAGGGGACGAGACAACGGAGACGGTGGGAGAATGGTGCGTATTGTCACGATCGTAGAGAGGATATGGGCTAACGATTGCGAACAGATCACCTCCTCGGCGTACCGAATGCGCAACCGCCTACTCCTAGCGATTGGTTGATTCACCCGACGCATCCGGTGCTGGATACAGTACCCTATGCGATCGCGCAGTACTGGGATAAGGGGTTGCGGGAGCGCGTGGAGGAGAGGAAAGCTGCGTTCGCGGCGACACGGAGAAAAAAGGTTGTTGATGATGAGGATATCGGTAAAGTTCCGCGGGATTTGAGAGCTACGGTCAAGAAGACGCCCGCCGTCAAGTCGTGGCTGAAGGTTCTCGAGGAGCCGGTGCGACAGTTTGTGGTTGAGAAGGGGCTAGCTATTGGAGAGAGCGTGGAATCCGAGGATGATGACGAGGTGGTGTTTGTGGGCAGGAATGGCGGCATGATGGATGCCAAGGAGTTTAAGAAGGCGCAGATTGTTTCCAAGGAGAAGCAGCTTCAGGAGGGGATCGTGTTGGACACGATCGGGGACGACGAGAGCGGACCTTTCAGGTATGTCTTGTCCCTGACGACGATCAAGTATGGTGGTTGGGAGAGTTGTGATGCTGACTTAAGTTTAGGCGCTTTCTTACACATTCTATTTCGGAGTATTACGGGCTCAGCTCCAAGTCTGTCACGGTGGGGAACCCGGCACGGCGCGTGGTTTACATTGGTGTCAAGCAGCCTGGCAAACGACATGCGCCGCCTCTGAGGATGGTCCTCCCGCCTCCGTTGTGGGAGATGTTCTGAGCAGCCCACGAAGATGTTCTGAGCGGTGGACGGCTTTAGTTGCGAGCGCTTGGTCGTGTGGTTTCTACATGTATAAATTGCATATACTGATGGTGAACCAGCAGTGAGAGTAAATGATACACTGATTCTAGTGTAGGGACAATTAATTTGTCATTTCCCTGTCATGCCGATACCCAGCAAGACTTTCGCAGTCTTACTGATCAGTCTCCGGTGACATTTGGCGGGTGCAAAGTCAATCCGAGAGGCGGAGGATTACTACTGTTACTAAGCAGCAACTTCACGGCGCTGAGCAAACCACCCTCTTTACTCCGAAAATGGGGCAACTTTGGCGGGCATCAATATAGTGTCAATGGCATACCACACAGCAACGTCCCGGTTTCTCTTCCGGGGCACACGGTTCACTTCATCCTGGTTTCGCAAATCCAAACCTGGAGGCATTACAGCCGGCCGACGCAGTATGGGAGATTCAAGCACCGACGACCAATTCTTAAACGCCAACAGCATCCAGTTCCGGTACCGTGCGCGCGGCAGCGGCCCGGTCTTCATCGCGCAGGGCGTCGGCTGGGGACCGTCGGCAGCATATCTCTGGAACCTCCTGAAGCCCTTGGAAGCTCACTTCCGGATGATCTACTTTGAGCCCAGAGGAAATGGCCTCTCAAGTCGACCGCAAGACCAAAACCAAATGACCAGCACGGTCATGGCACATGATCTCGAATCCCTCAGAAAAGACCTTGGCCTCCAGACGATACCTGTTCTCTTCGGCCACTCCAACGGCGCATGCATCGCCCTCATGTATGCCTGTCTCTATCCTGAAAGGGTCGATAAGCTCATTTTGCTGTCGGCCCAGATCAACGGCGGCCCGCCAAACGACAACTTTGCGCGGTTTGCAGCAAAGAGAAAGGATGACCCCATCTACGGGCCAGCTCTCCAGGCGCTCATGAATGCGATACAGCACCCGCCGCAGACGGATGAGGTTTTCGCCAAGGCGCTGGGCGGGCTTTTACCTTACTACTTTAATGATGTTAGCAAGGTCGAGGAGCTTGTTGAGCATATGGAGGTTGATAGAGTGCCGCCTCGGGCATGGGCATATCTGCATCAGGGGAAGCTGGACCAGGCGAACCCGTTCAACCATATGGCTGAGGCGGGGAAGGTGACGGCTAAGACCCTCCTCTTATCAGGCCGCGACGATGCTATTTGCAGTCTTCAGCGGTCGGAGGAGTTGCATGATGAGTTGAGGGATTCGCAGCTGGTGGTGTTTGATAACTGTGGGCATTTTCCGGTGGTGGAGAAGCCCGTTGAGTTTTGGGGTGCTGTGAGCGAGTTCTTGTCGATCTGAAAGGTGGGGGTAAATCAATCGGTGGCCTTTTTGCATGTGATTGCCTCTCAGAGTTCATGGATTGCGGGATGCACTAAGCCTGGGGATCTTGTCGGGCAAGACTAAAGAGTGTTCTAGGTTTCGGTTGTCAACATGAATGGTTGAAGAGTTTTCCGGGCTTTCCTTTGGTGGTTGACAGGTCCTCAATGCAACGCAAGATCGGGTTCGCTTCAGGGGTCCCAATGGGCCGGCACCACAAACGGGGTGACGTCACTGGCTGTCCCACAACACAGGAAACGCTGCCGCAAGTCGACGCCACGATGCCGTCAAGCAAAGAAACTCGGAGATGGCGATTGTCTCCGATGAATTCGTAGCCAATCAGGCCAGCCGTTGCGTTGAGGTGGAAGCTGCTGCTGAGGAGGTGGGACGATAGAGTGACGTCATTGAACCCGGAGCTCCTCTTCCTTTGGACGATCGCTCGATGGGTTGCTTTGTCCAGCAGTTGGCTTGCCAGTTGAAACACAAACGGGATGGAAAGAGCTGCAGGCAATTGCGTGCCTTTGGCAGCTGGCGAACTCAGGAGGCACGACCTCTTTGGTCCCAAGTCGACACCAGTGACGTCCTCCATCCGCCCCCCCGCGCCTGCCTGGCTTGTGAGATCACCCCTTTCGAGCTGCCAAAACACTCGTCATCGCTCTCCTCAAAACTCTTTTCACCAGAAACTTCCTCATCGTCTACTTTTCCACACAGCACAGCACATTCTCGTCTGCGCAACCGAGTACACGACTCGAAAGCAAAGTACTATTGACGAAGAAATTAGCGAGCAATGAGGATCGCGACTGCCCTCATTTCCCTGGCTCTCGGGGCCAACGCTGTCTTTGGCAGCTCTTGGTTCTCTAACGCCGGTATGTACACTGTTCCAATCCCTCACCCCGCGTGCAAGGATATGGACACTGACCGCTCGTTACGCAGCTTACAACAAGTGGCATGAGACCGAGCTGGAGCGATGGCTCTCGGATCACGACGTACCCTACCCCACGCCTGCCGACCGTAAGGAGCTCGAGAAGCTCGTCCAGAAGAACTGGGACACATATGCCGTCACTCCGTACAACAGCTGGAGCACCGCCCAGCTCCAGGAGTACCTGAAACTCAAGGGCATTGAGACCAAGGATTCGGCCGCTGCCAGCAAGGACTCGCTTGTCAAGCAGGTGCAAGACGTCTGGTATGAAACTGAGGACAAGAGCCAGTCGGCGTGGACCAGCGTCAAGGACTGGATTCTGGACACCTGGACCGACAGCCAGCTCAAGTCTTTCTGCGATCACCACGGCATTCCTGGTAGGCATGATCCTGCTGTTACTCTTCAGAGTATGAACATCTAGTGCTAAAAATTTGCAGTTCCCCAGCCTCGCAAGCGTGATACCCTTCTCCAGAAGGCTCGTAGCGCCTATGATGCTGTCGCTCAGAAGGCGGGTGAGACCGCCGCTTACCCCGGCAACTGGCTGTATGAGACTTGGTCCGGTATGTTCCAACCATCTGTTCTGATATGATACGCTTGTTTATTGACTGTTGCTCAGAGTCCGACCTCAAGGAGTGGCTTGATACCCATGGAATCCCCGCTCCCCAGCCCACATCTGTAAGTGTCCGCCACTGCTCATCATGGACAAGGCTGACAGTTTTGCAGCGTGACAAGCTCATCGCCTCTGTCCGACGCAATTCCCGCCTCGCTTACCTTCGTATGCAAGAGCAAGCCGCAAGTGCTCAGGCAAGCACCAAAGCCGCCTATGATGCCTTGACAGACAAGATCATCGACGCCTGGAGCGAGTCCCAGCTCAAGGAATTCTGCGACAAGAACGGTATTAACGGTAAGCAAACCATCTGAATCCGACTGAAATGCACTGACAACTCCTCAGTCCCCCAAGGCTCCAAGGTCAACCAACTCCGTGCCCTTGTTCGTAAGCATCGCGCCGAGCTTTTGGGTGATACTGTTTCCGCTAGCGCCGCCTCTGCATTCGGTGCCGCCACTTCCAACGTAGGTGAGGGATATGCTAAGGTCACTGATGCCGCGTCCCAAGCTTCCCAGGATGCCTTCGACAAGGCCATCAATGCTTGGTCTGAGACCCGTCTCAAGGCGTACCTTGATGCCCGTGGAGTTGTATGTGCACGCTTTTAGCTGATTTGTGTGATGATTTCGCTGACAATGCCCAGCCCGTCCCCCACGCCTCCAAGACCGATGAGCTCCGCGCTCTCGTTCGCAAGCACTCTCACAAGGCTGCTTCAGGCTGGACCGCCTGGACCTTCGATGACCTTTCTTACAACAACCTGAAGGAGTATCTCGCTTCTACTGGAAACGAGGCTGCCAAGAAGGCGAGCGAGAAGGCTGGCGCTACTCGCGAAGACCTCGTCGCCGCTGCCCAGTCCGCCTATGCCTCTGCTTCGTCTGCTGGTGGATCTACGTACGCTTCCGCCACGAGCTACCTGGCCAAGGCCACCGACAGCGCTAAGGCTAGCACATTCGAGACATGGAGCGATAGCGAGCTGAAGTCTTACCTTGACAGCTACGGAGTTGTAGGTTCCCTCTTACACCTTGATCTTGAACTGCCATACTTACACTTCATTCCAGCCTGTCCCTCAGGGTTCTACCATCAACGAGCTCCGCGCCCTTGCCCGTCGCCAGTACACGTACTTTAAATACGGTACTTCCAGCCCCTCGGAGACAATCTTTGCTAAGGCCAAGGAGAACGCGAAGGCTACCTGGGATTGGGTGATGCAGCAACTCAACATTGGTGCGGACGCTGCCAAGAAGAAGACACAGGAGGCCAAGGAGAAGGCGCATAAGGAGCTCTGATCGGGTCTCATCTGAGCTGATTTCGCACCGGAAAGTCCGATTTTGACGAATGTACGATGTGAAGGGCCACTGTTCTAAGGAGCTAGGGGCCAGAAGTTATGCACGAATCATGACACGTGGATTGGTGGTTGGTGTGCGAGTCCTCTTCAGGGGCTGAAAGTCTCTTCGGATTGGGACGGAGTTAGGCTGCTTTTATCTGGTTTGGGTCGTCAGTAGCATACCACACCTAGCAAAATTGACATAGATTCCGAATTTTTGCGTTCACTATTTGTGAGGAGTGAATTACAAGTCCGTTTTGTGAGAGAGCCGGCTCCGGCCCGAAAAGAAAAAGTGGGGCAATTCGCTGGGTCCGCGATTGAGGATCGGCGCCGAACTCCGGAAGGAAATGCACAAATCATCGGTGCTCTTCTCCCAATCAGCAAATCTACCATCTTGAGCTGTAAGAGTAAGATTTGCAATTGTGATGCGTATCATCAATAACATTGTAATATTCGTTGCCTTGCCGATCCACGCCAGGGAACTGTCAGTTTGGAAATGGTTTGGTGAAGGAAGAGCAACACATGCCATCTTCTTCGGAAGGGTCTCATCATCGAGTCGGTCATATATCTTCGGAGAATTTACGTCATATTCTCAGCTTGCTCGGCTCGGTCCGGAATGCAGACGTTATTTTGGTATCCAGCCACCGTGTGGCGCAGCGCAATGAGAGTGGAAGATGGTATCATTTCAAACAAGAATATGCCTACTGAACCCCCTTAGCAATGCGGCCGAAACCTCATGCATGTGAATGCCTTCATTATATCCATAAACCAAGTGAAATGCATCCGTTCCGAAGCAAAATGAGAAAACCCGGCGTCGATCCCAGACCATTATCCTTGTCGTACAGTCGTTTCCTTCCGATCCCTGCGCTCTTGTTGCGTGCAACCGTCGTGTCTTGTCGGCCCGACACCATCACCGGCCCGGTCAGTATCCGTAGCTTGACCCGCCGTATCCGGAGTACTGGCCTCCGTAGTAGCTTGAGTCTTCGTATCCTGTGCCGTAGGACGTCGTCGCTTCGGCGTCTTTGAGATAAAAGTCAGTCTTGATCCAAAAATAGGCAAGATCCTCTAAGGAAAAGCTGTTTCAGGGTACCTTACATGAGTATTCGCCCTCATCCTCGTTTGGCGTGTCGTACATCAAGTCCTCGACCCCTGCTCTCATGTCAGAAACCGCACAACTTCATGGCGATGACAATAATGAGAATTCCACTTACCTTGGTCATCATCGTCATCCACAACTGATTTTCCCTTCTTGGACGCCCGCTTTTCGAAGCGGGTGATGTCCTTTGGATCCACGAATCGCCCCCGGAGTGCAAAGCGCGTCTTCTTGGGCGGATTCTCCTTCTCTCGCGCTCGCTTGATCTTGATCATGGCCATGTACTCAGACGCTTTTATGTACTTGGTGTCAAGATTCCATTTCTTGATTTGCGTTTTGTATTGCTTCTCACTAGCGGAAGAGAAAATTAGCAAATAACCAGGCAATCCCGAGGCGAGAGAAACTCACGTCGCTTTGAAGCTCCATGTCTTCTCCATCTCCTTCATGACGTCCTTGAGCTTGTTCTCGTTGTAGAGAGCCGCAATGGTGTCCTTGTAGCCCTCCCAATCCTCGGGCTTCTGTGGTCTGAACATCTTGACCGTTCGGGTGGGTGGGTGTGGTTCTTAGGGAAGGGGATGCGTTTGGATTGTAATAGAAATGGGGAATCGGTAGCCCGAGACGGCGGCGAGAGACTGATGATGGTTCGAGATGAATCCAATTTCCGAGATTGTTGACGAGCCAATATATACCCAGACATCGAACTGCGATGGCCAACCAGAGGGGAGATAGGTTTGAGCCTCAAAGTCAACCTTCGGGTTGAAACGTAAAGACGACGGACGGAGGGTGGCAGGGAGGCAGGCGGTTCGCGTGTGCGTGAAGATGGACCGCAGCTATGTAAGGATCTTGCGCAAGCGGATGTAGTCTGTACACACGAGTTGCAGTGGACGATCGGCGGACGTCGTGCGCGGTTCCTGGCTCATCAAGGGGTGGGCGATATGGGCAGGCGGGCAATAATCACTTTGCCTAACCGGTTTGAAAACCTGTCATCCGTCGTGCGTCGCGAATGACTGAGCCGGCGAATCCATTGGCGAAATCGACTTTGCACAAGTTCCTTGCGTCGCCGCCTGGTCGAAGGGGCTGGAGGGAGGGTACCTCTCGTGCTCAGAAGCACGCCGTAATGGCCCATTCAATCGGGACGGCCCATCATTCCCGATTGCGAGGCACTTGTCACACTCAAGACATGGTGCCATGTTTTGGTGGGCAAAATGGAACTCCGGGGCCTCCTCCCCCTGACGGCTCTCGGCACCTTGAGCGGGTTAACCGCCGGCGCCATCCCCTTGTTGTTGAAAGCAGTGCAGTGGGAACTGAATGATAGGTAGGGGAAAAATATGCGTTCGATTTCCTTTTTCCTCCTCGCTGGTCGCAAGAGCATGGTTTGAATCGCTATCTGTCTACTGAGGAGCCAGGAGACTGCCTGCTCCGCGGCCAGGCCCGAGTCTATTCCGCGGAAAGAAAACATTCTAGCGGCCTGTGGGCCTGTGTGAATCACAGTCATCTGGTTGCACTGATTCTCGTGGGTTCAAGTCGGCTTCGGATGCGGTTTCGCAGGGCAGAGGTCCCGATCCCCTGGCACAGCATTAGCGTCTGCCCTACCATCTGCATGGTGTATGCAGCTCATACCAGAAACGACGAGGAAGCCTAGGTTTCCGGAGCCGCCATGTACGGGTCCGACATGGAGGCTGAAAATAGGTCGAGAGGGCTGGGGTTGGTAGCAGGCGGCAATGCGCGTTGCTCCGGGAAGGGCACGCACGGGAGATCGGTCCCCGGTTGGGCTCGGTGGTGGAGAAGTGACACGTGGGTGGCAGTTGATGCGCCTCGAGGCAGGTAATTCGACAGGTAGAGTGCGGGACAAAACGTCTATGTGGGGTATTTGCGGGTGAAGTCAAAGCATTTGTTTGTTGATGATGTTTGCGTTTCGGGCATTGGCGGAATTAGAGGCGGCAGTGTCTGCATACCCACGCTGGAAGCACCTTCCCTCTCTCAGCTCACCGGCCAATTCCACTTCCACAAATTGCTATCCTCGCACTGCCATCCTGATTGAAAAGAGTACCGGTACTGGCAAAAGCCCTCGGCAGTTTGTTGGGGGCCAGTTTTCACCCTTAAGACGCCAACCACGGCCAGGAAAAGGGCCAATGTTGCTCTCTCGCTCCAAAGACGTCCAATTCAAAACGATGCCTGACTGCAAAGGCTCTGTGACCGAGGCGCGGGCTTTTCCACCCACCAGTTACAATCGCGACGCAAGAAACACACTGAACCGGTTCCAACATTTGCACGCAGCGCACTCGTAAGCGAACGAATGCGATGACGCAGACGCAGCTGCGATAAACAGAGCCTCAATGCACCTCTATCCTCTACCTATCAACAAAATGCCGTCGAAATCCGAGCTTCAACTCATCGGGACCTTTCAATCTCGAGACACCCGAGTCACGCAACCCAGGACGACACGCCGCGTTGCGAATACGTCACGGGCAAAAGTTCCAGACATAACCAAGCCTTATCGCCTAAGGGGACGCCGAACCCAATCAAGACACGGCGTGCTGCTGATTGGCGATTATTGCAGGCAACAACGACATCTCATTTGTTCCGGGCCCATAAATCAAAAACAGCGCCTTTTGAAGACAAGCAGCTGGTTGGCGTCGACCCACCGCGGGTTGCGGTCCGACTAAGGTTGGGTACGTGACATTGGAGCTAACCCACTTTCTTGCTAATTCAATGACTTGGACGGAGGCCGATGTTCACGGGATGACCTTGGACACAAGGCGTCAACAGGCACCCACAGCTGCCTGCCGTCTGGACGTCTTGGCAGACATTCCTGCAGCCCACACGAGAAGACGCAAGTCCCGGACGTTGTTCCGTTTGAAGCCGGAGTCTCGATAAATCCGAAAACACCCGTGGACAGCATCCGGTATTCACCCCACTTATGCTCGCTCGGCATCCGCAGTCCCCTTTTCCCCCGAGAACCATCCCGCGCGGTCTAGCTCCTCTGTGTAACCCACATCCCAAGCATAGCGTTGAGGCTCAGCCTTACAAGGCGGCTCCTCAAGTCCAAGGCACACATCCAGGCAACCCGGGGTGCCGAACGGGTGGAACTTTGGGTTACACAATGGGCACCACACATAAGTACCTTTGAGATGCCCTGCGGTTTCAGGCATCCCGGAATAAGGCCAATAAGGCAAACAATTCTTGTCTGTGTGGGCTTTTTAGACACACATGACACTGGTTTTTTGCTCTATATGGACGGTTCAACATGATGTTGCATTGAGGACGGATGCTTTGCCACCCTCGGCGGTCCGCCCCCTGAATGCGCCGCCGGGCTCGGGATTAGCCCGAAACCACAACCGCACCTGGAGCCAACTGTCGGTGTTGAGGACTTTCGGTCGAATCTCGCAGAGAGCATCGAGATCAGTGGCAATGAAAACTGGAGAAGAAGAGAACTTGCGCGTGGATCGAGGTCAAGTCCGCAATCGGGGCCAACATCCCAAGCAGACCATTGCAAATGAGTCAAGAACCAACAGCACGCCAGTGACCAAAGCATCAATGACCAATAGCTTGCCCTACCAAACCAGCAATGGTTCCACAAACATTAAAAAACCCACGTGCGGAAGCATCTTGGAAAACGAGTGGCATTTGATTCCTGGAACCCCGAGGAGGGTGGCGACTTGACACCACACCACCCCGAAAATTCCTCCTCCTCCTCCGTTCAACGTGGGCCAATCGACAAGATTCCAAACCTCCTCGGCATGACCGAAGAGAAATCACAGGTCTCATTGACTCTACCATGTTCCTCCGGAGTGATTTGTGATTTCACCTGTTGACTCGGAGAGATCTGCCACTCCATCATACCCGTTGGGAGTGATTTGCCCGAAATCAAACCCTGGAGGATTCGCCGAATTCGGAAATCAAAAGTTCCAAGATCACTCGGGGCAAATCCCACAGGGGCAGGAGACACAAGAACCTCCAGGGGATGTCACACAGGTGCCATGTAAATTGATCAAATTTTAGTCCAGGCCCAATGAAATACCTGGTTGGCTTCCACACAAGGAACCCAAGTACTTCCAGGAACGTTTTAGGGAACATTTCAAGACACACTTGGATACAAATCCCAGTACCGAGTCCCGGGGAGACAAGCCAGTTCGGGCAACAGAGTCCCAGGGGATGAAAGGGTTTCCCGGGATGTTCAAGTACCGTTCCTAGCCTCCGAAAAAAGGACTGCGCACCCGGAACTGAGATTGACCATTCAGCAATACCTCGCCAGACACCGCAAGACATCAGATAATTTTCAAGAGCCAAGAGAGATGATTCCCGGTGAGGAAGATAGTTAATTGAATTTAGTCAGAGGCAGTGTATGCAATTCCTGTGTTAAGACGAGGGCATGTTCAGGTACCGCGTAAAGTCAGTGACAACCATGTGAAGTGTTATTCACCACTGAGCCAAGAACATAGCTTGTATTATTACACCCGGTAATAATGCACGTATTTAATCATGCCTTGAGAAGCCAAGAAACTTTCAGAACTTTGAATGGTTCTCCGAGAAACACAAAACCACCAAATAGTCGAGAAGGTTACATGTTTTTTCAGAAACCCAAAAAATGGCATACAGTATCGGGGATATCCCACGCAGATCTGTCGGGAAATAAGCCCAGCAGCCGAGATCACCTCAAGCGGTAGAGTCAACTCGGCTCAGTCTGTGAATTTCCCTTGTCTAAGTATTGAATATTACGCCCCTGCCCTCGCCACCTCCTCGACGAGACTGGCGTAGTAGGAAAACAGACCAGCCGCCTCCTTGATATCCCAGCGATTACCTATCCCAGCCCCTGGCAGAGGGCTCACCCACAGACAGAAAAGGAGAATGATTCTCGTAGAAAGAATATGCTCACAGCCTATCCAAGGAATAAGTATTGTAGGTGCTTTGAAACATCACTTTCAGTAGTAGAAATTTGATCCCTGAATGTATCAGAAAATAAGTCTGCCAGCTGAGACCGATCCAAGCGGTGTCAGCGGGATTTAGAATGTTAATCCCATGTCTTTTGTCACCAAAGACTCGCCATCTTTGACAGATGCTGCTTGTGCCATATACATACCATTCTCGTGATTCTCCGTGCGTTTCATGTCTCATGTACCTGTATATTGTAAGTCTCATTGTTAGATCCTGGCCTTGGCTTTTATTTTGCCTCCAAGACTGGAACGTTTGCGTCATGGGCACATTTACCGTTGGTTGCCTTTCTCCCCATCCCCAACTGCGTCATACCCAAGACTGAAATGATATGGGGAATAGCAACGTGAACGATAGGGATGTTTGCGGATATTCACCCTCCAGTTCAGTCATGAATAGTAGGGGGACGCCTGCATCACCAAAACCTACAGTTTCCCATGCGCGATTACCGTGCTCTCAAAAGAAGTCTTGCTCAGCAGAATACGGACACGCTGACCTGAATTCAAGATCTAAGTGGTACCCCACCTCTAACATAGGGAGTTTCTTAGGCGGATGACAAGACCCTGACGTGGTACGAGTCACCTCGACAAGACAAAAGATCCCATCACGCTCCATGTCAACAGAAACTGCGCTGCTTTTTCCCTACCGAGGGCCGTCTCAATCTTGTTGTTTCAATAACCAGGGGGTAGGCCTGGGTACATTCATGTCTCGTAGCATCGACTCACAGGCGGACATGAAACGTATCATGGCCTCCTCGCCTTCGGGGCGACCAAGAACAGCCAATCCAAATGGCCGACTGTTCACTCCACCAAATGTGTAGAAATCCAGTGGAACACTCGCAATCGGGTATCCTACAAAAAATATCAGCACTATTCATTGGCATGTACAACGCAGGCTACGCCTACCGGAAGCGGTGCTCAGCGAGAAGAAGCCACTCTCCATCGGGGCAACTACAACGTCAAGGCGAAGGTCGTCGAAGATTTTGTCGATCTCCTGTCTCAATTCGACTATACGAGAAATGGCTTCTGAATAGCCCTCACTCAGTTCGTTCCCTGCTCTGAGAGCGCAGCGGAGCCATTCCTGGTCCGGCGCGTTTCTCGGCAAACACTTCTCCACGTTTCGGGAATTGAAGTCAACAAGCGCCTCAAGGTTGCGAATTGGCGAGTCCCACGAAGTGTATTCATCAAAGAATTTTTGCGCTGCTTGTTTCAGCTCGAAGGCTGCAAGATTCGATGATCAGAGGGAGCATATCGACATTATTGTGGGAACGTACCACGCACAATCCATGGCCCGTACGTCCGCCCCTCGACTTCTAACTGTTCCACACGCGGTAATTGGACAGGGCCGATGACGTGTGCTCTGGTCCTCTCAATACACAGTCTCAAGCTGTGGTAGGCATCATGCTTGTCGATCGTCAGTGCATATGATCTTCACGGGATCTCCTTATTGGGCTTCTCACATGCTGCATCCTTGCCTCGCCGTTTCTCCAGGACCGTGGTGACGGTCGCCAGTATTCTGGATCCACAAAGCCAATCCTCATCCCGTTGAAGGTGGGGTTCAGGAACAGAAACGCGTCGAACCTTCTATTCAGACGCAACCCACTCCAGAGTGTATGTCGGTCGACAGCGTCGCGAGCTCCGTCACCGAGAATAAGCTTTGTGACCGCTGCTATGTCGCGTGCGGACCTTGCGATCACTCCTGGACTATCCAAGCTTTGTGACACCCGCCAGTAGCCTTCTTGATCGGCGAGAGTTTTGGTGGGCTTCAGGGAACACAAAGCGTGTCTAGAGGACGGCCTGACAACGTCTCCTTCGATGTCGGTTCCAATGGCAATTATGGCGAACCCTGCAGCAACGCCGGCAGTGCATCCGGTCGAATAGCTGCTGGGGCCGTTTTCGGGATCGGGGGGGTCGGCTATGAACGGGGAGATCGTCCGACCTCCGACGGGAGAGAAGCCATACTTGTTCTGATCCATGTTCCCTCTGTTGCATTCTTAGCATCAGACCCGGTAGGCTCAGATCGATCACGGTAGAGGTAACGTACTTGAACGCACAAAGTTCCTGGAGCGTAGGTAGTTAGCAACTATTATTTAGCAAGAATGGGTGCTCTAACGCTGAGATTGGCTTTTCCAACAATGATGGCGCCGCTGTTTAGGAGCTCCCCGCAGTTAGTCACAGGAGTCGCCAGCGGACACACAGCCCGACAACTCACCCTGTCAACGATGGGTGCGTTCTTTATGATTGTGTTCCCCAAAAGTGCGAAACTTCCCACGCTTGTCTTCATCCCGAATAAGTGGCCGATGGCGATTGAGTCTTCTAGGATAACTGGGATGCCATGCAGAGGACTACGTCTGCGTCCTCTTTGCCACTCGGCGTCCAGCTCGTCCGCTCGCTCTCGAAGTTGATAATGGGGCGCTTCAGAGATGAGAGCTTTGAAGGTGGGGTTGTACCTGCGGATTTGTTCGAGAGTCCGCTCAAGAAGTGCCCTGACAGTGAGAGTTTTAGCAGCAAACTTCTCGCGGACGGAGAATGTGTCGAGGGCCAGAAATTCTTCGTCGGACAGATTGGCCATATTGATGCACGATAAAGTTGACAAGGAACCGAAAAGCTCGGGAATGATTTGTTCTCTCCAAAAAGTCCGGTGAGCGAGGTGCTATGCAGAAAGGAGCACGGTTACCGTCCAGCCCGACGGCCACTTCGAAAATAGCCCAGCTCAAGCAGTAATGTTCCCTGGGAAGGCGCAAGCGGGTTTGATTTCAAACAGTGCGTCGACGTCGTGCTTTCAAACAGGCAGTCACAGGCCATACTACTCCTTCCCACACGTTAACATTACTCGATGTGGGACACGCGATAGATGATAAACGCCATGTTGACCGTCCATATGGCACCTGCTGGTCGAAAACGGGGCTTCATTGTATGTGGTAACTTGGAAGCAGGTGATAGAGGAGACGAGGCATGTAAAACAGCTGTTGGCGTTCAAACCCCTTGAAACAGGGTTCGTTATCTTGGAGAAAAACACCTCTTTATTCTCTTCTCGGCCTTTCGAGGGCGGAAATCAGCGTTTCGCTAGTTGGTAGCGCGTTTAGGTACTTGCTTAACTTGACATACACCTGGCAATGTGCCCAACGAGACGAAAAACCAGATTCCGACCCATGATCAGAGATCCAGGGGTCATCTATCATGTGTCAAGTAACTAAGTTGGAAAGGAGTTAGCATGTCGATGAAAAAGCGACGTGTTATTTGTAAACCATGGAACCAATGGGCGAGAATTATAAGACCGCTAACCGAACAAGCCATCGGCGACTCATGATTGTGTTTCAAGAAAGGCCAGCGGAATAAGCCTCGAATATCGACTAGTCTAGACCGTCGTCCACCCGAGCTGTGTTGAACCTTGGGTCAAACAATGTCAAAAGGATATCACCGAGTGGAATAGGGCCATGGTGGCAGCCTTTGGAAACAACGCTCTCTTTATCGACGCTGTGACCTGACCTAATAGTGTTACAAAACAGCAACCATCTCTATTGGCACCCCAGCTTCGCATTTTGCCGGTGCTTGCTCCACCATGAGCTGCTGGTAGCGTATCATGATATCTCCTGAGGCATAGATGCGTATTGATTAAGCGTAGAAGTTTACCGTCTTGCGATCGAGTTAGCATACTCAAGACCCCACAAAGAGAGAGAGTGTAGCCTGAACTTACATCCTTCTTCTTGGCCTGGACCTCGGCGATGGCATCGACGTAGTGTTCATGGCCAATCTTGTTCTTACCCATGCGCAGCGCGATCATGCCAGCCTCGACACAGACCGCCTTCAACATTGCGCCACCAAACTCGTCTGTACTCCGCGCCAGCTCGCCCCAGTTGACGGCGGGGTCGACCTTCATCTTACGGGAGTGGATCTTGAGAATCTGAGCCCGGGCCTCCTCATTTGGCAGCGGGAACTCAATTTTCCGATCCAGACGACCGGACCGCAGCAGGGCAGGGTCCAGGACATCCACGCGGTTCGTGGCTGCAAGCACCTTGATTCGATCGTCCGATGCAAAACCGTCCAGCTGGTTGAGGAGTTCCAACATGGTTCGCTGCACTTCACGATCGCCGCTCTTCTCGCTGTCGAAACGCTTGGTGCCCACGGCGTCCAACTCGTCGATGAAGATGATTGCTGGCGCTTTCTCCTTCGCCAAAGCAAAGCAATCTCTCACCAACTTCGCACCATCGCCAATGAACATCTGGACGAGTTGGGGACCTGCGAGTTTGAGGAAGGTCGCGTCGGTTTGAGCGGCGCAAGCTCTTGCTAGGAGTGTCTTGCCTGTTCCGGGTGGGCCATACATCAGGGCGCCTAAAACCATTAGTAAACGTACCTCAGAACAAGCACAAAGTGAGATTTACCCTTGGGAGCCTTGATGCCGATCTTCTTGAATCGATCCGCCTCCTTCATCGGCCAGACAATGGCCTCGACAAGCTCCTCAATCTGCTTGTCCAAGCCGCCAACGTCGCTGTACTTCTCGGTCGGTTTTTCATCCACCTCCATCGCCTTGACTCTGCTGTCGTACTCTGCCGGTAGTGTGTCGAGAACGAGATATGAATCCTTGTTGACGCCGATCAAGTCGCCAGGCTTGAGCTTCTCAGGGTCAACAAGACCAATGAGGGGGAGGAATATCGTCTGCCTTGTCGATGTCTTGATCACGGCGGACTTGCCAACCCGGGTCGCATCCAGGTCGATGTTTGCGCCCTCTTCGGAGGACTCGGCGGTCGGGTCCAGATCTAGGAGCTCGACAACATTGCCTACCAAGTAGGGAAGTTGGCTAGCCAGTGTTTGTCAGCAAGTGAAATGCACACCGTTGGTTTAAGCCAGGCTTACCGATTGTTCTGAATCTTCTCCTGGTTCTCCTTGATCTTCTCCTGCATCGTCGCCTTCTCATGCGATAACCGCTGGTGCTCGCTCCTCATTATTCTGGCATCGTTTGCGAGCAGCTTCTCTCGCGTCTTGATGTCCTCGGTGCTGAGACTCAGAATCTCCTCGTCCAAGACGTCTTCCTCTGTGGGCTCTGCATTCTTCATTTCGACATCGCCGTCGGCCTTCTTCTTGTCTTGGCCATCGTCCTTTCTCTCCTTGTCGTCGCGGTCGCGGCGATCGAGATCGTCCAGCTCTTCGAGGGTCGACATGGTGCGTTTGGCGCTTTCGATGCAGAGATGGGAACCCGGGATGTAAAGGGGAGATACTTTATCTAGCGTCCAGGTAGATATGCGTCGATGGGCTTGTTTGCCGTCGGGTTGACCCGCAGAAAGTTGGGAATGCGGTTGGGAGAGGTTGTTGCAAGCACGGAGCTCAATCGAATCGGCTGGGAGCTGGCTGCAGGCAAAAGCGCGACGTAACCAGGCCGAGCCTGGCTGTGGGTCCCACTTCAGTACCCCGGCTCGGCTGAGTCAGCCGATGAGCTTCAAGGCTGGCTGGCTCAATGTCAAAGTCAACATCGCAAACCACATAAACGCGCGAAAGCTTTATCTTAGCACCAGAGAGCACATAGGTTATGGATTTATGATTGTAGGTGATACAAAGAATACAACTTCACGCCATTGCAACCAACAACCACCCGCCCGAAACAATGCCACCCCTTACTCATAGACATCTTCGACCAAACACTGGCGCCATACCCGTCCAAGCAACTGAGTGACAACGGAAGAATATTACAATACGCGCATATATATACCGTCGAATCGCAAATGCAGCCCACAATCAGTCCTCCGGTGGTTCTAGACCACCTCACTCGTCGTCCAAGATGCGACTAGCTAAACGTCCCACGATAGGAACCTCAAACCTATCCCGGATCAGCAACTGCTCTGTTATCGCTATAGAAAAGGGGAAACGTCATCACCATGGAAAGGGGTGACTCACCTGTCTAACGTATCCGCGTCCCTATACGCCTTGAGCGTCAACCACCCAATCAGAGCAAGGTCGCCGAGGAAGATGACCCAGCTGAGGAAACTACTCCACGAGAAGAGCAAATGTAGTACAAACACCGCCGTAAACAACAGACTCGACTGCCACGCATGGAACCTACACCATCATTAGCGCACCATCCTTCTTTAAACTGCCAGCATCTCAAACTCACCTCACGTAATCGCTTTTCCTCTCCAATATCAACAACAAGATCGCCCCGAGCGGCGGCAGCGCGAGATACGCCAGACACGCTTCATAATCCAGCCTCAACCCTAAACTTGTATCAAACTCGGACACCATACCCTCGCGCGCGCCCAGCGCACCAAAGTAATCACCCGCGCCGCCCGCCCATCCTCCTAATCCACCACCACCTCCGATCGCGGGGCTCTGGTAACCGCCCGTGCTGCGCACAGCGTCGCCTGACCAAGCGCGCTGCGGTTGTGGGTGTTGAAGAGGCGGCGGCGACAGCTGCGACGGTCGCTGCTGGTAGTTGTTGCCGGGGGAGAAGGAGCGACGGGCATCGAACGAGGTGCGGGGGGAATCGACTGGGGATCGGCTCGCCTCGGGCGGAGAGGACTGGTAGGGCGCAAAGTCCATTTTTGTGTGTTCGGGTTGAGCCGAGGATCAGATTAGCTGGTGAGTTCTGGTTATAGAGTTTGTCTTGCCGCGTTGAGCGATAGGGGGTTGAAATGGATCGAGGATATCGAGAGCAAGGGAGCTTGGCTACCGATGGGGCATGATGCGATGGAGTAGTGACTGAAGTTTGGAGCAAACAAAGAGGTGGGCCGGCGTGGGCAAAGATGTCGTGCAGCGCGATATGTAGCGCCGCTGGCGACAGATCAGCTGGCTGACGAAGGCAGCCTGGATCTGCGTAGGTTGATGGAGGGTTAATTGCGTTTGCTGAGCCGCAGCGAGATGGATGTGTGACGACGCGCGCAAGCTCCCGGTTTGCCGAAGCGCGGTCGCTGCAGGTACTTGCGCGGAGCGGGGTTGCGCCCGCTTACTGGAGGTACCGCTGCCAGCCGGCCACCCCCGGCAAGGAGGCTTGGCATTGATAGCTCCTGAATGGGAGATGAACAGAGCTCACCACAACTAGAAGTTTTGACGCTGTGGTATTGTCTTGTTACATGTTAATTTACAGACCTGGTGCTACATGTCGGTATTGTATCGTGGATATCTAGTCCTTCTTCTCAGCCTCTTGGGGCCCCTTCTCGGCTTCTTCCAACGCGCTTCTCCTACTCTCCATTGTCAGCCACAGGCTCTTACCAGCACCCTCAAGAGCGCTGGTAAGACCAAGCCCAGCGCTTTGCAGCAGATACACAAGCTGGGCACGCAAGCTATCCAGACCACCCTCAATACCACCAACCCATTGGACACCATCTACGTCAAACACCTTGCCCTCGATTCGGCCACCCACGAGCAGAAGCTTTTGCAAGCCGCTCTGAGCAATCGGGTCGTAGTAACCTGCCCTCTTCTTCCTGGTTGGTGCCGGGAATGCAGGCGGGTTGGGCGCGAGGATGCTCAGCGCGGCCTTGAGGTGAGCCGGCGAGACAGCAGGGAAGCTAAGAACTGCCAAAGGCCCAACAAGGAGGGGGGAGAGTTGGGCGTATGTGGACTTCTCGGACTCCAAAAGACCTTCCTTCTTGGCGGCCTTCACGGCATCGTATGCGGCCTTGGAAAGGTCATGGTCGTAAACCTTCTTGACCTTTTGTCCCGTCAAGGAGGTTGCCACGGTAGGCTTGACTTTGGAAGGATCGAAGAATTCGAGGATCTGTAGGGCAACATCGAAGATGCGTGTTCGGATCACCTGGATTCCGATTTGAGAAGAAATATCCACTGGAGCGCTTCCTTGGGGAACCTCCTCCAAAGCAATTCGCAACTCTCTCCTTATTGCCGCCCATTCCACGGCAGTGAGATTGTTGTGTTGGAAAATAAGCATCAACGGCGTGGATCGGAGCATCGATGTGTATGATCGCAGGAGTTGGGCTTTTCGCACATCGGCCGGACGAGCTGTTGGCGGTTTCGTGGGAGGTACGTAGTCTTCTGGGACCGTCAACCTCGATGGCTGAGCGGCGGCTGCGCTAGCATATCGTCGTAATGCTGGAGGGGCCGCAGTTACTGAAGGAAACAAGAGGGCGGCGGATCGGGACGGTATCCTTGAGGGGTTGATGGTGGCAGCCAAGCCGCGAGCGGCCGGACATTGTAGTCGTGCGTGCATATCCCTAGTTCTATAAACTGTAAGTAAGGGGTCAGTTGTTGGCGGAAAGATGCTCACATTGGCTACAAAGGCCGTCCGTCGCTGACTTTCTGGCAACTCGCGATCCTTGAAGCCAAAATTTTGGCGTCGCCAATTGTCAATCGCTGCGCGCACTGACCAGCAGACCTTCAAGGTCCAAGAACGCTAGCCTCACCGCTCGATTCTGCCGTTGAGCAACTCGGGCCGCAACCCAATTGACGAACCCCTGTCGAGTTGCCCCGCCAGGGATCGACGCGGGGCATTGAGAAAGCAATCAGGACGGAAGCTCCCGCATCTGGATATGGCATGTCTCTCATGAGTCAACTTGGCAGTTTCCTTTCTTCCTATTTTCTTACAATCACTTAGAGATATCCCTGTATCTCACGGCAGTCGATCCTCGCTCTCAGGAAGAGGAACAAGTAGAAAGCATGGCAACTACGTCGCAGCCGGACGGGCAGCTGCCCCACGTCGATATCAAGCCCCTTCTCAGTCGTCTCTGGCCGCTTGGACACCCGAAGCCAGTGACGGCAGATGAAATTGCGGAGGCCATCTCATACTTCTTCACAAACCAAGTGTCCGACGCCCAAGCCAGCTCTCTCCTCATCGCCATGCACTTCACCGGACTTGACCGGCATGCCGATGTGCTCCAAAAAACAGCGGCGGCCATGCTGAAGGCCGCCGCCCAGGTTGACACCTCACAACTTCACTCAGTCGTCTCCCAGCGGAGCCGAAAAGAAGGCAGCTACAACGGCGGATTGGTATGCGCCCTCAACCCAAATCATAGTAGTCCACTAACTCCCTATCTAGTGTGACATCGTCGGCACAGGAGGCGACTCCCACAACACCTTCAATATCTCAACAACCGCCTCCATCCTCGCATCCTCTCTCCTCTTCATCGCAAAACACGGCAACAAAGCCTCCACCTCCAAATCCGGCTCGGCTGACCTCCTAGCCAACATGGAACCTCTCTCTCCCAAAATCTCCCGCATCTGTCCCGACACCATCGCCCCCCTCTACGCCAAGACCAACTACGCCTTCCTCTTCGCTCCCGTCTTCCACCCAGGCATGCGCTACGTCGCCCCCATCCGCCGCCAGCTCCCCTGGCGCACAGTCTTCAACCTCCTCGGCCCACTCGCCAATCCCACAGATCTCCCCAGTCCCTCCGGGGACTCCCTCCTCGAGGCCCGCATGATTGGCGTTGCGCGCAAAGATATTGGCCCCGTCTTCGCCGACGCGCTCCGTCTCGCCGGCGCACGCAAAGCGCTAGTAGTGTGCGGTGACGAAGAGCTCGACGAGATCAGCATCGCTGGTGATACACTCTGCTGGCGCATCGCGCCGGATGATCAAACGGGAGAACCAAGCGTTGAGCACTTCCGCCTCCACCCACGTGATTTCGGGTTGCCGTCGCACCCTCTATCTGAGGTGTCACCCGGGAAGGAGCCGGCTGAGAATGCGGCTATCCTAGCGAGAATATTGAAAGGGGAGATGGCAGATGATGATCCCATTCTGCATTTTGTCCTGATCAACACCGCTGCGTTGTTTGTGGTGTCTGGGATCTGTGAGGCGGATACGAGTGACCTGGGACACGGTGATGACGGCGTTGTCATCACGGAGAGGGGGCCAGGTGGAGGTAGATGGAAGGAGGGCGTCAGGAGAGCGAGGTGGGCGATTAAAAGTGGTGAGGCCTTGAGGCAGTGGGAGGCTTTCGTGGAGGTTACAAATAGCTTCAGCGAGTAAGACAGCTAGCTTTTGGCGTCGGAAAGCTGTGATCTATACGTCAGATTTATACGGTGGATATGCCATTGAGCTGGCAGTAGCTGGCCTGAAGTCCATGGACAAGTTTCAAGTCATGCAAATACAATACACCACACTGGACGGTCAAGCCCTCAAGTTCAGTCTATTAAAGGTCTGATTTGGGGATGAATGTTACGGGAACAGAGAGGCGTGAAGGAGATTGGATCGAGCCGTGAGCGCGACAGCGGGACAGTGACTTGACGACAGCATCCGGCTATTGAGGTTGGATAACACTCCATTCTTGGGCCAACCTCCTTGTCCACCGTTCAATGAGGCATCCTATGAGCAGCAGTTATGAACGCGGTGCACAACCTAGGACCGATGTTCATAACGGATGGGCAATGACACGAATAGCAGCATCCCGATATAGCGGTCTTACCATGTCACATTTTCACGGTCATATTGACAAAGTTGCTCAGTAGAAGGTTTTATCAATTTTACAGCCTTTTACTTGAGCTGAGATTCACGTCATAGCCCATCAAAACCTTGCCCTATCTACCGAGACAACACACCCCTAACCACGCCTTTCAGAGTTACAGCCCCCTCGAAAGTGATGTCCTGAATCTTCTCATCAGGCCCATGCTCCAACCACCGTTCAAGCAAGCCGTTACTCTCCCTCGGCTTGACCGAATCATCCCTTGTCCCCACAGTAATGTGTGCCACTTTGTTCACACATTCCCATGTCTCCTTGCCGGTTTGCACCAGCCTCACCATGATGGCCATCAGTCTGTCGTCAAATACAACTCGCTCCAGGATGACCTCCATCTCCCCGAGCCTTCCGTCAGGTGTATTCTCCGATTCGGTGTCGTGGATAAATTTGTACTTCTCCCAGAGCTCCGGGCGCTCCTTCGCGCTGGCCCGATGCATCAAAGTGACGTGGAATTTCGGTTGAACGCGCCGCGTGCCCTGAAGTTGCTTGTAGAAGCGGCTGACTTCGGGCCCAGCATTAGCAAATGCCTTCTGCAAGGTCTCCAGAACATCTTTGGTGGGCACATCAACCGACATGTACTCGAGAGGCTTCTTCTTCGGCTGCTTGGGTTGCTGCTGGGGCTGGTTTTGTTGCCTGTCCTTGCCCTTATTGTTGCCCCGATCAGGGATAGTGTGTCGAAGGTCTGGCTTATGCTCCAAGGCAACCAGAATGGCCTCATCCAGCTTCTCGGGGCTTGGTACCTCGGTGACGAACTTGGGGTAGAGACGGTGAAGTTCATTCAGGACAATCTCTAGGTTGGCACGGCTGCCAACTATCGGATCGAGGTCGATAATGGCATCGAAGCCGGAGTCGGGTTCACGGTCCGGGTCGCAAGGCTCAAACCTGCTGATAAAGCCTTCCATAATACCCCGGACCTTGTTGATATCGGTGGCAGCCTGGATCGTCTGATGGTTGTCTCCTCTCGCGAAAACCCTGTTCTGGGTCTCCGTGCGAATCGCGTCAATATCATTGTGGACAAAGTGAAGAGCGACGAGCTTCGCCTTGGCATGCTGGATCTTGACATCGGTGATCAGCTGTTTGCGCTCATGCTTTTGAGCATTATTTCGGTCGGCAAACACAGCGGGTTGCTTGTCGAGCTCATCGAGGATGAACTTGGTGAACCTTGGAGGACGCTTGGGGCCAGTGATGTTGTCGTTCTGGATGTGGCCCCAGCCGAAGAGGTGGGTGAGCGCCAGAGCAATCGTAGTCTTACCGCATCCGATGGTTGCGATGGGTACCAGGATAACGTCTCCAGTCGTCTCTGTGCTAGCACCCCCGCCATACAGCCCTTCGAAGTTTGCCGCATCAGCTCCCTTCAGATTCTTGCATGCGAGGAAATCATCTCGCAACTTGATGATGCCGTGATTCTGGTTGTAGGCTTTGGCCAAGGTGCGGTCAAGAGCGAGTCGTTGCCGAGCGTACACCAAATACTCCTCCGTAATCTTCTGATGCTTCTTGAACTTCGGCTGCTTGCCCGATATGAGTGCCTTGGTGCACTCTCGCCACTGTCGGTACATTAAGTACGGCTCCTCAAACTTGTACTTGAAAAAAAAGTCTTGGTACGCGTTGCCCTGGGCGAGTTTGCAGCGAATGACGAAACCCTCAACGTCCCGACCGTCATGTGCACCCGTCTCGGCAACTTCCTCTAGAAACTGCTTGACCTCGTTGATGTCATCGATCACGATCAAGCCGGTTTTGATGAACCCCCAGTCTTCAGCGAACTTCTGAACCAGCGCCGAAGGGTATGTAACAAACTGAGGGACATTGATGTTGATGCCATGGAGGTAAAGACCAGCCTGGTCGGGGCCGTATGCGAGAATGTGCTCCTCGAAGCTGTCATCGCAGAGTTCCGCCACAGCAGTCGCATTCCTCTTCCTCAACTCTCGGGCGAGCTCCTCTTTGGTCTTGCCCATTCGCTCCAGCTGCCTCGCGAGACGCTGCTCGCCGGCGCTGGCATGGCTGACCTCGACATCGCTGCGATCGCCGGTAGAGTGTTTGCTGCAAACAAGGAGTGTGCCGTCTTCCAAACCGCTGATGAAGATGATGCACCCGTTCTCCTTCAGAGTGAGCTCGTAGGGCCCCTTCGTCGTCTGCAAAATGTTGGACCACTTCGTCTCGTTCACCTCTTCAGTGTTAAAGAACTTGTCGTAGCCACGAATTGCGATCTCGGGAACCCCATGGGTGTTGCGGGTGGTGAACAACCCTCGGGCGTACGTTGGGAGGTGACTCTTCTTGTAATCCCAATCATGGAACCGCCAAGAGTCGACTGTGATACCATCAGGCGAACCGGTAACAGCGTACTTGGTCTTCTTGCAGCTGATTCCCGTCTTCTTCTTGCCAGAGCCCTCCAGGCCGCGGATCATCTCGGCAACTTCCTGGATATCTTGGCTCACGTAGGGTACTGTCATCCCCTCGGCGTCCTTTGCGAAGTCGGTGGACGCCTTGTATTTCGAGGCAAGCGGTGTCTCCGACATGTTTGCGCCGGTTTCCGCCATCTTGCAATGGGTCACTTGGGTTGAGAATTGCAGAGAGAAAGTGGGATGGTGAATTGTGAAATTAGCGGTCAGCGGAGGCAAGTTCCAGTTTGTCTTGGTGGAAGGCGCCAGTGGTACGGTCCTTTGATGGTAGTTGCTTTGAAGAGAATGAAGAATGCCTTTTGAGACTCTGCCAGGCAGGCGGCCCGGACGATATATGTATCGAAGAAAGGTGCCCATGGGACGAGCCATAGCGCTCCACACGAGCCTTAGGTGAGCTGCATGAGTCAAAGAATCCCTACAAATCCTTCCTACGGGTGAGGCCTGAACTCGAGATGAATTGGCCGAACAGTCATTTTCTGAGGCGTAATTGAGGACGGATTTCTACGTTCTGAGTTTTCTTGTAGGAGCTCAGCCACCCGGATCCAAGCGCTTCAACGGCACCGAACGTCCCTGGCTTAACCGTTCTGACTTGAATCTCGCCTGAATACCTGGCGAACGGAAAAACGAGTCGAAAACTACAGCATATAGCTTCAACGCATGCCAATTGACCAAACGGTCCCGTCTTGTTGGCCAATGTTCGAGCGCATGGGATTTTGGGCTGAAATGCTGGAGGGCATTGGACTTCACTGACTGTTAGGGTTCTCAGAGGGTCAGGTCTCGCTTGGCGGGGCCTCCAGCTGTGCGTCACACCGGCCGATCCAATCTGACGGGAGGGGCAAGGAGGGGTTGACGCGTGAAGATCCAAGGCGCACCCCGCGTCAAGCATCTGCCCCGCCAAAATTTTGTTTCTGCTGTCCACTGTTTGTGTTTCAACATATCCAGCATTGAAAGCCGTAAAGTTTACTTGCCAATTCCTCTTGGTTTCGGATTGAGCCTTCTATAGTACTCGCCATGCCGCCGAACCCCTACCTCCTTGCGGCTGATAGCCCGGCCCTCCTCCTCGAGCTGCTTGAGGAGGACAACTCTATTGCTGCAGGACAGGATGATTATGGCTATTCGCTCGTCCATGCTGCCGCCAGCTACAATCATCTGGATCTCCTCCGAAAGCTCGTTTCTGACTACAAAGTCCCCGTCGATATCCGCGACGAAGACGGCGAAACAGCGCTGTTTGTTGTAGAAACCGTTGCGGCTGCCCGCGTCCTTGTCGAAGAGCTTTCCCTCGACCCGAGCCTGAAGAACGACGAAAACCAGACAGCCAGAGAGAAGCTAGAAGCCGAAGATGAATGGCCGGAGGTAGTGCAGTATCTCAAAGGCCGCGAGACAACTCCTGCGACCAATGGAACAACAAGCGATGATGCCTCCGACACACCAGACCTCCCACCAGCGCCCGAGGGATTGCAAGTTACAGTCGGAACCATGGACGAGGCGGAAGTGGAGGAGCAACAACCGGACCCCGAGTTTCGCAGAAGGATAGAGGAGCTCGCAGCAAGACCTGACTTCCAGACGCCTGAGGGTCAGGCGGAGTTGCGGCGGCTTGTTGAAGAAGCCCTCAATGGAGAAGGCATGAGCGAGGAGAGGAGTGTCCGGCCGAGGCAGAATTGATACCCAGGGAGCTGATCATTCGTGAGGCTTTACCTCCCACAGGATATACTCGCCGTTTGAGTCTTGCGGCCGGAGGATCGTACACTCTGAGTTGTCCCCAACTATCCCCTTCGAGAAGGTGCTTGTACTAAAGGAGAACCATGTGTCCGTGGGCAGAGTTGTGATAATATCAATGAGGATCTTTCGAGACCAGGACGGAGCGAGGAATCCCTCCCAGGTGATGACGCGAACATTGGCCTGCCGTTCCACGCCTGGGACTTGGTATCGACTGAGGAATGGGTCAATTTCGTCTTTGGGGTGGACCCGAGGGCTTCCCAGTCGAACCAGAGATAGCCATTCATAGACCTCTGTTGCGAAGGTCTCAAAATCCTCCCTGGCTGCAGGAACTAGCAACTCCACGGGCGGTTTTAACGTCGGTAATTTGGTCTCAATGCTCTTTGAGGTTTCTGGACTGGCGACGCAGCTGGTCGGGGAGAATTGCAATAACGGGTCAGGCTTAGGCCCTTTTGAACGGTCAGAAGTCTCCGCATGTAACCTGACAAATACGTACCGTTGCCGGAAAGGTTGCAGAAGAGCCAAGTCGCTGGCACGTTGAAGACGTTCTTGCTCGCATAGACCAACCTATCAAATCCTTTTCTACCGGGAAACATCGAGTCCCCCTTAAGATCATACTCCACGACTGAGACACATCAGCGGAGATCATCAACTCGTGGTCGTGGGGCTTACTCCATCGAGGCTTCAGCCCCCGCTTTCCTTTGGCACCGTGAGGGGTGCCCACTAAACCCGCTCGCTCATAAGCCTCCTTGTCAAGGAGCATGGTCAAAAGCCCTGAGGCTGTTTAGTGGCAACTCAATCAGGGTTATGTCAGTCTTACCGTGCTTCAGCATGAAGACGTTGTCAATGCCTCTCCTTCCCTTTGAGAGCATCATGACGCTCCCTGCAAACGACATTAGAACCGCCGGTTATTTCACTTATAACATGGGCTGCCTACCTTTTTTGATATACTCGGTGAAGAAGTCCCCACCCAAGACGTCATGCAGAGACATAACAACAAGACGGAACAACGGGGCAGCAAGTTTTTCTTGCAGCATGGGCTGTATGGACTCAAGGGCTTCCTCTGGTATGACTAAAGTAGCCTAGATATCAGGTAAGACATTGTCGAAATCCGTGGGATAAAAAAACATGTATGGCATACCGTGTGAACGAAATCCTGGTTTGTAAGTGGTGCCCATGGCTTGCCTTTGAATGGTGGCTGTTTGGGGTCCAAATGGCCCATAACACCGTAGGTCGCAAAGCATTTTGAGGTCTGATATACTGCTGGATCCCGGAATGACAGCATTTCGGTAGCTGGAGATCGCCTGGAAACGGGTTCTTGAAGAAATGTGACCTGGTGATGGATTGGCCAAGCCAAATCTGAGTGGGCAAAATCTTGGGGAAAGGGCTGCTATAAAGCCGCGGTAGGCGTGTAGCTAAGCTTTAGAAGCTTACGATTGGCTGTTCACTTCCAAATTGTCTGTGCGCAGTGATAGACAAACCCCAATGTGCGCTCTACGTTACCTTTCAACCCCATTTTTGCGTTTCTGTTTTGAACAGCCCAAACCTCCCCTGAACTCAAGCTCAAGTGAGTCAGGCTCACGAAAAGGTCGGGGCAAAGGCAACCCCGCCAAAGTCACTCTTTTACAAATATTTTGACATATACGGGTAAAAACAGCCATTTTACCACTACAAGATGACAATCGCAAAAATGGACTACCTCGTCCGATTTTCTCAGTCTCATGAGACGTTTCGGCTCCCCGAGCTTGAATCCGTAGCCATAGTCGAGAACATTGACCTCAAAGTAGTCTCATACAGCCTAGAAGTATGTATATCCTCATATCCCTTCAAATAACTCCCCATTTATTGTTCCACCCCTTAAAAAAAAAAAAAAAGCTTACGAACTAACCAACCCACCACAGTCTCCCTTCTGCATCGTCACCCTCCCCTCCGCAGACGCCGCCCGCCGCCTCATCCAGCGCTGCATCCTCGTGCAAACAATCCACGAGCTCTGGGGCCACGGCGCAACCCTCGACGCCCTGCACACAGCCATCAAGCAAAATACGCTCCACCTCTGGTCTCAGTATCTCACCTGCTCCTTCAAATTCACCCTAGACTGCTACCAAGGCTCGCGCTCCGCCGCAGACAAAGTGTCCCTGATCAACTCCTTTTCCTATCTCGGCTTCGCGGGGCCCATCATCATGCGCAACCCAGACCAGGAATTCATTTTGTTCGAAGACTGGCCCTGGAACTCAACCCCGCTAGGCATCACCGACCCCAAGCACTACTACTTTGGGCGGTACCTGGGCACCGGCTCGCGCGAGCTGCCCAAGAAGCTGGACTTGAAGAAGAGACGGTACATCAGTACCACGTCCATGGACGCCGAGCTGGCGCTCGTGACGGCCAACATGGCGCTTGCCGCTCCCGGAAAACTCATGTATGACCCGTTTGTGGGCACGGGGAGTTTCCCTATTGCGTGCGCGCATTTTGGCGCGTTGACGTTTGGAAGCGATATCGATGGACGGAGCATCAGGGGCGATGAGAAGAAGAAGACGCTGAGGGGGAATTTCGAGCAGTATGGGATTCTGGGTGGATTGGGTGGTATGTTTACGGCTGATTTGACGAATACGCCGATACGGCGACGGCCGTTGGGGACGGATGGGGATGGGAAGACGGGGAGGATCTTTGATGGGATTGTGTGCGATCCGCCGTATGGTGTGCGCGAGGGGTTGAGGGTGTTGGGGGTGAGAGATCCGGAGAAATCGCCGTGGGTTATTCCCAAGGGCAAGGAGATTTACAAGTGAGTTTGCATGGGAAGAGGTTCGGTTCTTGTTGCTAATCATCCTGCTAGGAATCCGGATTTCATCCCTCCACGAAAACCATACAGCTTCATTGCCATGCTGAACGACATTCTTCAGTTTGCGGCGCAGACGCTGGTCGACGATGGCCGTCTCTCCTTTTGGATGCCAACAGCAAACGACCAGGACCAGGAAATCGCGGTGCCGAGCCACCCTTACATGGAGACCGTCTCAGTGTGCACCCAGGTTTTTAGTAAATGGTCACGAAGGCTGATCACATATCGCCGGATTCCGGACGCCCAGGTCGACCAAGAGGCCATGAGGAGGCGAGAAGAGGAGAGCAGGAAAATCGTTGGCAAGTCCGCCGACGAGCTCAATCCCTTCCGGAAAGCCTACTTTCTCGGGTTTCAGTCAGACGAGCAAACCTCAGAAACTAACGGTCAAGGTGACCCATCTTTCTTAGATACCCAGTAAGCATATACAAAGAGAGTATGCGACCCTTCGCTTCACCGTGACCGTGTTTTCGACTTTATCCCTGTTTCGGATTCTTGCCTGATAATAAATGATACTGTTGTTTCCGCAGGCCCCCGATTATCCTTCCAGCCTGCTCCTTCCTGTCTGTTCAACCAGATCAACCCTACCGCTGCATGTGCCTAACAGTGACATTTCCATCTGCTATCCTAATGTCTTTGCAAATGGAAAATAAAAGCAAAAGTCCCCGCCTCCGTCCGACCCCGGCCCAAGGACGAAAAAGATGCAAGAACAACCATAAATGATCTGATATCATCCGCCCAAACCGACATAGAGATTCAAGCAAAGCCAACCCAGCCGATGCGTCATGGGTAAGAAAAAAAAAGAAGAGGAAGTGGCTCAAAGTAATATGCCCAGTGAGCTTTTGACTTCGCTGATATTGTCCTGCTCGAGCGCTCTCCGTCTCGTGTGGCGTAATCTGCGTCATCCCATGTAAAATATATGCCAACTTTCATCGTGTCATAACCACCCTGGCTCTGGTTTCATCTGAACTCCATGGCATCGAAGCATCCCTTGTCGGGCACGTGCTTCAGCTCCAGCTGTTGAAACCTACTATTTGGTCAGCTAGGAAGCTTGTACTTTAGGGAAGCGGAACTCACTTTTCGCTTCTGCTGTGGAAATAAATACCGCTGACCTCGCCATGCGCCTGATTGAAACATATATAATAAAAACCCTCAAAACTTGCGCCATTAATTGTCCGCACCCTGTGATTCGGCACGAGGAAATGTTCCTTCCAACGCATGAACAAGCTATCGCGACCAGTCATGTCGACTGCCGCACTGCCATTTTTACGTGCTTGTTTCTGGTAAGGGCGGAAGGCTGGGAACTTTGCCCAGTGCGAAAGATCGATTTTATCCGTGGCACCCCAAGAGGGATGTTGCGTTGTAAACCCATACTTGGGACCGATGATCTCGCCCTCAAAGTATGTTGTCAAGGTCGGATGGTCGTCCGTCAGCCCTGGTGAAGTTAGTACTAAACACGGGCGATGGGACAGAGCGCGAGTTCGTGATAGACCCTTGACGTACCTTGTATTTTCAGATACCCGCACAGGAAGGATTCGCGCAGGTCAACGTGCTTTATCTCGACTTGCACATCGTACCGTTGTCGCTCTGACTGTTGTGTTCCTGTAAATCGACTTCCCGGCCGTAAGTAAGATGACGACGATGTCGGGATTATCCTCGTATGCGAGTATTCGTATCCCATGCCCGCCAGCCCGCTATCCTCAACCCAGCGCATCGAGTTTCCCATTAGATCCCACGCATCCTCCTCGACCAAATCCGGGTTCGGCGAGACGATTGCGGTTCGTTGCTTTCCTCTCTCCGCGCCTCCACTGAAGCTCGCTGTTCTGGTTGCGGCGCCTGTCCTGCTGTTCTCTCCAACCATGCCCCTTGTTCGAGCAGCTTGCTCGGGATCATTATTGACACCCATCATATCCAGATCCGCGCTCTTATGTCCATCCTCTTCACCATCGCTCCCGCTCTGACGGGCGGGAGCCTCAGATCCTTGTCCCATCTCTACGTCGCGACCCGCGTCTAGTTGGGGCCCTGGAGACATGGTGACTGATCGGGACAGCGAAATCTCGTCGTTCGCTGGGGGTTGCACGGCGCCGGGCAAGTCGGATAAGAGATCTCCCCGCCAGCTCGAGGGTGACTGATCCGTGTGCGTCGGTGGTAGGACTTGTTGGGACTGACTAAGATGCGATTGATGAGCTGCTTCATCGGGGTCGGGACATGACGAAAATGTGAAGGGGCGCGGCGAGCGCGGTGATGGAGGATCAGGCGCGTTGTTGGATGAAGGTGTGGGCATGGCCTCGACCTCCTGGTGGCGCGCTGGGCGATCGGACGAGGGATGCGGGAAGCTTTGGCGATGTATAACTCGGGACACAAAGCGTGTGGATCCGCTGGGGGATAGCACCAGGGGAGCGGCGCGCCGCGAAGGGTGGATGAGAATGTAGGTGGCGGTCACCTGTCCCAAATGGGATTTGGACGGAGGCCCTCGCCCGTCAGGGCAGCCTCAATGAAATTTCGAGATTAGGTTATTCGCAAGCTCGACTCCGAACGGTGCACCGTTGTGCTTGTGGGTGACGGCAACCGATGGTCTCGTGGTAGGCTCGATCAGTGGAGCGCCATGGATCGCCAGATCGCGGGGAAGAAGCACGGTCACTTGCGCCTGGCTTTAGGGCGACGACGAACGGTCCGTGGCGGCACGGGAGGGCGGGGGAGGGAGGCAAAATCGACGGGACGATGGAAGAAAGCCCTGATGTCGACTATGGTAGCGCAGTCGCAAAAAAAAAAAAAAAGCACGATTGGGGTTGTACTGGGCGCGAAAAGGATGACCCAAGGGTGGACCAGCAATGACGAGAACCTGGTGATGCCGTGACAGCGCTTTAAGGCTGACGGAAACGATGCTGCAAGAAAGAATTATGGGGTCGAGAAGCCGGGACAGGTGGGTTGCAGCTGGCGGTCTGCTGGTGTCAGTGTCAAATCTTCACCCCACCTCGCCAACAGAAAGGGCTGAGAAGTGAGCGCCGCGCAGTTGAGCTGCGTCCCGCTTCCCAACCTCACCACCATCAGAAACCATCGGCGTTTGGAAGCGAGCTCGCTATTTTAGAGCCCCCCACGGCGTATCGACTGGTGGTAACCACAGATTTTACTGCCGCTTGCACTGCGCCGTCCAGTCAGAACACCTGCTGGTTTCGGGAGGTGAAGTAGACTGCCACCAGCTATTCATCGCCCCGCGCCATCAATCGATCGTGGAGTCAAACACCCAGCTGTCCAGATTTGATTGGGTCAGCGCTAACTGCCATGTCGCATGTGTTCGGCAGAGGAGGAGGTGTGGCTTATTCCAGTCACACAACGAGACGTGGCCGAGAACAACCCCGGCGAACTGCTGGCGTTCCGCACGGTCCGGGCTTGGGGCCGCTGCGTCGATCGGTGTTCGGGGCCGCAGACCCCGGAGAACGGCGCCGAATCACACGACATTTACGGCTGATTCCCGGAACCTCTCACACTTGAATCCGGATCTATAAATACATGCAATGGTTGCTTTCTTTTTTGGTAAACCACAACTGCGACCCAACCTACTCCCAAACGCCGACCACAACCGCCGAAATCAGTTGCCCTCCAAGGGTATCAATCTTCTCGAACATCGTTATGTTGCCATTTAAATAGGCTTGATCTTGAAGTGCAGCGCGATTAGACTGAAAACGAGTGCCTTGAGATCTTGCACTAGGTAGTAGAAGACCCGCAGACCTTCCGGGTCTGCCGATTCCGTCACGTCGTTGATCGAGCCAATCTTGGCGGTCTATGCGGCTGGTTAGTCGCATGTAGAACGATGCAAAGCCTTGCGCCATCGACTCACCTCGAAGGAAATGTGATCGTTTCCAAGCCGGATCTCGAGTTCCTGTTTGCCGTCCTTGTTCTTAGTAGGCCACTTTCCGTCATCTTCCCTGTCTGGTTGTCAATACTGCGCAAAGACAAGCGCTTCTGGGCGGCATACTTCATGATCTCGCTCTGCTTGATGATGCGTTTGATCTCGTCGATAACTAGCGAGCTGACGCACACTACCGGCTCGCATCAGCATGCTTGTCCTCTTGGGGTGTGACTGTGGTTCATCGTACTCTCTTTGCGGATCAGACTGTCGTTACGGTAGTTCGAGTTGTTCGCATAGCGAGCAGTGGCACTTCGTCCATCACCGACGGCGCGGAAATCGAACTCTGGAGACAGGCGACACAATTAGCTTATTTTCTCCAAGGTGTCAAGGTTGACGGAACATACCCAAGAACTCGTGGCCGAAGCGACCAGAGTGGCCGGAGCTGACAAGTGTTAGCATCCGGAGGGATGATTGGACTTCGGACAGTTCATACTAGTACCTCAAATAGAACGGCTCGTTGTTGGCAGTCATGATGGGCGTCTTGGGGAATTGGGCAGGCGACGCGAAATTCTGAAGGCGATCAAGAGCTCTCTCTGGAAACCCAATTCCCCGGCGCGACGGCAGCAATGGCGGGGCACAACCCCACCAGCCCCTGCCGGGCTGTCACGTGCCGGCCCCTTGCTGACAGCTGGCAAACCGAACACTGGGCAGGCCAGAATGCCACATCTCATGCACGGCCCCCCGTCCTTCGATATTGTAGTGATCCTGAACTCCAAGGTGTCCCTCTCACCGCGCAGGTGATACCAGAACCCCTTTCACGTCAACAATCCTCCTAAAGCTACAAGCTCGACATCCCACCCACGAGGAGCCTCTCCGAACCCGACCGAACCTGCTACTCCGCAGGGCAGCGACACCTTGGGCCCCGAACGAGCGGTGCCAGCAAGGTCGAGGCATTCCGGCCACCCCTCGATAATCCAACACCGCACCGCTTTGCGCAAACACCCCGAACACACCACCCACCATGTCGTTCCTCGAAAATGCCTACAGTCTTGTCAAAGACAGTGCCACCGAGGGCACACCCACTCTCCAGGACCTGCGCACGCAGCTGGAGAAGGGGACCGACGAGAGCAAGGTCGAGACGATGAAGCGCATTCTCACAATCATGCTGAACGGCGACCCAATGCCCCAATTACTCATGCACATTATCCGCTTTGTCATGCCTTCAAAGTCTAAACCTCTCAAGAAGCTCCTTTACTTCTACTACGAGATCTGCCCGAAACTGGATAACCAGGGGAAGCTCAAGCAAGAGTTCATCCTTGTATGGTGTGTGGCCTCTTTGCTTCATGGAGCTCAACAAGCTAACTAGATGCTCAGTAACGGCATTCGCAACGATCTCCAACACCCGAACGAGTATATCCGAGGCAACACGCTACGATTCCTGTGCAAATTGCGGGAGGCCGAGCTCCTGGAACCCCTCCTCTCGTCCGCCCGTTCCTGTCTCGAACACCGACACGCATATGTGCGCAAGAACGCGGTCTTTGCTGTCTCCTCCATCTACCAGCATTCTCCCCAGCTGATCCCGGATGCTCCCGAACTTATTGCGACCTTCCTGGAGGGAGAGAACGATCCGACTTGCAAGAGGAACGGCTTCGCAGCTCTGGCTGCCATTAGCCACGACAAGGCGCTTGCGTACCTGAGCACAGTTTTCGATGGCATTCCCAATGCAGAGGAGCTCTTGCAATTGGTGGAGCTGGAGTTCATTCGCAAGGATGCGGTTCAAAACTCACAGAACAAGGCGCGATATCTGCGCCTCATCTTTGACCTTTTGGAAGCCAACACATCAACAGTCGTGTATGAGGCTGCTTCATCCCTGACCGCGCTCACCAACAATCCTGTGGCTGTGAAGGCTGCGGCTGGCAAATTTATTGAACTCGCTATTAAGGAGGCGGACAATAATGTGAAGCTGATTGTTCTCGAGCGTGTCAACCAGCTCCGGCAAAAGAACGAGGGTATCCTTGATGACCTCGCCATGGAGATCCTCCGAGTCCTCTCCAGCACCGATATCGACGTCCGCAAAAAGGCGTTGGAGATTGCGCTGGACATGGTCTCAAGCAAGAACGTCGAGGAGGTGGTGCTCCTCCTCAAGAAAGAACTCTCCAAGACTGTCGACCAGGAGTATGAGAAGAACAGCGAGTATCGCCAGCTCTTGATTCACTCTATCCACCAATGTGCCGTCAAGTTCTCCGAAGTCGCTGCCAGCGTTGTTGAGTTGCTGATGGATTTCATTGCTGATTTCAACAACACCTCGGCTGTTGACGTCATCAACTTCGTGAAAGAGGTTGTCGAGAAGTTCCCCAAACTTCGCCCAGCCATTGTTCAGCGGCTTGTGGAGACTCTCAGTGAAGTTCGCGCTGGTAAGGTCTACCGCGGTATCCTCTGGATTATTGGCGAGTACTCCCTTGAGGAGAGGGATATTCGCGAGGGCTGGAAGAGGATCCGGGCGAGCCTTGGTGAGATTCCGATAGTCGACTCGGAGCAAAGGTTGCTGGACAAGCTTGGTGAGGAGGAAGAGGATAAGGATAAGGACCAGACCAACGGCCACTCGAAGCCCACACCTGCGGCGGGATCCCGAAAGGTCCTTGCGGACGGAACTTATGCGACTGAGACGGCGTTGACCAGCCAGTCTGCGGCCGCTGCTAGACTGGAAGCTGTCAAGGCTTCCCAAAAGCCGCCACTCCGACAGCTCATCCTGGACGGTGACTACTACCTGGCCACCGTTCTTGCTTCCACTCTCACAAAACTCGTCATGCGTCACTCCGAAATCTCTTCCGACACTGCCCGAACGAACGCTCTCAGGGCCGAGGCCATGCTTATCATGATTTCGATCATCCGTGTTGGTCAGTCACAGTTCGTCAAGGCACCCATTGACGAGGACTCTGTCGACCGCATCATGAGTTGCGTTAGATCTCTTGCTGAGTTCAGCGCTCACAAGCAGTTGGAGACTGTCTACCTCGACGACACAAGGAAGGCCTTCCGGGCAATGGTTCAGGTCGAGGAGAAGAAGAGGGCAGCTAAGGAGGCCCATGAACGTGCCAAAACTGCCGTTCAGGTTGACGATGTGGTTGCCATCCGTCAGCTTGCCAAGAAGAACGCCGGAGATGGGGCGGACTCTATCGAGGTTGATCTGCTGCGCGCGGCAGGTGGCGACTCTGGGGCGACAGAGGATTTGTCTGGCAAGCTGAGCCGTGTCGTACAGCTTACCGGTTTCTCCGACCCTGTCTACGCCGAGGCATACGTCAAGGTCCACCAGTTCGACATTGTCCTTGACGTGCTCCTAGTAAACCAGACGACAGAAACTCTTCAGAACCTGTCGGTCGAGTTTGCTACCCTTGGAGACCTCAAGGTTGTTGAGCGGCCAACAACGCAGAATATCGGGCCTCACGACTTCCACAACGTCCAGTGCACGATCAAGGTCTCGTCGACCGACACGGGCGTCATCTTTGGCAATGTTGTGTACGAAGGCGCACACTCGACTGACACCAATGTCGTCATCCTCAACGATCTCCACGTCGACATTATGGACTACATCCAGCCCGCCACGTGCACGGAAACCCAGTTCCGTACGATGTGGACCGAGTTCGAGTGGGAGAACAAGGTCAACATCAACAGCAAGGCCAAGAGCTTGCGGGATTTCCTGGACCAGCTGATGGCGTGCACCAACATGAACTGCCTGACGCCTGAAGCCAGTCTCAAGGGTGATTGCCAGTTCCTGAGTGCGAACCTGTACGCCAGGAGCGTGTTCGGTAAGCAATTTTTACTTCAAGAAACAGCAAGTATGCATGAAGCTAACAGTTCCATAGGTGAGGATGCCCTGGCCAACTTGAGCATCGAGAAGGAGGGTGAGGACGGGCCGATTACTGGTTTCGTCAGGATACGCAGCAGGTCGCAAGGCCTGGCTCTGAGCCTGGGATCACTAAAGGGGCTCAACAAGATCGGGTCGAGCGCTTGAGTTAATCGGTGAGGGCTAATGTGTGAATGAATTTCATTTCAAGACATCGTGAGGCCTCGAGCGACAGTCTTGATGAAGACCGGCCTAGAGGCTCATAGCAAACCCTTTGCAGCGAATCAATCAGACATCCGGGATAGCGACATACAGAGAAAGCATCTCATGACCTAAAGAGCGGGTGAGTGAGTGATCCGGGACTGGATCCGTCCCAGTCATGGGGTGTGCGTTGGAGGGGGCACGACAAAAGGGCACACAAAAATCTTGTTAGACCCACGATGTTCATGGAGTATAGCAGGCTAGATGCAGTGCAATAGGAGAATGGTTTATGTTACATGAACTGGCTGTCATGTTTGTTTCTGTCCATGCCCATGATGCCGAGTAGGGTAGAGCATTGGCACTTTCTCTCTAGGCTTCCATCTCGTCCATCCGAGCTATCTACAACTATCTTTAAAGTACAGGCATGCTGAGATCTGCAAAGTACCACCCATCACTAAGAACAAACCCTGCTCCTTGACTCCGGAGCCAACATGAAGCTGACCACTTGGTCGCTTGGCCGCTTGGCTTGCGTAAGATGACCGCCCGAAACGTCGTCTGAGAAACAAAACATGAAGAGTTGAACGGGGTATTGTCGAGATTAAGGAAAAGGCCTAATTAGGGGACGGTCGTGATTAGGTAGAGCACCCAGGTTCGCGAGTTCGGTGCTTCCGTCCGGTAGGGACGGGAGTACGGGACGAAAAAAGGCCCCCTTCAGGCAATGGGTTAGGCAGGTGCGTGGAATCTCAATCCGGCGGACCAGTTGGATTTCATGATTAGGTAGGAGTTCGCAGGATAGGGGCATCTGTCTGGTGGGGACAGAAATACGGGCAAGACAAAACGTCGTTCGCGAGGGGATGGGTTAGGCGGGAATCTGGGTCTCGCGGGCCGGTTGGGAAAGATGACAGGGGCCGACCGTGACTCCGGCAACATTGAGGACCCGTCGTAGTTCGGGTTTTTCCCGGTCTCAACTTGCTGAGCGGCATCGGTATGGATACTTGTAGGGCGTAGCTGGCGCGACTGGCGCGGAAGGCGTCGGGGGGAGCGCCGAGCTGCCATGCTGGACGCGTTCTCTCTCAGGTATAGAGTGGGTTCAACTTCACCAGCCAAGGTGATTTCGTCCGAATCGTCTGTGAAGATATCGGTAGGGTCGACGGGGGACCGGTGGGGCGCAGCGGAGGGGAGATCGTCCTGATCGGTAGGGCCGAGGGGGAACGAGTGGGATGCAGGATGGGGGAGCCCGAGATAATCCTCTGCATCTGCCTCGAGCAATGTGCAACGCTCCTATCGATTGAACACCAGTGCGTTGACAACGTGGCCGGACTTCCAACCCTGCTCCGGTAAAGACGAACCCTCTTTTAGGATCTTGCCCATGTACGCAATGCGGACCTTCTTGTTAGGCGGGAGCTACAATCGTGATTAGCAATGGGGAAAGCGCTTGCGGATACTGGGATTCTCACTTGTGCCCCTTCTGTGATGCTCCTGGCAATGGTGCGGACATTGTCCTCCTTGCCCACGGAAACAATGACGTCCTTTGAACCGTCGCTGAGTCTTGCGCGGACGGAAATTAAGTCACGGACATCCAAGACCGCTTTGCCCTTCTCCTCTCTGCGGCGCTCGACTTCGTCGCCCTCTTCAGTCTCCTCTGCAGTCTCTTCGCCGGCGGTGAAGTCGGCCTTTGCATCCTCGAAGCTATCGCCCAGAGCAGGGCCCTGTGACAGATTCAAGGGGTCCGAAACGATGTACTCGGGCATCGAGTAGTAGTTGCCAAGCGAATCGTAGGCTCCTTGAGCTAAATCGCCACTCGGCAGCGTGATGTCGGCGGCATCGAGGATCGATTGCGCCGTGGCTAGCGCAATCGCGGGGTCTTCTTCACTTGGACCCCCAAGGCCCGCCTCTCGGCGGGTTTGACCATCTCGGGCGGCCGCATCCGCGATCCACAGGACTTCGAGTGCCGCACGGATGGTCTGCCAAACCTCTTGTCGTCCGGTCACTCTCGTGTCGAAAAACTCGACCCGCTCTCGCTTCAAAGCTGCGCTTGTCCATACCCTGTTCCGACTGCTCCATTCATGGCGGCGCAGCGGCTTGTTTATATGCTGCGACAGCAACTGGTTGCGGTGCCGGCGGTGCGACACGGATGCCGGCGACTGGAGCGGGTCATCGTTCCCCGCCTGGGAACCCGAGGCGCCGGCGGTCTGCGGCCCATCATTGATCGCCCGGGCCGACCCAGAGACACCAGCTCCCCCGGGGTAGGGGGAATTGGGTCCCGACGGGCGGGATACACAGCAGCCCTGGGGGAAAACAATCAGCGCACCGAAGATTGACCAGAGCAAGGATCTTCGCCTGACCAGGGACGATCCGAGACACACAATGGGGCGAAAAGTAACGTGGAATGGAAAGAACGTGGTTACGGGGGAATAAGGAACATACCATGTCGTTGTCAGCCTCGCGAGGAGGGGATTGATGCCGTCTCGTATGGCGATCTCGCAGTCGTAGCGAAGCTCGACCCAGCTGCTTGGATAACTAGTTCATGGCGGCGGGTCAAACCAACGTAAGGACGGCGGGGCGGCAAGTTGGTGGGCGGGCGGTCCTTTTAACTTTGTTGTTGTCAGAATCGTCGTCGTCGCCGTGCGTTGGCGAGGTTGACGGTGCGGAGAACTGCAGGTGGTGCAGGTGAGAGCTGTTGACCTGTACGAGATCGCTTTTGGAAAGCGTCAGCAACCTAGAACCCCAAACCGCACAACGGTAACGGCAGGCAATCGCTGTCAATGGTGTGAGTGCCCCACCAGTGGTGAGAAGCGAGATCGCGCCAACGAGCGGGACGACTCCACTGGATTGGACGGTTGACGTTTGCGGGGACTTGAGGTGCTGGGGCTTATCAAACAAGATAAGACGCAACTTCGAGTTGAGAGACGGAAGGAACCACAACGATGTCAAGTAAATGCAACATAACGCGACGAGATTGGTGCTCGTGGCAGAAATCCCTTATCTTCCTCACTTTCACCGTCTGTAAGTCATGTCGTCGACGTGCACGGAGCGCCTTGTCCTTCCCGATGACGCCGAACCGGGCACACGGTGATGTGTTCCGAACGCGGCAAGTGCCTTCCTTGATGCACATCGACCGCATAATTCTTGGTCAAATAGTTAATTTAGAGCGGATCATTGCAGATCCTCGAGCCGTCTTCCAACCTGATGGAAGGGATAAGTCATCTGAATTCAGTACTATTGCCAGTCTGCCGCTTCAACTTTGAGGCTCCATTCAGTGTGCTTGATATGGAACAACCACTGGCATTTGGACATACTCCCAGCCACCAATGCAATCGTCGCCTCATTCCCCGGTAGTGCAAACTTACCACGCCGCTCACCATAACCACCCCCGACAATTCTTTGCACCACATAAACATTCTGTCATGTCTTTGTGATTCTTAGGATCCTTAGCATCGTCATCCAAACCCACCACTCCGTCGACATAGTCAAATGTCAACTCCTCGTTCTGCGGGATGTCTCGTACGGCGAAGAAGGCAAGGTCATGCGTGACCCTGTCAGCGTAATCGCCCACCCGCGCAAAGATGCGCATGTTGGGGTCGCAACTGTGGTTGACAAACCTTGTTGGCCCACTCATGAACTCCCCATCCACCATTACTGACTCTCGGAGCCACGGGTCCGGGGAATCAGGATCCGTGAACTTGTCGAGTGCGAAGAGGTAGACATCTTTCCGTTGTGCCAGCGACGAAGCAGCGCGTCGTTTGTCAGCCTCCTTTTGTGTGATGATCTCTCCGAGATATCGGTCGACAAATTGGCCCTTTCTAAGAGGAACGGGACACCTGACACCCCACCCACGGTTGTCAGTCCTGAAGATCTGCAGGGGGACCGTTCTCCCGCGTTCAACCACACGGTTTGGGCAGTCTGGCGTGCAATTGCACAATGCGTGGCACTCGTAGATGGGGTTTCGGCTCTCCAGAATCCGACGTCGCAGCAACCCTGCCTTCTGACCTGTGGAGTAGTAGGCAAAGCGCTTCTTCGGCATTCCATCATCGTCGGCCTCCTCGTCGCTGTCGGGCGCCATGTCCTGAAGACAATGGCAAGTGCTGTACATGCAGCCTTCGTTCTCTTCACATTCGCACCCAGACCGGAAGGTGTCTGGCGCATTGGGGACGCCTCTGGTGATGACCGAGTTCTCAATAAAACGGAAATCAGGGTTGAGGGTACTCTTCTTGTGCTTTTCACTCCGGTTGACGATGGATACGGGAAATTTGGAGTGTGTTGCGAATGATCGGAGCTGGCAGAAATGGCAACGCTCCTTTTCCTTGGGGTCGAGCTCCTGTTCAATGTCAACTTGGCCATTCGGAGAGTGGGCACTTGAGCACTGCTCACATCTGGCCGCTCGTGTTGATAGAAATGCCGGCGGGTCACTTCTTCCATCTTATCTTCTCAAATTTGAAGAGCTGCGACGTGAATCCTGTGATTACAGATGTTTGTTTTGGTTGGGATGTTGAACTCTTATGTTGCAAACGCGCTGCTTGAGATTCAGACGTGCAGACGCGGCTTGGTGCAGGGATCAGAGTTGATGTGGAGCAGCTGGGGTTGGGCCTTGGCGTCGTCACACCCACGGGTCCTTTCACCGTCGCCAGTTCCGCGTTTGAACGAACGTCGGAATTCGTTTTCTGTTCGGACGATGGATATGGATCGTTAAGATAAAATTGGTTGGTGTGGGAAGAGAAATGCAGGTTATACGGGTTAGGCTCAATGGTTCGATGTTGCCATTGTCGAGGCGGGCAAGAGCTATCAACCATGGCCAGACACACTTTATCGTCACTTCCTTCTAACATGCCTCACTTCTAGATCTGAGGTAGTATTTCTCATCTCATTTTGCTCTCGCATTCACAACCAAGTCGGTTACCCCTAGTTTCCTGGCTCAGCTGAGCGACCTCTCCCACCTCAGGTCCCATATTCGCCTTTTGCTGGCATCGCTGAGATCCATCTCGCTCCACCAATTTTTGTTTTGTCTTCACGACACCCCTATCACGGCCGTTTTCTCTGTCCTTCCCAGCTCGATAATGTCAATCTCGCCATCGCTCTTCCTCGCCCCTTCCAGCCTCTTTTGGCTGCATCGGGCTGTGTACTGGCACTTATTTCCTGCACCCCCAGATCTGAAACCGAAGAACGACTCGGTCGTGCACCCCTTGCCCCAAAGCTCAAGAAGCAGCACCCAGGTGCTGAGGCAAGTGGTCACAGCGACCAGGTTTAACGAGTTCAGTCTATCGCCCGCGGCTGGCAGACAGCACAAGATTACGCAAACCAAGAGTCTGGCTGCCAGGCGTGTCGTCTTGGGCAGCTTGCACATGCCCAGTGGCACACGATGCTCGTGACTCCACGATATCACACCCATGAAGAGCAGCGCAACTCCTAGGCCGATGCAGTAGTAGAGCCGGAGGCCAAGAGACACGGTTTCTTTGGAACGGTGCTGGTAAAATGGAGTCAGGTTGTCGAATGACGCGTTGGGGCAATCCGTGGCGACGACAAGCATACACAAAGCAGCTCCGGCCAAGATGTAGCCCATAACAAAGGGCAGATGGGCATGCGTCCAGATAACCGCTGCAGAAGTTGGGGTCAGACATGGCGGATGACTACACCAAGGAGAGGAAACGCACCCGTTTTGGTATGTCTTCGAATCGCGTGGAGCTGGATGTTATTGCCGTCGACCTCGAAGTACAGCCAGTTGAAGACAAACGCCTGTGTCAACCCCAGGATCGACTTGCCAAGGAAGGCATTCAACCCAAAACTGCCGGTATTCTGGAAGATCACGGCCACCACCGAGTAGCCAAAAACCAGGGCGACAAAAGCATTGGTACGCTCGACCTTGTGCTCGATGTTGATTGCCGGCCAGAACTCGAAGAACCGGCCGAATCGCTGGGCCAGCCGTGTGGTGTTTGTGTTTCCATACCGGAACATGATGTGCGGAATCGAGTTGCCAAACAAGTCGATAGCAAGGGCAATGAAGACCAGGACGAGACGACCCGTGTGTGGTAGCCTCTCCTCAACATGACCTGCAGCTTCTTCGGTCGCCCGTCCCTCGATGAGGTGAGCTGCGGTCTCAGTGACGGCGTGGGTAGTGACGTCGTTTGTTAAAGTCGTGCTCGCAATCCACAACGCAGCACTGATGAGAATATTGGTGATCTGGGCTATCATCATACCTTTGACTAGCGGCAGAAAAAAACATGTTACAGCAAAGTGGACGGCGTTGAACAGCCGAGCAGCCAAGTAAAAAGCGACGAGCTGTGTGAAGGTGTCATGTTCGGAGCTGAAGGTGCTCACCGAGTTTGTCGTGTGCCTGGGACGTCAGCTAACGCTATAACTAATGGGAAACAACCACTTACCCCAGGAGACAGGCGATCAAAAACAGGATCTCAACTCTCTGGGTGATATCATTCGTCTCAAACCAGCTGACGAGCTGCTGGACATCACTCCAAATCTTCCAACTCATGGCAAAGGTGACAACGAAACGCAACAGAGCATGGCCATTCGCCTCCTCGGCAGCATGATCACCGTTAATAGCGATGATGCCGACTATCCCCGGGTCAGTTTTCGGACAGACGACGAGACAACAAATCTGGAGCAGCTCACCGTAAAGCAAATCGAAAAACAATTCAAAGCTCAGCACCTGCGTCTCCTCCGCCGACCTCCACAGCAACCCGCGATGAAAATACTGCTTCACCACAGGTCGCCTGAACAATCTCATACTCCCGCCACCCCTCTCACCAGCACCCAGGCTGACAACCGTCGACTCGCCATCCCCGCTCTCTTCATCATCGCCATACGTTCTCAGCTTTGCATCGAACCCGAACTTTTCGAAATTCGTATTCAACCTCGCCTTCCCGTTACTCTCCAGCCGCAGAAGTTGAGTCGACACGGCATCAAGCTGGGCCCGCACAGAGTCAAGCTCGTTGACGACTTCATGCCCAACCTTTTCGCGCAACTGCGCGTGACGCGTCTCGTGATGCGATTTCGTCACGCCCAGAAAATGCCGATGCTCATCGGATCCGTGAACGACAACTTCAACCTGGGTAGGCGGATCGGCCTCATGGGCGTTGGCATATCGCTGCCGGAGAGCCTCGATGTCTTCAGGCAGAGCGACAAGCACGCGCCGGCCATCCGGGAGGATGAACTCGCTTGGCGGCCTGCGACGGGTAGATGAGGGCGTCGACATGTTGACGCGTCTTTGAATGATGGATTTGAGGTTGCTGGGTGGAAGACAAGCTTTTTCCACAGCGGTGTGTGGGCGCTGACTGATGGTTCCTCCGAGGGGGGGCCGGTAAGGGCCTCAGGCAGAGCTGCAAGTGGGCTGGGATTGGGCATTTTTTACCAATGGGATTTTGCAATTTGACGATTTCGCTGGACCCCGGCCCCGACCCGGAGATACAGGAGCTCACGGACCTATTGATACCCTGCCGCGGCTGAAGGTCGAGGGATCGTTAGTGCATGCAGACAAGGATTCGGTTCTCAGAATGGTTATCATTGAGCGAAAGTTCCATTGCTACCAAATACGAGAACGAGAACCACGGGTAGTGGCAAAACTCTCCACCATCTCTGTCTTTCTCGACAATCATTTGCTTTTATCGAGGCGGTTCCGTCGGTACAAGCGTTGTCGGCGTCGCGCTGGTACTCAAGGGTCCAGTTGTTGTCGTTTGTCGGGTCGTTGACGACTTGGTCAGGGTGCGATATGTGCTCGGCGAGGGGACGTTTCGGTACGAGCATGTGTTGGTGATTGTTGCAGTCCTGAAGGTGAGTGGATCAGAACCAGCTGCTGGCCTCCTTTCTCTGTCGTGGTCCACGGGGAGTTGGGTTACACATACTGACGGGCCTCGCAGGAGAGTGTGGTCGCGCACGCTGTGATTTTCACCGTGGGTGTTGTCGGACAGCAGTTTGTGCTAGCTGATACGTCAACAGGTCTTCGTCGGTATGATGAAAGGGGCTGTACACGCATGGTTTCCGGACTTAATCTGTCCGTTCGTATGTCAAGCAGTGTTGATGTCCTGGGGCAATTGTCTTGGTGCATATTCCTGCGGTGCGTCAGTGACTTGGGCGAGGATTCAGCGAGAGGAAATCACTAGTGGTGAATGTGAAGCAGCTTTCGGTTGAGAGATACGACGTCGTGGCGGCTAGATCGTGGACGAGAGTCGTGCAGAATACCGGCATGTCGCTTGCTGGCGAGGGGGTAATGGCAGAGGTGTTGTTGACACATTGGGCTATGCAGAGGGCCCAGAGGGAAGAGAATACTAAAGCGGAAAGATGGGATAGCTTCATTGCTGGTTTTGGGTGAGATCAAGCTTGGTACGTCGAATTAGTAGGGAATAGAACGTGAACCAGTTCATAAATACTGGTTTACTCATTTTGCAGGTTCCCATTTCCGTTTCGTAAAGTAGCCGCTCTCCCCGGCTAATATGTCTTGGGTTACTTTGGGGCAATGGCAGTTCAGTCCAAGACTTGAGCGAGCCAATGCGCCAGCCTGGAGAGACGCACGCGAATCCTTTAGGTAGAGAGGTGTATTTAACCTCAGGAATTCGGGTCAATGTCTACTTTTCCGCGGATTTGTGCTGCTGATGCCTGCGCGACGTAGCAGGGTGAAGAAATCAGTGGCATTTCGGGATTTGATCATCCTAGTTGGAGAACTACAAGTCTGCTCGGGAGGATCAATGGTGATTGTTCACGACCACTCCTGTTAGGGGGAGCGATGAGGAGAACGGATTAGGAAGTAAAAGACTGCCCAAAATGAAATCGCAGATATACTAATATAAAAAAAAATCGCCAAAAAAAAAAAATTGCAAAACGAAGAATCGAACACAAGCTGTTCACCTTTCAAAGCAATAGTCTTCCAAGTGAACTCGGGGTCCAAGTGGACTCGGTAACGGTGTGCGCTTGATGTCAGTGCAGTCTGGTTTACTTACTGATAAAGCTGCGGAGGGAAGGCAGGAAATTCAAATCTGCAAGTCAAAGTCTGGGGCCCAAAGTGTCTGCTGCCGGACATCTAATCTTATCTCAACACATTGTCCGAACTCGAGAGTTGTCATCGATAGTGAGGTTGGTGTTATTCAAGCAAAGTCTGCCTTCCTACCATCGTCGGACCGGACACCCATCCAACCAAACAACAAGCACATCTCCTTCAAACCAGTCTCATCGACCGCTCCGATGCCCCAAGGCACGACCCTAACCTACTCTGGTTGAACCCCGGCAACCTCCCCAATTGTCCTCCAAAACCCCTCCACCTCATGCGCAAACCTCCCCAAAAACAACCCATCCACCGCGCCTCCAACCCCCTCCCACAACCCCGGGCCCGCACTCCCGCCATAAACAACCCTCGTGCTACCCCTTCTCGCTTTAAAATCCTCACTCCCCCTCAACCGTTGCACAACCCCGACAACATGTTCCACCCCCGCCGGCTCACTCTTCCCAATCGCCCAAACAGGCTCATACGCAATGACCACATCCCCCTGCACGCCCTCCAAACACCGTCCCACTTGTCGGATTACCTCCTCCGCCGCTTTTTCGACATCCATCCTCTCCACCTCACCGACACAAACAAGCGGAACCATCCCGTTGCGCACCACGGCCCTTGCCTTTTCGGCGGTGGTATCGTCGGTTTCACCGTAGAGCTTGCGGCGCTCTGCGTGGCCGATTTCGACCATGCCTACGCCTATTTCTGACAGGACGGCGGGGGAGGTTTCACCTGTGTATGGGCCTGTGTTGTGGGGGCTGCAGTTTTGGGCGCCGATGATGAGGTTGGAGGCGGGGGTGTTTGGTGGGGAGGAGCGGACTTGGGAGATGACGGGGACGAGGGAGGTGAAGGAGGGGATGAGGAAGATGTCGATTTGGGAGAAGGGAGATGAAGGGGTGGAGAGGAGGGTCAGGAGTTGGGATGTGAAGGTTGTGGTGCGGGCGTGGGAGAAGTACATTTTTGTTGAGACGCCTAAGAGGCGGCGGGGTTGTTGTTGCTGTTCCATTGGTGTGGTTGATGATAGGCCGGTAGTGGTTATGGTGACGGCGATGCTGGCGGCGATGATGATGATGGTGATGATGATTCAGGGGTTGTTTGGTTCCCCTGAGTGCACAGGTTGGTTACCGCAGTGATGGTAGCGGTTTGGCGCGTTCAGGGGGAAATTGGGCTCGTCTTGTCAGATTTGCCCTGAAAGGTGCGTGTGGAGTGCCTGCGAGAGCAATGTGGTTGTCTTCACCCGTTATCCGGCTGTAATGTTGGTAAAAAAAAAAAAAAAAGCGGGCGGATCGCGGTGAATAGCCAAAGTATTGCACTTGGCGGACGATGGGAAGAGCGTGACGGGCGAATGCGCGACGACCGATGGAGTTTGTGGATCGGTGGAGCCTTGCCAAATGATTGACGTTGCGGTCGATCCGGGGCTCTGGTACCTCTGCGTGGAGCCCCGGCGGGTGGCGTTCTCGGGTTAATGCCACCGAAACATCGGGGCTGTTGAGCGTCGGATGCCCCGATCGGTGCAAGTGGCGGGGCCGAACCCGCCAGCCGGCCAGCCGCGGCCTTCCTTAGCTTCGGTGCGGGACAGCAGTCACCAATGGTTTCCACTTGGTGCATGATCCACTATGGATCGATTCTATTCCCATTCTATCGATGGCGGGCAACGTTTCCCATGGCTTCACCAGTTGTGCAAAATGTTTTTTGGGCTGCTATTTTTCCTTTTTTGAATGGCTGGCAGCTGGCTGGATCTACGAGCATCCACCCTTGACCTCCTCGGGCGCGCCCGACAGTCCACCTTCCCCATCCTCGTACTCATGGATTGCCGCCACCTTTGCAGCGCTGGGGCTGGTCTCGTCAAAGACATACCCGAGCCATTCCTTGGCCAGTCTCCGTGCCAATTCCAGTCCGACGACCCGCTCGCCCATGCACAGCACCTGCGCGTTGTTGCTGAGCACTGCTCGCTCGACCGAGAAGCTGTCGTGTGCCGTGACTGCCCGGATGCCCTTGATCTTGTTGGCCGAGATGGCCACTCCGAGACCGGTGCCGCAGATGAGCAGCGCCCTGTCGGCCTCACCCGAAGCGACTAATTTCGCTGCGGCCGCCGCAATGTGAGGATACGCCGTCTTGTCGTCGGCGCCGACGTCCACGACCGAGACGACGCGGGCGTCCTTTGCAAAGTCCTCCTTGATCTTGTTCTTGTAGCCGACGCCGGCATCCTGTTGTAAGTTTGTGTCAGCGAACGTCTCACAAAGCGCATGTGCATAGATATGGACTTACATCGCAGCCGACAACAATCCTCCATTGTGGTGAGCTCATGGTCAATCTGTCTGTCTGTCTTGGTGATGTTGACGTTGGCGGAAGTTGCAACGGTCGACTTGCGGCTCTTCTTGTCCCCTGGGCGGCATTGAGCAGCGACAGGGTTGAAGGGGCCGTAAAAATAGTCCGACCGGCTATCAACGCAGGCCGACGCAGCTGGCATTTATCCAGCCCGTGTTTCCATTCTTGGAAACCCGAGCAGACCGGGGAGCTGTCCGTTTGCCACGCCGGGACGCCGTGGAGGGGGGACTTGTGCGTTGCCCCTCATCCGGTCGTGTAGCATTGCTCCTTCTCCACATTGCCGGCAAGTCCCCATTGGCGTGCCCTTAAATGCAAGGGTATGGCGATCCCAGCGGGGGATCCGATATCGTGAGGGTCAAGCTTTATCCATCGGCCAGCGACAGCCCGAGCTTGAAGCACGTTGTTTGTTCCTGCTGCTGCATTGCAAGCTCTCTGCCTGTTGTGCTTCCTTCCTTCTGCCTCCTCCATCGAGATCCCGTCGTCCAGACACACACGGCTCCCAGTCATGTCCAAGCGACATCTCTTCCCTTCCCTCGAGGGGCTTGTTCCTAAGGCTCTGCGGGGCATCGTCGCCTACAATCCCCGCCTGAGCCTCGACGAAACCAACAGAGTCGTCTTTGACTCCGAAGCTGCGCGATCCAATGTCAGTATCATCAGCGGCGGCGGTTCCGGCCACGAACCTGCTTGGTCCGGCTATGTGGGCACCAACATGCTGGCCGCCTCCGTGGCCGGTGATGTGTTCGCCTCCCCGAGCACCAAGCAGATTCTCGCTGCCATCGAGGCCGTCCCCTCCGACAAGGGCACTCTCTTGGTGATTACGAACTACACAGGAGACTGCCTCCACTTTGGTTTGGCGGCCGAGAAGACCAAGGCCAAGGGCCACGGCTGCAAGATGCTCATCTGCGGCGACGACGTGTCCATTGGCAAGGTCAATGGCTCGTTGGTTGGCCGTCGGGGGCTTGCTGCACAGATTGGCGTTCTCAAGATTCTCGGAGCGGCAGGCGCACGTGGAGCATCCCTCGATGAGCTCTACGACCTTGGGATTGCAGTCACTGGCCAAATTGTCAGCATCGCAGCAACACTCGATCATTGCCACGTCCCGGGACGAACCGAGCACGGAGCTCTGAACGACGACGAGGTCGAGATTGGCACCGGGCCACACAACGAGCCCGGATACAAGAAGTTGTCACCTGCCCCTACACCACAGGGACTCGTCAAGCAGATTCTCACATACTGCTTGGACCAGAACGACCCCGAGAGAAGCTACGTCAAGTTCAACCCTGGTGACGAGACGGCTCTTTTGGTCAGCAACTTTGGTGGAATGTCAAATCTTGAGCTGGGTGGTCTCGTCGACGAGCTTCTCCAGCAGCTGTTGGCCGATTGGAACATCGAACCCGTGCGTGTGTACTACGGGTGCCTCGAGACTTCGCTCAACGCTCCGGCATTCTCTGTTTCAGTCATCAATTTGACGGCCATCGCCGCCAATGCCAAATATTCTCTAGAGCAGATCAAGGAGTTCCTCGATGTTCGGACAGACACCGCTTGGGAGGCAGTTGCCGGTTTCCAAAGCAATCCCCAGAGACGACCACGAGCGGAGCAGTTGGTTCAACCGCCGAAGGAGACCAGGAAGGTTGTAGACGACGCTACGGACCTCAAAATCGACCCAGAGTTGCTGGAGAAGATGCTTCGGGCGGCATGCGAGGCAGTCAATGCGGCCGAGCCTGATCTCACCAAGTGGGACACCGTTATGGGAGATGGCGATTGTGGTCTGACGCTCCAAACGGGAGCCACAGCCCTTCTTGATGCCATCAACTCGAGACAAGTCGCCGCCAAAGGTTCAGTAGTTGAGGTTCTCACCGAGCTGGAGGATATTGTAGAGAGCAAGATGGGTGGCACTCTGGGTGGAATCTTGGGCATCTTCTTTGTATCGCTGCGGACCGCCGTTGAGGAGAACAGCGAACTTGCCAAGACCGACGGTCCTATTGCAGTCTGGGCAAAGGCATTGTCCAGCGCCATCAGTCACCTGGGACATTACACGCCCGCAAAGGTGGGCGACAGGACGGTGATGGACACACTCATCCCTTTTGCCAAGGCATTCGAGGCGGGCAAGAGCTTCGAAGAAAGCGTTGCCGAAGCAGTCAGAGGGTCAGAAAATACCAAGACCCTCAGGCCCAGACTTGGGAGGGCGACATATGTTGGCGTGGGTGCAGAAAGCAAAGAGCTGCCGCCCGATCCTGGTGCTTGGGGTGCCATGGTTGCCATTCAGGGGTTGTTGAGTGGCGCGAACTGATGGGAGGATCATGATGAAAAGGGTTTGTACGGTACGCGCAAGGGTTACGGGTAATGTGGATGAAGCATGATGGAACCCATATTTTCAGGTCAGGCACTTATGGGAGCTTAATTCAGATTTGACATTTGTCTTGTGTTATTTCACGGTCGTTCCTTCCCTACCCTGATCTGACGCTTTGCACACACCACCACAAATTCTATTCACATCCCGGCCTAGACGCAGAAATCAAAGGCCAAGCAGAAATTGATTTTCAAACTCATCCACACGGCAGATTACAAAGTTACTCTAAGATATCTCAAGCCTTGCCGGCACTCCCGAGCCAGTGCATGTACTTCTCGATGGCCTTTTGCATGGCCAATGTCCCCGCCTCAATCACGCTCGTCAGCGGCTTGCCACGCATCTCCTCCTGAACCCACGCATAGTGGTTGTTCATCCCCTTGTTGATGTTGACTTTTGTCACTCCGCCCGCCATGCAATCCCGGAAGATCTTCTCGTCGAACGGGTCTGCGCCGTGAAGGACCAGCCTCACGCGCTCGCCGACGCGCTCGTTGATGGCCTTGAGGCGGTCATACTCGAGCTGGATACCCCGCGGCCCGTATTCGCCATGCACGTTGCCGAACGCGGGTGCCAGCATGTCGATGCCAGTGTTCACGAACTCTTCAGCTTCGTCCGGGGTCGTCAGGAGACCCTCAAGGTCGGCGGTCTCTGCAACACCGTCTTCGCCACCCTCGATACGACCGGGCTCGGCCTCAGCAGCGATGCCGCGCTCATGGCAGTATTGCACAAGCTCGGCAGTCAACTTGAGGTTCTCTTCCTTCTCATAATGGCTCATGTCGCACATGATGCTGTCGAAGCCATCCGGGATGTCGGCTGCCCGTCGCACGAGCTCGGGGGTCTGAGCGTGGTCGAGATGCAGTGAAACAGGAACGCTGGCGCTGTGGGCGGCATCGGCCGCTGCTTTGACGAGCGAGTCACCGGCGTACTGGATTGCCCAGGGGAACAGGAGAACCATGGCAGGCGACCGGGCTGCCTCGGCTGCTTTGACGGTCGCAATGATCGATTCGATGTTGTAGCAGCACATGCCGGGGACGGCGTAGCCCTCGGCCTTGGCCTTGTTGAGGATGGACATTGTCCGGTTCTCGGCAAGTGACGGGCGCGTCATGATGACTGGATTTGTGGTTGTGAAGCAATTGGGACAAGCAAAACGAGGAATTGATGATGTTGAGGACGTCGACTTGCGTGACTCGCCAAGCAAACGAGGGACGTTCGGTTGGTGTTGGTGCTATTCAAGACTTGCAATTAATACCAGGGCCAGGCATCCAACGTCTGACAGCGGAGAGCTCCACCGACATCGCAACTTTTTACCCAGGGGCAATCCCAATGGCCGTGAGAATTGCCGCTCGGGTTCCCCAATGCGGGATCGTCGACTTGACCCGCCAAGATGGCCTCACAGGTTCTGGGTGCGGGAGGACTTTAGCCTGAGCGCGGGCGTCCCAGTGTGGGGGGACCGGATCACGTCACAATTGGCTCCTCGACCGGGGAAAGGGGGTTATCAAACGTGGTTGCCCGAGAGCGGGGAATGGCGAATGGTGGCGGGTTTGCGCATGGTGGAGTCGCCGACTATCGATTCAACCGGTGCATCGGCTCGGCATCGGGGAGGCGATTCTTTGCGCTCCAATCTCGAGCCCTTTTTGATGGACTCGGGTCAATGACAACCCGGAGGCAGCCCGTCATCTTTTGTCCCTGCCAAAAGTGACATCTTGTGTGATTTCAAACAAGTCCCTCGTTGCTCGTTGCCAAGACACCCGACTTACACAGCTACAGACCGAGCAGATCACAATGGCGGATGCGAAACCTCATGTGTCGTTCATTGGCTTGGGTGCCATGGGCTTTGGGATGGCGAGCCATCTCATCAAGGAGGGCTACACAGTCACCGGGTTCGATGTCTGGGCACCCACCCTCGAGCGCTTCAAGGCCGCTGGCGGCTTGACAGCAACTACACCCTCTGAGGCCGTCGCCGGCAAAGACTATTGTGTCTGCATGGTTGCCACGGCTCAGCAAGCACAAGCTGTCCTCGTCGACGGGCCAAATGCAGCCATCACCACCCTCCCCCAGGGCGCCGCTGTCCTGCTCTGCTCTACCGTTCCGTGCGAGTACGTCCAGTCGCTCCAAAAACAGCTCCAAGCGCTCGGTCGAGGGGACATCCTGCTGGTTGACAGTCCCGTCTCTGGAGGAGCCGCTCGCGCCGCAGATGGTACCTTGTCCATCATGGCCGGCATGTCAGAAGCAGCCCTGGAGAAAGCTAGGCCATTGCTGGCAGCCATGGCCGACCCTGCCAAGCTCTACATCGTCCAAGGCGGTGTTGGCGCCGGCAGCAACATGAAGATGGTACACCAAGTCCTCGCAGCATGCCAAATCCTGTCGTCGAGCGAGGCATTGGGTTTCGCGGATCAGCTCGGTCTCGACCTCGCGAAAGCCCAGCAGACAGTACTTGGTTCCGACGCCTGGAACTGGATGTTTGAGCACCGCACGCCTCGCATGCTCACGCAATATCAACCCATCGCGAGCGCCATCAACATCATCATGAAGGACACCAGCATCATCACGGCCGAGGGAAGGCGAAGCGGTTTTCCCACTCTCTTGACCAGCGCTGCGGAGCAGGTCTACTTCTCCGGGATTGGCCGCGGTTTCGGTCCAGACGACGACAGCAGCTTGATCCGGCTGTATACCGAAGGCAAGGGGAAAGTCGGACCAGTTCACGGCTTGGCAGAGAGCGAGGAGCAAAAGTTGACCCTTGTTGTTGATTTGCTCAAGGGCATCTTGCTCTGCTCGGCAGCGGAGGCGTTGGCGTTTGCGAACACGGTTGGGCTGGATCTGGACCAGGTCTTTGAGCTTTGCATCAATGCTGCTGGTGGGAGCAGGATATTGGAGAAGGTCGGGCCCGAGATTATCAAGGCTTTCAAGGAGGGGACCGTCAAACAGGGGTGGAAGGCCAGCGAGGGCGGGCTTGCGCTAAAGGATGTTGCTGAGAGGCTTCAGGCTGCTGTTGAGGAGGCGCAGAGAATCAAGGCGCCGTTGTTTTTGGGTACGCAGGCGTTGAACGTCATCCGGTTGGCGTTGGGGAGCCATGGGGAGGGTTTGGCTGCCGGTGCGGTGGTAAAGGTTTGGGGGAGTTATTGAGGAACTGTGTAATAGATGATTGTTGAAGGCGGTAGATGCTCTTCATACCTATGCTTTGGATTGCTCCGATTTACTCTTTTCACCGAATACTGCGAAGTGATGCTTGAATTGGGTGTTTTTTGTGGACAGAGCCCTACCTGTAGTAACGCGAAACGAACAAGTCACTAACGAAGAAAACGGCACACAGAAAAAGGTTGAGGAGATATGCCTTGTCGAAGTTGGGGCAGATTTGAAATCCAGATGCTGTGATCGATAACCGAATGCTTAAAGATATTATTGATAATACATTGTTGGTTTCTCTTGACGCATACCTTGGTAAAATTCAAAGAACCAGTGTGTCATTTGAAGTGGCCAGGCTTCAACTGAATTCAGTGTGCCACGTTTTTACCTATAACCCACATGAAACCTGCGGGGCATTGATTGCTCGTAAAAGCGCAGATATTTCTCTGGTCTTCAGCTACAACATTTCACGAGATTATGCCTGCAAACCGTGGTTTGCTTGGGCGACGATCGCCGGTGGGATTGTTTTTACTGTGCTGTTCACTGTGCTCAAGATGAGGTGAGATTTCTTTTCCGCTGACTTAGAGCCCCTCAAGAGCTAAAGCCGGTTTTTAATAGCACGATTTACACCACGGATCCCAATGCTACTGCAGCTGAAGTATACTGGTTTCAGCGACCCCCTTTTCCACGGACTGAGCGGGTACGAAGCGTGAAATGCTCATTTTTGGGATCAGGCTTACTGATAGATGGGTTCTGCCCAGTTGTCGAGTAGCTGTCAGGATAAGGAGCTGCATTTAGGAACTGGTAAGTCACTGTTATGGTTCTTCCTTTGTGTTTTTGACAGAGCTGCGTGCTGATTTCTTATCATGGGTACCCAAGGCGATAGCCCTATGATATATGGAGAGGCGCGTAATATCACAGGCAACCTGGGGACCCAAGGCCCATCCAGGATATATCTGCAATATAGCTGTGAGGCGCCTCGATTGAGGCCCGTCCATAGCTTGATCGGGTCGGTGGTGGTGGCCGACTTCGCCCGGCTTCTGCGCGAGATACGCACCCTGACCGAAGCCTCTATCGACTGCGAAGCAATCGTGGTGCTCAGAAAAATCAGTTTCGGTGTGTTTCCGTTTGACCCGCTGGAAATATGTCCTGTCCTCAGCTTCGAGCAAGCCGACCTGGACACCCTCGAAGTCTTTCAGGCTGCGGAGCCCCTGGTTTCCATGGATATACGCATCAATCTTGCCGCTGATGTCGCCTCGGGTTTGTCCGCACTCCATGTAGCTGGGATTATTCACGATGCTCTCCAACCCAGCCATGTTTGGACATTATCTCATTAAGGATCCGCCATTTTTGTTCGCCGTCTTTGAAATATCTGTTCGACTCAACCCGAAGAGGAGAGATTTCTCCCGCATTCTTGAGACATTGCTGGAACGCTCTGGAAGACCTAATCTTCGAAAGTAAGTCTAAGTTCTATGCGTCCAGTTCCTTTCACCACTATGTCCTGCGTGCACACAAAATCAGTTTTTAATGACTGGCTCAGAGCCCTCACAGAGTATCGGGACTGTTTTTCGCGAGTCCCAAAGCCCTACGCCGGAGATACGATCAGCCTCGGGGAAGCATTGAGGGTTTCAACGAGGTAAGGACACAGAACGCTTGCTTTGGTCCTGAGCCGCACAGACTGGCCATTCCTGTCGTTGTAGCTACAACTATCAGCTACAAGCCTTCACAAGCTCCCGCGCATCATCAATGAACACCTTTTCAAGTGTTGCCGAGTATTGAGCTCACACAACACTGATAATTCCCAAAGCCTCAAGCTCGACATTACTTGGATCCAGTTACTCTGTTACTTACACGGCATCGGAACCGAGAAGGATATGTCCTCAGCGAGGGCTCCTCTTGGAGCACTCTCAGCACAGGGTCATCAGTTTGCCCAACACCTTGCTCACACTCTGGATGACCTCTTAGCTTTTATACGTGGGGCGCCCTCGCTGGAAGAGAAGATGGGTGACGTTCAAACCAACGAAAATGAGACTGGTCTTCCGATTCCCCTATGGAAGCAACACCTCCTTGGCAGCGCCTTGGATCGCGAAACCCACGGCATGAGGGCTACTTTACAGCAGGTCATCCAACCGCGTGACGTGCTCGCCGAAGGCGGAGACATCCCAGGAGTTGATCTCGGAGGCGACAATTCATTACTTCAGTAAGTGATCGGTTTCCATCTCTAAAGCTAGCTCTAAACTCGGATCTGGTGCTCCGCTACCAACCCTGACCCGGATGAAGAAGAAAAAGGTAAGGTTGTCGCCGGACTCATGCGAAACGGGACCGTGCTAGGGCTGGGGTACATCTCAAAGCCCCCTACGGCGCATCTAGCAGATGGGATTTGTCCCCCGTTGAGAGCGTTTGATCACGGCAGAATACCTGGCGAGGCCTTGTTACGTGCAGCTTTGCACGGCGACATACTCACTATGGATATCATCTCGGAAGTGTATCGTCAACTCATCGGCAAAGCCGACAACGCACCCTGGATTTACCAAGCCTTCGACTTGTTTCACAAGGCCATCCAACTGTCTTGTGAGCTGCACCTCCCATCATCTCTCCAGTTTTTACTCTCCACAGTGCGTCTTACACTCATTCACTGCGCCCCTGCAACCTCACGTCCCGATCAGCAGATGGAAACCGGGTGCCTGGACGATTCACCTCAACACTTGGGCGCAGTTTACCGTCGCTTCTATCATAACATTAGCGTCTGTGGGCTTGTTACGTCTGCCCTGAGCGACAAGTTCGAAGTAGAGGGGATCTACTGCCATGGAAGGGCAAGGGGAGAGAATGAAAGGCGGACGTTGAGCATTCTACTTTCCTCCGGCTTACTGACGCCGACTCTGGATACACTCCACGGGCCAGTATCCACCCTTCAATACACAATTTCTCTCGGTACCAATTATGCCGTGAAGTTTCTTCTCCACGACACCACATTCAGACGAGGGATAAACTCGGCTTTCGATGGGATGACTCCTGCGCATGACGCTCTGAATCGCCACCGCTTCGATATCTTGTTGCTTCTTGCGAAGCATGGCGCTACTCTAGACCTCAGGAAGGGCCGAGATCCTCAACATTGTCTGTCCGGCGTTGGAGCAAGCTACTTGCACGTGTTAGGGTTTCGCTAACTTGTTCCTGGAGCACGGTGTACCAGCAACCATCGTTGACAATCGGGGCTGCGATGCTCTTTCCCTCGCTCTCTTCCGGGGAGCCTTTGGGCTTGCTCGATGTCTCCCTGCAAATGGCGAATCGCTGAACCGGCCGTCGGGTATCGGGGTCACGGTACTCGGCTCGTTATTTTTTCCGGATCATGCTCGCCAGGTCGACGATCTCCCCGCAACTCTCAGGTATATCAGTGATCCGTCCACTACCCGTGGATCTCCTCGTGGTAATTGAAGCTAACCTCATCATTAGGTTCATCTTGTCACTAGAACCCAAGGATTCGAACGAGTTTTTCATTGTAAGCGACTACGTCAAGACTTCTGTCATCCACATCGCCGCGGTCAAGTACAACCCCGATCCTATATCCAGGCAAATGCTCGAGATCCTCCTTTGTCACTATTCAAAGCCAGAACATCTCAACGCCAAGGTTACCACGCCAGCTCGTTCCACGGCTTTGCGGTCTGCCACTGAAGTCCTCAATCCAGTTGCAGCCGAGCTTCTCTTGAGCGCAGGGGCCGACCACACTCAGTTAGACGTCGAGGAAAGAACTTGTCTCGACATTGCGTTTCAGAGACTTGCAAAGCTCACAATGTTCAACTGCGAGAATGAGAGCGTCCGAGACGACGAATTTGAGAGGGCTGGCAAGATTGTTCACCTCCTCGCGCAGAAAAACGGGTAGCCGACCCAGTTTGCAGTGCTCCCACCCCCCTTCAAAGCCAGGGAGAATACGCAACCCTTGCGAGATGGAATGAGGCAGTCAATTCGTCGCGTAAGGTTCATGAGAAGACTGGGGAGCAGCACGATGGCGGCATTACATCTAGGATACGTCCCGATGTTGCGAACAGCCACACCCTTACCTATGATGCTGCTGGCAAAGTACTTGGTCGAGCAATGGAGCCAAGGGACGCTATCCTTGGATGTCGAGTACCGGGTACTTGCAGGACGCGATGCGTCAGACCTTCGAGCGATCTAAGACCGAATTCGCCAGGTAACCCCTTGGTTGCGGGGCCTATCAAATTCTCGCCTCACCGACTCGCAACTGTCAGCCTTGTTTTTGGGTTGCTTGGCCACGAACAAGCAAGGGTCTCGTCCATTGCCAGAGCAACTGGATAATAGGCTTCTGGATTTTGCTCTAAGCAGGGATCCTAAAGATCTTCCCGTTCAGACAAAACTATTCCGGTATCCTCTACCGTTGCTGGAGTTGTATCGGTCATTGCTCAGTCGTGGCGAGTTGCTTGTCCCACAGCAATTTCATAGAAATATCATCAATTTTATCACAACCCTCGAAAGGAGAGAGGCGGCTCGGAAGGCTGGACAATTTCCCATTCCCGCCTTTGATGATGAATTTCGCGACTTTCACTTCGACATTCTCCAGCCCCGCAAGCTTGAGGAGAGTCTTGCTATAGGCTCAATCTCAATGACTGCTCGGTGTCGCCGTTACACGCTCTTGGCGCTCTTGGATATCTCTCTCGCATCGAAATCCAAACAATCACTCGCAAGATCAGAAGGCTCAATGACAGTACTTGGGTTGCACGTATCGTCAAGAGCTCTATTTTTCGCACACCCCATTTTTTGTTTTGACACACCACGCCCACAAACAAACCTGGTCTTTGGCAGCGCCACTAAAGCCAACTATTACCACATTTTGGAGGCATCAATAGTTAATAAATTGGGGTACTTGGAATTTTAAATACGTATTTGATTTTTTTTTTTAAAAAAAAGAAAACATCAACAATGTCAAAGTGTGGTGGGAAGTGGCATTCCAAAGGCACACGGAAAAATATTGGCGGGCCATTGTGGACACGCAGCATTGACAACCGCGTCCTGAAGATCAGGGCAGTCGAAATCGATATCATCGGCTCGCTTGGGCCCCTAGAAGATGAAGGACAGGAGCGGAACAGCGAACCTGCGCCGGTTCTGCATAAATACTCGTCGTCTGAGCAAGAAACCGAGACATCCTCCTCCGAGTCCTCCAAAATACCATGCACATCACCTCCAACATCCCTACTCCTCGCTCACGTCAGCCCGTCCCACGGCCCACCCAGCGGTCCAAACCACCAAAAAACGCACCAAAGAAGGCACTGTCCTTCTCCAGCTCAGAGCCAGACGATGACTCGGCATCGGTATCGGAATCGAACTACAAATCGGAAGAAGACGCCTCCAAGCTCTTTCCCCTACGTGGGCCTGACCACTCGGCCCTCTTTACAATTCCGTAGTTCAACAAGGCCACGCCCAACGCCGTCGAGGAAGAGGCCTTTGCCCGGGCAGGATGGTCATCTATCATCATGCTGGACACGTTCCGCGTCTTCCAGCAATGGAGGTTGGCGAATGCCAGGTTTCGACTCTGGGATGGCAAGACGGTCAAAGACTTTTTCCCAGCAAGTACCGACTGTCTGCGGGACATGGAAATGGGAATGGAAGAGCTAGACAAAGTCAAGGACGCGTTGCATGAGGCCTGGGTCATGGTGAGGCAGAGGTTGTGTGTTACCAAGGAGAGGCGGTTGGTTCCTGGGGGCGACGCCGAGGGAAGGGGCGAGGACAGGGGATACGATTTGGGTTATTATTGGCTGCTCGTACCCTGTTATTTTGAGGGAGCTTGGTCCGGAAGAGAGGGACGAGCGGGCGGGAGACAAGGGGGATCTGGGGGAGGGGGAATGGTTTGAAGTCGTGGGGGAGGCGTTTGTCGAGGGGAAGGCGGCGAGGTGGGTTGGTGAGGGGAGCTTGAAGGTTGGAATGGTGAATTTGGTGTAAATTGGTGGTGCGGTTCGTGGGGGTACAGGAGCGTCTCGGTGCAGGAAGGCGCGCTGGACCTTGCGTGTCATGAGCTCAATTTCGCATGCAGATTTTTTTTCTCTGTCCTTCATCACCCCCGTGTTACATTCAACTTTCGATAATGTATCTGCGTTTGCCTGTTCAGCTTCTCGTTGAAGAGGACGCGATATTGATTGCCAAGATGAACCCCCGGGATCAACACGCCTCTACCCCTGGGCCTTCAGCTCAACCCTTGTCGTTTCCCGCCTGACAAGGCTAGCTCGAGGCTTGCTCCGCTGCTTCCGAACAGCTGAAGGCGCGACGGCGGCGACGCTATCGACCCGCGATCATCAACTGCACGTTCTAGACTGCCCCGCAGCGAACTCCGTAACCCTTTGCTCGGCGCGACGTGATTTGGCTGCAGTTCCTGTCCCATCATCACTTGCCATTCTGAGAGGCGCACGGAAAGGTCAGTTCGCCACAAGCAAGCTTTCAGCCCGAGTCTTCCACCGATCCTCACCCACGTTGTCATCGGGAAATGAGAGAGTCTTGGGCGTAACTTTCTGCCAGCTTGACAGAGGGTATCATAATCTGTTTTGGCCTAGTGATCTTGGAGAGCGGGCTCGGAGTTGCTTCCGGTGTTGGCCCACGGGCGGAAAGGGGAACCCGGGAGCCGGTATCGAAAGTGCCACCACCTCCCATTGCCTACATGAAGGAGCATGAAGAGGCGTCGAGGTGCCGACGGCTAGTCTAGGCCAATGGAACGGATAATCTACTACTTTGGGCTGGATCAGATGATGATTGGGGGTGGTCTGGATCCGTCGAGATGAGGATCAATACATATCAGTCGAGCCCAGCTACTTTCAGGGGTACCCCCCCTGGGTTCCAGCTCGGCGGGAGGAGCGGGTGTTGGATGGCACCTTGCTCTCTGTATATGATAGTGTTCGCCTCCGGGCTCGAAATACCGAGACAAGTTGCGTCTTCCTACCCTCGCCGTCGCTCTTTTGTTCTCTCTTCTTCCTTGACATGTTGGGTCTGCGGAAGGGCTTATTGGTCAGGAAGCGCAACTCGGCATCGTCTTTACTTGTCTCTGAAGGCCACGAAGCTACGGATTCCAGGACAAGTTCGACCATGGACACCATTCGTGCGGGCCTCATGGAGTCGGCCAATGGCCTCTCCTCCAAGAAGGTGCACAAGTCCTCCGACACGGTGAGCATCTCGTCCTCCAGCATCACCAGCAATGGGACCTCCCACTCGGAGAAGACGGTCTCGGTCACCGACGAGACGGCATCGGTATCGGCAATCTCGCACACCCAAGCCATCTCGAGGATCCAGATCACTCGCCTTGTCGAGACCAGCAGGACCATCCGCGGACACATTTGCAAGCTGGGCGAGTACGATGAGTCGTTCTTCAACGTCCTCGACCTCGACTCGTACCTTGAGTATCTCTCTGAGGAGCGACTCATCCACATGCCTCGACGAGGCAGCGACTGGGATCGCGTCTTGCGGGCGGCGCAGTGCTTTGGGCTCCAGCTCTGGGCCTTTGGCGACGCAATTGGACAGTTTTGCTCCGGGACTGAGGCAACCTCAATCACGGCCCTTGGAAGTACCCAGATCCTGCTTGAGGTGAGTAATCCATCTGGTATCGAGACCACAAATGTGAGACTAACAGTGTGGACAGCTTGGGCCTCAGCAAGCCAAGGCCTTGATACCCACATTCCGGGCGCTTTATGAGCTAAGCCTCATGATGTTGCATGTCAGCCAGATTCATGTGAGTGTCGCTTATTTCCTGCGCGCTTCTGGGAGACTAACAATCGTCAGGAAATCTTCCGGTCCTCTCGCGAGGTCATGGAACTGGTAGCGCATCTCTACTGCGATGTTGTCAAGTTGATTGGCAAGATCTCTGTCCTTTACCGCCAGGAGATTCTCAAGCTTGGGCTTGGCACTTCTGTCACCATCGACTTTGACGCCCAGTTTGGCGGCTACCTGAGTGGAATCTGGGAGAGGCGGGATCTCATCATCGCGAAGATGTGGTCTCTCAAGCTCGGCCATCGGGCCAGCAACATTAACCTCCACCAGGTTCGCCGACGGCTCAAGCACGACCGATCTGTCAAGGGATCCTTCTACGACCAGGTTTCCGAGGGGCTGAAGCGCGCCGAGGACACTTGCGAGTGGCTCAAAGGTCCCCTACTTGACTTCTTCCGGAGCAACGACAAGACATTGACCATCACCGGCGAGTCGGGGAGCGGCAAGACCATTCTTGCCGGCTGGATCAAGGAACGTCTCCAGCGTCCGATGAACCGCACCCAGTTCACCACGCTTCTCTACACCTTCCCGTACGACTCGCCTACGCAATGCACCACAGTCGCGTTCTTGAAGGGCATTCTTTACCAGCTGCTCGAGAAGAATGTCGGCGATGTCGCGCTCCTTGACAAACTTACAAGTGCCTTTGAAGCGTACGATAAGGACTACAAGTCCTCGACCCTTGAGACTGCCCTCTGGTCTGCGCTGGAGACCGGTCTTCGAACCATCAACGACCGTGGTGCGTACTTGGTCATCGTCGTTGACGGCTTCCACGAGGTCACAGGGGATAGGAGTCCGCTGGAGTTCCACAAGGCGATGCGCAAGTGCATCTCCAAGTTCCAGACCATCCGCATGATCACCCTCTCCAAAGCGATCTCCCACCTCAGCGAGGGGTGCTCCCATTTCACACTCACTCCCCAGCACCTGGCTGCCGACATTAAGGCTCACTTCCGCCAATCTTTCTCGACACTTTCTTGCTTTTCTCAGTTGGGTGCCGACCAAAGAGAAAAGACAGTCCAGGATCTGACCACGAAGGCCAAGACATCGTTCTTCTGGGCCTACCTCGCAACAACGCTCCTCTCCAAGGAGACATCGGCTGATTCCTTCCTCAAGACTGCCGAGGGACTGACTGCCAACATCGAGGAGACCCTGAAGAAGCTGCTTTCCCGTCTGTCCCTCAAGTCTGAGACCACCCAGGCGATGCTTTCGTTCATGCTCGCTGCCAACAGACCTCTTCTTGTCGGGGAGTTGGAGGAGCTTCTGCGCCTCAATGTCCAGGGTCGCCAATTTGGCAACGAAGTCAACCTTCCCAAGCATATCAAGGCAACCTGCCGCGATATCATCGTCATCGAGGGCGGCGGTGTTCACTTCAGAAGCAAGGTTATCCGGGCGTACATGCTGTCGCTCATGGGCAAGTCGCTGCCTTCGATCAAGGACGCCAACAGACATCTCACACTGGCACTCCTCCTCTACTCCAAGCTTGCACTGCCCGAAAGCACTGAGCCATCACTCGATCTCCTCGGAGACAAGGTGGTTGACGAAGCTTTCCATGCACATGGGCTTCTGTACTACGCCGTTCGCCACTGGCAAAGCCACTTCTCAGCCTCCAGTCTGTGTGGAGATAATGGTCAGCTTGTCTTGGGCAAAAACTTCCACGAGGTTTTCCCTGCGTCCTGCCACTTTGCCCTTCTCGAGAGATCCAGCTGTTCCTACGGCTGGTCTACCTCGAGCCTCATTGAGCGCTCAGAGTTCTCGCTCAAGATTCGAGAGGCCTGTTTCGGAGAGAAGCATGTTGTTGTCTTGCAGAACTTGATCATCCTCGGCAACATTCATGTCTCGTCGGATGCGCTGGTCGGCGCTAAGTTCTTCTACAGAGCCGCCACCCTCGGCAAGATTGTTTTGAGTGGTGTCCACGCAATCGTCATGGCCTGCACCAACTACTTTCTGGAGCTGACGGAAACCATCACCATCACGACGCGCACAGAGATCGTGACGTACCGAGAGCAGATGATCATCTTGATGGTTGAAATTTGCACGAGCAAGCACGGCAAGAACAGTAAGCTTCTCATCAAGTGGTACGAGATACTCGCCCAGTTGTATATCGACATCAAGGAGGAGCACAAGGCCACTATCATCTTCAGGAGACTTTACGAGATCATCGTCTTCATCGACGGGAAAGAATCCTCCAGGGCTCGGCGGCTCTGTGAACATCTCGGCAGACTCGACATCACTCTCGTGCCCGATGGAGAGGTGGAGGTTGAGCAATACGCCGACTTCTTCCTCGAGACAATCGAGGTGTACGATCGCTACGACGAGAGACGCGTCTCGGTCCTCCTCCGCTTGGCCTTCTTCTACGAGTCGCAGAAGCAGTTCCTTTTAGCAGAGAAGATTTACATCACTCTCTGGAGAAGCTTCTGCGAGATTTGTCGCCTCAAGACCTCGATTGAGTTTCACATCACCAAGATCAACATCGCTCTGGAGTACGTCCGCTTCTTGAAGCGAGTGGGACGATGCGAGGAGGCTTCCAACATCTTGATCTGCCTGTGGGTTGAGTACGAGCACCACCGCTTTGAGGAGAAGACCATTATTGTTCTCATCAGAGAGATGGCCGTTCTCTTCAAAGAGTTTGGGCTCTTCCAGTTTGCCATCTCTGTTCTCACAAAGGTGTGGGGCTGGTTCAAGGGCAAGGGGACGGTTACCGACGATGATGCTCTCCAGACCACTGTTCTCATCACCGAGGTCGTTGAGGAGATCATCGAGACCAAGAAAACCACCAAGACAACCACAACCACTGTGACTGAGGTCACCGAGACGGTGGTCAAGGAGGTCTTTGAGACACACTTCACTCGCTGCAAAAAGACCAAGGTCGACGTCGCCTTCTTCAACTCTTGCCTCGCGCTCATCAATCTGTACATCAAGACGGAGAACTGGGCGCAAGCTGAGATCATCATCACGCGCTCCCTCGAGGTCACCTGGAAGGCCGTCTTGACCGCTGAGGTCAACATCAAGCTGTCAGAGCATTTCGTTTCCGAGTGCATCTTGGTCGCCACGCGCCTTGCTATCTGCTACCACCGACAGCGGTTCTTTGAGAAGGCTGAGGCCTTGTACCTCCGCATCTACTATGCCTGCTTGGCATCGCTGAAGATCTCGGATGTGCGCGTTGAGCAGGCCCTGGCTGTTCTTATTGCCTTCTACGAGGAGTACCATCGCCACGACAAGGTCATTGGGATCTACGTGCAGCTCTTAGCCAGGTACCGCAAGGAGCTAGGCAATTCCCACAAGCTCACGATCAAGCTGCTTTATGCGCTTGCGGCACAGTGCAGACTCCTCGGGCGTGCTGATGCTTATCAGTACTACATTGAGATCGTCACCATTCTCAACGTTAACCGCAAGCACTGCCATCGCGACGCATTTGAGGCTGCCGTTATCTTGGTCACATACTACCACGAGACTAAGAAGTGGATTGAGCTGCAGCGCATCTGCGCCGTTCTCTGGGAGACCTTTATCCATCACCACGAAGAGTGCGTCTTTACGGAGACCATTATCCAGTTGATCTATGAGAAGTACATTTACGTGTTGGAGTTCCACGCCAAGGTCGAGATCTCGGTTCTCTATGAGATCTCGGTCAAGTATCGCGAGACAGTCACTGTTGTCTTTGGGGCCTCGTCGTCTATCGTCATCCTCGCCATGATTGCGCTGGCGGGGTTTTGCGCAAGATTCGAGAAACACCAGCACGAGTCGATAACGATCTACGAGGAGGTCATCACGCGCATCAAGACGACAAAGGTGACGACAACTACCACGACGGAGGTGACGGTTGAGACGATCAAGAGGAGTCTTTCCAAGGTCTATGTGACCATCATCACCTCTGGCGGCTCCACGACCACCACGACGATTGAGCGGGCGATTGAGCTTTGCTTAGAGGCGTACGCGGAGTTGACGATCAAATTTGGCTGCTGGCATGAGAAGACGTTGCTCAAGCTTAAGGACATTGTCATCCTGTACCAGAAGCTGGGCAGCAAGGAGTCGCACAGCAAGATTGTCGAGATTCTGCACGTTGCCTTTGTCAGGATTGTCACCTCGACATGTGGATCCATGGCCCTGTACCACGCCGCGGCAACTTTGGCCTCCATCTTTGCGACTGTCACTCTCACCCAGCACGGCCTCAAGCTGGTGCGCTATCTTCGCCATCTCACCATCTTTGGCAAGGACTTTGAGTTTAGCACCGACATCATCGTCAAGTTCGACGCCACCATTTTGCGCTCGGCTTTCGTGTTCCTCGTTGCATTTGAGCAGTGCCTCGTCGAGAAGATTGTCATGTCGTACTCTGAGCTGATGGCCGTGACTCTTCTTGAGATCTCGCTGTACGAAGAATACAAGAGGGTCATTGAGACGGAGACACGCATCGAGATTGTCCTCGAGTACGGCGCCAAGTTACGCACCTTCTGGGTCGAGCAGAAGCAGGAGCACATGCTCGTCATTCTCGACAAGAAGCTCTACCACATCTTCAAGACCAAGTACTCGGCCTTTATCAAGACGGAAGACGAGATCGCCCGCCTATTCTACCTCGCGCTGCTCTCCTCCCTCGGCGCCTCCCAAGGCAAGATCGATTTCCCCGCCCTCGTCTGCAAGGCCGGCAACGCCAAGGTCGCCTCGCTCCTCAAGGCGGGCGACTTCAAGAAAGCTTTGCAGGTTGCCAAATGCACGTTCCACTTCGCCCACGGCCAGCACTACTACTCATCCCTCAAACACGTCCACTACGCCTACAAGCTCGCCGAGTTCATGGCGGGCATCGACGTCGAGAAGCCCAACGATCCCAAACTCTGGGCCGAGTACCTCAAGTTCTCCACGGCCATCACGACCGAGGCCCTCGCCATCTTCCGCGCCAACAAGATCGATTTCGTCCGGCTCCGCATCAAGGACCTCGCCGGCATCGTCAAGCTCCTCGGCAGCCAGCAGAACTTTGTCGAGCTCGAGGCTTTGCTGCTCAAGCTCTGGCAGTCCCGCGAGGTGCAAAAGACGTGGTCCGCCAAGCGCGTGCTCGACATTGGACGACTCATGGTCCACGCGCACGTGGCAACGAATCACCTCTCTGCGGCTATCGAGCTCTGCGATACCATGTGCTACAACCTCCGTCGCAGTCGCGGCGTGTTGGATCCCGTGACCATCGAAATGTCCCAGATGCTTGCGGCGCTGTATACCTCTGACGGACGGGTCGAGCGGGCGATGGCCATCCATGAGCAGATCCTCCGCGAGGTGGAAGCCGCGCTGCGCGACGATGACGTGGTCAGGATCTTGCCCTACCACAAGAAGGGGCGGGAGGTGGTTGCGCCGCCCAAGGCGGAGGATCTGGCCAAGACGGCCGGGTGGGCGATGGAGTTGCTCAAGCGGGCGCATTTGCGATTGGGCGGGTGGACGAAGAATGAGAGCGAGTTTTGCGAGTTGCATGCCAAGTTGGAGGGCAAGCTTGGTGGGAAGGGCTTCAAGGTTAGTAAGCCCGAGGTGTGGGCTGGCGAGGGGAAGAAGGGCGATGATATGATTGGGCGCTATGTTGGGCTGAGGGAGTGGGAGTGGGAGATGGATAAGAGCGAGGGTGGTGGTGACCATCACGAGCATGGCGTTGGGAATGGGGTTGTTGCCAAGGTGAATGGATGTGGGAATGGCATGGTGAAGTCGGGGTGGAGGAGTGGGGTCGATCATATTTTGGTTGCGAGCCAGGAGTGGCTGCTTTAAGGGAGGGGTGTTGCAACGCTTGGGAACGGTAATGGAATAATGTGATACGTGGTAATGTGCTGATAGGGTTGTTGGATGTTGGATGATGGGTGGTGGGGATGGGAAAGATGGGTAACTGACTGGCTCTACGTCCATTTCTTTTTTGTTTATCAGCTGGCCATGACGGCGCTTTCTTTTTGTTTTGGTGGGTATTGGATTAGGTGTATGATACTGTAGTGTTTTGATTCGAATACATCCAAGATTCTGGCTGCGTTGTTGAACATTTTGGGGTGGCGTGGGTGGTTGCCACTTTGTGGCCCCGCCCCTTTTTTGGCCAAACAAACTTGGCCGCAACAACGTGTCGGACAAATAATTACACGGGCAGCAGAACTCCATCCAGTCACTCTCTTTTGAGCGCATGTTTAGGACAGGTTTGACAATAGAATCAACGGCTAATGCGCATTTAAAACCTTCTCATTCTGTCTTTTTCCACATGATTGGGGCTTTTGCCTCGTTCAAGACGCTCTATAATGACGTAGCACGTCATTTTCTGTCCAACCAAAGGGATGGCAACCCATCACAACCCACCACCTTCCTACCTAATCCCAACCCGATCTCCCAACAACACCCATCCGGCATCGGCCAAAGAACCAAGACCGGACCGGACCGAAACCCATCGGCACGTCCGTTCTCGCCACCCCCAACCCTCACCCCATCCCATGACCATGGTGCGGATAACCAAAGGCAACTCCAGCCGAAACCTGAACCCCTGACTGACCCCAAATCTGACCCCGCCCCAAACCTGCCTCTGCTCTTCTCCCCAGAGTCACGGAGTTAACGAAACCGCGGCACAACAGAATCCCCGCGGCGCAACCGACGTCTCAGCCCAGCCCAGCCCAGCCCAGGCAAGACAAGCCCAAGTTCAGCCCCCAAGACGGACGGCAGACTGCTAGGATACCTCACCCAGATCGTCCGCTTCGGATTCTTAGACACCTCCTCCTAATACCACGCCCAAACGCCACCCCCAGTACGGTATCGGTCTTGATCAAGCACACACGAACATCCTGAATACACAGCCAACGTACCCGACAACACCAATCAACTACCTTACCCAAAAACACAACCCTCAAATAGGGGCCAACACGCTTAAGCATCACAGGCCCCTCTAACCGTAAAGCACCCGATCCAGTCCAGCCCATAAAATGATACCACAGAAAGAAATCCCAGCATGTAGTTGGCGATAAAAAAGAACATTGGGGGGTATAAAAAGGGACGAAACGCAACCCACCCCACCTACAATGCCTGCCGGCCGGGCGGTCAACTCAAGACATACACCTGCATGTCTCTGACAGATCGTAAACAGCCGCTCCACTCCGCCCTTGCCCAAAAGCTCAAACATCAACGGCCAACTCATCAGAGGTTATCGTGTCTTTCTCGGTCTCAGTCTCAGTCTCAGATTTCCGGGGATGGACGTCGTGTACCCAGATCTCCGATGCGTCTCCCCCAAGAACCAAGTAACACGACATCTACAAGATTGGGCCGAGTCCGAGCTAGCACTGAACTGGTCTCACTCTCACCGACTGGCTGCCAGCTCAATGGGACACCTATTATTGAACACCTCTCTGTTTTGCCGCTATCGAGGCGGTGTGCGTAGCTATAATTCTCTCGTAGAGACATCTCACTCGACCCGCTCCTGGCGATTATTACAGGTATCTGCCGTACTCGTAGTCCCCCCCATCCGGATAAGCGAACCGCCACAACGCCGACGCAATGATTGATGCTTGTGTTCAAGCCAAGAAAAAAGAAACAAGGCAATCACGACCATGAGGCCGGGAGGGCGCCCATTGTTCTGATCTCGGGGCAGTCCAGGAGACTGTATCGGTTCTCCTTGTTCAATCGCTTGGTCGTGATGCGGTCGGGGTAGTTGCGGATGAACATGTTGGTAAAGTGTGTACCGTAGTGGATGCCCTCGGGCTGCTCGTCAGCACCGCGGCCAGCTGGAGACATGTCTTCGAGGGGGCTCAGAACGGCTTGGAAGCTAGGCTCGTGAAAGTATGCGTACGAGAAACGCTCGCGCGTGTTAAGGCCGACCTTGTGTGGAGTGGCCGTCAGGTAGTCGTGGGTAAGGTATTGCATCATGTCACCTATCGTTGCATCCTGTCAGCTGCCGCCACATATTGTTGCGAACAAGGTGCCACATACCCAGAATGACTGTATGCACGCCATCGACAGGTGGGATGTAGACCCAGCCATCGGCATTCTCCCTCAACCCTGCAGCGCTCTTCTCCCAGTTGGCGAACTGCTCATCGTGGCTCGGGCGGCGGATGAAGAGTCCTGTCTTGGTCAGTCCCTTCATCTTGATGAAAACTCCTATAAACTCTCACCTCCAACTTCGTCCTGGGCTGCGATTACGAGCAAGCCATAGTCGGTGTGGGAGCCGATGCCACGACCCTCCTTACCCTTGCCGTTGGTTCCGTTTCGCGGGGGAAATCTGCGCGCAAAAAAAGTGTGAGACAAGAGAAGACCCAAGACGGGAGGCAACGTTTCACAAAGATCGAGCTTACCGGAGGACTCTTGTGTGATGCCAACCATCGCGGGTGTAGCGTGTCAGTGAGCCTGGAGCCACCCCCAGCCCCATCTCGACCAGCTCAAGCAGCTTCTCGCCCTCGATCCCAAGCGCCTCGTTGTATCGCGCCATGACGTCCTTCATCTGCATGTCCGGCCATGGGCAAGGCCCGTGACAGGGCCACTTGGCGCGCACTCGAGGGTCAGAGAGGGGCAGGTCCTTAGTGATGGTGAAGATCTCCGAGTAGTCAGCAATCCCGTCGGTCATCTCCTCGCCCGAGGCAATGTAGCCGGCGTAGCTCTGCGAGTCAACACACGCTGCTTTCTCCTGGCGGGGCTTTCGGAAGAACGCCTGGCTCGTGGTTCTGGCTGCCTGCCAGAGACTCTTGTGCTCGTCGCTCATGGCGATCTGGATGATACCATCACGCCGCCACGCATCGACCAGCGCCTTTCCGAGGAGTCTGTCGCCAAAAGACCCTGTAACGCGCTCGGGCAGCTTGAATGTGTCAAGCTGCGCCACTTCAGCCTTGTATCCGGGTGGCATAGTGCCACTGCGCACATCCGGAAACTCGGGACCATGATGGCGTCCCGGGGTACCGAGTCCGGCGAGCCGGGCCGTGGCGGCGTTGAACCCGGGAGGGATGGCGGCCTGGTGGCTGGGTTCAATGTGTGACAATGTGTTCAACGCAACTCCGTTGGCCAGGAAGCGGCGGCTGAGGAGCCGCCCTGTCGACGGGAGGGCACGCGTGATGGCTTTCATGACTACCATCTTTGCGTGATGTATCCGTGAAGTAGAATCTAGCTTCGTGTCTGCTCAAGGGATCGCTTGATTGCAAGGTTGTTTGAGGCAACCGAAAGTTGTTTATGGAGGCAGAAACGCTGGATAGCTGGTGGCTTCTTATACTGCGAGCCAAGGCGAATAGAGTCATCGACCTGTGGGTTCGGCTCTCCTTCGGGCGAACACGCCCTATCAGCTTTCGGATGAAGTTCTCCATTGTGTTGGCCCCAGGTCTGCAAGCCAGGCTGTTTACCTGCAGCAATGTTTCAGGATAAGATCCGCCTTGCATGTACCGGACGAAATGTGTAAGTCATGTAAGTCACCGCCTCCGAGCGGCACTGGGTGGTGAGTATCGGTGTGTCGAGTAACCCCATGCCCCCCGCAATCTTCGTCTAAACCTGCCTGACAACCGGCCGATTCTCGTCTGCCATTTGCTGGTCAGACGTTGCTATTTGGAGCCGCACTCGTCGTGTGGTGTGTGTCTGGAAACCGGCTCAAAACTATCGTGATGCGTGACTTTGTCCTCGTGACGCCTACTATCTTCCATCGATTCCCTATTGAAGTACTAGGTCGATTATGCCATTTCGGATTTAAACCGGTTTCTGCATATGGCAAAGATCCCCGTATCTCCAAGCCAGACCGGACCTGTAATACCCGGAAGATGTAAGTTGCGTGACCATCCTGTCAACATTAGAAACGAAGGTACCACTTCCAAGTACCAGGCTGGCACTGGTGTGATCTGGACGAGCGTGACAAACCCAAAGGTCATGTCTTTTTTTTCCAGAACCCTCGGGCTAGAACACTCCGCGTCTGTGACGGTCCTCGCTTGGTGAACTGTGCAAACAATAGGTGTTGGTTCACAAGAGCGGCAGAAGTCTAGACCGAGCAAACTTCAAGCCACTCGAAACCTTGACATACCGGTATCCAATCAAGTATGCAGCCTGCTACACTTCAGTTGGTCATTCTGGAAGCCCGCTTGGTGCGCCGTGCTGAAAAAAAACTTCAACGTGCGTTCTAGATTCATCAGCGAAAGTACATGGTCACTCGCGTCGTGTAGAGTCCAGGTCCTACCGAGACCCTCGCGCTTGTCTTCTGCATGCGTATGTTTGCCCTCGTGCATCGACTTTGGGGCAGAGCGCATGGGACTTGAAGATGCATCTTGGGATTGCAGTCAAGCAGTCGAGTAATCTGTCATCCCCGAGGGGCGCAACGAAGATGCTGTAGCCGTCGAGGTGGTCGAACGTGGATACGCGTCACAAGAGACACGAGGGGTACGTCTGACAGCGGACAAAGAGTCCCGGGCATCTCAGTTGATTGCCTTCGATCAAACTTTCTGCCCCCTCGTACTCACCTTGACGGTCCTTGGCGGCTTCACAGAGGTGGTGCTGGGAGTTCGGTGTGCGTCTCGAGACGCGATAAGATCTAATCCATCGAGATTGCCTATTTGCCCACGGAGTCGCGCCTGCCTGCTCTATCACCGGGGTTTTTCTCCGGCGGAGCGAATGCTTCCTTCCCGTTTCCGCGAGATAAGCTTCTGTTTTGTTAGGTGTCTTGCTCTGTTTCTTCTCTCTTCGATTGGCCTTGCCCTCTCTCTGGCTTTGCACGACGGCACTTTTCACCCGGCGGCAATGTCACACGTATGGTCCCGCTCCGTGAAGAAAAAAGGAGGCACTTGAGCGATTGATATGTGCATTATCCGATTTTGATCGGTCATCATATATACATGAATGTCGTACACTACATACAAGAGACAGGAAAGGCCCCTGTCTCCAACGCGTTCCAGCCCTTGGTCTGCGTCGATTCCCGATCCCGTCTATGATGAAATCCCGAAAGCGATGGTGTTGTACATGAATACCTATTAGATCCCGAGGCACTCGCCTCATACGAAGTAGCCCTCCACGACTGGCGCTGCCTATTACCGGCAGTACGTCACCACGTCACCATGTCACTGGTAGAGTAGGTGCAACTACACGAGGCGGGGCCGGGAGGCGTGGCGTCTGAGTTTGGTGCCATTCCACGCGGGGTACGTTGTATGCCACAATCCGTTATCGTATGTGCGGGTTTTGGTTGCGGTGCTGGTGCTGCTCGTGATGAGGCTGGAGCTGATGTGGTCCACGGAGCTCGTCGGGGATGTTGAAAGAGTTGATGTTGACACAGATACCGTCAAGGAAGCCGATGCCGATGTCGAGGTGAGCAGAGTTGTCTGTGCCGCCTGACCTGTTGTAGGCGTTGATGCGGGTACTGACGGAGCAGCCGACTCCGAGGATGGCGATGTTGACGTTGTTGATGTTGTAGATGGCGATGGCGGTAGTGTCGAGGGTGACGTTGGGACAACAACGGTCGTTGATGAGGTTTGCGTGGAAGTCGTGGCTGGAGGTGTGGCTGCAGGCGCCGAAGTGGTTGCCGGCTCAACGTAGACCACTTTGGTGGTCGTGACTGGTTGCTGCGCAATGTCCACGATTGCTACCGTAGTGGCGCCTTTGGTGGGTTCCGTGGCGGGCGGTGCATTGACGGGGTCAGGGGCAGTCGGGCTGACAATGGTAGTCACAACTGTCACCGCCGGGTTCTCCGATCCGGTCCCCGACCCGGAGCCGGAGCCGGAATCGGTGCTGCCGCCCGAGCCGGCTCCCCCGTCAATCGGCACTACCAAATATGTTGCTCTGGGTGCAAGTGCATTTTGCGGTCGGGTTTCGCTCAATGGCAAAGAGAGACAAGAAACGACAAGAACGGCAGCCACGAAGAGAGTGCGGGCTGTGCGCGAGGAATGCATCTTGAACAACTTCCAAGATGAACGACTGAAATCGGCAGGCCACGAGCCACGACCGTAAAACTTCACACCTGAAGGCAGAATGCAATGCAGCCTTGTTGTGGTTTCGTGGGGAAGCAGTGGAGATACGAAGAGAGAAGAGGGCACAAACCTAGATATGCAGGACATGAGTTTTAATGGGTTCACGGTGATGTTGGATAATTCAGATGGCTGGCCATACTGGCAGGCGTGATGTGAAAGGGGTGTTTTCGACCCCTGAAATTCGGGTGGTTGACAACCGCAGCTGCGACGACTGGAGCGCTAACAATTTGTCCAGCCTCCCAAATTTCCGCCAAGGATCCGGCTGGACTTCGGGTGGTGTGCAGCACAAGATTATCAACCAACTTGGGTAAATCAGCGACTTGCATGCTGATGTCCTGGAGATCATGCTAGTAGTTATCTCGTAAGTCTGAGTTAAAATCGAAACGAATTTAGTAGAATGTGAGAGGCAGCGATTGGGAGCCTCTGGCAAGGATCTCGCAGAGGGGAGTTCGCGTCCCAAGGTGTCACCTGCATCATCCGTGCGCATTGTGGCTTGGCAGCGCGCTTCCAGGTTGGTGGCAGACAGCCGTAGTAGGCCCCCGCCCGGCAGGGAGGAGAGGCGCCAGGCACCAAACGGGGGGCATCCAAACTTTCCCATTGAAGCACCTCTGTTGTAGGAACGAAGGCGGGGTGTCGTGACATGATCCCTTCTTCCATGTTGGAGGCCTGTCGGATCTCTCAAGTCTCGACAATCCATTTTCTCGATGCCGCTAGTGGCTCCTAGCTCAAGGCCCGCCGAGGCGCGGCACCAAATGGTCGGCTCATCGGCCATTGCCATCCCAACTGCGCCACAGTTTGACGCAACATGATGCACTTGCCCACGCTGGACGACGAGACGGGCGATGGCGGAGCGGTCGATTCGCCCGAGTCGTCCAGTATATATCAGCGCCAACCGGCGACACCTTAGCTGGCGGCCCCAGTCTCGTCACTGTTCTCCATTTCGCGCGCGTTGCGGTCCACCAAGTTTCCAGGTTCTCGGACTGGGCATCGACACAAACTTCCCCGCATCTGGGACCATAAAGCTCAGCCGTTGCCTCCAATCCGGTCGACAGCCCGCCCCTCGCGACTCGCCCCCAGTTCTCGCAGCGGGCATACACGACCGACTCATAAAACAGCTATCTAGCGACGATGTCTTACCCGGGCTACCCGCCTTACGGCCGTGAGTTTGCTCCGCGACGATCTTGCGTCAGAATGCTCGCTGACTGCTGATTACAGAACCTCCTCCGCAGCAAGGGGGTTACTACCAGCAGCCACAGCAACCGTACGGTGCCCCACCACCGCAAGCTGGCTACCCCCCACCGCAGGGCTACGGCGCACCCCCTCCGCAGCAGCCTTACGGCGCGCCGTCACCGCAGCCCTATGGCGCTCCGCCGGGACCCCCGCCCGGACAGTACTACCAGCAGCAACAGCAACAACCCCCGTATGGCGCACCGCCGCCTCAATCCGGATACGGCGCGCCGCCCGCACAGCCATACGGTGCGCCTCCTCCACAGGCAGGATATGGCGCTCCCCCTCCGCAGCAGTACGGCGCTCCGCAGGGTTACGGCCAGCAACCGCCTCCCGCGGCACCATACGGACAACCCCCGGCCCAGCAATACGGGGCGCCCGCGCCCCCTCCGCAACACTATCCCCCGACCCCAGCATCCTTGGGCTATGGTCCTCCACAAATAATCGGGTGGAACGGCGACGCGGATGCCAATGCCCTGCGGGCTGCCATGAAGGGTCTCGGGACAGATGAGAAGACGCTGATCCGGGTGTTGGCCAACAAGGACCCCCTTCAGATTGCCACCATTCGAGACGCCTTTTCGCGGATCCATCGCCGCAATCTTGAGGCGGACATCCAGAAGGAGACGGGCGGATGGCTGGAAAAGGGGTTGATGGCCCTTGTTCGGGGTCCTCTTCTGAACGACGTGCACCTGCTCCGTGACGCGATGGACGGCCCTGGCACCAAGGAGAAGGTGCTGAACGACGTGCTGCTCGGCAGATCGAACGCGGACATCAACGCGATCAAGAGCGAGTATCACCGCGTGTTCCGTCATAGGTTGGAGGATGACGTGCGCGGCGACCTCAGCATGAAGACCGAGAGACACTTCATGATCGTTCTGGGGGCCCAGCGAGCCGAGGACTCGGCGCCTGTCGTCCAGGCCGATATCGACCGCGACGTGGGCGACCTGTATACTGCGACCGAGGGCAAGGTTGGAACCGATGAGATCAAGGTGTGCAGCATTCTGAGCACGAGGAACGACAACCAGATCCGCGCCATCGCTTACACGTATCAACAACGATATGCAAGAAACCTCGAAGAGGTCATCCGAAAGGTGGGTGCATGCATGGTTGCGCTTGCAGTGACATTACTAACGCCGGTACAGGAGTTTTCTGGCCATATGGAGGATGCACTGCTCCATCAGCTGCGCCAGGGCCTCGACAAGTACATGCATCAGGCTCAACTTCTCGAAGATGCCATGGCCGGAATGGGGACAAAGGACCATCTACTCGTCAGCCGGATTGTTCGCTGTCACTGGGACCGGAACAATATGGCTAACGTCCGTGGTGCTTACGAGAAGCGATATCGCAGGAGCTTGGCATCCAGGATCAAGGGGGAAACGAGCGGCGACTACGAGCGGTTGATGTTGGCCTGCATTGGGGAGAACGTCTAAGAAATGCTACCCTGAACACGGGGCAGAAAAAGATCCCGAGGAGGGTATTAGAGCAGGTTTTCAGCGTTAACGAATAGTATGGCGTCTCGGAGTGTTTTCTAATTATTCCCATGGACACCCACATCTGACTTGCAGACGTGCAGAATGTCCACCGAGCAGAAAGCCGCGCAACCCAGCTTGCCCAGCCAAGCAAACGAGCCTGGTGTAACAACTGACGTGCATCGTATGCTAAGAAGACCGCTATTTATTGCGCTTATGTCGGTCGGTTATCACGAAGATCGCACCATGGTAACACGCATCCTGCTACGCAACGCCTGTCGCATTTATCCGGCTCGGAAAGCACCAACTCGAGAATAGCTGGCCGTATATGGCGTACCGAGCTGCGGCAAGCAATTTACGTAAAAGGGAGGTAGTAAAAGACAGAGTGAGCTAAGTGCTGCTCTTGCTGGCACTGTCCGACTCGTGCCCCATGTCGGGTCCGGCCAACGGCAGAGCGAAGCCTACCCAACGGCGTTGCGTGATATGCGGTAGACCAGTGGCGGTCGCCTGTAACATATTAACATGTTTGTACCTTCCCAGTCCAGACATGGGCTCGTTCTGTTTCGCATTCCCGTGCGCGATCGTTATTTCATGCTCGGCCAGGCGTGCGAATGACGAGCTGAGAGCGCCCATCGGTACTCGGTGTCGCAGGGATCTGCCTTTTAGCATGCGTTTCAAGACATGAGACGAGATCCAACATATGTCCCTAGCCCTGGTGTTATCATTCAGACGCTGGACGGCTTCTGAAGGGACAGATACGGCAACCGGCAAGTGACTTGGGTTGCCTGACACTCCACCTCGACCTCGCCCGTTCCCTACATTTGGGTTCCTGCGGTCTCATCCCGGTCAGAAATCGCGACTTGTCGACTGGGGGAAGAGAGGCACCACCGGCATTGAGGGTGGACGGGATAATACGAGCGGGAGTTGTACGCCATGATGCCACGTTTTAATAGTACATTTAGTCTATCGACTGGTGGGGCCGGCAGTCGCTGGTGAAGATCAGAGAATGTAGAAAAATTGCTTCATTGGGGCGCAAGGCTAGAAGCTCAAGGAAATAAGGTGCGACCCAAGCAAAGGAGACAAAGGCAGGTGCTCGTCAGGGGTGGACTGCTCGCAAACCGGGGAGCGAATTGGGTAAGTTTGCTGGCGAGGAAAAAGTAGCTCCTTGTGCTGCTTAGCAAATATAAATCTCGGAAGCTAGCCAGATTCGTGGCTGGGTTTAATTAACTTGTTAATCTTTTATTAAATAAGTGCGCCCATCCCTTTTAACCGAAGCTTAGCTGAGAAAAAAAGTTTTTCTAAGAAGAAGGTACTCCGAGAGTAGCGGCGCTACTACCCCCTGGCTCTGCTGGGGTCCCCGATTTCCGATTTGCATTTCCGTCGGGGCAGTCGCAAACCAGGAGGGCCGTGTCTGCACTGGCGCGCAAACTTGGAAGCTTGCTTCTTTCCATTTCTCCTTCTGAAACCTTCAAGCACTCAGACATCTCGAATCGAAGAAAAAAGAACACCGAGGCCCACTTGTTCCTGACCTGCCGAACAATCAATCCTTTCGCTGAAAAGTGACCCGACGTCAAGGCAAAGTTTGAGTGAGGCGCCGCCTGTTAGGGTAACCCTCATTATAAAGCGAGACGCAGGCGCCACGCAGCGCCCCCAACGAAAAACATTCCCACGGGGAACCCGGACAGCACCTCACACGCAGCTTCCACCTCAACGCGCATCGACGCACACGATCGGCCTGGCGATAGAGATGGAGGGGGTTGAGCAGACGGCCTCCGGGCCGGCTGCCGGAGAAGAGAAGCAGCAGCAGCAGCAGCAGCAGCAGCAGCAGGAGCAACCTCAGCAGCATCAAAATCTGGAGCAGCCAAGCCCGGCGGCAGCGGAAGTTAGGGCGCCCAGATCACCGGACGCGGTCGCGGTTGGCGCCCCTGCTTCGACTTCTGCCGCTGCCATCACTGAGCACTACGCGGCGAATGGTGTCGCGCCCACTTCGCAACACGCATCGGCGAGTCCCGGGACTCGGACAGGCACACCTTTGTCCCATCCCTCGACGCCAACTATCAATGGTAATGGGCACCCGCTGCTACCACCGCTTTCACGAACCCCAGATTCAACTCTCAGCGCAGAGGCGAGCGCTGCCATCAATGCAATTGCCAACGCTAACAATGCTGGTCGCGCGGGCGGCATGACCACTGCCAGCAAGGAACACCTCCGTTGGAGGGACCCAATGACAGTCAAATATGATGGCGGCCAGGCCCAGCCGGGGAAACTCCAGGCACAGCAACCACCACCGCCGCAAGCACCCCTCCACCAGTTGCCACCTCCACCAACCCAGCACCACCAGCTTCAGCAACATTCCTACCCGCTACAGATCCAACCCCCACCACTGTCGCAACAATCACAACAGCCGCAGTCTCAAACGCAGCAAGTGCAGCAGCGCCCGGATCCACTACCAACTCTGCCGCATCCTCACACGCACGCACATCCACATTCTCATTCGCATCCTCACCCGAATTCCCACTCGCAACAGGTGCAATCGCACACGCAAAATCAACAGGCGCCGCCCCATCAGCATCATCAACCCCCACCACCGCTGCGGCAGCCGCCCCTTCCCCTATTTGCGTCGCAACCGAACACGGCACCGGCCACACTGCCGCCGCTGCATCACTCCCTGCCTCCGGCATCTTCGCAACCTCTGCCGCCGCCACCCGTTGTACCACGCACTGTCCAACCGATCCCCGTCCAGCACTCACATACACTCTCTCACAAACCCATCATCATGGACCCGCCTGGGCGGCGGGTGAGCCAACCCCAGCAGGCGTCGAGTCCGCGCTCATCGGGCTTCCCATCACCGACCCAGGACCATGCGCGCATCAACAATAAATTTGTCGACGATTGCACCCGCCTCACTTATGCTGTTCAGCAGAGCCTAGCAGAGTCTGTCCGAAGAGTGGTCCGCGATAACTGGGAGAAATGCCTCTTGGGCTCCGAGTTTCACCAAGCCTTTGTTGTAAGTTTATTTTCTCCTTATACTTGCTTTGGTGGTTGGGCTACGGGTGAGAGGCCCATCATCTGGTTTTTTTTTTTTTCCTCAATCGACGCGCGACGCGTCTAATAACCTGTCGCGTGCCACTCAGTGAGTGAGCAAATGATGCCATCACGAACCCATTATCACATCCAACATTGAGGAAACAATGCAACGGATACCTCTTCACTACCACCCTTCACACATTGTGTAGTTCAACTCGTTCTACACATGGCTCGCACTCATCGGATCCTTCTTACCCGACATCGATCCCTTCACCTCAAAACTATCATCAGAACAATTCACATCCAAAAGCCTTCCTTCCATCCGATCCACTAACAGTCGATCATTCTCGGTTGCTAATTGTTCTGCAGCTGAATGCCTCCATCCACCACGCTGTCCCTTCCATCACTCGTCGCGCTGTTAGAGACTTCGGACGCAAGATGGTAGCCGAGTCAAAGGACGAGCTGATCAACCACTTCAGCACGGCTGATCTGGATGCCGTGATGGATCAGATTCTGAGCAAGGCTAGCGACAGCTTCCTTGATAGATGCCTGGAGAAGCGCCTTCTCACCATCGAGGCCAAGCCATTGATCAATGCGCTTGCCAAAGCAGAGCGTCTGGGCTACGACCCCTCGGATATGGTTCAAGAGGACCAACACGAACGCGTCATCCCTCAAGAGGCATATCCCGGAGCTGGCGCAACCGCTGCCAGTTTTAGTCAGAGACAACCTCAGCCGGCACACCCCCAGCCTGCAAACAGTCCTTCCACCCTGCAGTTGCAATGTACCAGGTGCTTTCGTACGTTCGTTTACCAAGCGCCCTATGATTATGTAAGCTTCCACCAGAGTCTTTGGCTCTAAGTACCGAACGGCATTGACACAATAGCAGCATGTCAGAAACAACATTTGCAGTGCCACTCCACCTACGGCAGAAGGGTTCCACCATGCTTGCAGCCCTTGCGGTCAAGGCTTCACCAGTGTTGAGGAGCTCCATGCGGTAAGCTCGGCTCAATCACCGCTATTCAGTCCCAAGCTCACATCTCTCTAGCATATGAGTAGCCAGATTTGCGGCGGTAGTCTCGCCGGGAAGTCGAGGGGGCCAGGGCGTCCTCCGAGGACCGCTCCAGTCCCCCAAGCAAACCCAGTTGCGATCCTCCCTTCCGTAAACGCCCAAAGCCCCGGGCAAAACGGCTACCATTCCTCGCAAGCTCAGCCACATTCAACCCCAGTTCACAGCCAGTCCATCCAGCGATCTGTTGCCATAACAGGCACCCCGACGGCTTCCCCGAACCCCGCAGATCCGTACGGTCACCTGTCAAAACAGGAACTTGATGCGATGAATGAAGAACTCCGTCAAGCCGAGGCCAAGTATGCCCCGAGATTCAGGGAAGCCGAATCTATAGTCGACGAGAATGAGCGTCGATCGAGAATCGAGGGTTTACGCAATAGTTTTGGCACCAAGCAGTCAATGATTCGCAAGAAATACGGCGTCCGACTTCGTGAGCGCCGCACAAAGGCTGAGATTCAAGCGGAAAAGGAACGGCTGGGCATAAAGAGGGCTGAGCGGGCGGAACGCGAGAGAGCCAAGGCTGCTCTGAGTGCAACATCAGCTAACGCCAGCCCCGCCCCTCAAACTGATTCTCAGCCTGTTCGCCCAGTCGGCAACAGTGGGTGGACTGCCGCTAACACGCCACGCGCGAACAACGTCTGGGAAGAGCACGATGCCAAGCGACGCCGAATGGATGCCGAAGGGGGCTATCATACTTCCTACCGGCAAACCGAGGATACTCCAACGCGCAAAACGCTGTCCGTCACTGAGATGGGCGGCGGGCTCTCTGGTAGTGCAGCAACTGCGGCTACCCAGGATCCTACCGCACGCCCACAGCCGATCGCCCGCGAGTCTGCCACCAGCCCTGTAGTCTCTAGCACGCCCAACGGCGACAAGCCGCAAGTCGTTGACCTCACGACAACTGACAAGAAATCTGACCGGGCAGATGATGCAAGCTCATCGGACGACGAGGATATCCCGCCCACCTTACCCTCTCACATCCGGCAGAGTTTAACGCCCTCAAAACCCGTGACCGGGCCTCCGGCTGTGTCCTAGAAGAGCACAAGCCGGCCCGGGACGGATATGGCAACTGCAAGACCAGCGGCTTCGAGCAACATCAGCTCTTCATTTCTAGTGCCCAAGCGTCGCGGAAGGCCGCCTAAAAATGCATCTCGCCCGACGTCTTCGGTGGTGAAGTCGCCGCCGCTTCGGTGGCCCCCGGGGCACAAGGGCCCAGGTCCGAAGTCTTAGATCTGCAGCACATCCTTCCTCATGATATCTGGCAAAGTGGACTGATACGATCTACATGTGTGACAGTCATCTCTATCCCGCTCCCGCCAGCTTTTCAACTTACCCGCTACAGCTTGTCTTTTTACCTTAGCATTTTCTACACAACATTCCGGCGCACAAAAAAAGGAACTTTATCCAAATCGTCTCTTACTTTTATTCGTTCGGATGGCTCGTTTACACAATACCCCCCATCCTAGATCGCTCATCGGCGCTAGCCTTTTTTCGTCTTCTTTTTTCCTCCATAATTTGGCCTCTCCGTGACTTACACGGGTGGGAGGTCGATTTAATCGCAAGGACACTTGGCGCGGAATGGATACATGCGTTGTTGTTTTGTTATTTTCAACGAAATGAGGCAACAGTTTATTAGATTTGATGAACGGGCTGGATGGGTGGGAGGTTAGGAAAATCATCTTGTTTTTGTTCCTCGGGACTTCTCGGGAGTTTTGTCGATCGTGACAAGTACTCTGAAGAGAAGGGGTGGCGCTTTGGTCCGTTTGACTCTCCGGAGAAGGACGGTGTCATGTTGTTTGTAACGTATATCTTTGGTCTCTAATTCCAAGCTCCGTGGTTACGGAAGGAATACAGCGAGACGCGGTTTTGATACACGGGCATGGGACTTGGCCAGAGCTGTAACTAGGCACAAGGGAGGGAATAATAAATACAGCCAGAACTCAACAAGCATTGTTTTGATACTCTTCCCACTAATGCAGTAACACTGAGGACGTAGTTTTGTTTGGTATTATTATCCGATTCCCTTCATAACACTGTGAAACGGATATCTTGTGACTGAGCCTGGACTACACAAGGTCATACAGATAAGAAAGCGGAAGCCTGGTCATATTCACCAAGGCTGCAAGAAATGAAAATGCGACGTTGCCATGCCATGCCGTGAAAACTCCATCGCTCAAGCCAATTTTTCATGTTTCCCGAGACTCTCAGCCAGTAACTCTCCGAACCCACAGCCCAGTGACCTCATACTCGGCGTCGCGATCTTGGCGCTTGTATGCCCGGTGAAGCTTCAGGCCCAGCTCGTATTCCTCCCTCTGCACCTCGGCGAGCTCCAGCTTGAGCATTTCCACCTTGCGCTTTTCCTCCTCACGCTTGCGGATCACTTCAAAGCTGTCCAGCACATTGTCTGTCGGCATCAGCTCCGTCATCTGCTTGATGGACCGATTGATATTGATTCTCCGGTTCCCGAGCGCCTGAAGCTGCGCGTTGAGCAGGCCGACGCGGTCCCTAGCCTCACCGGCGCTCGTCTCGGGCGGCACAGGAGGGAGCATTTTGTTGATGCTGCTGGCACTCGAAGTTGGGCGTTCCGTCGTTGCCGTCCGGGCGCGAGCCACCGCAGGCATCGAGTTGTGAACACCGGCCCCTGCCGCGGCCCTGCGATCGCGAGCGGCCTGTGACTCTCTGCCCTGGCGGTAGTCCTTGAGTGAGATGTGCACCGGGCTGTCGACGATGGTTGGGCTCGAGCTGTCGCCGAAGGTGTCGAGCTTGGGGCGCCTCCGGTCCATCACCGATTCCTGCTTGGGTTGAGGGCTTTCTTGAAATTGTGAAGGCATAGAGGGCACGGGAGGGTGATTGTGAGCAAAGTCGTCAAGTGACTCCCGCGGGGTACCGTCGGCGGCGCTGGTCGCATACGTTGTGACGCTGAAGCGCGAAGGCGGCTGTACCCAAGGGTCGCTGGGGGCGATGGTGGTTGGATTGGGGTTATGAGTGGGAGGTGCAGGAGGTTGTTCTGGCTGCTGAGAGTATACCGACGACGACACAGAATCGTGTGGCTGATGGGTCGAGCTCGCTGGGGGTTTCCTCCGGATAGCAGACAATTTGTCTTGCGGGCTCCCGACAGCCGGACTTGGCGGAGCGTTTGCGCTGATGCTGGTAAGAACGTCCCGTGTGAGTTCTCTGGCTGCGCGGTCCGGGGCTGGAATATTAGGGGAGACAGGAGATTGTGGGTAATTCTGGCGGTCTTGCGGATTGGAGCTGGCCTCAGTCGGAGACAGCTGGGATGAGGGGACGACCTTCCGGATGGTGTCCCGGGCAGCGGATTCGGATCCCGTTTCAGGGCCGGGACTGACAGGTGGGGTCTGGCCCCGTCTCAGGAAGGCGCCAACAAATCCAGGCTTTGGCGCGGAGGCCGATGTTGGTGATACAACTCTCCGATTGTTCCTCTCGGGGACTCTCAACGGCGCTACTTCCGGGTTGTCGTGGACAGGATCGACGATAACAGACCGTCCACTGGCACCACGCCAGCCGGGACGAGACGACGTGAAAGCACCGGCCGCCGGATCCGAGTCATCGCTTGCCCCAACACCAGCCTTCCTTGCCATGCGCTTTACCCTGTCACCGAGCGTCGAAGGCGCCACACCCCGTTGCTGCGGTGGGGAAGAGGCCTGCGACGTGATGCCCAGTCCCTGCGCAAATTCGGCAGGCTTGACCTGGCTTGGGCGGCCACGGGGGCTCGCTGTCCGCTCTCCGGTGAGGGGATCCCATCTAGGGCCCTCTTGCGGAGGACCCTGAGGCTGTTGAGCTGCCGGCGAACGGTCTTTCGCGTGCGCTTCACGGAGGGCGGCGTCTGACTGCTTCCTCCTCGCACGGCGCATCATCGGGATGTTTGAGCCTCCGCGATTCTGATTTTGTGACGGCGGCCTGTCCCCCAAGGGCGTCGTTCGGCCTGGTCGTGGGTTTGGATTGCGGTATGAGCTGAAGTCGTAGCGACGGGCGTCAGCATCATCGTCGATCGGGGAGACGTCGCCGGCGCGGTGACGGCGTGCCCCGCCATAGCCATGCTCCGGCGAGCTCGGCGGGGAGATTTCTCCCACACCGGGTCGCTGACCGCGAGTTGACGCCAGTTTGACAGGGCCGTCGGGCGACGGTGGAGCGTGCTGCGAATAAAAGGATGATGCCGGTCCAAAGTTGGATGCTCGAAGTGCAATGCGATTTGGGTTGCGTGGAGGTGGTTGTACAGGAGGTGCTGCTTCGCTATAAGGCGCCGATGTCAGTCACTCAATCGGGTCGCAGGAAGGGATGGGAAGAGCAGCCCAGATGCACGCGACACGCTTCGCGATGGCCAGAAAATATTTTGCACGAGGAATGGCTGAGGCGCACCTGGAATGCGGGCGCTGAGGCTTTAGGCTTTGACGCAGGAACAACGGAGGGGCATGGCCCAGGGTGTAAGTCGCTGGGATGACGGGCATGGTGGTGGTTGCCCAAACAGGCACCTTCCGCGGGGCACAGCCTCCGGCAACGTGTCTGTGTCTCCGCGTCCCCGTGTCGTGTGCGGGCATGTGCACTGGGACACCACTCATCTTCCAGAGCCAAGGAAAGATTCAAGCACTCACTAATTCAGGTCCAAAAACTCGCGGGGCGGTCGCGATGGTGGTGGGCCGCCCTTGATCGAATAGCTATACCCTCGCGCAAGCGGAGTGCTGTAAATGCCGTCATCCGCTCGGCTGCCCGCCGTCTTCAAAGGGGCCGGCTTGAGTCTGTCCCACATTGTGCGAGTCGGCCGACAAACAGAGATCCTGGGGTTGCCTTGCCGGGCTGTCGTCCCTTGCGTCCTCTAATATTGTTCTTCCTGTGCCTTCCGCCCCCTTTTTGGCGTCCAGGTCGTTGGGACCCAGGATGTGGTGCGCAAGGTGGGTCTGCCCGTCAGATCGTCGACACTGGCGGTTTGACCAGAGACCAACGTGCATGAGCCCGATATCTGGAGCCAGGGTTGAAAGTGCGTGCACGACAAGCCTACGATCCAAACCTCATGGTCGAGAAATGAGCGAGGACCAAGACAATTAATATACAGACCGGCTGACGTCGTTTTTTGTTTGTTGACTGTCGACAAGTCGAGGCAATTTGGGAGGGCGGGTCCGATTGGCCGCGGCCGTTTACAGCAACCCGTTGTCGGCGAGAATGTATGGTCGTCGTGGTCCAGCAACGATGAAAGGGTCTGTGTGAGCGGTGCGCCTGGGGTCGTCCTCGCCAGTAACTGTCTGCCAACCTCACCAAGGCCGCCGCACCATTTGGGGTGGTCGTCCTGGGCGGTCTCTTCGCGCGATGGGTTTTCGCGTCGTCAGGAATCGCTGTGCGTTTGTGATTTGTTGGCTGGTGTTGCTGCTGGCCGACTGTCTCGGGCTTTCCAAAGACGCTCTCTCCCTTGGCAAAAAGAAAAGGACGGAAAGGGGTCGATGTGTCTAACTTCCCCCCATGCGGCAGTCCCTCCCATATAGCAGAAATGCCATTTCTCCTCTGGCAATTTATCGAGGACACTTGCGAAGTGATCAGCAACATCGTCACTCTTCAGCCGCTTATGCCATGCGTGTGATGGTGGGTTCAGCCCGCGTCTCATCAACCACCACCAACGGCGCCCGAGAGCACGGTCCAGTTCTTGAGTGGTAGCGTGAGCTTAAATCCTCCTCGTCAGAGCTGGGCAGGTGCCGAGACCGCACATCAGACAAACTTGGCTGGTCATTTCACCGATGGCAGTGTGTACGGGGTTACTGTGCCTTCGTTCCTAGCCTCCACGACCCGAACCCCCATCTGCCCTGCAGAAGAGTTGATGCTGACGTGCCCAGTAACCTCGCACGAACCAGGGGGTGTGAATTGCAGATGAGAGGGGCCAAAGCCCACGTTTCACTCAAAAGCCCCGCCAACCCGCCGACTACTGGTTGGGCTTCTGAAGCCCAGGCTGTTCGGTCCCTGCATCGCCTGTTCTCAGGGGCACATCGGGATGTGCAAGCTGGAGTCCGTGGTGGTGTGCAGATGCCCCTGCGCCGGTATCTGCTGGCGGCCCATCTGTCAATCCGATGGCTTGAGCCGAACCACAAGCGCCTGTGCCGTTCATCTCATCCATCCAAGACCAACACTCGGACATTTCGGGTGGTCCGACACCGCGGCTCGCCATCGCGGGTCACGCGGGATCGTGGAATAGCATCCCGCCTTCGACGAATTCTACCGGCGCAGATCTGAAGCTGTTGGCGCTTGGCCAGGCGTGATGAGCAGCTTGATGCACCAAACTCCACTTTCCGGAGATTCGTTCCGAGGATGAGTGGGGGGTTCTTTATCGCTTTTTTTTCTTTCTGGCCAGCTTGGTACCACTGCGCTCAGTTGAGACTGGACGAATAAGGTGTTCGCTGAAGGGCAACCACGGACACGCAGTCACCTTTGAGTGTTGAAACCCCCCCGTCTACCAGAAAAGACATATCTCTCAGTCCTTCTTGACCATTCCTCCCAGGACCAGGGTCGAAGAATCTCGGCGTCTGTAACCCGATCTTCCACGGATCTAGAATCGAGAGAGAACTCTCACCAGTATCATCCCGATCGACAGGAATGTGGTCCGGAACCACGAAAACATGGTTGTATCGCGGGTGGGGATCTGCCACCGGGAGTTGAAAGGTAAGACAAGGGAAAAGGAGATCCGTGTGCTTCACATCCATTTCCTTCAGAAACTCGATCCGCATTGATAAAAGCTGGTCGATTTCCGTTTCGGCCCTTGGGCTTTGTTCACCTTTTACCAGGATACACCTTGTTGGCTGCCGCAAAACTCGGTATATACCAAGCGGAAGCATCACACCTCACGCCATGCGCCACCTCTGGGTCTTCATGCTGACATTTTATCAAGAGGGAACGCAACACGGATCTGCCTCAGCGCTGCAATCCTCATACTATAGCATCAGTTCTACAGACCAGTTCTACTGCAGGTTTATGCCTCAAGAGGGAGTGCTACGAGTGCGAAATGGCATTGAACAATTCGATTCTACATCCTCCAGTTGTGCTACTAGACAGACGATATTGATCCGGGATAGGGAAGCCACCCATATCCCAAAGCATAAACAACCTCCAAGATACAACTGCCGGCCTTTAAACCTCATAGTTACGCCCGCGAGGAAATACGCCAATCCATTAATAGCATTCAAAACGGCGTTAGATGGATTCAGTGTGCGGTTTCTTGATCACCAACTTGGCTAACTCCTAGAACCTATAAACTCTACTTTCAAACAAAACCACCAATCCTGATTGGACCTGGCATGACCAATATCCTCCGACGCCATCGTTGGGCAGCACAGCATAATGCAACGCTACCCTCTAACTCTAATTCCCGAGTCGAGTAGTACGTCGTTGTGCATGTCATACCCTACTTCTCATGCAGTATTCCCGTCAGCCAGGGACGAATTGAATTCAAATACGTCGTTATTTTGAATTTATGACCGCCTACTCTCAAACGTTGAAAACAGAATATAATAGCGTAGCATAGGATCAAGTGCGCTTCGTGATGCAGATTTGATGTTGGCTATTGAGAGAAAGACAAGTACAGCAATCGTTCAAATTATAGGAAATCGCGCAAGCTCGGATGTGGACAAGATATATGACGGATGCAGATAGAGCGTCAAAAATTAACAGTATGAGGAGCTCGACCGGCGTGAAGCGCCAGTGGACAGGTGGAAAGCACCGAGCCTTGACAGAAAGGGCATAAGGATAGGTCGCAAAATTTCGATAGAAATCTATAATGTTCATATTCAAATGTCAACCTCATCCACCACCTGGCTGAGGTCACTTTTCAAACTTTTCATACCCTCCCAATATCTTCTCCCCCGTCACAAAACCTGGCAACGGCCTGTCATCTCTTTCACCATACCCAGGGCCAAGCCTTACTTTTGAAATCTCACCCACTTCGGTGTCCTTCTCAATCACCACGCTCGTAACCATATCCATGTGTATCGTCCTGTTGTCATCACCATGTGCGCCGACACCAATGCCGCCCCTCAAGGACTCCTGGCTCGCCGTTTTCGCTCGCCCTCTAGTCTCGCCCCTCCTTGGCAAGCCGAGCCTTCGCCAACCAGTGGCCTGTTTCCTCCAACCTGGCGCTTTGCGCGTTCTCGGCTGCCCAAACTCCACCCCGCCCGCATGTCGCAAAGTACTGCCCGCTCCTTCCACCCAGACCATGTTTCCGTATTTCCGCCCGGGTGGCGTACGCATAAACGTGAACGTATCCAGACCAGTATCCTCGCTGTCCACCTGGGAGTTGAAGAGCAGGTTCTTTCTCGTCAATCCCCACAGGAGCACATCCAACCAGCCGTTGGAGGTTATCAGGGCCCCAGCAACGGAGAAGTAGGCAATTGGGACTTTGACGCCAACCATGGCAACGATACGACCAATGGCGAGCGGCGCCGTGCATATGACATAGATGACGGGGTAGAGGAGGAAGGCCTTGTGGTGGTGGTTGGTGTTTCTCGAGCTGTGGCTTCGACCTTTCGTGGGCGAGGAGTTGGATGCAGGACGTCGTCGCAGATGAAGAAATATGAGGGTATAAAGGATGCTCGTGCCGGCCAGAGATATGAAGATGAAGAGGTAATGGAAAACGAGTCGATATGTTTCGTACTTGACGTTGATCCAGCACTGGAGAAGATGTCAGCCGTCAGCCAGTTATGCTACAGGGGAGCCGAAGGTTGAGAACCATACCCATGCGACTGCCCTGACATAGAAGCCGGCATGTTCGCTCCCATTTTTGGTCATGGCTGGTCCGAGGATAGCCAAAATGTAATTAAAAGCCCAGAGAAAAACGACGGTGACATAGAGAGCCCACTGAGGGGGCTTGAAGCTCCAAACCACGGTGAGGTAAGTGTGGACGGCAATGGCAGTGATGAAAAGACTGGAAGACAAATCCCCCGTCGACACCAGCCAACCTTGAATCCAACAAGCTGGTGATTGGATGTCAATAGCGTCGTTTGCAACCCAGCGGGCGTTGAGTAAGAAGGCGGCGGCTTGGTGGATGTCGGCCAGGAGGAGGTTGTAGATCAGAACGAGGAACTGATTCAGATGTGGTCTCTTGTTGGGTTTCTCTGGAAGTCGATCACGGTAGCCCTCGCCGGCGAAGGGCCGATCACTGAACCCATGACTTGACGCTCGGCGTTGCCGTCTTGTTTTGACGTGCCATCTGACAAGCTTGGCCGTGAGGCAGAAAAGGACGATGATCGAGGATGCAAACGATAGGGAGGCCAAGACGGCTACAGCTGTGAGGCCGTGGCGATGACCGATAGGCAAAGGGCTCAAGCTCTCACTCTCCTTGTTCAGGATCGGGAGAGTGTTGTTGTCCGTCATCGCTCGGTGCTTCCCATCGAATGATCGTCAAGGTCATGGAGTTCGCTGAACAACGGAAGAGAACATGGGCGAAGGGAAATGGTACTGAAGAACGATAGCAGGCCTGTTGATGAGAAGTGTAGCATGTAGGACCCCCACGCCCACAAAATCCACGGATGGTCCTTCTCCAAGATCAAGACCGACACACGAATCGCGGAGGGGACGTGAGGGGCGCAGGCGGACCCTGAGAGCGAACTGGTCCAAGGGTTAGTTCAACGGCGACACATTTAACTCCCACGCCGTCGTCTCGGTCGACAAGCTAGGGTGCCGCCAGCAAACGCCGCAGAGGATTTCGGCGAGCGGCTCAGGCACCACCACCGTTGATAACGAGCAGACAAACGGCTGGTGGTGCAATGCCTCACGGGCCTCCTCCTGCCACTCTCCATGAGGCAGAGTTTGGATGCTTGCGTTGGGTGCCGCACAGCTGACTTGCTGTGCCTCACGCCAACCATGGCTGTCCAGTCCTGTCAGCGAACATGCACGGGTATGTCTCCCTCTTCACTGGCTCGGCGCCATGTGCCGAAAAGAAAAACAGGCACACAAATGTGGCCCCTGGGTTGGATCCCATCTCGAAGGAAGCTGTGCATTGATCAAGAATGTTGCACACAACACAGTCGTGGTGGTGACATCGCATGTGATACTGCCGTGTAACGAACTGATCGCCCTACGGTAGATTGAGGGAGACCAATTGAGCAAACAAACTCATATCCAAACAGTAACGGGTAGTTTTACCCGTTACAAAACCCAGCGGCATCGAATGGCAAAGACAATGCTTGAAGACCCAAAGAAAAGATCCTTCGATTCATTCCGGGAAAAGCTCCGAAGTAAATTGAGAATCCGGCGTTGACGCAACGAAAACGAGGCTTGAGGCATGGGTCGGCTGTTGCCCGCCTTGATGAAACACAGACAATTGCCAGCCAGGGATGAGCGCCTTGGTCGGCTTATTGATCTGGCCGTCTCTCACTGCCAAGAGGCTCTTGATGAGTCCGAAGAGGAAGGTGCCAAGTTGTTTGGAAGTTTGAAGGAACATCCACGCGGAACGAGCCGTTTGTCTGCCGGCCAAATTTACAATTGGTCCGCAAGGAAATGGTAGAGATGCATCAGCCGCGATAAATTGTCAAAATTAGTGGGAAGAGTCAACATCATCAGTTCCACGCAGTCATGGAGGACAGACAGCAAGTTTCGTGGTTTGGATGGGACGATTGCTCACGTGACGTCCATCGTGATTCTGAGCTCAGATCCCGCACGTCATCGCCCTGGCCTGCGCTGGTTGGTCGAATATGGTGCAATCCGCACTAACCCCAAAGCGGATGGCTTAGAAAAGTAGACATGAGCACGTCGACGACGACGTCCTCCCTTCTCTCTTTCCACTTCTTTTTAGCACTGTTCAATAATGTTGGACTTGTCTGATGTTATTGTTTTGTTTTTGTTTCCAATTTTCGCTGTTTGCATAACATTCTGAAGCAATATCCTGAAACAACACCAACCCGAACGCTCGAGCGCTTGGCCTCTTTCTGTAAGAGACATGCCCGCCCAACGCGGATTTGAACAACGATACATACAAATTTGCGCCAACCAGGTCATCAGTCATCATGGAAAAAGCCATACATCCCAAATCCCGGATTCTCGGTCTGTTGTCGGTCAAGGACCTTCCACTCAGACCCGTTGACGGTCTAGGACGTCACCCCTTTTCACCTCTCACAACTTCTCTCCGTACGCGGAGTAGTACCCGCAGTTCTTGACATGGCTCTTCTTCCCTGTTTCTTGGTTGAAGATGTGGCATCCCCCCTTGGCGACGTTGGGGGGCGTGTACAGATGAAGGGAGACAGCGAAGTCGCTGCCCTGGTTCCATACACGATGAACACCAAGCTCGTCGGCCATGTATGCCACTTCGTTCTCCTTGTAGACCTTTTCCGATATAACCTTCATCGGGGCCTCGTTGTCGCTCTCGGGAAAGGTGTATCGGGTCTCGGTCAAGTTGCCGTGAAGGATCTTCATCAAGCAATGTGCATTTCCGTGGTCATGGATCGGGCTACCCTTTCCGGGAGACCAAACGAGGACAAGCTGTCTCGTGTGTTAGGGGACAAAGGGGACGACGTCTAGATGGGCCAGGTCCCCAAACTTACCAGGTTGCTCTTTCCATTTCCATCATCAACAAGGTTTCTTGTGTACCCTCTACTTTCATCTCCAAGGGCGTACTTGACCCATTCTTTTTGTCTGCTATTGTAGTTCTGCATCAGGAGAGTGAGATGCTTGACATCAACGTCGTCAGAGGTCAGCCCTGACGAGGGACCGAGGGCATCCTTGAGGGCTTTGACAAGCCCGTCGAATCGGTTGACCTCAGCGCATGCCTTACACGCACACCCAGCCAACGTATCCGACGGATAGGTCTGCACGATACCGACAGCCATGGCGTTGATGTTTCGGGTTTGGGGCAGGGACGGATAGACGATGACACAAGTACGAGCAATCGACGGCAACGATGACAACGACAATGTCGAATGACTAAGGGTTTGAGGACGACGAATAGGGGCTTGGATGGAGTGGACAGGACCGGTCGAAGGATATTTGATGTTGGCGGCTGTCAGTCAATGGAGGACAGGATGAAAGGCAAAAGGGTTGGGATGGCTGGAGGGTATCGTGGGCCAAAAATGGCGGTGTCGGTCAACCGGGAGCCTCCGTCCTTGCTGGTGCTGGCCGTCGGGACACAGCAACAGCGATAAGCACGCTACCGTTGTGGTCCCACCGATGTCGGTGGGTCACATGTAGCCCCTTGTCCATGTGACCTATTACGACGACGAACGAACCGGCTCAACAAACGAAGATCGACAAGGGTTTCGGGTTTTTCTTATCAATTGAAGAGAACGTGCAGTCCGAGCGGGCTCACTTTGGTCGGAGCAAATGGTTTTGGAACGATGGGCTGGGGAGTTTGCAGAAGGGCAAACGTGGGAGGTGGCTCTGGCTCAGCGTGGGGAAGTTGGCCTGTCCCGCTTGCCATCAAGTAAACTTTCCCCGCCAGGATCGTCACGTTTAGTTGTTATTAGTAACATTCGCACAAAGAAGGCATCTCGCAAGCTCGTTGGCGCACACACCTGGCCAACGAAAGCATGCCAAGAAAGGTGCGATGACAGGCATCGGGTCGCTCTCCCGGCCAATTCCGAGCGAAACCATTTGCTCGATTTTTTTGGCCTGAAATATCAGTCATTATTCCCAGATCCAATGCTATTCATCAACTCTGATGCACTTATGTCCAGCTCATGAATTCATGCACAGAAACGCCGTCATATCAGAATCACATCATGACCGACTCTCCAGCTCAACACCCCCATCGTCTACGCCTTCCTCCGTCCCGTCTAGAATATCTCGAGGTGACGAACCCCTCCTGTGATCTAGCGAGTCTCGCAGCCGTATCCTCCCGCCACTGGCATTGGAAACTTTATCAGATACCCAATCTGCTGCTCTCAGCATCAACGACCACATGCGTTCCTGCTCTAGGTCTAGATGAGAATCGTCCCTCGGGTTCTCGGCCGCCTCTACCTTGAATTGGTACTTGAGGCAGTCTTTGACAGTGACCAAACCCGTCAGTCGGCCATGGTACTCAATCAGGATCACTCGAGGGCCAATCTTTCGGAATAGCTCCATCACGGTCTCAAGCGGTAGACGTGGGTGTACCGTGACAGGAGTGGCGTCGACATAGGGGCTAAAATCGACCGTGGTGGAAGCTCCCGCGGCGGCTGATGACGAAGAGCTGGCGTTGATGTAGTCAAGCCCACCGGGTGTTCGAGGGGTAATGGGCGTGACGGTTGACTCGTAGGGGGAAGGTGTGAATGTGCATTTTGCAAGAGGGGACAGAGAACGCTCGCGCTTCATCCGGTCCACGGCGTAACGGAGTTCTGTGCGGCCAATGTAGCCAATGAGAATTTTGTTGACTTCATCCTCGACAATCGGGAAACCCTGGTAACTATCCTTTGCAAGGAGCTGTTCTACCACCTTGAGGGTCAGGCTGTTGGCTGGGATGGTTACCACGTCTGTAATCATGACTTCGGAGACTGGAACGCCAAAGTTGTGGTCTTCTTTGTTGTCAAGGAAGGGAAAGCCGCTGAACCAGATCATGCGGTCGGCGATGCCGCCTTTGCCAAAGAGTTCGCTGACGGCTTTAGTGACGCCGACCACGATCATGGTAGGGAGAATGTAGGTGAGTGCGCCGGTCAGTTCAAACATGATGACAACAACCGAGACGGTGATGTGCATGATGCCACTCAGCGCAGCGGCAGCGCCAAGGAAAGCGTATGTGCCGGGTGTAATGCACGGTATGTCGGGCTGGCAAGCGGCGAAAAAGACGCTCTTGGGGTTGGCTTCGTGGATCGCTTGAACGACAATACCAACCATTCGTCCGAAGGACGCTCCGATTGCCATAGATGGGACGAAGATACCCGCTGGCACCTTGCAGCCATATGAGATGATGACGAAAAAGATGCGGATGACGGTGGCTAGGAGAAGCGATAGGATATTACGAACTCGATGGTCGGGCTCACAAAGACCGCGGTAGTCTTCGGCGCCTTCACATTCCAAGAACAGAATCTCCATGCTCTCTGTCATTTCAATCCTCAGGAAAGCGTTCGGATAGCACACGATGGCCGTTGCGGCAGCCAATAACGTGGCCTCGAGGATAGCGTAGTTGGTGAGATACTTCTTCCGAAAGGCCTGCACCCGCAGGTTCCATTTCATGACTAGGGCGCCATAGAGACCGCCAAAGATCCCCAGGATGATGAAAAAGACGATCTCGAAAAAGTGCCATGACCGATCGTAGTGAACCTGGAACATGACCAACTGTCCTGTCCGGAAGGGGTTCATAGCGGCCAGCACTGCTGTGGCAACCAAGGCGCAGAAGTAACTTCGCCACATGGTTTTGAGGGGAAAATAACTTGACATCTCCTCGAGTGAGAAGAGAACTCCGCCAATGGGGCTGCCAAAAGCCACTGCGACACCAGCCGCGGCGCAGGCACTTAGGATCTCGCGCGTCTTAGACACACTGCGCCTGTATTTGGCAAACAGCCTCGAGATAACGTTTCCGGTGCAGACAGCGTAGTGAACGCTGGGGCCTTCTTTTCCGACAGACAAGCCGGAGCCAATGGCCAGCGGCAGAGCAAGGGATTTGATGACCAGGGTCCAAAAGCCCAAAAACCCCTTCATGACGAAGCCTGCAATGATACATTTGATCTCGGATATGCCCGATCCTGCGGCATAGGGGGCGTACGACTTGACTAACGTTGCCGATGTCAAGGCAAATAGTACCTAATGAAGCTCAGCAAAGGTCGACGGGGAGATGGGAGAGTGCATACGGCAAACAGGATATATATGAAGTAGTTGAGTGGCTCGAAGCCGGTCCAACGTTGCCAATCGTCGCAGCCTTTGTGCATCGTGTTAGCGGACCCATGATACGAGAACACAATCCTCATCACAGAGATGCCCTACCGTTGTCTTCTCCCCAGCAGCAAAAGTTCTCGTTGAGGTAGAACGCCGTCTTGCAGTGGCCCAGCTTAATGTCGGACAGCCACTCGGTGCAGATATTGAGGAAGGCCGCATTGAGCCCAATCGCAGCCCCTATTATCGTGATAACAATCCACCCCTGTGCCGCATCGTAAGACTCTTGTATCCTCCGCCTCCAGTCTCGTCGGCCGGTGTCGAGGCGGCCAGCTCGTCGCCTCTTGGCCTTTCGTCGCAGCTGTTCTCGCGCGGCATCTTGTACCCAATCTAAAGCACCATGGTTAGCAGCCTATTGGAGGGCGCCGTTGGTCCTCATTCGAGCATTCGAGGAGCTTTACCGATGGTAGTGAAGTCCTGAAGGAACGCTCGTTAGCTATTGTGCGCATCCACTTGGTAGCAACCTAGGGGTATTCCCACCTCGTATCGTTTTATTTTCGCCAGCTCCTCCTCGATCTGATGTTGCGCGACAATGCCCTGGCCATTCTCAGGTGGAACTTCGCCGCGCTCGGCCGTCGAGACAGCGAAGGACAGACGGGAGCTAACCGAGGGGCGGCGCACCGGTCGCGGATTGATCGCCGAGAATGACGTGGTTCGCGAGTGAGAGTTCATGGCGCCTGAGCCGCCTTTTGTAGCCGCCTATGGTCGCAGCATTCGGCCGACGGGCTCTTTCGAGGGTTGTGCTGCGATGATGGCAATGGCGATGGGGAATTGCGCGGCTGGGATGCGAGGCTGACGGTCAGCTGTCGTTGGCAAGAGCTTGGCGCCAGCCGTTGAGATCCCTGCTGGTGGGGGTGCCGAGGGGCGGCTCCAAGAGTTCCAAGAGTTAAAACAGGGGGTCCCTGAGCCGCTGCACCCAGCGCAGTGGACGGGCCTAGATCGCGTCTTTACGCGTCCAACAGTTGCATAATCCTTCGCCTTGTCCTCAACTCACTCGACTCTCGATATTTGATATCACTTAAATAAGCTCCACAATCTTGCCCATCCACCCCGACACCAAATAATATTTCTCCAGTAGAACCACTCAGCCGAGGCACGGCTCTCACACAACATGCCTTACAACACCACAGCGATCCCTCCCCGCAAGGAGGTCACAGGCCAAACTCAACTACCCCGTAAGCCATGTCAGCCTTTCCACCCAACCATGATCTAACACAACTCAGTCACAAGAGTCAAAAAAATTATTGCCGTAGATCCAGACATCAACATCTGCTCCAACAACGCGGCCTTTGTTATCACCGTAGCCACTGTATGCCGGCCTGGCTTCACCCCTACATAGTGATAGCGTTTGCTTACCCCTTGAACAGGAGCTGTTCATCCAGCACCTCGCAACCGAGGCCCAAAACATGGCCAAAGCTGAGCGTAAGCCACGGCGCAACATCCAGTACAAGGACCTTGGTAAGTCAACCGATGTTGCTGCAACCCTAGATCCTGACGTCCTGCAAGCCAATGCCGTATCACACCATGATAACCTTGAGTTCCTCGAGGACATCATCCCCAAGACCACCACCTACAAGCAGGTCAAGAGCCAGGCCGCGGCGCAGCGCGCCAAGCTCAAGGGTGAGAAGGGTGTGGGCGCCGCCGAGGGAGCCACCGAGGACGGTCTCGCCAATGGCAAGAAGCAACAAAAGTCCATCATGAACGGGACGAACGGGTTGTCACACAACCACATGCCTCTTGACGAAGATCCCAACACCCAGCTTGAGTTGGAAATGCGGCAAGCCAGCCGACACCAGGACGGCGATGTTGACATGACTGGTTAGTACTGCCGGTCTGCATGAGAGATAGACACGAAAATATGAGACACCAGCCATTTACGCGCCTAAGTGAGCCTCATGGTATCCATGGGTTTTTTTTTCTGGTCCAAACGCCTTGTGTGACCCAACCATTAATTACACAACCCACTGACAGCCCCTTACTCCTCCATCGCATCACCATCCGCCATGACACCAGGCGGTAATCTGCCCTCATTGAGCGCCTTCTCCAGCCTGATGATCTCCTCCAAGCTATCCGCCTTCTTGATCATGTCCTGCAACTTCTTGCGCTCCTTGTCCGTCAACTTGAGCCTCGACAACCTCGACGCCGATGCGCCCGAGGCACTGCTAGCGGCAGCCGTGACATCGAAAGTCTTGGACTTGAGACCCATGATCTGCAAACCGTCAGCACCCGTTCCAGACCCATCCTTCTTCCACAAACACCTACCGACGAAGCCAGCTCAGTCGGCGCATCCGCCGCGCCAAACAGTTCCTTGGCTCTCTGCCGCTCCGCATCCTTGACCTTGGTATAATCGAGGAACCGGACCGTAGGGCACCGCCAAACAACCCAATACCTGTAATGCTACTCCCGCGTCAGCATCACCCACCCAAGTCCACCACATATAATCCGCTACCCACCTCCTTCTTCGTAACCGGGTTATCCACCAGCACCAGATGCGTCAGCCTCGCAAACTTGGCCAAGACATCCAAATCCGCCAGCTCGCTCAAGTTATTCGACGCAAGCACGAGGTTCTTGAGATTTGGGATATTCGCCGGCAGGCTAGGCTGGATCACCGCGATCCGATTCCTGGCAAGCAAGAGGGTCTGGACGCGCGGCGAGAGGGGGAAATTTCCGAGGATTTGGATATCGTTATCGGTGAGGTCAAAGGCATCGTGAGGCTGTTCGTTGTTTCCCAACTAATCAGTTCCCTATACCATGCCAACAAGAGGAGAGGGGGAAAAAAATGGAAGACAAGACTCACCCCCGCAACACCCAGATTCTCAATGGCTGGAATTCGATGTCCTGATCGTAAAAACAACGTGGCCGGGATATCAACTCTGATCTCTCACACAAGTGTAGCATCTGCTCTTTTCACCAAAAAACGCACCTCGGAGGTCCATCTCGCGCTCCTTGAGCGGGTTGAGGTAGGAAAGGGAATTGTTGATGAGCTCTGCTGTGAGCCTCATGGTTTGCGACGGGTGGTAGGATACTTTTATAAACCCTTTTTTCTTCTTTCAGATCGTGGCTGTATTCGGTCGATGGGCGTAATAGTAGACAGGGTTGGTCGTATCAGCAGGAATTTGTCGTCGCGGGTGGGAATGGCGTTGTTTGTTCAAAAGTCGCTGAAAACGCAGCAGCTGTTTCCAACCTCGCGTGGGGCGTTTCGCGACAAGGCTGACAAGTTCAAAGCTCCAAGAAATTTATAGTGGGTCGAGCTCAAGGTCTCGTGGCAACCCTAACCCGTCACGATCACAAACACTGCCCCTTTTCACCATGACATAAAGGATTGTACCAAGATTGTTCAATTGACCTAGACATGGTTTATGGCGCGCTGCTATAACGCCTCTCTATTCAGTGCGAATACGCCTTCGTACCTAACGAAAAACAAAAACAACGCCGCTGCGATCCCCCGAGACAACCATCGGGAACGGCCGTTCCAGAACCGCGACATCAATAATCGAGTCCAAGTGGCTCTTCAGGAGCTGCTGTTGCTGTAACGATATCACCGTTGATCTCGGCGGTTTGGAAGCTGGCTTTGACCGTTTACCATCCCCAGTCGTGCTCGAAGCCGCTTGCGACCTGGGCTTCGGGAGCCGCTCCGTCACTGTATTACACGTTGTTGTTGGATGCGCAACAACATATGACGGTCGCCCCTCACCCTCTTGCAACCCGCTGAACACCGTGCTTGCAGTGGGATTGGTAACGTCCCAAAACCTCAGTTTCTTGTCTGCCCCGGCCGTCACGATGTACGCGTGTCGCACATCGCGGTTGTCTTCATCCAGTAGCCCAATCGCACCAACCATGGCCCGTATGCCCCGGTCCGCCGGGTTCGTCGTCGCCGTCGTTTCAATGTTCGTTGCAAATCGTCCCAGCATGCCTTCTGGTCGGTCCTCGTCCACCTCCCATGCTTCGTATACCCCAGGCGCTTCCTTGTTGCCGCCAACGCGGAAAATCTCCCGGCATTTGGCCTTGTCAACGTCCCAAGATGTTATCTCACCCTGTCCTGTACCGCCCGCAACACATACCCATTTGCCTCTACCTTTATAGGGATGTATACACACGCGGTGAATGGGCCCCTTTCCGGGCACTCCCCATCCCTTGACGCGCATGCAGAATCGCAGGTCCCAGAGGTCCAGCACACCATGTGATGTCGCCAACACGAGCCAGTTCCTCTTACGATCAATGCAAAAGCATGTTGGTGTTCCGTGGTGGACTGGGTTCTCCAGCTTGTAAAGCAGCGTCATTGTTCTCAGATCAATGCCAAGAATGACCGACTTATTCGTGGCCAGCATCAGCACCGAGCTTGACTCCTGTTTGAAATGTTCGCACCAGACAGCAACCTCTCCATCTGCAAGTTGATACTCCCTAAGTAAGCGCAACTTGGGATAACGGTAGGTGCTGCTCCCTGTGCTCAAATACGTCTCGACCTTCACAATGTGAACGCTGCCATCGCTTGCGCAGCTGACAAAGCTGTGCGTATTTTCGATGAAGCACAGCGCAACGACCTTGGCCCCCTTGGGATGGCTATGTGTTTGGCCGGGTTTGTGGTTGATGCTAGTCTCCAATCGTTTTGTATCCCAGACTTTGACACACCCATCATCACCTCCAGTGAGGAAGAACTGGTGATCTGGTGCCACCACGATACGGTTAATTGCCCCAGCATGTGCCGCAAATGTGGCAACTAACTGGCCAGAAGGTCTCCAGTAGACTGAGTCGGGATCTACAACGCCACCACTGGTTTTAGTAGGCAGTCTCCGCCGTGGAAAAGCTGAAACAGTCGGTCCAAGCTCAATGTAAACAGACGGGTAATTTTCCAAAGACATATTATCCAGCATCTTCATTATATTCGGGTCATTCCCGGTGTACGAGTGGTTGGTCTGCACTCGCGTCTTCGTTGATGTTTCTGACGCCTCGGCTTCTTGGAATGCTTTAAGGCGTTGAGCATGCGAAAACGGTACCTCCATCTCGCCAAAGGCATTGGCTTCCGTCGTGCCAATTTCGGGCCCTGTTTTCCCGCTGTCCTTGCGATTCATGAGGCTCATGGCGCTTGACTGGTGTCGTAGTGCCCTTCTCAATGAAGAGCTGTCATCTTGTATGGTCTTGCCCATGGCAGTGGAGGAACGTCTTGTGGCATCCGTCGACCCTTCTCGTTGCCGAATGCTAGTTGGTGATAGCAGTGAATCGTCCTCCAAATGACGTCGACCATCAGAAGACAGTGGCGAAAGGTTGTCCCTGCTGTTGAGCCGAGACCTTTGGTTGTTGAGGGCAGCTCGTCTTCTGTGATTTCTCGGGTCATCAATGGCGACTGATGCGTCGAGCAGCGCATCTCTCAGTGTCTTTGGCGCGTTTGCATCGGGTTCTTGCGAAGCTAGCGGTTGTCGAATAGGTTCCTCGTCAAAAATGACCGTCTGTGGAGTAATGCCGAGATTTCTAAGTTTGATGATGTCGTTCAGCGAGCTCTGTCCCGTGTTTTCCTGCCCATTTGAATCTCTCGCCTTGATCTGACTCAAACGCCAAATGAACTCTCTCAGCGCAAGAAGCTTTGGTTCGTCTTCCTGAACGAGGCCCATGTTTCGCAGCCGGTTGAGCCATTGTTCGTCTTCCTCGTTCTTCGCCGACCGGCTCAGCGCCTGAGAATGGGGCTCGCCAGGCCTGACTGTGTGAGTCGACGAACCCAAGCCCTTCCTTACAGATTTCCAAAAGTCACCTTTGTCCGTCTTGGAAGCCCATAGTAGAATATGGTCAAAAACTGATCGAGACAACGGCTTTTGGAGAGCGTCGAGTATATCGAGTTCGCTGAACGTAGTTATTCGGTTTGGCTTGAGATACGGCTTGATTTGTGGGAGAACGAGAACATTGAGGTAGGCATCCCCCAGAAATCGCCCCCCAGCTGCGATGAACTCAGCGGCCGATTCCCGAATCCAGATGTTTGGATGCATCGTGAAGCGGGCAACCACAGCCACCAGCTCGAGAAACGTCTGCTTGCTGAGAAGACCCAAGTTGGCCAGCTCCGCCAGTGAATGGAGCGCTCCATGCACAACAAACTCCTCAGGGTCGGTGATTGCCTGGATCATCAGCGGTAGAATGAATTTCTCCAAAGTACTGCTCCCCAGAATTGCCGAAATGGCAACAATGGTGTCAAAGAATGCGCACTTTAGCATCCAGTCGCGGTCGTTCAAGTAGGTGTTGAGATGAGCTAGGATGATGTCGTTGGCCTGCGTCGCACCAAAGAAGATGCACAAGTCAGGAACGGACCCCAGAAAAGCCCTGCGCACAGAAGGGTCTGGGTCCTCGATCAAGTCCATGGTGTGTTTTGCGAACCTTTCAACCAACTCCCGACGTGCGTCATCAAAAAGCCCATCGAACGTCGTTTCCCCCGCGTTTCCAGGTTCGACCTCGGGGTCAGCAATGGTTGCTGACCCATCCGCTCTGAGAGTAGCAGCCATGGCCTGGAACCGACCCGCCGTGCTCGCAAGCTTTCCAAGTGAAGATGCATAGGTAGTTCTGATAACCGGACTGGGAGAACGTGGGTGGCTCAGCAGAGCAACCTCCATCCTCGGCAGTACGTATTCCAGAAATATCTGAGAGTTGATCGGTGTAATGACCCGCACCATATCGAGGAGTTGGGTAATGGTCCTAATGGCTGAAACAACCACCATGTCACACTTGTCGTTAAGAAGGGTGATGAGGTAGGGTAGCACACGGTCCAGTTTGGCTTCATCCGTCAGCCGTTCAGAGAAGGCGAGCATGATATCGCATGCCTTGATCTTGGCTGTGGCATGAGCAGTATTGCGGAGAGACGAGACAATGAGGTTCAAAAAGATCAAGGCCCCGTCGTCTGAAGACGCCGCCTTTCCTGGAGACACAAAGTGTTCGTTGTTTGGAATGTTCAGCCGAACTGGGAAGTGACCCAAGCCTAACCTCGGCGCCAGCTGGACTGCCTTAGATTGATCTTCATCGGCCTGATAGCCGAGAAAGTAGGTGATCTTGTCGAAATCCAGCCACACTCGTTCAATTCTCTGATCGGCTTCACTGACAGTCCTCGCTGCCCCCGGGGCTGAGTATCTCCGCGAGGAAAGATCCGTAATCAGCTCCATATACTGGTGCAAAAAGTTGTAGAAATAAGACGGAAACACTTTGCCTTTCCAGAATTCGAGGTACTGCTCGGCCGAATAGCGCTTTTGCGGATCTAGTTGAATCATGTGGGCGATCATTTCTCGCAATTCCTTATCTGGTATCCTGCTGAGATGCGAGATGTTTGGGTCGTATTCCCCCCTTCGATACTTGTACAACTGGCTCAGGCTGAAAATGGGTGCCTCTAAGAACAGTTCGGCAATGACACACCCAGCGCTGAAGACATCCATCGCCCATGTCACCTTGGCGTTCGGGTCCGACTCCTGGCCTGGAGGGAGAAACCGCTCCGGAGCTAGATAGCAAGTGCGACGACCGGACGTATCAAAATAGTAGGAGAAATCGGCCGGGTTGTCCTCGGGAAGCGTGACACGTTTGAACGAAGACGAGAAGTCGGTAAGATAGAGCCAGTTCCACGACGTCACCAGCGTATTTTCCGCCTTTATATCCCCATGGTAGATTTCTTTGGCGTGACAATCGCGCAAAGCGCAAAGTAGTTGGAATGCTAACCATTTTTTCTCAATGTCTTCGAGGAAGGGCCGTGTACTGAGGCGGTCGTAAAGAGAATTGTAACAGTACTGCCTCACAAGGTACCCGTTCGTATCTGTCTCGAGGGCTCGTTGGTATGGTAGGGCATTTGGCACGTCGGCTAGGGCTGCTCTCTCGCCTGCGCAGACATCATCAGCAAATCACCTCTGTGACATCAGAAGAGGAAAGCGCACGAATGATCTTGTCCTTGTACTTCTTCAAGGACATTTGGTATGGCTTTATGAGAACTTTTACCAGAACGACACCATCATGGTGACGTGCTCGGATGCTTTTCATAAAGCGCGCGGTCCCCATCGACTTCTCGTAAATCAAGTCGGCCAGTTCCGGCACATCAATGCCGGCGGCCCCTGGCGGAGGCGCCGTGAGGGAGAAGCCTTGACCCATGATTGCGAGCCCTCCAAGCTACAACTTGAAGTTGCCCACGTCCCAGCTACCGAAAACGGAGGGCGGTCGAGCCGTGTTGCATCTTGACCTCGAGAAAGTGAGAAGGGTGGAAGAGGGCGAGCGAATCGAGCGGCGGTTCGCCGCCTGCGGAGGCAGTTGTTGCGCAGCGTGGATGACGTTGATCTGTCGATAATTTGCAGCGGGCGCTCGTAATGAGCTTTTTGACGTGATAGCTGGGACGACACCAACTACGGAGAAAGGAGCAGCCGATGTGAAGATGTCGGGTTGACGGGGAGCCTGAGGTGGGAGGCTTCCTATGACAGCACGCGGAGCCAATCAGCCGGCCACCGATAAGATAAGACTTCAGCCTCCTGCCAGGCTGACAAAGGCGAGCAGCACAGCTGACACCAACACCACATCTACCACTAATATCACGTGGGGACCAGACAACTGAGTAGACTACTTGGAAGCTTCAAATGAGCCCCAGTTCAAGGCTGCAGTTGTGTAAACCATCATTCGTAGCCTACTTGATGCTATCCGACACCAACCAAATGCGCAGTCGTTTGTTTGGCTCAGAAACTAACGCAGCAATAGCTACTTCAAGGTTCCCCAGTCTGTCACAACCGCAGCATTGTTTGAGAACCGGGGACCCCCCGTCTTCAGGTATCCAACAAGGGAGCACACTCCGAAAACAAGAAACGCAGGAGCTGCTTCTCATTGAGGGTTCCACTGTGCAAGGTGATGAAACAAGCATCGCGAACACATTAAAATAGACGGAGCGCTTCTCACTGTTCCATGCAATGTCTAGAAGATACGCTGGTGTTTCAAACACTTCCTTTGGTATTCAACAAAAGTAAACTTGAGCTTTTCGTGGATCTGAATGATGCTCAGAGAATATCTCGATGCTATCTGGAGCAACACGCGGCCTGTCCTGCCTGATGAAGATGTTTGCAACCTCCATCTCACCCACCCACAACGTACCATCTTGCTCCTAATCCCTTCAGCACCAAACCACCTCTTCTACATCGCCCATCATTCCACCAACACAGCAAGCGCCCTCCCCAGCACCTACGCCCCAAACGCCAATTCTGGCCCCAGACGGGTATATAAGAACAACCATCGAAACGAAAAGAGAGGGCGCGTTGCTGTGTGCATGCCTGCCTGCCTGCCTGCCTGCCTACCATTCCCACTACGTCCTACCAAGAGTCCCTACCCCAAGCGCCAGGGTGCCCCAAATGTTGAGCCCTACCACAACAGGGATGCTGGTTTTGTTGTCGTGTGATTCTATTATGGTGAAGAAGGAAGGGCTGGTGAAAAGCCCTGGTACCTGCCCACGCGTTCACGAATGATGAACTAGTGGGCCAGTGCCGTCGAAAAGCATATGTAGTCGTACCAAACGCCGTTGCCAATGCCGAGCCATAAGAAAGGCTTTCATCGAGACATTATTCAAGACTTAAATCAGGTCGTAAACATGAACGAAACTCAGGAGCCTGTGGTGGTTGTCATCTGGTGGGCGCTAGACCCTGTCTCGGTTGAACCGTCGCCTTCGATCGTCTTCCTCCAATGCTCGGGCAGGCACACGCACACAAGCGGGAACGCCTTGATCTCGCCGCTGACTGGGGGAGAGGTATCGCGTAACCTCCCGGACGTGTTGGAGACGCCACTATCCCGCTGGGCTTGTCGACGAGCCTCCCAATCTTCGGCGCGCTCGTCCACCATTATTCCAGTCGCCCACCCATCATCCCAGATGCCCACAACCTTGAGCATATCGCCACGTTCCAAAGTGAACTCGTCAGCGGCACGGGGTTGGTATGCCCAGAGAACGGCAACGCGGTCACCAGGGTGGATATCATCCTGCGAATAATAATCCTTGAAGAATGGCAACTGTTCGGATTGCTGACTGGCCATTCCCTGCGGTGACGACATCCCACCTGCGCTGGTAGGAGAATGGGGATCCTCCACACCCAATGCTGAGCTACTCGAAAGAGAGCCATTCCTCCTCATGGTTGTCGGCGGCGGTCGTAGGACCCCAGGCGCGTTTCTGTCTGATTCCGGACTGTCCCCGAATCCATCGGAAGAGGAGTGATCATCACCCCGCCCTCTCCTGCCCGATGCGTACCCACTAGATACGGCCACTGCAGCAACAGCGCCCATATCTCTCTCGTTATGGCGTGATGGGGCGTCGCCTGAGTGTCCCTCGAGAGCCGACATCCGCGCAATCCTACCTCCGGGAAGTACCTCATAACCTTGGGGAGCACTGTTTTGCGCCATCATTGGTCCAGGCTGTGGTCCTTTCCTACTCGGAGACGGCTGGTTGAATATGCTTCCGTTTTGACTGCCTTCTGCCCTGCGACGGCGAATGCAGATCCACAGCCCAAGAAGGAGTAACGCGACACCAGCAATAGATCCAATAACGATGCCAGCGATGGCTCCCCCACTCAAGGAGGCGCTACTACTTTCCGTAGGATCGGTGGGCACTGGGGAAGTTGAGGTCGGAAGTATATTTGTGAACGTGACAGTTGGCGTAATCGATGGGAGAACGACGTTGGCGCAACGTTCCTCGGCATTAGCGTTGTAGCAGCAAGTGTCGGTCGAGTTGATACCGCCTGATGAGCAATACTGGCACAACCCCAATGTGCTATCGCCATAACCACAGTTCAACGGTTCGTTCGCGATACCCTGGATACAGTTGTTGCTTGATAATGAGTCGTCAGGAAGCGCACAATTGGTAAAGTCAGCCCTGATTTGTGTGTTGGCGCTGCTGCTTGGATTGGAACAAAGCTGGCTGTTTGACACAACATAGGCTTCGCTGATAGCAAATTCAGCCTGGGAAGTGTCAGTGTCCATAATGCTACAGAGTGTGGTTGTGTGCTTACGCATGTTGTTCCGCATACTGGCCGGGAGTTCTCTGGGGAAAGGTTGCACCTCGTGATGGAATTCTGGATAATAGCATTACATATTACAGTGGTGGTAAACCGAGCGTAAAGATCACTGGTGTTAGTGAGACTGATACCTCCACAGCCGAGAAGAGTCTCATATCTGCAACCGGTTAGAGCGCGGCCTCAGTAGAATCGGTCAATACCCACTTTTCTTGGACATAGTTTGTTTGTATGTAGAGTTCCAAGCGCTCGTCGAAAGTCTTTGCGTCGGAAACAAATTGGAGAAAGGGACTAGCAAGTCCATTAGCCTGAGCCCACGCTAGGCCGATGACATAGTCCGCCGAAGGCGAGTGGCCACCTTATCCCAGCATAGATGCACTTACAAAAGTCCAACTAGGAAGCTGTCCGTCGATACCGAAGCTGACTGAAAGGCTGAACAGGCCTTTGACCCCTGCAGCGGAACGCAGGCGGCCATTGCGATTTGTAATGTTGACGTACGTCAACGAGTGATGGTGGTCCAGCGCTTGCAGTGACTGAGGCGTTCCCTCGGGTAGCAAGCGTGGAACAGTTCGCCTTGTGTTGTGTTGCTATGCTCTCGGGTTCCTGGCCATTCCCACACCTATTCGATTCTCATGGTCCGGGCGGACAATTGGCTCAACGAAAACGTCGGGCACGGCGAAGGCAAACGCGGCTCCTCGGTTGGGTTCGGCGACGAAAGCGTTGAATTCGGGACGGATACTTGGTGCGTGCGCGTAGAGTTTCCTAACCAAAAAAACTTATTGCCCGCAACGTTGAGCTCGCCGGTCAACAAAACAAAAGTTCAAGGCCAAGCTCGTCACGGGTCGCGATGATAAGTGACAGCAGATCGGTATTTGTGGTGTATCGGTGGGAAAGGCTGGGTCGGGACCCGCAGCATATATGCGAGAAGGTGCGGGAGCAGCTTGGGGGAGGCACAGAGCGGATCGGGGTCTCTGTTGTCGGCCACGATGGACGCGGCAATCGTGTGGGTTGCAGTGGAGGGCAACGGAGCTGGCACGGATTGGGGGGCAGGTGTTGTCGAGGTGGTTGGTGTGTGTGATGCGGGTTCAACGACCTAACAGGAGCTGCAGATGCAGAGACGGGCGCGCTGGTGCAGGAACAGACGAAAGCCTCCAAACTCGCACGGCAGAGGAATTACAAAGTGTGGGACCGTGTGGGCGAATTGGGTCGGTGGGTTAAAAGAGCGGCAGAAACGAGGGGACGAAGTAAAAAGTCTATTCTGAGGGCGAGAAGACGGGGTACCGTGAGGTGAGCGAGGTGTCACGGCTCCGCGAGGGACGGGAGGAGAAGAAGACGGAAGTGAATCAAGAAATCGAGGTGAACGGGTGAGTTCAGAGCACTGGGAAACAGCGGGTTCGCGCAAGTGCCAGGTCCAATCTCGCTTGAAATTAAGGTCCCTGGTAGGCAGCCTGCCCCATCAGGACTAGGGGCCCACCCATGTCAAGGAGTTTGAAATGCCACCCCTGTAACCTTGTCTCCCGCGCGCACCCACGACCCCTCCATTGCTTCACTCCAGAGTACCTATGTCCCAAGATCTCGATGGGCTGGGAGGAAGATTCGAGTAGGCATACGGATCCGTAGAATATCCTGATGAGGTCGACAAATCATTGATCAAAAAGATCGTTCTGACCGCGAACCCCAAAGGCTGTTCCATCACAGGCCCGCTCAACCGACTCTGCCTTCGGCAGCCTCACATAAGTAGGCTCGCATTGCGATAAGACCCAGGGAGAGTCGATCAAAGAAAATGGGACACTATGCGGCCCAATTCCATCTTGCGATCCAATTCCCTCACCACACTTCATCTTATACAGCAAATTCACCGTTGCGGGCAGTGATAACAACCCACTGATGCTGTTCTGGGTTTCTGGACCTCAGCGGCCAGTACTCAGGCTTCCATGCGATCGCATCCGGCCTTAAACAGTCTAACCAGTAACTGTATTGAACTTCCCATACAAAATCAGCACATGGCCGGTGTGCACACGCATTCCGACGCTCTGATGTTGGGAGGGAGAATGTGACCCAAAGTTTAGGTGACAACTCCGCCTTGTCAAGGGCCTGCGCAACGCTCAGATCGGTGGCGCGCGTTGAAGCTTTGGTAAATCCCGAAAATCAGGGATCGTGCACCGGTCGCAAGACTTTGGATTCAGTTAGGATCGTGATTGAGCTGCCCTATCATCCCTAGTTTCCATGTCTACCTCCAGCCACACCCTCGAGTAGCACAAACAAAACAAACATTGGCTCGGCATTCTGCTTGGCGGCCGGACTGCAGTCTGCATCCCACAGCTCCTTTCAGAACCAGGTGAGCGACAGAAAAAACGGCACACCGAACCCAGGCGATGCCACTTCAAGCGGCGTGGGCAGGTATTAAAGATCCCCATAGGCGTCAACGAAAAAGTCCAAAGCCTCTTCAATAGAGATTTAGACATAAAAATATACAGTGGTACATTGGAATCTTGGATTCACTCCTTTTCGGTGGATGAATTCCCTTTGACTTTTTTGTGTGTGCCGTTGATTTCGCCGAGGACCTGAGAACGTCCCGAATGCCAACTGCGGGTGACAGAAGCCAACAGGAGCTTGGACACCGAAGTTCAGTCGTTGACGGACTCATGATTGGTTCAGTCATGGCTGCACGAAACCTCCCGAAAAAAAGTGGGATTTTGAACGATGACGCTCCTCGATCATTGGCTGCCGGAAATTTATGAGACAAAATATGGCTGGCAGGGCTACCCTAACGTGTGCACGTTTCCAGTTCCCGCGAAACATCCCCAACCCCAACCCTTATCCACCCGAGACGCGATGGACCGCGCCGTGGGCTCTACGGCTGGCGGATGCCGAACCACCGTGGATACCATTCCATGTTCTTTTTTTACACCTCGTCTGAAGCTTAAGCAACCCCACGATCGCGCTCGGGAGCGGCCAGCCAGAGCAGCAGCAAGCAAGACGCAAAAGCGGGATTGGGACGGCACTCGACGACAGGAAAAGAAGCACGGCTGCACGAGCAATCAAAATAGGCGCTCCGCTGCAGAACACAAGCGATGACTGGCCGAGGGAGCGCGACGCGTCTGGTCCGCCGGTTGCCGTGACCAGGAATTGGCCCGCCCGTCAGCCTCCGGGTGGAGATACTCCCCCGATGCCACCAAGCTATTCTTGGAACTCCCGGACTGGCCCTGGTAGCCGCCAGTCACGGCTCAACCGCAAATTGTCGTCATCTGGTGCCTCGAAGACCGTCTCTGTCCGATTGCCGAACCGCATCTCAGCGCGCTTGAGCGACGATTCTCCAAATTCCTGAGATGGGGTCGACTTTATTTCCCCAATTCCAGACTGGACATGCAGGGGCGCAAGCGACGTTCGTCTGTACGCTGTGTCCCGCTCAGGCCTTCAATCCTCTGCATCTGCTCAAGTTTAGCCATCCGGCGCAGACAGAGCGTCCAACTTTTGTCCGATTCCGACCGAATTCTTTTCAGCAAAAGGTCCGAGTTACGAGTCGCCTCCCGTTTGAAGAATGGCCGACGGCGGCCAGACTTCCCGCCTTTGCGGATGGGAGCAGTTCGGCCTTCACCGTCCACTCTCTTCACCACTCACTCTAAACAGCCGCACAAACTCAATGGCTTTCCTTTATGCAATTGCGGCGTTACGACGCCGTCCGCTCGCCCAAAACAGCAAGGTGCTGTTCATGCGAGGCATCACCACCGCTACCCGAACCCAGAAGGGTAGCACTTGTCCATTCAGCGCCATACTCGCGCGCTTTTCCTCCCGTCCCAGAAGCATCAACCCCGCATCTTGACACAGACGGTGTCACCGCCGCACGGATATGGCCTTGGACCTCCCAAGCGGAAACATTCAAGCTGGGCGGTTGACATTGTTCTAGCGTAGCACGCCACCTCCCAAATGTTGGTGCTCGACAGAATTGGAATCAAGACAGCGAAGTCGCGAACGTCTGAAATTGCCCAGGGGAAGGACGATTCGGACAACGCCTATCCAGTATGACATGCGAGATAGCCGGACAATTTGCCAGAACCCAACCCACCCAGCCGGCGACGCCAGCGATCGCTCCCCGGGTGAGCTACCGCCAGTAGATCCCGAGACCTTATCCCACGCATGACCACAGTGATCTGGCTTTCACATCCGGGGCAAGGAGGCCCAGCGCTGGTGGTGGTGAAGATGATTTATTGGTACCTCCCCCATTCGAGCTTGGTTTGCGAGGATCGCATGAGCCAAACCCCGCCACATCCCGTTGTTCAAGATCGGTAAAGTGCCAGCGTGTAACCTCACTGTCACCCGTGGTAGACCCTTTGAGCCGCACACCACCATTGTGACGATACGGGGACAGGGGTTGCACACGCTGTTTCAGCCGCATTGACAACGAGAGCGATCTTACAACTCAAATCCAGTGCCGAGCCAGCATACACACTAACTGCCACTGACAAAAAAAAATGACAGATTCCTTTTCTTTGGCATAATATCGTGTTTTGGTATTTGCGCGAGTTAATGTGAGCAGTGTACATATCAGCGGCCTGTAGAGGGATTTGTCAACTACGATTCCGATAGACCACAATCGTGTGTTGCCGAGCCGTTCGCATCAACGCTAACAGTAACACTTGATTGATAGGTCGGCGCAAGGGGGAGGGGGGTTCCTGTGCTCAGACTGCGCCGGGGACTAACCCATAACGATGATCGCCAGATCACCCGTCGGGACCAAATGTTAATTCGTTTTGGCGTTGATGCGCTGACGGTTGCAAGGGTGAGTGTTGTGGTGAATAGGGGCCAGAATGGATGGTGGAACACATTGGGGCTAGGATGACAGTCATCCTCGAGGTAACACCGCCGGCTGGATGCCTCTTTGCTTTGCTTTGGGGCTATCTGGATGCGTTGGTCCATTTCTTACGCGCACTTATCACCACGGGCTACCCGGCATGCGCTGCTTTCCAAGTCAACATGGAAAAGGGGCAATACCTTGATGCATCGTTTAGGATCGGCCGAGGCCACGCTGTTGCATAATTTTTCCCCCAGGAGAAGACATAAGGTATTTTCACCGTAGACATGCCGGTAGATACTCTGGATGATTGGATGCTCTAGCGTAGATGAGCGACAAACATCGGCATACCACTTGCCTCCTCGACGCGTTGCGTTTACCTTGTCTTCATATCGAGACGAGGGTAGAGATCCTTTCGTATGCATTGCTCAGGCGAAGGAGAGTTTTCCGGGTTCATAGGCAGTGGGATTTCTCCCGACGATCCAGGATTAGAACCAACAGGATTCAGATTATGGAATTCAGAAACAACTAGGGCAAACTCCGGAATACCAGAAAAGAATGGTATACGGACTTGTGGACATTGTGATATAAGCCTTCCCTCTGTCACTCTTATCCCTCGGTGAAATACAAAGCATCTGTAACTCCAACACGCAGAATCGTTATCAACACCCAACGCCACCAACTGCTCTGCTCAACATCGACCTACAGCTGGGAATCTTTAAGTCAACTGCCACAGCCAACACAAAGGAAGGTCTGCCCACCTCATCATTCTACAAAGTTCCCTAGGCGATAATTCCACAGCAAACAACCCGGCCCCTTACCATGACCGGTGGCTGCCGCCATCATGGTGGTCAGAATGTCTTGGCCCCTGATATTCCTCCTCGCCGTATAACTCCCTCTGCCGTCAGAAATTAGCTTTCGGGTCAAGAAACGAGAGGATGAACTAAACAAAGCAGAATAGAGGAAAAGGGGTGGTAGCCAACGTACCATGGCCCTAGCCATCCATCCAAGGTCAGCATTCGGGTCATCCGCCTCGCTGGGAGCATCCCCATATATACTCCCACTCCTCACACTCCTTGCCTGCCGACTCCTCGAGCTCTTAACACTTCTCCGATCCGCAGTCAACACCCTCGTCGGCATAGCAGGCAACTCGACCGCATCCACCGGATTCATGGCAGCATATGGACTCGTCAACCTCGCCGACCACCCCGAACTCCTCTTACTCGGGCTATACGCCGAATCCCTCTTCATCTCACTTCCACGATGATGCTTCTTCTCAAACTCCGTAACCGCCGACGCCACAGCAGCCGCCGAGTCCCCAAACTCCGCACACGAGTAGTGGCCCGGCGCCGAGCTGCCATCAGGAACATGGAACCTCTTATCAAATCTCGACAACACATAGATATACACCACGACAACCTCGACCCCGAAATTAAAAGCATAATACGGTCCCTTCTTCGTATACCAAGCCGGATCGTCCCTCGGCCTAGGGTGAAACGCAATCGCAGCCCTGAAAATCGCCCCCGTGGCCAACAGCACCGTCGTCGCCATGAGCAGCGCAAACTTAGTCCTGAAATGGCCCTCGCCGAACCGATCGATCCTTGTCCGCCTCGGCACCATGAGCGCCAACAGCACAATAGGCAGCGGCAGCGCTGCGATAACAGCGAGACAGGTGGTGCAAAACAGCTGCACGTCGCGGTCCCGCTCGCGCGCAGTCAGGTCGAGCGTGAAGAACGAGTGCACCGACACGGTGATGACCATGATCAGGAGGGCGCCGACGCTGAAAAACACGGCGCGAAAGAGCCAGGTGACGGCCTTGTGCCAGCCGAAAAAGGGGTGGTAGCCGCGGATGATGCGCTGCGCAAAGACGAGGTTGGTCAAGAAGAGGAGGAGGACGCCGGCGGCCGTGAAGACCTGGGCTGCGATGGCGACGTTGGCGTCTTTTTGGTGCGTGGACCAGGCTATGCGCATGGCGAGGGCCATGATGCGGGCCATGCAGAAGCCGAAGAGGAGGACCGAGAAGAAGAACTTGAAGCCGTGTCTTCGGTTGACCTGGAATATGGTCATGTTGGCGGCTGCGCCGCCGACAAAGAGGGCGAGGAGGACGGCACAGATGGGGCCATCGAGGGAGGGCGTCGGGATGCCTCCTGACTGGGCGGTCTGGGGGAGGTAGGGGGGCCCGGATTGACCTGCCGACTGGAGAGGGGGTTTTAGCATGGTTGGATGGGAGGTGAGTGTGGGAAGTGAGGGAGACATACCGGAGGAGGGCCCGGCGACGTTGGGGCTGGACCCGCGGGACTCGTCGAGGGAGCCGCGGGTGCGGTGTAGTTGGACATCCTGGGTCTCTTCTCCGTGTAGGGGGAGAGCCTCCTGAGATCAACCTTGGGGATGCCAATGGGAACAAAGTAATGGCTTTGGCGGATGCTTGGCCTGCTATAATGGATCTTTGCGGTCGGTAGGACTCCTCAATAGGGGCGAAAGGGCCAAAGGTATGGTAGGATCCCCTCGGGGAGATATCGTCCCGGATGGCAGACGTCAAGGGCTCTTCGCGCCCGAGGGAATCCCGCTGGAGAGGCTAGTTTGCATCGAGTTCACGTAATGCAGAGATAGGTGGCAGGCAAAGTCGGACGATTAAGGCGGCGAGGTAAAGCAGCTATTATGCCAGAGCCGTGACGGTCCAATGGAGACTGTGTTTGTTTTGCCTTCGATAGCCATGTTCGAGCGCTGGAGTTGAGACGAAGACCGAGCCCTCGATTTGCTTCTTCAGGTGAGAGCTACGCATCGATCAGCTCTGCGCCCCAAGCGTTTTACACTTCAACTCCGGGGACACCAGATCTTCTCGTTCTGGAGATGCTGGCCATTGTGGTCTCTGTTTCCTGGAACGTCGTTCAGGGGATGGTATCCACTAGGACCAACCACGTAAACGTCTGGAGCCTACGCCATGAAGCTGGAACTGTTAGTTGTGGGCGCCATCGTAGCTGGCGGTTGTTGCCATCGGTTCCATGCCTAGAATAGATGGTGTTCAAGCGGCCCTGGGAACCCGAGGAACCTGTGCGCAAGGCGGAGGCATGACGACAAGAGCCAACAAATTGTTTGTTGACTGGCCACGTTGCTTAGAGTTTAGTGGACTCCCAACGATCCATGTAAGGTTCATGCCTTATGTGGCGAGGATAAACGAAGTCGGAACCGGACGAATGCCGAGGGCGAGCATCGATCGGATCATCGGCAAGAAAGAAACCCGCTGTACTTAAGGCACGAGGCGTTCCCTGTGTGGCATGCTTCCTTCCAGTCAGACCCCGCGAAACAACGGCACGTTGAGTAGGTGCGATGTGGACCTCGCGCGTAGGGTATTTATCGATCTGTGCTATTGAGCCGGTCTATGATGAGCGCAATCTCTCCACCTAACAACCTACCTAATGTCTACAGAAAACATCCAACTGCCGCTTGGCTGGCTCCCAACCACCTAGCTATGGGGCATCTTCCAACTTGCCGCCAACGACACGCCCAAGCTAGTGCCTCACTCAAGAGCACGGTAAGCAAGAGTAGACGGATACGGAAAGTCATTTCTTTGATTCTTGATACATCGACTGCCTCTCTTTCACCGCCCCAGATAAGCCTCTGTACTTCCAACATACCATACCCAGCGGCCCCAGGCAAGTCATTTGATGGTGCATCAAACAAACCTCTCCCTCTCGTAGAGGGTGGCGTTCCTACTTGGCGTGGGCGTCCGGCAAACATGTCTTTACAGGAAGTAATCCGGAGTTCCTAGGTACTATTAGTGATCTCGCGAGACACGACGAGGTAAGTGATATCTTACGTCTCGACACCATGGGTTCGCCGGCTCTGGGGCAGGGGTCAAACTGGAGGCTGGTGACTCGGTTAGCAGCTGGGCCAGGGAGAACAGCATTCTGTTTGACATACAATGTGTATTTGAGGTGCTCATCAATTTCCATGATGGCAGCCTGGTTACCGCATCTGTAACAGTAGTTGGGAGCTGCGAGATCCTGTCAGTTGTGTGATTTCTCGAGAGGCAAGAAATAACTCACCCGAGAATATTGTGACCACATTACGGTCCTGAGACCAGTTGTATCCCTCCATAACAAGCTGATGGGCTCGCGCAATCAACGTGAGCCCGTTGTTGTGATTGAACGCCTCGGATATATCCTGGCCGAAGGTATAGCCCGCACCACGGGGCGAGATCCCCCAGCCACAGCGGTCATCCGGATCCGACCACAGCAAGTCGCACATGGGCCCCTCATGCGGCACCTCCTGGATTCGATCGAGCGCCCTGATGTTGTCGAGGGTGTCGATGCTTGGAGACAGACCACCGTGCAAGCAGAAGATCTGGTTGTCGATGAGAGCCGTGAGGGGGAGGTAGTCGAACAGGTCGGTAAAAAACTTCCACACATTGGCGTTGCCGTACTTGCGCAGGCACTCGTCGTAGAAGCCGTATACTTGTGTGATTTGGCGCGACTCGTGGTTGCCGCGTAGGATCGTGATCCGGCTGGGGTATCTGATCTTGAGGGCCACAAGAAGGGTCACCGTCTCGACCGAGTAGTACCCTCGATCGACATAATCTCCTGTGACGAGGGACACATGACGAATTAGTATTGATACCCTTGAGACGAGCGTGGCCAGGAACAAAAGACTGCAAGGCAACGTACCCATGAAGAGATAATTGGTGTCCGGGTTGGGCCCGCCAATCTTGAAGAGTTCCATCAAGTCATGGAACTGGCCGTGGATATCACCGCAAACAGTCACGGGGCATTTCTGTGTGGCGGTCAGCAAACCTCGCCTCATTCACCATCATTTCGTCTCGGTCGGGAATACATACGACAGGTTGTACGTTGGACTCTTCTGAGAGAACTTCGCGCGCCTACAAATAAACAAGCAAATGTCAGTATTGACCTCTGATGGCGGACGCACGCGACCCCCGCGCTGACGGCGGGGCGGGCCGCTGGCGACAGCAAGCCGCAGGTTGTGGCATCAAGATGGGAGACACCGACCTTTTCGCACAGTCTCTGGACGTCCACCTCTGCCAGTTGCTTGCAGTTCATCAAGCTCTCGATCCAGCCGTCGAGGGTAGGGATGGTGGTCGGCTCGAGGTTGGGGGCCGACAGGTCTGCGGGAACGCGCCCGACATCCTCCATGTTTGTATCCATGCTGGCAATTCGGTTTGTGGAGTTACAAAGGGACAAGAGATCGAAGCGACGTTGAAAAGTTCCGAATCGGATGTCGGAAGGGGCAAAGGTGGTGAGCTTCACGAGAGCAATGACGTTGCTGCTCCCTCGGGCGCGGCGCGGCTCCCACTCAGATCAAAATTGGGCAGGTGGGCGGGCAGCGGGTGGTGTCGCAGGAACTGCCACGGCTTGCGGAATCCGTCTGACAGAGTGAACTCCTGCGAGAATTTGATCCGAGTTTTCTCGCAGATGATATTATGCGTCGCGATACCGCGGAACTCACGTAGGGTATAATCGGCTTGCAGGGTCGAGAGGTTCGTCGTTGTATGGTGTGTGTTCGGGGCAGGTTGGCGGGGATTCACTGCGCGGGTTGATGAAATTACAGAGGCGCTTGCTGAATCTGGACTGCCGCAAGGTAGGCGTCCAATGTCACACTCTTGATCCCAGTCAGGAGGTCCAAGCTTCTGTCAGGCAACCCCCGCCACGTTCCTGGCAAGAGGAGGGGCAACAACGAATCGCGGGGCTTCTCAAGCGCCAATTCCTCACTGACAACAGTCGCGGCATCAAAAGCGCATCTGAAGCGATAAGGAACAAGCAAATGGTGCCCATCACCTCATTATCTACATATCATATCTACAGAACCCGATCCATGGAGAAGGAATCATCACACTACTGGTTAGGTAGCCCCTTGCTCGCTTTCTATCAGGATCAACATGTGCACCCCATTCATGACAACCCCAGCCCAACAGGCGGTTCCCCAGTGCCATTGGCAGGGCTCATGTTATTGCCGACCAGATTGCGGAAATCGAGACCAACTTCAGAAAGCATCTTGGCATGCTCCTTCGCCCTGTTCATGCACTGGGTCCACACTTCACCGCCCTCTTCAGCGCTGCTCAGCTGGCGGGCCAGGATGGCGTTGAAGGAATCCACCTCCTCTTTGGCCCACTTGACGCAGGCGCTCATCATCGGGACCGGGAAGCATGCCTGGAAGCAGCTCACGGTGTTGCGGATGATCATGAAGTAGACGAAAGAAATCTCCCAGATGTAAAGGTGCAGGTCGCCCTGGAAAATGCATTGTCTGTGTTGTCGTCAGCGACGGATCGGTCAGGGAGCGCACAGTAACAGAAAACGGGGGTTTACATACCTGCACCGCTTCTGGATAATCTCGCTTCGGGCTTTTAGGTATGCCTCGCGGGCGCGGTCCTGGAACCCAAGCCGGTCCAACCAACTCACATTGCGAATTGTCTTCTTCTGGTCGTTGTGCGTTTGGACCAGCTCCCGGAGCACCAATGTCGACAGCTTAGTACATCTTTCGTCTACCTTGAACGAGATGAAGTCCTGGGCGATGACATTGCTCCTCAGGCTCTGGGCCAGAGCCTTGAGTTTCTGGATGCGGTCCACAGCCGGCTCAATTTGCTGGAGCGCAATGAAGATATCCAGCTCGTCCATCTGACTCTCAACCCAGCGAAGGTTCTGCTGCTTACCGTCAACCTCGATGAGCATGTCTTTGATGTCCGAAAGAGTTTCGAGGAGTTCCGCTTTCTGAAGGAGACCAGGGTCGCGAGACGCAAAGTAGTTGATTGTCTCCTTGGCCTTATTGGAAGCTTCTCGTTCCGACTGGAGGTTCCTGCGAAGTTCCTCTACGGTTTTGCGGATGTTTAGCATCAAGGCTGGCTTCTCTGGATCCTCTGGCTTCTCTGTTCTGTAGATGAACGATTCGTTCTGCCCACCGCCTCGGACCATGATCGCATCAGCCAGTTTGTTCCTGCCACCGGAGGAGTCACCCGTGCCGGCCATGTCGACAACCTCAACATCCAGCAGGTGCCAGCAACGGTCGGCAACCAGTTTCGTCACCGGGCCGCGGCCGTCCGGAGTAGTGGGCGCATCATTCTTTCGCTTCTTGCGGGACGCAATCAACAGGTGGTCGTTCAACAGGAAGATCTGCATCGAACGCCTGGACTTGTATGTAGCATTGTCCAGCTCAATCCACTGTCCAGCGTTCTGCACGACGTGACGGCCCTGCGCATTGGGGAGAAACTTTTGCGACCCCTCCACGTTTTTATATAAGGCCTATGTCTCGTCATTAGTGCCAAGAAGATAGAATGAGGGCGGGTTACACATACCTGCATTTGGGAGCTCCAAAGGGCCGTGCGATCCGCAACAGAACTGCGCTTGTCCCTTTTGCTCATCCCAATCGAGAGCTCACTCGTGAAGTCCGAGGCTTCGGGATTGCTGGCAGCTGATCTCAAGGCTGTGGTGTTGGTCTTAAGCTCCGCCATGAGGTTCCTGAGGGTGCGCATCTCGCCCTTTAGCTTCTCTGCTTCCTTGCTGATCTTGATGAACTGGGTGCGATTCTGGTAGACGTTCTGTTGCAGGTCCGCCGAAGCGCGTTGCTTCAGCTTTCGGAGTCCCGCCTCATACTCCCGAATCTGGTCCTCGGTTGCATCACTCAATATCTCGGAAACATCTGTCTCGCTGTTAGTTTTTGCCTCGCTGCGGAACGTATCCGTTGGTACGCACATGTGTCCGCGGAGAGCTTTGGGTCACGAAGAGCTCTGACATCGATCTGGGGCGCTGCTCCTGCACTGCCCCCTCTGGATCGCGAGGGTCGACGATCCTGAGACTCGTACTTCTCGAGGTTCGGGAGGGACGGCATGGGGTCGGAGGATGGATCGAAGTTCTTGGGGAGATTATTGAACCGTGTCGAGTACCGGCGCTTGACCATCTCCGAAGTCTGTTATAGTAGTGTCAGAACCGCACGAGAGGCAGGAATCTGTAGAATCAACCCACCTTCCCACTGCTCTGCGGTGGAGGACGGGGCCGCGGCCGAGGGGTTTCCTCCACCTGCGGCCTACTTGCAGGTCCACGGGGGCCGGCATCTTCCTGTAAGATGGGTCCTGATATCTGACGGGGCGCGCTGATAGTCGGCCGGCCTTTCCTCTTGCCTCCGCTCCGGAGCGAGATCTTAGATCGCTCCTCGGACATCGTGTCCTCCTGCTTATGACAGGAACCACCGTAATTCGAGACAATGGGCGACAAGAGCCAAGACGGGGAAGGATTATAAGTTTTGTGATTTCAAACACAATGATTGCACGCTGTTGTGCTCGAGTCAACCCAGCTGACGATACACCCACCACAGAACCCGAACATGCATCTGCGACAACGATGGCGGCGACGGTTGGCTGGATGCCATGCATGCACGGTCCAGCTCAGATGGACCGGGGTGGCCCATAGAGCCTCCTGGCCCGTGCGGAGTTAGCGTCATTGGGATGCAGCTCACCGGCCGGCAGCGGGCCAGCAAAAATTGACGACAGGGCCCAAAGAACCTCCAGGTCACTGTGCCGTGGACTTAGCAGCATACCCATCAAAGAACTTCGCCCGTTCCCACGCTCAAGCCTTTCTCCTGGCAGCAATCTGTGCTTTGCCTTCTATCCGGACGTCGAGGATTTTCAGCCAATTCATACCCCCACCTGACAAGATGACACAACCATCAACGATTGCGACTGCGGCAGTCGCGGCTGTGGCCACTGGTGTATTGGGTGTGTGACGAATTGGTCTTCGATCCAGAGAATGGCCAAGAAATTAACTCTTTTCTCTAGCATATGCAGTGTATTTCGACTACCGCCGACGACACAACCCCGAGTTCCGCAGGCAGCTTCGACGAAGCGAGAAGAAGCAGGCGCGGGCTAGCAAGGAGGCTGCTGAGGCTGCACAGCAGGCCCAGAGACAATACATCAAGAGGGCTGTTGATGAGGCGAAGGAGGAGGGCTTCCCCCTTTCTCCTGACGAGAAGGAGGCCTACTTCCTCGAGCAGGTGCAAAACGGCGAGATTCTTGGCGCAGACCGTGAGTTTTGCCCAGCGTGAAATGGTGTAATAACAGCCCATTGACTTGATGTTGTGCAGCCGACAAGACTGTTGAGGCCGCTCTGGCCTTCTATAGAGCCCTCAAGGTGTACCCGACCCCTAGCGATCTGATCAATATTTACGACAAGACGGTGTCCAAGGTACGACGAGAAAGAACCTAATTTTGTAGGACTGTTGATTGCTGACCCGCATACAGCCTATCCTCGATGTCCTTGCTGAGATGATCGCCTATGATGGCACGCTACGGATTGGAACCAATTATACCGGCGCCCCCGACGTTGCTGAGTTGATGCGCGAAATGGGTGTCGCTGGTGTTGGCCTTGACTAAAGACAGACAATCCACCGCTGCGAAACTTGTTTTGTCAATGGCCCCGAATCTTGTGGGATCTTGGTATAACAATGGCGCTGGATCCTCGACAAATGACCAAAATGGCAGTTGAAACAAGACTGGTATTGCCGGGACGAAACAACAGATGCGGTCTTTCGGCTGCAGTTGCCACTTCCTCCACTCTCGCTGAAGAAAGCTTGACGGAAGGATGACTCTTCCAGCGATTGGCTTTCTTGTACCATTATCATGCTGACTGACTCACGGATGGGTAGACTGGGGCTCGGTTCTTGGGCAATGTAAAAGACTTGTACATCAGCGTTTTTGAAGAGGGCATTGGGTTGGCCTCAGCTGGCCCTGCTTCAGGCTTAATGACATAGCATTCCATGACAAGGAATAGAGCATGAAACATCGATGAATGCATATGTGAGCCTTTTCCATTCCCAAATCTATATAATTCCCTGTCAAACCTCGATCGGCCTCCCTTTCCTGTCCACTCTCTGATCTCTTGGGTCGAATCCACCATTTCCCCACGTCGCCCACTCCGGGGTCGCAGGTCCCATGTAGTCCTCAGGGCTGAAATCGCCATCTGGGCCCTTCTCTTCGAGCAAGTTGAAGAACTTTTCGTAGTCAATCACTGTATGCCACTTCCCATCCACTCTAAACCTCTCACTGGCAAGGAGGATGCAGCAGCTGTGCGCATGCTCTGCCGCGATCCCATAGCCAAGGCCCCTCCTCTTCAGTTCCGCATCAAGTGCCGTCACAAATTCGCAAACCTCTTCATAGAATGGCACATTGGCCATTGTCAGCCCGGCGCTACTAGAAGTCGATGTTCCACAATACGTGACTCCCTTGATCTCAACAAAACACGGCAGCCCCTTTTCGACAAGGTCAGCGTATCCTGCCACCTCGTCTTCGACATTGAAACCCTTGACAAGGGTCAGACGAAACACTGTCCTCTGCTTGAAGCGTCGCTCGCGAAGAATGTCAAGGCACCTCTGGAACCGCTCCCAGAAATCTCGATGGAGCGGTCTATCGATCCGCCGGAGAGATTCTCGGTTAGACGCATCGATACTGACATAGAGTTGTGTGACATGCTTCAAGGCGGCAAGCTGGTCTGGGTGTTGAGCGTTGCAAACTAGGAAAGAAGAGATTCGCTCGCCATGGAGCATGGCAAGGAACTCGTTGATGTGCGGGTAGAAGATGGGTTCGCCAACAAGCGACAACGCGCAGTGTCGAATTCGCATAGCCTCCGCAAAACGCTCGGAACGAACACCTGGGACTCCGCGCATCATCTTGATCTTCTTGTAGTGGTTTTCCTTAACACCATTGAAGATCAAGTCAGGAGGGTCAACAACCCAACGCCAGTTTGTGCCGACTGGGTTTGTGCCGTGGCGCCAGCAGAAGACACACTTGTTCGAGCAGGAGAGCGAAGGTGTGGTTTCCATACACTGGTGAGAGTTGATGCCGTAGAAGGAGAACTTGTAGCATGAGCCGCGGCCTCGGAGGGCAGACTTGGTCCATCTGCAGATCTTCACGCCGGAATGAGACCCGACAATCGCGTATCCTTGCTTGGTAAGGGCCGTATAGGTTGGGGAGTTTTGCGGCACCATCTCCTTGATTGTTGTCACGGGTGTTTTTCTGACCTTCGCCTTAGGCTCGGTTGTAAAGTCGATGGCAATTGGTGCCCGTGGCGGCTCAGCGGCACCGTCTACCTGAGAAGCTTGCATGATGCGGCCAAGATCTTCCACATCCTCTAGGCTGCTTGATTTCTTGGACTTCGCCGTCTTCCCGTTCGTCGCCTCATCGAAAACAACCTCCCCATCGTCTTCGGCAAGGTCTTCATCATCACTTTCAATAGGGTCTCCTGAACCCTTGACGCCTTCGCCAAGGCTGCCAGTCTCCCCTAGCAGTCGAAGGACTTCAACCAGTCCGACTTGCCATTCCCCGAGTCTCGCCTTCCCGTCTCGTTTCCAATCACCCATACCAAGAGGAAAGGCGCGCTTCCTTCCCGTGAGTTTAGCCATCCACTTATCGAGTTCCTTGGCCTGGAAGCAAAAGCCCTCTTCCTCAGTCGGCCACCCCTCCCTGTCGCCGAGACCAAAAACGGAGTATCCAAGGAGGGGTGACAAAGGTGACGTATCGATACGGAAATCGTGGTGAGTTTCTTGTAGGTGTTCGAGAAAGCTGTCATTGATGCTGTCGATGTTGTAGCTGGGGAACAAAAATAGGTAGAATAGCTCGACAGGGCCATCCTCGCTCTCGACCTTCGGGAGAGTTATAAAGTACTCGTCGTTGTCCACTTCGGCAAGATCCAGGACCTTTGGTTCCAGAAACACGCACTTCGATGACTCCTGCGCCCCGAGTTTCAGAGATTGATGGAGGGTTTGTGCAAAGTCCTTGGTGATCTTCTCCGTGCTGGCCGTGAGCGACGAAAAGAAAACAAGAACCTGTATCCTGCGAGTTTCCGAGTCGTTCTTGCTGACCACCCCACGCCCCTTTTTCTCGCCCTTTATTCTGCGCGGGCCATTCGAAGCTGTCTTAACCTTCTTGCTTTCGTCGTCGCTGGCCCTTTTCTCCTCCACGACAGCTTTCGTCTTCGTTTGTTCTTTCCGGTTGTCTTCCGCGTAGACCTTGGAAAACGTGACAGGCTGGGTGCGCTCTTCTGTCAAATGGAGGTATATTCTCAAAACCCCAAGGACGAATAGCGACGATAGGATAATGGTGATGCGGTGTTCGTGCCAGAGTTCCACTGCATCTGGACGGCGTTCTCGTCAGCCACTTGTCACCACATTTTGCACAACGGGGAGATCCGATTTGCTCACAGTCGGGAACCAGCCAGCTCCAGCCCGTGGAGGGGCTGGGCTTCCATCCCTCAAAAGACATTGTAGCTTCTACCTTGTCCCATAGGATGGGTAACGCACGCCGCTCCTATGTGGGTTACTTCCGAAGCTTGCGTGAGAGCTCTCAGAAACTTTTGTGCCTGCGGAAACTTTCAGAGCTGCCCCGCAGTTGACTGATCGCCACTGATGGCGGGGCTTAGCGCTAGTGCACGTCAGAAAGGCCAAACCGCCAAGCCCACCCCACTATCCACGGAGCTACCTTAGCGCTGGATTCTCGGTTGTTTCGATGGGATAGGAACCACGAAAAGATGGAGTAAAAAATCGGCCAAAAAAAAACATACAACACCAAGGATTCGCTGGTCGTCACCGACCCAACTACTAGTTTGGCCCTCACTGGCTTATCTATGGGAGAGCGGACGGGATCCCGAGTTCTCCAGTGGGTATGGTCGTATGTACTGGAGATGGACCTGACAGGTGTTTATAACACACTGGTGTTGACGGAGTGTTTGTAACGCCAAGGAAGACAAAGCGATCTGAGTCTCTTCTTGTGACAAGTTATTTGCATCTATGGGTATCATCGGTAAAGCAGCTGTTTCCCAGCCATCATACAGAACATGAGTTGTGTTCTCAGAGTCTAGAGATCAAGCACTTCGAACCTCATCGAGTTCGAGATCTAGGATATCCTCATCCTCGTCCGGTTTCGTGTTGGCATCTGCCTCTTCAGACGGAACCCGTCGGTAAGCCCCTTGCCCATCTTGGCCACAGGAACCGGCTGGTCCGTCCTGGTCCTCCCCATCTTTACTCCCTTCGTCTTTGCGCCCGATAACCACGTTACCGGCAACGAGCATTGCTGCCCCAAGCCACCAGAGCGGTGGCAATGCCTCGGAAAAGATGGCGAAGCCCAGGATCGCGGTGATGACAAAGTTGGACGACGTGTTGATGATAGAAACCTGCGTCGTGGAGTTTCCTCTTGTGAGAGCTTTTGTGAACAGAGCCCACATCTGAAAACAGAAATTAGAGTCACTTTGCAAGCAGCTGGGGGACTTTTACATACCACGCCATTGAAGACAAGGTTGAGCCCAAAAAAGATCTACAGCATTGAGTGAAACGTTAGCCATCTCCATGCTCTGCGATAAGCTTCACTTTGAGTCTATGTGACTTACAGCTCTCACAACCACCTCAATGCCACCTTCAAAAGAAGACAGTCCAAGAACACGAGCGAGGCTTTGCGATAAGCTTGTAGTAAGCTCGGTCGTGGTTCTAGGGCACGAAGCATCAGTGCCACCGCTTCCTCTGTTGATGCAAGTCTTTGATTGGGTCGACAAACAGTCGTTGATGTGAGTTTGGAGCCCAGGGCACAACTTACAGCTTTGCAAACACCCCATTGAAAGCAGCGCAGCAGCCACTGGCCAAGGCCAGTACAATCCACTGGTTCCGAGCAACCCAACCTCTCGGGGCCATGTCGGCTTCGTTTGTCGATTCGCCGTCAAGAAGGGGTCGATTTTCGTCTTCAGTGGCTGTCATCGCGGACCGGGAATTCTTCTCCGCCCGGGGGATGATGCGCTTCTTTATGCCCGAGGTTCCAGCGGTGGAGGTCGCGGAGGCGGCGGGAGTAAGAGCCTTGGCTGGGTCTGGGGAAGCTGTGGAACGGGGTTGGCGTGGCATTGTGCTAGGTACCTGATTGATGTGCCGTCCAAGGATGCGCCAAGCAACGTCTATCAATGGGGCTGTAAAAAGCGACCCGTTGATCGGTTTCCTGCTTGCACCTTTGCACACGAGGGCCGTTGAAGAGGCCGGACTGGGTAGGACGTGAAAGGTTAGCCAGGTACCAGGCGCCGCCGAAACGCCAGGCCGTTGGTTGTGTGGAGCACGGGCAATGTGGGAATGACGTGTGCCCTTTGTTGCCGGGTTTTCCTATGCTCAAACCGTCACCCAAAGTTGCACAAGAGGACACCAAACCGTATATTGATAGTGTATCTCCAATCGTCTAGCAGCTGAGATCTTGCTTAAGCAAAGTTGGTGTTTGATGTGTTAGGGGTGGAAAGACTGGAAGAACAGCAGAAAGTGGGTTTCAGGGGTCATGTGGGGCGTCGCATTTGGGCTCCAACAACTGCATTCACAGGGTCGGTTCTTATTGACTGACAACCAAACCCAAACTTGATTGTCCGGTAGACTGCAAGTTTATCACAGTTTGAAGGGTGTCAACAACTCTATCTTTGACAAGAAACCCCCAATCCCCAAGCCTAGGGAAACCGAAAACGCCGTCGTATGCTAAGATATGTCCGTTGAAGTTGAAGTTCTTCCATCCAGTGCTGTGGACAACGAATATCAACGCCATAATTCCAAAATTCATCACGCTTCATGCTAGACCTTAATCAGAACACCATCTGATGAGTGGTTTTGACCAACGACGGGACTTGTCTGCCACCAGTTCCGTTGTCCTGTGGCAGCGAAGTGCTGAGGCCTCGAGCCGGACCGAGAAACCGGCCGGTGCCAGCCGAGGGTTTGGGTAATCGCATCACTTCTCATCCGTACGCTTCGCGCTGCAGCTAACGATCTTCACCTTGTCCGCGACGACAGTTTGATTGCCGTTGTCCATCTTGAACGTGACGTTCTTGATCAAAAACGTCCAGACTTCGTCACAGAAGCGGTACGTATCGAGAGAGCCCTGTCAACACCCGAAAAGGGCGGCGTCAGCAACCACGGTTCTGTATGTATCCCACTTCAAATAAGCGGTGACGTATGGTAGACCCAAGAATGCCTCGCGCGTGTGACGCGAACATCTCGAGGCTTTCCTACGAGCGAGGAAGGCACGAGGTATTCACCTTGAACGTCAACCGGGCCTTGACCTTCTCTTGGAGGGACTCGGCCACGATGCGGTCAAATTGATTCAAGACCTTGATAGCAAGCTGAGGATCGATGCGCTCGGCACTGATAAGGTCGTCCAGAGCATCCGTCAGCGTCACGCCAAGGCTGCGACAACCAACCCCCGAGGTTAGCAAGCCGCATCATAAATGTAGCAAACTGTCTGCAAGATAGACCGGCGCGATGTACCTTCCATGGCGATATAAATCGTAGAAATTCGTCGCGTTGGTTGCCATCGTGTCGGTCGGTCTTTTGCGGACGGTGGCAGCGATTTTGGAGTTGTTTGGAGGGAAATGGGGAAAGGTTTAAATAGTCTGGCAGAAACGAAGCAGGAACCTGAGTTCCAACTGTGCTGAGTCAGCTTCCGCCCCGCAGGCAGCCGCGCAACCAAGGCCAGTCACGTGGTGCTGCCAAGGCTAAGCTGTGGGGCCGCGTGCACTCGAACTGACGCTTGGATCAATCTCCGGTTGCTGGATTCGATGGCGATTGCTTGCACTGATGATTGAAGCTCCGGGAAAGGGACCATTGCTTTCCTGACTGTCACGATCCCGCGACCTCGACTTCGATTCACGCCCCATACTCAGAATCACAGCGAAGCCAGCTTTCCAAAATGAGCTTGACGTACGGAGTTGGTGGGGTGTCGACGAGCTTGCTCGTGGTGGGAGCTTGTGAGGGCATTCCGTCCCCTCAGGTCCTCAACAATGCTGATGATGATTCGACACAGACATGCTGTTCACCGGTAGCGGCGAGTCTTTCAATGTATGCCCAAGCCATCTCCCTGAACGATCCGCACGATTGCCGAACACGTTGCTTACGCGAATATCTCCTAGGTTGGCGCCTTCCTCGAATCCGTCTCCCCGTACGCATGGGCGGATCTGGGTATTGCACTCTGTATAGGACTTTCGGTGGTGGGCGCAGCATGGTATGGACCCCAACAAAACTCGTCGTGAAGCACGCTGTGTACTGTGTACTGACCGCATCACCTTTGCAACAGGGGCATCTTCATCACTGGCTCTTCGATTCTCGGCGGTGGTGTCCGCGCACCCCGTATCCGAACCAAGAACTTGATCTCTATCATCTTCTGCGAAGTGGTCGCCATCTATGGAGTCATTATGGCCATCGTTTTCTCTGCAAAGCTGCAACCTGTTCGCGGCGAGGAGCTCTACTCGGACGCATCGTATTATACGGGATATGCCCTCTTCTGGGCCGGCATCACCGTCGGCATGTGTAATCTGGTTTGCGGTGTTGCCGTTGGCATCAACGGTAGCGGTGCCGCTCTGGCGGATGCGGCTGATCCCACTCTGTACGTCATGACAATTTGCAGCCCTGAAAAACGCTGGCTAACTACCCTGACTCAGCTTCGTCAAGATTCTCGTTATTGAAATCTTCAGCTCTGTTCTTGGACTCTTCGGTTTGATTATTGGCCTGCTTGTCTCCGGCAAGGCCTCCGAATTCGGCCAAAAATAATGGCGCTAATCGGCACACACAAATATGTCCTCTGTTACCTGTGTTCGAATAGCTCTGCGAAGCGGAGCGTGTCTGCGTAGCTTCATTGTCATCGGCGTTTATGGAAGAAGGGCTAGGGATGGTCATTGGGATGGTCAGCATATCTCTCAACGTGTAGACGCTTTATCTGTACAAAGGAGCCTAAGGAAAGGAGGTCATGATTCGGTCTAGATCATCCTATCCGTCACATTGACTCGACTTTCATGTCCGTACATTCCCCATCAACAGTGCATCCACCTTGGAACCCTTGCGCATTGGTTCTAGCCCGCTCGGCATACACAGCAGGGCATTTGCCCCCTTCATACTGCCAACCGTCGAGCTTCTCTGTCCTCCCGTGCTGAGTGCAGACAGAGTCCCGTCTTTAGTCACAGTAACAATCGCCCGATGATACTCGGGCCTCGACTTGTCCAGAGGGAAATCATGCCCCAAGACCACAGGAACTTTCGTCAGTCCCGACGGTTCAACTCCCGACATCTGATGCAGCGATGGCAGCACAAACAAGTGGAAGGTTACCAAAGCCGACGCCGGATTCCCTGGCAACGAGAAAATCACCTTGTCGACTCGCTTCCCATCGTTATCCTTGACCGGCACCGTCGCAAACGTCGTCGGCTTACCGGGCTTCATCGCCACCCGCCCAAAGTGAATCGTCCCGCCCAGGGCCCTCTCAATCGTTGGCTTCAACAGATCCAGCTCTCCCATAGACACACCTCCCGTCGTGATCACCAAGTCCACCTGCCTCAACGCCTGCCGTAGCACCTCCTCCAAAGATCCGGCCTTATCACTCGCAATCCCCAAATCCACAACCTCATATCCCCAGCCCCTGGCCGCTGAGATCAACGTCGGCCGGTTCGTATCCCGCACCTCGCCCAGTCTCAGGTCGCCGGGCCGATCGTGTTCTACAATTTCATCACCCGTAGAGAGAACACCCACGACCGGTCGTCGGTACACCTCCACCTCACCCACCCCTACAGCAGCAAGAAGTCCGATTTCCCCGCCCACGGCGGACACCTGGTCGCCCTTTTGGAGGATCCGTGTTCCGGCTTTGATATCGCTGCCCACCTCACGGATATTTTCCCCCTCGCGGACGTTATCGGCGAGGATCTCGACTTCTTTTTCCTCCTTGCCGTCATCCGTCTTGGACGCAAGAATTGTATCCTCAACCATGATCACCGAGGTAGCACCCGGGGGAAGCGGCGCGCCCGTGGTGATACGCGCGATCTGGCTCTCTTGGAGGGTCGGGGTGCTGGGATCAGCGGGTGAGGCGTGGGAGATGGTGGTCACGGGGAACACGCCCTTGAGGTTGCCTGACGGAGGGACGACGACGGCGTAGCCGTCTACGATGCTCGCGCGGAAGGCGGGGACGTTTTCCCTCGCCGTTACGTCTGAGGCTAGGATGGAGCCGACGAGGCCGCTGTTGGCTTTGGCGGTGGTGGTTTGCGGGGAGGGGGTGTGCTGCGCGATGAGGGACAGGGCGTCGTCAACGCTGTGCATCGGGTAGGGTGATTCGCGGTGGCGGCGGCTTGGGCCGAGACTGGGGTCGTTGGAAAGGGGGTTTTCGCTTGGCTTGGTGTGACGGACGAGGTCGCCGTGGTTGTGACCGTGCCCGCGCCCGTGGCTGTGATGGTGGTGGTGGTGATGGTTGTGACTGTGGCCTGCGGTATTGCTGTTGTCGTTATTGTTGTCCGGACGGACGCCGGCTTCTTGCTCTAGCTTCTTGACGCCCCCGGAGTGTAGGGCCCGGGAGTTGGCGCCGGCCGATTGAAGACAGGCGTGGGGTAGCATCTTGATGACGGCTTGCAGGTTTTCTCGCGCCCCCTTGGGTGAGCCGGGGAGTGTGATAATGACTGTTTTGTGTCGGACGCCAGCAACCGGCCGGGACATCATGGCAAAGGGCGTGACGGTCAGAGAGGCGGACAGCATTCCGTGGACGATCCCGGGGGCTTGCCGGTGCAGCAGAGGTAGGACGGCCTCAGGGGTGTGGTCGGCCACGGCAAAGCCAGTGCCGCCGGTGGTGACGATCAGGTTCACAGCGTCGACGCCGTCCGTCCATGACACGATTTGCTGCTGAATCTGGAGCACATCGTCACTCACGATCTTGATCTCAGCGACGGTCCATTGGTCTCCCCCGTCTTGGCTGAAGACGTCACGAAGCGCGGTGCCGGCAGCGTCCGTCGATGGGTCCTGGGCCGCTGTAGTTGAAACAACCAGGACGGCCGCTTTGAGTGCCGGTTTGGATGACATTGTATACCACCTGTAGTTTCAGTAACACAGATGATTCCCTCAAACTTGAGGTTCTTTGAGATACTCCGTATCCCGTTGCTCACCAAGTCCCCGGCGATGCGGGAGGGTGGGGCCGGTGTTTGGCTTGGATGGCGGGCGGGATCGGCCGCGGGGCACTGGATCCATCAAGTTCCAGTGCAGCATTCTGAGGAAAGACAGTCGCTGTGAAAGGAAACCCAAACCTGGGTGTCTATGCTGCTTGGTACCTTTTTAAGCTATGACCTACACGTTTCCTATCGTATTTCATTGAGAATACTCACCCCGGACACAAGCATCGAGTGCAATATCACGGCCGATGCAAGAGTGGGTCACAATCGCGTATTGATACAGAATCCGTGCATGAGCAAACTGTAAATTACAACCTCTCATCAAGCTCCAAACTTTTCCTCGAGAACCGTGCTCTGTTCATCGCTCAAGTCAACACACACAGAACACCTCAACATGGTTCGCCTAAAAGATCGCTACATGCTGGTGAACATCGTCTATCCCGATGTTCTCCCCAGTCAATCAAAAGGCCCCGTCTCGGACTTGTTGCTCTATAACCAGCCGACCACTGCCGAGCTCAGACCCCAACACCTGCTGAAGGCCATCCGCGCGCAGGTCAACACACTCTACGGTGATTGTGGATCTGGTGCTGTTGACCGTAGCCTCCAGGGTAAGCCATCCACAGTCTTCATTGATGAGATTGCTCTGAAAATGGTCACAGTCAAATATCTCTCTCAAGCGACATCCACTTTCATCTTGAGGATATCGCGCTCTCATTATCGTCTTGTTTGGGCTGCACTCTCTTTCCTCAACAGTGTGCCGGTCAAAGACGGGCGACCTTGTATTTTCCGTGTTGTGCGCGTCAGTGGCACTATCCGCAAAGTGGAAGAGGAAGCAGTGCGACGGGCTCGGATGTTTGTCCTCGCTGCAAAAGATGAGTTGGCTGGTCGGTCATCCTCAGCTGCCCTCGACGCCCTTTTACGGTCCAACGATGAGGCTCGTAAGATGGCCATGGCCGCAGACGACGACGCGGCTCTTGAGGACGACCCAATGTCGGAGGATGGTTGATGGGTAGCCCATCATTTCTTACGAACTACCTTGATGCCGGATTCTGGCATGGTTTGGGGTATCCCTTCGAGGCCACCCGCCTCTGCCGCAGCTTCTGCTTGGGCCATGCGGAGCTTTTCTTGCTCCTCTTCCTCTCGCCGCTCCGCCTCATCATACGCCTCCTTGCTATCGATCCACCGCTCCTGAATGTCTTGAACATCCAGCAACGAACCCTCGTTGCGCATCGCCACTTGCCAAATCGTGTCGTTTGCGCCTTCCGCGGTACCGAAGGCATACCCTCCGGCTCGGTCGATAACGCGAAGCAAATGCATCATACTCTTCTTGTTCTCGACCGCCAAGACCTCGAAGCTTACCAGCCCAAACTGTTCGACGAGATTTGCAATCGCTTGGTTCAGTCCGGTGAACTTCCCGCTCCGCATTGCCGGCGATTCGGCCTCCAGCGACGACATCAAGTAATTGAGGTCCTGAACTTCGGTGTAATAGTCGAGATTGAAGGGCAATGGATCATAGTCGGAGATTCTGTCGATTTTGGTCAAGACGTTGATATGGGGGAGGTCCATCTGGAGCATGGCTCGAAGCGCAAGCATAACGTTGGAGATGTAGAGGGAGGGCTGAGTCAGACAGAAGCAGTCGGAGAGGTGGACTGCGACCAGCTGGGTACATGTTAGCCAAGCACGGTAGATGGCGGAGGCGAACCTCGAACCCTGTATCCCAACTTCTGTAACCTGTAGAAGATGTTGCGCAAGGAGTTGTGGTGGGTATAGAGCTCCACTTGACCGGGGCAATCGAAGAGCAAGTAATCATCCCCCAGCTCCTTCAGCCCGTTTTCCAACCATTCCATGTTGTTCTCCAGCTCTTCCAAGGCATACAAGACGCCGCCGTTCGGCCCTAACCTGTCGTCAGACATGATCTCCTCGAGCGTGACAAGATCCCGAATGTCGAGCGCGCAGGGATAGTTGGTCTGGTCGTTTGCGGGATCTAGGTTGACGACGGAGCATTGCCGCCCGATTGCCGCCATGAACTGGTGCACTATGAGCACACAACGTCAGCGACGAGGCGGCGCGACTACAAACGAATCCAATGCCACGTACTGCCATCGCAATATGTACTTTTGCCAGCGCCTGGGCTTCCCAGGACAAGCTGTCCAAAAGGCATTGTGACAAGCGAGAGCTTCGAATATGTAAGTATCTGTATCGCTGAAATTTACTGCCTAAGCTTCTCAAAGTAGAAGTGTTGGTGGAATGCCGTCGATGCTTTGTCGAAGGTGTGTTGCTTTCAGTTGCCCCACCATGGAACAAGAGCCGGGACGACGCCCCAGCGTGGGGTTATCGGCAAGGGGAAAAATTAGCGGTGAGAGGCGGCAAGAAACCGACCCTTGTTTACACCCCCAAGCTTCGGTCGCATTTGCATGTTTGCCCTAGACAAGCCAGGCTCCTCCCCCCCTCTGCCGCCATCTTCACCCTCACTTCTAACTACACCACTCCAGAGAAGTTGCAATGGCTCCAGGTACAACCCACATCTCTCCGCGAATCCCATGTTCCTCTGGACTAACAGGTAATCACAGCAGCACAATTCGAGGTGGCGCAACCGCCAAACGACGCCGTGTCGGCGCTCGTCTTTGCCCCGGACGCCCCGAACCGACTCCTCGTCTCCTCATGGGACAAGAACGTATATCTCTACGAGATTGCGAACGGCACCGATGACGCGACCTTAGTCAAAACCTATGAGCATCGCGCGCCCGTGCTGGATGTATGTTTCGGCGCGAACAAGGACGAGGCCTTCACCGCGGGATTGGATCGCCAGGTATCAAGGTACAATTAATCCCACTTTTGGGGAGAGAGGAAGTAAAGTTCACGCCGGCTGACAACGTACAGACTCAACCTCGCAACCGGCGAGCAGGCCGTTCTCAGCAAACACTCCGATGCCGCTCGCTGTGTCGTCTACAGCCCAGAACACTGTGCGCCACAGCTCCTTCCAGCCCTCAGTTCAGTGCCACTCCAGCTAACACTTCGCGCAGCCATTCTCGTCTCTGCCTCATGGGACAGCACCCTTCACATCCACAACCTCGCGTCCCCTTCGCAACCACCCCTTACTATCAACCTCCCGGGAAAGCCCCATGCCATGGCCGCCTCACCGTCCAAAGTTGTCGTTGCCATGACGGCCCGCCTCGTCCACATCTACGATCTCCCCTCGATTGCATCTACGCTCGCATCCGGCGCACCGGCGTCATCGATCCAGCCGTGGCAGCAACGCGAATCGTCCCTCAAATTCCTCACTCGTGCCGTCGCCTGCATGCCCAACGACGCGGGCTATGCCACCTCCAGTATCGAAGGTCGTGTCGCTGTGGAGTGGTTCGAGGACACTGCCGAGTCACAAGCGCGCAAATACGCTTTCAAGTGCCACAGGCAGGCGGCCCCCGAGGAGGAGGGCGGCGGTGATGTTGTGTATCCGGTCAATGCGCTGGCCTTTCACCCCAAGTACGGCACATTTGCCTCTGGCGGTGGTGATGGCACCATTGCTTTGTGGGATGCTGAGGCCAAGCGCAGGATGAGGCAGTATCAGAACTACCCTGATAGCGTGGCCGCCTTGACATTTTCCAAGGATGGCAAGTATCTCGCTATTGGTGTGTCACCTGGCTTCGAGACTGGTATGGAAGACTACAGCGGCGAAGGTAGGACAAAGGTGTTCATACGGGAGCTTGGCGAGACCGAGGCGAAGGGCAAGGGCTCGAAGTGAGGAGGGCTATGTGTATAAAATACTCGGTTTGGACGGCAGGGTTTGGGTATCTTTTTGGGGCGTTTCGGTGGGACTTCATACCAGATGATATTTGCAGACAAAATGTGAATATGCGCAGCGTTGTAACGAGACATTACCGTTTGTTGACAAATCCATTGCTCTCTCTCCACGGCAAAAAGGGGGCGCCAGCCTTGGCAAAATAGTATCCGCAACAAAATTGTTCGCAACCATAAGCTCCTCCAACAGCTTGACCCAGCCCACACCCTGAACCCCGGGCCTACATGGTCCTCACCCTTTGAAATAAGCGCTGGGTGGTTTGAACGCCCGCGTCAACAACGCCATACCAAACTGAAGGTGATGGTTGCATCGAGTTTGATCTTGATCTGCTAGGTGATGTCCCCAAAACGACAGTTCTGTTGGTACTGTTTGGGCTAGCTACCAGTGTCGTTTGTCCGCTGGTCGGAATCGTTGAGGGAACTTCATTACTCGGAATTACATCGTCACCGAGAATTGCGTTGAAGTCGAGCTCTGTTGAGTCTCGGTTTACCGAAGCCCTGCCCCCATCCGTGTTCGATTCTCTCGCCATGGCCTGGGTTTTTTCCCTTCTTGCATCTGCCTGAGGGACCTTGGGTGCCTCCTCTACCACAGTGGCCGGCTCAGGGGTTAAGTGGGTAAAGTGAACTGCTCCCGCGACGGGTGCCCCGCGGGGCTTCGGTGTTGCTCGCTGATCGCGTTTGTCGACACTCGAGTTCCTGTGTCCCGAACTGTGGATCTTTCCTTTTGGGAGGTCGAATGAAATATCCTCTGACCGTCGAGTTCGTTGTTTTGGTAGCCTAGCTTGTGCTCCCTGTGTCGACTGCGTCATCTCCAGTGTCCCAAACGTCTGATCAACTGGGGGCGGCAGCTTCCTCTTCTTCATTACTTTGAACAGGCCACTTGCTTTGGCCTCACCCTCCGAAAAGCCATCATCCAGCCGCCTCTTCCCCCCTACTTCCGTCTTTCCGGGGTCGGGTCTTGGCTTCAGCTTCTTATAGCCTCTGGGAGGATAGCTTTCACGGATGATGAGGTATGGACGTCGCTTGATGCTCTTGGCGCGGTACTGAGGCGATTTGGATAGATGCTTCTTTTCCAGGCTTGTGAGAGAAGCTGGAGGGGTGATGTGGGACCTTGCGCCCTCTTCCTCCTCTTCATCATCGCTGCTGTGGGGGGCCCTGGTCTCGTATGAGAACTCTGGTGGTTCATAGTCGTCACATGGCTCCAGGAGGTCTGCCCCCCCTTCATTGGCCAGCCAGTTGTCAACCCTTTGTGTTGAATCGTCTGCTTCAGCATTGGAAACATTGCTTTCTGTAAGCAAAGATTTCTGCCGCTGATATACCGTATTAGCCCAGTTGTCCCAGACTTCTTTCTACACTGTGGCGACTTTACCTGTACCGGAATCCGGACGTTGATGTTCCTGGCCACCCTGGCTGTAGGATTTTCCCGCAGGATTGGAAGTATGTTTGCCTGAATGGTTGTCCTCTTCCTTCCGTACGTGCGAACTGGAGGATTCAGAGGAAATGGTTCCGGGATCGCGCCGCGCGCATCGTTAGGACCAGGAGACATCACTGAGGATCAGCCAGGGGCACAGTCGCAAGAAGAAGAATCCGATTCAAAGAGTACAGCTCTAGAATATTTAGAATAAACGTATTGGAATAAACGCTCTTGGGTCACAATGAAACGTTCAAAGCTGTTGGAACGGAAGGTGGGTAGGGCTCAAGATGCTTGAGGAAGGGGCGACCTGACCTCTATCCCACCCACAGCAGCAAGCTACCCCCTAATATATCGAGAAGGAGTCCTAATTTACGTGAAATAACGATGCATATCTAGACTTGATGTTACGGTTGCTTCTATCTCTTAGTTTATATTCAAGAATTAGATATTGAGTGAAGGAAAAAAGCCCAAAAATACCAAAAAGGAGGGGAGTCGAACACAAGCTGTTCACCTTTCGGAGAGTCTTACAAGGGAACTATCGGGGTCCGAGTGCACCAGGTAGAATCGTATTCGCCGTTTGGTTCAGCTCCCAGGGACGGCCTTACGTTCCACAGCTGATTGGGAGTGGCGCTCGGCGTCATTTTGGGGGATTGATAACTCTTTCTTGCCTCAAGTTGATTTGTGTTTTCTGTTGAGAACTCCCGACGAGAGCCAGTTGCTGCCAAACAGCCCTATCCTCTCAGTTCACAAAGAGCCCAGACGCAATCTTGAACACTACCTAGGTAAGGGGTTGCCATTCTTGGTTCGATATGGGATCCAATGGGGACGCACACATGGCTCTGCAGTACATGGAAGTGGCCATTTCAGATACACTGCCGATAGTAATAGAATACACCAGCGTTTTCATCATATCCATCAAACTCGTTTGTCATCCTAGTCATACATTATATACAACCTAGCGTATCTGACTAACAAGTCCAAACACCAACTACACCGTCCTTCCGTCCTTCTATCATGTAGCCGTCCCTAATGCGTACACGTTCGACGATAGCTGGCGTTTTTCCCTCCTCGGCCTCGGCGATGCCGGCACCACAATCCCAGTGCCTGCCCTCCACCTTATCGTACACCTTGACGACGTCCTCACCGGCGGCGCAGACGATGCGCCGCGTGTCAAACATCATGCTCGTGATAGCGTTGTCGTATGCATATGCATCATAAATGGACCCAGTTCGAAGATCCCAAATCTGCGCCGGTGTTAGCATATGTTGTATAGTTTCGAAGCAACACCCTTACCCGTATACTCCTATCCAAACTGCCTGTCACCAAATGAACGTCGTCAAATTGCAGACACGTAACCGGGCCTGTATGTCCCACCAAGCTGCGATGCACCTGTCCACTCCTGAGATCCCACAACCTGACCATGCCGTCGGCTGTACCACAGGCAAGAGCTGACTCGAATACTTGCAAAGCACCCACAAAGTCTGCTGATCCGTCAGAGGCACGGGTGGTTTGTCTCCATGTGCTGTCCCCGGCGGATAGAGCCGAAGCCTGCGCCGCTGCCCACATGACATCCAATGTCTGCACGCAGCGACCTTTTTCGAGATCCCATTGCCGAAGCGTCTTGTCTGCCGAGCCTGATACCAGCACGTTATCTCGAAAGTGAAGTGCGGTGATCACATCTAAGTGGGCATTGAGGGTGAATAGGGGGCAATCCGCCATGCTTCCAGCCGGTGGGTCAACAGGTTGATCGTCTGGGTTCTCGAAGGCAATGCCGTCGTCTTCATCATCCTTGCCAAACTGGGAGCCTTGCGGGTCGTAATGCGCTTTGCTAAGATCCCACAGCCGAATAGTTGCGTCCATACCACCTGTTGCGAGGATATTGTCTTCAACCTGCAGCGTTCGGACCGAGGCAGTGTGACCTTCGAGCAGGCCGATGCAACGGCCGGCGTTGAGGTCCCAGACGCGGACCGAGTCGTCCATCGCAGCGGACACCATTAGACCGAAAGGTGCATCAAAGTCAAGCGCAGTGATGTTGTCCTGGTGCGCTCGCATGGAGCGGATCATGGTCCCGGGCTTGAAGTGCTCGTGTAGAATCGGCATGGATTTTCTTCGGATATTCTTTGGCTTCTTCACCTTCAAGGGCGTGTTGCCCGCTGATGGGAGCTTTTCGTAGACTGACTGTGACATGAAGCCGGGAGCGTCTCCCCCTTCTGACGCCAAACCATCCTCGGATCTCGTGGGTGTTTGCAAGGCGACAGATTCTGCCTCGTCAGCAAGTTCTTGCGCATCGTCTAGCCTCCCTTCTACCTCGACAACTGCAAGTCGCGTTAGTTACCAGCACCAAGGGCAGCAGGGGAGCTGGGAATCTCACTCTCGTGCTCGAGTAGCGCCTCCTCCTGCTCTAAACCAGCCAGCCGCTCCAAGATGATCTTCCGCATCCCGGTGAGGTTAGCCAACTTGTTGTCGATTTCCCGGATCTCGCAGCTGGCCATATTCTTTCGGATTCCCAGCATTTCCAATTGGTGCATCATCGAGGCCTTTTCCTTCTTGAGTTTATGGACCGCGTGAGGGCCGTGAATATGGATGCCGGATTCTGTTTCCTCCAGTAACTTCCTCCCCCTGGAAACACGTCTGCGGTGTTTTCTCCCTTCCTCGGTAAACTCGGGGAAGCTGGCCTGGAAGCCCTGGAAAAGAGAGTACGCGTTCTCGTCCGCAGGTATGTTTTTGAGCATTTCATCGGGCACGTACGAAAGGGCGCGCGATTGGATCTCCGTGGTCGAGAGCGTTGACCGTACGAGGTCAGTCGGCGAGGTGCGCGCCATGGAGAAGACATTCCGCTGCAGGCCTGGCCGCCGCAGCTGCTTGTGGACTTCGCTCATGGCGCTCTGGTAGTGAGGATGGGATGTAGGGTCTCCCAGTGGGGCTAAAAGATGGCTCGCCGTTGTTGTAACTTTGCGACTGAATGTTTCGAGCCCCCGCGTCTGTCCGATTGCACTGGTTAGTGGACCTCAATCTCTTCCGTCGCGGCGCCAATGGGGCGACGGATTTGCAATTGAGTATCTACGGGCTCACCGATATCACGGAGGACTCGTCTTCCGGCGACGACGGGGGGTCTGGAAACTCATTCCGCTGCGCGGGATTGGCCATGCGTCGGCACCCGCAAGAGTCGTGTGTTGTTGAATGGCGTCCCGACTAGAGGACTAAAAAAATTGGCGGTTTGGCTCAATGGGGGTCGGTGAGCGACGTCTTCACCGCCCAATGAGTGGATTTCGTGCTTGGTCCGTCACAGCAAAGTAGGGTTCGTAAATGTTGCAGCGCAAAAAAAAATCGTTGAAGGACGCCACGCGACGAGGTCAGGTCGAGGCTGCATGTGCTTCCCGTTGCTTCGAGCTGTTTGGTGCGCGGACTGATGGAAGGGAGTGAAGCAAACGCGACAGGGGTTTGGATTGGGCCGCGGCCTGTGAAATCCAGCATCCAGGAAGACGGCGTGGTGGGGTACAGGTTCCGTGTAACTGCGTCATTCCGAATGACGGCAGGCGACAGGCGAGCTCTGAGCGTAGTGTTGTGGGCATAGCGATTTTACAATGAGGATCAGATATCCGGCTAGCTATTTCCTCTTTACTTTTAACTCATAACCCACAGATTCAAGAAACCTTTGTCCTGGCAGATGACTTAGATTGTGGATTGGGGCTCGTAAGCACCGGAGCAAGTCACAACTGGTAAAGCCATGTTCCTTGCTAGCAAACAGCGCCTTGATGGCTCGCGCAATTAAATACAGTAGAGTCATGAGCCGGCAACAGAACTTGATTGTCTAATCAGAGACAGTGAACGCCATGCGAAGAATTTGCTCCGTAGAAACCATCAATGAGGGGCAGGGAGTGCTTCAACAGTCCATGACTGGGGTTAGGGTTTGCCCAGGAGCTCCGAGTTGTGCGGTGGAATAGGCGAGTAACCGTAGCCGAATAGCGAAAGCCCAAGAGCCCAGGCCGACTTCGCTATTCTCTGGCTCAACTCGCCCAAGTAGTCATCGAACCTACGGATTTCACCTATAAAACCTCAATTCACATCGCACTACCTATAAAAAAACATTGTTTGGGACCTCTGGCACAGTTTGCTTGTCAATTGGCAAGATGGACGCATTAATCGACCTCTCAGATCCGTCCAAAGCCCTGGATCTCTCCAGTATCCGCTATCAACTGATGTGAGTCTTACAAAGCCTCTGTCCTTAAAAGGAAAAAGAGGCATATCGTGATTTTCAGCACAACTACTTACACGTATCTTCCTTTCCGGCAGCCGACTGGAGGATACCATCACTTTCCATCTCATTGAACGCGTCCAGTTTCCGCTCAACAAGGGCATCTACATCCCCGGTGCCGTCCCTATACCCAACAGCGACCTGAGCTTCATGGACTGGTACTTGACGGAGCAAGAGCGCCTTCAGTCGTTGATTCGCCGCTTTGAGTCGCCTGACGAGTACCCCTTCTTTCCGGATGCCGTCCAGAAGCCCATCCTAGAATCGCTTCACTACCCTCGGATCCTGCACCCAAACGACGTCAACGTCAACGACAAGATCAAAATGTTCTACACGGACACGTTCCTGCCCCGTGTCTGTCCTGACTTCGGCGGACGCGGTGACAGAGGTGTTTCCCAGGAAAACTACGGTTCTTCAGCCACATGCGACATTGCCTGCCTCCAGGCGCTGTCCCGGCGTATCCACTTTGGCAAGTTTGTTGCCGAGTCCAAGTTCTTGTCCGAGACCGACAAGTTCACCCGTCTCATCCGTGCGGGTGACCGGGATGGGATTGGTGATGCCATCACCAACAAGGCCGTTGAGAGGAAGGTGCTGGAGAGACTGAAGCTCAAGGCGCAGACGTACGGCACAGACCCGTCAATAGGGGCTGAAAAGGGTGATCAGGTCAAGATCAACGTGGACGCAGTGGTGTCCATGTACGAGGATTTCGTCATTCCACTCACGAAGGAGGTCGAGGTTGAGTATCTCATGCAAAGATTAGAGCCAGCTGAGTAAAGGTACCGTCTCACGACACGGGCAGAAAAAAAAAGGGGGAACAAAAATCAGAGAGGTTTTGGGACCGGTAGAGCCATCATCCATATTCATCATTCACTTTCGCAAAGGTCAAGCCGCGCTGCCCACGTATTCCCCAATCGCCTTGACCGACGCCTCGAACTTGGCCGCCTCAATTAACATCATGAACCCCTGCGACTTGACGCCCATCTCCTGGAAAGCCCTCTTACTATCCGCCACCGACTCGTCCTCCTTGGTGAAGGAATACGACCCCGCACCAGCCGCATATTTCCTCATCTCCTCGTCCTCGGGGTGGAAATGCAGCAGCTTTGTCTCCTCCCTTGCCTTCTTCTGCTTCCTCTCGTCCAAGCTGGACACCACCTCGTAATAGGCCCTCGACACAACGAGGTAGTGTGTAAACTCGTAGGGCTCCTTATCCTCCACCGCCGCCTCAATCTCCTCAATCATCATGCTCCACATGGGCGGAATCACCTCGGCAGGCATGTTGAGTAGCCGCTCCCCAAGCACAATTCCCACAACGGCCTTACTCCCCTCCCTCAGCAACTCGGGTACCTGCTCTAGCCCCTTTGTCGCGCTTGCCCGCTCCGAAAGATACTCAATCAGCTGCGCGACGGGTTTCTTGGCGCGGTGCTCGCCGGCATTCAGCACCGTGAGGAAGGCGTAGGCATCGTTGGCCTTGTCGTCAACCTTGCATGTCGAGCCGATGGTGTTCTGCTCGACGATCAGATCGCTAAGGCCCGAGAGGTCGAGAAGCTGCGCGTCGGCGTCAAACAGCTGGCGGAGGAGGGTCTTGACGCCGTGGAAGTCGATTTGGGGGTCGTAGTTGAACAGTTCAAAGTCAACGTTGACAATGTCCATGTCCTGTGGGGCGCGAGGCAAAAACGGTCAGTTCAACGGTTCCCACGTGTCATTTTCAAACACGCAATTGCACCTCTCACTTCGTCTTCTGAGCTGGAGTCCTCGTCCATTTTGTCGACGGGGGGGTCGTTGTCGACTTCTCTGGTGCGCTTCTTTGCCATTTTGGGTGCGAACTGAGGGTTAAAAAACAGGCTGCGACTGTGAGAGACACGAGGATATCTCCTGTTTACTAATCTTTGTCGAGATGTTCCCAGGGAAAGTTTACTGCAACTTTGATCTGGTGTTTATCCCACCCAAAATTTTTGTGAAGCTGCCCCTCCCCAAAAAGTTGCGATAAGCAACCTTGACGGCTCTTATCGATCGTACACGCCAAACCCTAACCCCGGGGTCACTGAAGTTGGTGCCAAGGTGACGCGCTCGTCTCCATCACAACGAATGCAGGGGTGGCGGAGAGAAACCTAGTTCTGTGCCAAAAGGCCATGTAGACAACTATCCTACACCGAGATGGAAATACCCTTCTGAGCGCCTTAACTCATATGAAGACCGAACACCATCGTCATCGTCACCCCTACCCACAGCATCATTCTTTCTTGAGTGTCTCAAGGGTGAAACCACACTGTCCCGCTGGGAACCATATGGTTTCGTCTTGAGAAACTCTATGTTGACTCCGTTACCCCTGTCAAAGGGTATACCGGTGTTTCCAGACAAAAACGAACCGAGCCTGCTGTTTATACTTGCTCAGCGCCCCAGCCGGCATCCGCCTCGCGCATGTTGGCCGGTGGTTCGATAGATGGGATAAACTCGAGGACAACATATCCCACGCCGATCAAGCCAATAATCGAACCAGCAATGATGCGGAGAGTGTTGTCATGGAGGAGGATGGAGCCAACGAAAATGTAGACTATGAGACAGTCAGTAGAAGTAACACGTGAAGAAGCTGAAGCCAAGACTTACAGATTCCGCGGCCAATGAAGGAGAAGAGAAACGAAGCATATCGGGAAACCTGGGGAGGGATTTGGAACTCTACAGCCGCGGTTAGTTGCACCGTCGATAAAGCTGGCAGTATGGGGGTGTCTAATTACCAAGGAGGCCGATAGCTGTCGCAAAATGTCAGTCCAGTCCTGCTTCAAGATGAGATTTAACAGGGCTACATACCGAGACCGAAAATGATCACATAGGATCCAATGATAACAGATTGGCTAGCACTTATTAGCTCCCATTCTCCGGACCACAATACTGCGTATATTCGCCCGGCCGTCTTCCGTGCCGGGATGTGCGCGGCCGTTGAGCGCCTAAGGCAACCCGTCCAGTGGTTGAGCTGTCGCCTCGCCATCGCTGTGCCTCGGGAATCTCGGGCGGACGCGTGCACCGGAACCGGGTACGTCGGAGTGTTGGAAAAAGACCTACAAGGCAACCGGGAAGAACTGCGAGATACCGCCGAGAATCATGATGACCGCAACCGCAAGGTTGACGATCCGACTGCAAGACAAAGAAACCATTAGCATTTGATACCATACACTCCCAATTGACCAAATAGTTAGAGCCTGCAAATCGCATATACGCGCATTCCAGAGACAAAGGGGTGCCGCAGACGTACAAGCTGTCCGAGAAGTCCATCTTGAATGTGATGTGTGCGATCGCGCTGTGTCGACGAAAGGCTCAAAAGTTCGCGCGCCCTCAAGGAGAGAGGGAAATCCTAATGTAATCAAATAGATGGTGGTACGTGTATGTCTGCTCAGATGACACGGGCTTGCGTGGCTATCAGGCAGCTTTTCTTGTTGCTGTGATTGTTGCTTTGCGACAGACAGGAAGGATTCAAGCTTGCTTTGCCGTGTTGCTCTCAAGGATGAACAAGCACATGGTCGCGGCTGACGCAAAGCTGCCGCGTCTGCGTCTGCAGTGGTGCCCGGATTGTTGCATATATCTCTTAAGTGCATGATAGACATGAACAAAAGAACCGAGCAACTAAGACCCCAACACATGCGATTTCTCTTGATGCGTGTTGAAAACAGGCCACTTATCTTTTTAAACGGCTCAAGGGCCTCATATGTGATGTTTAAAGCCCTAAGAGAATGCGTTCTAGGCATCTGGGGTAGAATCCCGCTAGGTAGGATCAGCCCAAGCCGAACGGACGTATTGTTTATCTCGACTTTTCTGTCCCATATGGGTATGTTATCACCAATGACAAAAAATGTGCATGTTGACCAAATCAGAGAGCAGGTTAGTCCTAGATTCTTTAAGTCATGACATAGAGACGAGGGTATGGCACCGGATTCAAATAGTTTATTTAGACCAAATAACAATGATTGGGGTGTGAGTTGTCGTTGTCTGGAGCTCTCTGGCGCCATGTAATGCACAGGGAGGTTCTCTTGAGTTTGACAGGCCTTGGCTTGGCCCCAGCATTGAAAAAAGGGGGATAAACAACGACTAGGAGCGTAGATTCTCCCAGCCGCAGAGAGCACTGAAAAGGGTACTGCCATGGCCCAGGTGTCTCCGAAGTCTCTCCTATCTAAATGCATCGCCAGCCTCTGTGAGCTGGCCCTCTAGCCCAATTCGCTTCACGCCCTACAGTAATGTGTAACCAGGCCCTTGCGAACCACGCATTTAATCGCCCAGTGTCCTTTTCGTAAAAGCGAGCCTGGTGTCGTCCACCTTGAACCCATATCCCGTGATACCCCATGAGAAATACCGCAAATAGAAACGCCGTGTTCCCTAATACCGTGTCCCCGAGTTATTCAAGCTCCGCCAACTCTCTCTCTTTTGCTGCCAACATTTCTCTCATTATTTCCGCTTCACGAGCCAAAGCAGCCCTTCTTTCAGCTTTCAGTTTCTCTTCGCTGGTGGGTTCTCTTGAGCCGACACGGGAATTTCCGAAAGGGGGAGGTGTAACCGCTAGACCGGCGTTTGAGAAAGCGCCGGGGCTCGGGGCTGATGTTGTAGTGCTTCCCGGTGATCGAGCGATTGGTGGCAAGGAGTCGGAGCCTGCTGCGGCGGCCGTTGGATTCAGTATCGAGCTGATTGACGAGAGGCGTTTGGAACTCTCGGCATCCCCAGATCCCGAGCCTTCCGCATCCAGGTTGGAAAAGGATCGTTTGCGGGAGGGAGAGAGAAACGATGCAGGAGAGAGCGATGACTGTCGGTCATCCTGCATGCTAAGAGCCGTCAGGGGCGCCAATCGATTCTCATCGCTGAGTGATTCGGCATTCCGTGGTTGGCTGTTCGAAGCGTGGTATTGCCCAAGATATCCAGAGTGTGGTGACGTCTGCCTGTTTTGTCGGAGGACTGTTTCTGGCACCAATGTCATGGCTGGCTCCTTTTGTCGCCGAGTCCCCAGGTTGACAGAGCCATCTGGGTTGATTGAGCCCCTTTCCAGCCGGCTGTCAGCGCTAGGCGACACGGATGGTGTGCGCTCGACCACCGATTCAGCTTCAGGACTGCCCTCGGCGGCAGGTATAACCCGCTTCCTCCTCTTGATCACGGCCTTTTTCATGGTTACAGGCCGATGCACACCATGGAGCTTGTGATACAGACCTGCAGAAGTTTAGCAAGAGTTTTCAGACAACGATCTAACATCAACACATACCACAAGCGTTGCAAATAGTGTGACCAGCTTCGTCCCGCCGCCAAAGTGGAGTGATGGTGGTACCGCAGTTCTGGCAGGCAATGACAACGGTAGCGTTCTGGTTTTGGATGTGCAACGCACCGATGTCGATCGGTGCTGCAGGATCTTCGCTGCCATTTTCCACCGAGGCCTTTGCCGGTGACGCAGCTGCCTGTCGCATGCTCAGACTCGCGCTCTTTGATATCCTGTTGTTGAATGCCGGGCAACCACTGCAACCCTCTGCACCACCAGTACCGTTGCACCTCCCGCCACCGGGACATGTGCCCGAGGGCGTCTGGTCAGCGACAACACAAGTGCCCCCAGGGGCCCCGGACGATGCTGAGGCATTGGCCTTGGGTGATATCTTCACGGCTGCCTGCCGGGAGTCGGTTGCAACGACATTGGGGGGACGCTTGAGATTGGTCGGGCGATCTCGCTGCCTTGCTTTATAGTAAAGTCCACATGCGTTGCAGATAGTAGCACCCTGTGGTGACCTTCTCCAAAGCGGTGTGCGAGTCGTCCCACAATTGCTGCCCATTGTTAGCAAGAACACAATGAAAATTCTCGGAGACCAAGGCCGTACCTGCAAACCTGCCCAGCCTGCCCTTGGGTCGATGCTGCCTCGGTGGAAGTGCTATGTTGGGAGACTTCGCTGGGGGTTGGCGTCGGGCTGTGTGGTTTTGGAAGAAGAACGGGCCCTAAACTAGCCCGTTCACTCTGGTTTGAAGACATGGGTTCGAGTCTTGCCCGCGCGGTAGTCTCACTGGAGGCTTTGGGTGGCCTTTCTGGAAGGGCAGTCCGACGAGGACTTGGCGCTGCTTCTCGGGATGTCATTTGCGGGTGGGATGATTCGGGTAATGCCATTGGGATCTCCGAGCCAGCAACGGAGACACCCCAAACCGCTCGGTATAGCACAGACGGCCAGTCGAATGGTCAACAAATATCTGAGTGATTGGTGACAGCAAGGCAGTCGGAAAGAACGCCTCGCTCACCGCTGGTGGGCGTCTCTTGAGCCTCGAAACCGTTGTCGATTTTATCGGCGAGAGTTGTGAATGCCGAAAAGGGACCTAGTCTTCGCACCTTAAGATTTGCGCGGCTGGATAGAACACTCTGTAGCGTCGAGCTTCCCTTGCAAACTGGAAAGGGAATGCGGCTGCGAATGCACGAGTGCTGATTAGGTTGGCGAGAACGACGGCAATCCGATCGATGTAAAGTTGAAGACGGGTTTCAGAGACGCCGCCGATATGGATCCGAATCGAAAGGTCTAGGTACGTATTCCCTGTAGTGGCAACAACACTGGACGCCCGGGACAGAAAGGCTACGTTAATCTTCTCGAAAGGAGGAAGTGCTTGTGGATGGAAAAGATAGATAGTATTTGCCATACAGGCTGGGGATGGTTACAACGATAACCTGGGTGAGGGAAGGTTTGGGGGCAGAAGTGACAGCGGGATAGCAGGGGGCCGAACAGATCCACTACGTGGCGGTAGGTAGTTTTGACTGTCAATCTGATATGCTCTCGACGGTGCCGAGGAGCACAGGTCACCTGTCTTGTCTGGGGCGGGAGATGATCAGATAAAGGGCAGGGCAGCCAGGGCGCGACGGGGAAAGAAGAAGCGGCCGGTCTGAGACAAGGGGAGGAGTGCGTGTAAGAGGGCTGGTTGGGAACTTGTTGAGCAGCTTGGATGCAGGAGTGTCCTCCCGTCAACGCTACAAGCTGCAAGCGGTCTAGCCACTCGTTTCTGGGAATCGAAACCTGGGGTTCTGATTGCCTACGGGCGGGAGCGCGGTCGCAGGAAGGAGCCTTGGTCAGCCGTAGGGGAAAGCGTGTCGGTCCGGTCCACACCGCAACAGTTGCGGCGAATCAGCGCTCTCGCATTGTCAGCAGGCCGGGGACCGGCAGGGTGCACCCAGCATGCAGGGAAAAGATCAGGGCCTCAGCCACTACGTAGCCGACAACGGCTTCGCACGAACAGAGCACACAGGCATCTGTGAACATCGAGTTTTTGTCTGCAGACCGCCTGGCGAGCGGTGTGTGAGAGACCTCAAGCCGCTGTTCGCGGGGGCACCAGCAATGACAACCCCCCCCCCCTGAAGCCTGCCAAAAGCCTGTCGGGAGGGATGTATCTTGCTTGGCACTTCCGCGATCTCCTTCCCGACAGCACACCATCTTCTCAGGTTGGGTCGGGCTTGGGTCGATGCAGGCAAGACTAATTTGACATGCCGCCTGTCCCGTACCGGTGGTTACCACCAGTTGCCGAGCGTCACCGCAATCATATCATGTTTGCTGCCCGAGAATTTCCCCGTCTTATTGCAGCATTGCAGTCTCGTGATGCTCAATGTCTGACGCCACATAGATAGCCAACCACATTTGTAGGGAACAGCTGCTGGTGAGCCCATGTTTGAGTTCTCCAGGCAGGAAGTCAACGCAGCCATCGAGACCGAGCGGCACTAGGCAAGGATCCTAGGCTACTCGGCTGGTGATCCCATTGATCGAGAGGTTACACTAGATTAGGGACCCCACATCGGATAACGCCAAGTCTTTTTATCAATTCCATCAATTTTGTCTTTGTGTCAAATCGCGCCCCCATGCTCGTGTATGTGTGCGGTGAGAAAGTTCTTATGTGCTGCACGTGCTCAATACAAGCTGCAAACTCGTCTGCCAGGCTCCATTATACGCCATTTCGTTTCCCAGCAGGGAAGCACATTGGTCGACATAGAAAATGACGAGGAAAGACAGGCGTCTTGCGTTTCTGCGTGAGAGATTGCTCTTGTTGCATCAACGATCCGGGTCGCTGTCTGAGTTTGTCCCCTGCAAATCCTTCTGCCTCGGCCTTTGCTCGATGAACCTATCGATCTTCGCAAGTGCGTCTTTTGCAGTGTTGATCGGAATGGCGATAGACAAGGCATTCCACAACCATTGACCTCGGTTGTAAAGGTCGACGGTCTCGAGCGAAACGACTCTGCTCCCCTCTTCGGATGCGTCGAGACTCACAACCATGACCATGTGCTGGACAACAGCAAAGCCATACAAAGTTGGGGGTTTGTCCTTGAAGCCGACTGCCTTTTTAGGATCCAACTTTGACTTCCGGGCATCCCAAAGGCAAGCACGCCATTCTTCCGCCAGCCGTTGCATTCGCCCTTCAAGGTCCCGCGTTATAGCTCGAGTAAAACGCCTTGTGGCCTCCAATTCACCGGCGCTTTCGTCGTCGGTCATTTGGGTATCGAAGATGTCCCTTCTGACATAGTCTTCATCCTCGGTGCTCTCGATGCTTGGGACCAAATCATCCAACCCGGACATTTCGGAGTCCTCGTTTCCAGCGTCTGTACCCCCGTAGGTCGATTCTTCGGAATCTGCAAAGTCTGGAGGGTAGTTGTGTACCACGAAGAGTGGAGGAAACTTCTTGGCATCTACTCCTATGTCTCGATGAGCCCATTTGATGTAGGTCAGGATTGCTTTCACAACGAGTGGCCCTATCTTGTCTTGTTCATCCATTTCCTCGCAGTCGGTGACTGTTTGAGACAGGATAAACAAGGCTTCAAGCGCCTTTGCCCCTAGAAGATGTTAAAATCTGCATTTGGGGCCGTATGGATTGGTAGAAAGATCACTTACCCGCTACTTCGTTGCCCCGGGCGGATATGACCACGGCCTTATTACTCTCTGGGGGTGCGAAAACATCGTTAAGTTCGGGCTGAGTGACTCCCCATATCTTGTAGCTCATCTTCCAGGTCGAAGGTAACATTGGATGGAAGCCTCGCATGTAAACAAGACGGTGAACCTTGCGCTGCTCCTTATTCCAGTCGTTGCTTCCATCAACCATCTCCAGGTCATGGTGGTACTGCTCTAGCTCCTGGGGCACCCTTCCATACGTAGACCAGTCGTCATTTGTTTCGTAATCAGCTAGATCGTTGGATGAGTAGTCTGTGTCAGAATCGATAGTATCTCTTTCGCCTCCACGTATCTCGGGTCCCAGAAAGAGCTCTTCGCGACCAGCTAGCTTCATTGGAGGGCCCATGAGATCAAATACCCCCGCTACCTCGGAGGTAGAACTGTATTGCTGGGCTGACCGGGTCACCGAATCGGCGAGCTGTGAATCTTTATCGGCCATTGGCGTGAGATGATCCGATGCAGCAGCTAAATAGCGATCCCTGCGTTTAAAGTCGGCGCCTGGTTGAATTGTCTTAATAGGAGGACGGTAAGTGGTGATGGGGTGAGGTGCAGCTGACCCTGGAATTTCGTCGAAAACGGGGAAGTGAGTTATCCACGGTTCGTTTCTGTAGTTGACGCAAATGGAAGTGCTTTGTCTGATTCCTGGCCTTATTGTGAACAAGACCGATGCATTATCGAGTCTTTGTGGTGTTACGATGCTCTCTGCTCATGAGGCCGGAAAAGGAAAACGAAAAGCCCTACACTGTGGGATTGTGCTGCTTCCGGGGACAAGATCCGCTGCGCGGACCATCTCGGTGTTTTTGACTGGGCTGACAGATTGACACCCAACGGTTCAACGCCAGAAATCGCGGTGTGGTCGTTGACTGCAAACGTGCGCGGAAGTGGAAGGTGGGCACGAACCTTGGCGGCCAACTCAACATTCACCCGATAGAGGAGCGAATGACATCCAGCTTTTGGTGGGAAGGCTGAAAATCAGGTTGCACATACCTCTTGGTACAATACAATACCTGCCTTAGCCTGGAACGGCGTCCCGGTGCATTGACCCAGACGTGTGAACACCCTTGCCCTGTGGAAGAGTTAAAGGGCTACCAACTGCGAGCCTTAACTGCTATGGACGGATTCGGGCTTGGAGTGGAATGTGACTTGAGGTTTCACAATTCAAGCGTCGTTTGCATCGGATCTCGAAGAGGAATGATTGAATGCGCTGGCCTGCCTGGGTATAAGTGTTAGTAGGAAGCCCCCCTGTCGATGCCTTACGTAATGCTCGAAACCAAGCATCGGCGTGTTTAGAGTGACCGGGAAGCGACAGCTGAAGTTCGCGGCGCGACGAAGTGGCACCGTTTTTCAAACTTTTTGCCAAACGCCAGAACCGCACCAGTATGGCCACAAATTGGAGCCAACTCACCGTTGTCGACCTCCGGCAGGAGCTCAAGCGGCGGGGACTTCCTCAAACCGGTAAAAAGGCGGAGCTTGTCGACCGCCTTACAGCTGCCGAGAGTGAAGCAAACGACCTGGAGGAAGGCACGACCTCGCAAACAGATGATGCGCCAACAACGGAACCACCCACAGAACTCCCAGTACAGAGCCCTCTAAATACCGTTTCTGAACCTCAAACAGACCCGCAGCCTGACGCAGCGGGGATTTCGCAACTTGCCGACGTCCCTGCGAAAGATGCCCCTCTGGAATCAGACCTGCCGCACTTAGATCCTCCGGATCGAAGACCAGATCCTACACCATTTTCTACGGACCAGCCACCCGCAGATCAAGAAGTTGCCAACAGTGGAGAATTCGAAAAAACCATCCCCGTTGAGCTGGCACCATCCATCCCGGAACTTTCGCAAGACACAGCAAATCGAAAGCGAAGATCGCGCAGCCCCCCGCCCGACGACGACATCTCAAGAAAGCGCGCGCGCCCGACCGAAGATGATGACGGAAGAGCATTGAAAGCGACATATTCACTTGTTACTGCTGACGCTTCCCATACGACCGTCCAGTCGGAGCCCGTCCCCGAACCCGAGTCGCGGGCACCGCCTTCCGACCGTCCAACCGTCTTACCTGAAGCAATGGCTCTCGCTGAAGAGTCGTACCGCGACAGCCCTCCCTCCGAGGATCGTCGCCGGGATCGCGAGCCCTCGTACGATGCAATGGAAGAGGACGAGAGAGATGTTGCGCCGTCTGAGCACCCCGCTACCCCCGCACTGTACATTAAGAATTTCATGCGGCCTCTGCGGGAGAACTTCGTTCGCGACTACCTATCCGAGCTTGCAGTCCCGCGAGGTAACTCTCCAGACCCGGCGATAATTGTTGACTTTCATCTCGACCAGCTCCGAACACATGCCTTCGTCCAATTCCGCAACACGGCGGCGGCCTCCCGAGTGCGCACAGCTCTACACCAAAGAGTGTGGCCCAACGAGAGCAATAGGAAGCAACTATGGGTAGACTTTATTCCTGCTGAAGTCGTTGCCGATTGGTCTAGCCGTGAGCTGAACGAAGGCGGTCGTTTTACTCGATGGGAGGTTCGTTACGACATCGATGATTATGGCAACACGACAGCTCACCTGGTTAATGCCGATGGTGAGCCTTCACGGCAACCAGAGAGACCTTATGCGTCGTCTTCTAGCGCGCAGCCACCGATTCCGACTGGCCCGTCCCGACCGTTCGCCGGTGGCGTCGAAGGCGCGCCACTGGGACCTCGAGGCCGTGGTCGCGACGCTTACCGTCAACAATCCTTTCCAACCGCTGTTGGTGACTATAGGGAGACCCAGACATATCCGCCTCTTTTGTGGAAACCCGTTTCAGAGGATCTCGTTGAGCGTCGCCTCATCAACATGCGGTCCTACTACACCAAGGATCGAGACCGCGACATGGGTCGTGAGGATGAGATCAATCGGTACACGTTCGAGAACGGCGACGGCTTCGTTGATCGAGGCAAGGAGGTGTTTATCGGAATTCGACCCCCTCATCGTGAGCGCGAGCGTCGTCAGGCGATGGCAGGAGGGCGTGGCCCGCCGCCATCCTATCCACCGATGAGAGGAGACCGGTACTTTGGTGCCGGGCGTGGTGGTAGTGATGCGCCACGTTCGAGGCTGGATGGGGCGCCGTTGCCCACATACGACAACTACCGTTATGGCGGTCGTGGTGGGGGTGGTGGTGGAAGGTTTCGCGGGGGTCGACGCTAACCGGCTGACGTTTGACGTTAGATTAAGCAAGCTCGCGACCTAACTTTTCTCGTTGCTTCAATCACCACGACAACGGCTCATTCATCCTATGGTCTCATCTAAAGGGTGTCTTCTGGATTTGGTTAAGCTACTCCTCATCGACCTCAACCTTGTCACTACGGACACACGCCTGATTCTGTCTTGGCGCATGGTTCAGGCGAGTATCGCACCGTGCAACGCGATTGTGCGGTTGAGAATGACTCGGCTGATCGTCTGGTAGTGGTGTTAGCGGGCGCTGGATTGAGCTTCATGGTAGTAGATAGCCACCAAAACTCCTCTAGAATTTGGTGGCAGGGAGGATGGAAGAGGAAGCTGATGAGCCACCATCAGCAGTTAGGCTCACAAGAACATCAACCATGATCTTTGTGTTTCATGATAATTCCATAGAGAGAGAGAAATGGCTGTCAGGTAGATACCCAAAAATTGACTGTGTGCAATCTCACCCCTGCTTATTCTATTCTACCTGCAAGTGTAAAATTCGTGCATAGAAAGGTTGAGAGGCTGTTGACGCCCCTTTCTTGACTGTCCCACAAAACTGTGGTTGTGCTCCATCGCTTACAACCCTGTGAAGGTTGGAACTGCCGGCTGGCTGCCAAAATCACAGTTTTACATTGCAGAGATTAGGAACGGCACATTCATGATTGATAGAATAAACACACAGCTGATGGCTAAATCACAGCAACCTATCCCGAGGGCCCATTTGAGCTTTTACCCTTTGCACATATGAACAAACCCCGAAACATAAAAAAAAAGATCTCATCAAAACAATGTTTTCCCAGCTTGTTCTCCTGGCGACCAAGTCAGATGTTACCCCAAACCCCTAAACCGATGCATGGAAATACCCCTTAGGCCGCGTTCGCCAGAGGGGAAGGCTCAACGCCAACACGCTCCTTGCTGAGGATGTCGATCATCAGCTGAGAGGGCCTGTTATCACGGTACACCTTCGCCGTCTCCTTGAACATCTTGACATTCTCAAGATACTTGTCAAAGAGGTAAGAGCTGTCCATCGGGCCGCCCTTAGCCTCGGGGTGGAACTGGGTCGAGAAGATGGGCCTGGTCTTGTGCAGCATTCCCTCGTTGCTGCCGTCGTTCAGGTTGACGAAGTACTCCTTGAAGTCACTGGGCAGAGTGCTGGCATCAACAGCGTAGCCGTGGTTCTGGCTGGTAATGTGGCACTGGCCCGTGGTCAAGTCCAAAGCGGGGATGTTGTGCGCCCGGTTTCCGTACTTGAGCTTGATGGTCTGAGCTCCAACAGCAAGGGCCAACAACTGGTGGCCCAAGCAGATACCCATGACGGGAACAGATGATGTCTCCATCAAACGAGCAAGGTTGTAGACGGTCTCTTGGCAGTGTGTCGGGTCACCAGGGCCGTTCGAGATAAAGACACCATCAAAGTTGTCCGCAACCTTGTGGATCGGGTAGTCGAAGGGGAAGACAGTGACAGCAGCGCCGCGGCTAACGAGACTCCGCAGAATGTTCTCCTTGACACCGCAGTCCAGAAGGGCAACGTGGTACTTGGCGCCTGGGTTGGCAACTACGAAGGGAGCCTTGGTGCTCACGCGCTTGACCAAGTTGATCTGGCCGGGATCGATGAAGCCCTCATCCTCGTCCGCATCGTACTCGTCTCCGATGGAAATCCTGGCCAAAGAAGAACCCTGCTCGCGGAGGTGGGTGACAATAGCGCGAGTGTCAACTCCAGAAATGGCGGGAACACCCTCACGGGCACACCACTCGCCCAAACTCTCCACTGCCGTCCAGTGGCTGTATTTCTCGGCAACATCGGCGACTACAACACCGGCGCATTGGATGTGGGGGGACTCGAAATACTTCAAGAGGTTGAACTCATCACGCTCGTTCGAGGGGACGCCATAGTTGCCGATGAGCGGCTGGGTGAACACCAGGATTTGGCCACGATAGGAGGGGTCGGTCATGGACTCGGGATATCCTACGAGGGAGGTGGTGAAGACGGCTTCGCCAGAGATGTTGGAGTTGGCACCGAAGGCAGTACCGTGGAAGACGGGACCATCCTACGCAGAGCAGTCAGTTACGCGACACCTCCACGAGGGGCGTGGGATCGACATACCCTGATGGTGAGGGTAGCCTCGGTATTCCGGGCGACGGCGGAGGCCCTGGAGATACGAGTGGGCATAGACCGACCGCTGCTGCCGGTCGCAGCCTGTTTGCTCACGAAACGAGCCTGGGTAGGCAGGCGGGACGTGAGGCCCGCGGGCTTGGGGAGACGAGTCGCCAGGCGGGAGAACATCTTAACTTCGGGGGTGAGGGAGAAGAAACGGGTATGGCTCTAGTGCGATGCAAGAGATCTTATGCGACCAGGGCTCTCCACAGATGGTCTAACAAGTTCCTAGTCAGTAACGAAGCGGTGAGTCAAGCTTGATCCTGGGAGCAGGCGGACCTGAGAGATAATCCTGAGACAGAAACATGTTAGCTTGGGTCAATTAGCCGGGACATGGGAGGAGATGGGTGGGAGAGTAAATAGCAGAGGAATTGCTGCAATTGGGTGTTGCACAAGACGTGGCAGCGTCTAGAGGAGAGACGAAGGGATCGCGAAGCAAATGGCGGGGTACACAGTAACAAAGGGCAAACGTACCTGTGAGGTGAAAACTGACGGGCGACCCTTCATAAGGGAAGGTTGCGACGATGCCGGCTCAGAGGGATGGGAAATGGGACTCGCGTCCTGGAGTATCAAAGGGGTTGCTGTCAAAAGTTCGACGGCGGCTTCAGGATGGTCTTGGGATGATGAAGTTGGGAACAGGATTGTGGGAAAAAATGGACTTTGTCATTGGGTAACGAAAGATTTTTCCACAAGGTGCTTTAACCAGGAGTTGATTGGCTGTCCAACTGTAGCTGCAGTGACGCAGCGCCGATTTCCGGGGAGGGGCGACGTTATCTCTCGGCTTGGCTGGCCCCTCTTTGTTCGTCTCCGTCGGTCCTTGAAGTGGAGCCAAGTGGCTCCTAGTTTCGGGATTCCCGTCGAATGTTGCGGCCAGTTCGAAAATTCAGTGGCATTTTCCATCATGAAGTTGCGACCTGAATCAGGCCGTGGCCAATTGCACATGGGATTTCCGGAATCATGATGCAGAGGTCAACAGGTTGGGTAGTTCAACCAGAGTCTCCTTCAGATACCCCCACGTAGGCGAGGGCAGATCACGAACCAGAGTACCGATTCGCTATAAACACCGCATGATGAAATAAGGGCATAGGGCACATGGTGGAAGCCGGCGGGAGTTTGTGAAACAACCGTCTAGTGCATCGTGGGCGACCAATTGCGGGGACATTGATTGCTCGCTGTGATGCTTTCCAAAAAGAAGTGTTCTATCGCGTGGTGAGTGTTCTATCGTGTGGTGCAAGCACACCGAACAGTACAGATTGATTCAAATGGCACCCAGTTCCTTCAACTTGGAGATGAGGCCATCAACATCTTCAACCTTTCCGCCACCTTGCCTCGGCGGAGGCTCTGTTGATTGATTGTTAGCATGCTGTTCAATACCAGCCGGGAACCGGGCAGAGGAGAGAGCTCAGCAGAGCAACAACTTACCGGTAACCTTGAGAACCTTCAGCCGCTTCTCTGGTGTGATACCAAAGTCGGCCAGCGTCTTCTTCTCCAGAGGTTTCTTCTTGGCCTTCATGATGTTGGGCAAGCTCGCGTATCTAGGCTCGTTGAGACGAAGATCGGTCGTGATGATCATGGGCAGTTTGGCCTTCAGAGTCTCAACGCCGCCATCAACCTCCCTAGTGACGCTGAGAGTGTCCCCCTCGCCGAATTCCACCTTGCTCGCCTGTGTCGCCTGCGGCCATCCGAGGAGCCCCGCAAGCATCTGACCAGTCTGGTTGGCGTCGTCGTCGATACTCTGCTTGCCGAGAATCACCAGGTTGCTCTTCTGCTCTTCGGCAACCTTCTTGAGAAGTTTGGCAACGCTAAGGGGCTCAAGGTCATCACCCTCCTTGACTTCGACATGGATGCCGCGATCGGCGCCCATGGCCATGGCGGTCCTGAGAATGTCCTGGGCCTTGGTCGGTCCGGCGCTGATGACACAGATGTCCTCGACTCCACCGGGGGCTGACTTCTTCTCGCGGATGCGCACGCTCTCCTCAACCGACAGCTCGTCAAAGGGGTTCATGCTGTGCTTAACGCCGGCCGTCTCGACAGCGGTTTGCGCCTTGTTAACCCTCGGCTTGACCTGCGCACCACTCCTTGTCAGCGCACTGCAAATCGCTCACCAGGCACCCGGTGCCAATGTCGCACATACCGCATAGTCAATTACCCGCTTGACGGGGACAAGTATCCGTAGGGCTGACATGTTGCGGTGTTACGGCGCAATGGCAGATCGTCGGGGGGGAAAGGGAGGTCTCTTTGCGTGCATGACGACCGTCTTCACTGTCCCGGCTAGTGCCGGCACCAACCTCGGCCAAGCGATTATGGATCGGGTCCGACTCTACACGTGCGCTCCTAACCCTGGCATCACACGGACCCTATGCCCCTGAATCGGTCTCCACGTCACCACGAACCATTGTGGAACATGAAGCCTGAAGAAACATTGATGGCAGATTTGGACATGATAGGGCCAATTGAAGTAGATTTTTGAAATAGACATTCTTGTCTACCTGGGCAAGTCCTTGACAACATGAACGGCAGATACAAAGTGTCGAAGGGATATTCGCCCACTAACAAAGGGTGAATACAAAATCCTCGTGCAATTGTTTGATCTTCAAACATCTAACACAATGTTAGAAAAGGCGTCGAGCCTTTTCGTTGACGCCTGCTGGAATTTGCATTGCCTGTGTAGACCACCTATAGTGGCATCAGCTGGATTAAGTGTCCCGATTGTTTTGTCACCCACTTACTGGGCTAACGGAGACCACATCACGTCAACGCCATTGATCCGTTTGCAAACACAAACTAAAAACACCTCAAGCAAGTTACTGTACGCTAAACTGATAGAAGATTGCTTGATGCTTAGTTTCTCGTCAGACAGTTCTAAACCACCGACGTGCGCTAGCTCTTTTGAAATCAAACCTCACTACACCTCCTCGTTCACCAATCCTCCCATTCGTCCTTTGACTGCTTTCCTGGCGGCGCCCGACTTCCACCTTTGCCCATAGCAGAGGTGCCTATTGAGCTGCTTCCCGTGTTTCTCTGATCTGCCACGCTAGAAAGGTCATCCCAAAAAGCCCGCTTGCTCTCGTCGAATGGGACTTGGCTGTAGCCACTAGCTGAAGGGCCCTCAACGAAGCGGTGGAAGCCGTCAGACGCCGTCTTCGCCCCCGCCTGTGCAGACTTAGCCGCTTGAGCAGCAGCATTGCGTGCCTGCGCGGCCAGGTCCGACTCAGCCAGCTGAAGTAAGATATGTTAGCCAGCAACATCAAAGGACGAATATCGCTTGCAAGCCCTGGGCAACAGAAACAGATGTACGTACCTGCTTGGCCGTGGGCTGAATATAATCATCGTTGACCGTCTTCGCCGTCTTCGTTACAGTGCTCGTAAACCACCCAAACCCCTTTGTCAATGCTCCAAGAGGATCTTTTTGCAAATCATCGAGCCCAGGCAAGGCCGCATCCCCGCCCCTGTCCATCTGCGGTGCTGGCGTGCTTCCAAATCCGCTATACTTTCCACCCTGACTGGGGGGAAGCTCCGCCGACCTGTTGGCATTATCCGCGCCCAGCCTAGCAAAGTACTTGTCATCAACCTTGACCTTGCCGCCCTGCGCAGGGCCGGGGCTCTCCGTCCTCCCTCCCTGCGGGGTATTCGACCTCGGAGCGCTCCTCGTCGGCGCGGTGGCCCCCGAAGACGGAGCTGGGCTCACGCTGGCCGGCCTCTTCTCGCCGGGAACGTACTCCCGCCCCTCCACCTTGGCGCTGAGCCTCTCCTTCCACTCCTCACCGACCTCCCCGCCATAGCGCTCTGCGATCGTCGCGTCGTCCCAGCTCACCCCCATCATCTTGGTATCGGCGTGCCCTTCAAAGAATTTGCGCCAGTTCTCATTGCCGCCCAGTCGCATGCGCTCAATCTCGGCCGCCTTGAATGCGTCCATAGAAATGGAGCGCACAAACGAGATGTGCACGCCTAGTCCGCGATGGACGCCCGCACACGAGAGGCAGATGAAGATACCGAATTTGGGAGAGGCCCATTGCGGATTTGGGGCGCCGCAATCGCAGCAGATGTTATTATTTGCTTCTTTTTGGATCGCGGCGAGCTGTGTGTGGACGAGCCAGATCAGCGGCTGCTCCGGTTTGTGGGATGCACCAGAGGGCAGGCTCTGGGGAAGCTGGGGAGCAAACCTTGGATCTAGTCTCGGGATCAACCTCCCACATGGCCTTGGAAGCCATGGCTGTTGCAATATCAAGGTGAGCTGTGTTTGAACGACTGCTGTTCTGTTGGTCTAGAGATCGGGTTCAGTCTTGGGTTGGCGGGTGATTGTCGCGTGGCTTTTTTGTCGGACGAGGGAAAAGTGTTGGCGAATAACCAACCCAAGCGCATACAGCAAAACGGGGATATCCGTTTGTCTTGGGAACAAATATTCCTCTGCAAGATTTATCGCTTTCGTGGATTTATCGGGCGTTGCGCGTCGAAAAAGTAACTTGTGCTGTCAGTTTTCCGGGTCTGCATAACGATGGGAAGGCCCAGACCATTTCGGCGGAACCTCCACTTCGAACGCCCTGTACAAAATAAGACGAGGATATGCCGTGAGACAAAGCGCAAACCTAGCAATTGAGGATTACAAAGTGCGGCTGTACTGAGTTCATGAGCAGAATACAGTCGAAATCTTGGAATACATTCAATATACCGGGTACATGTACCTCATCCTTCTTTTGATAAGGGACAGTCATCAAGTGACAGATCAGCAGTATTATGTTTGTTATGTTCGGTTACCGGGTGAAGGATTCCCAGGACACACCCATTTGATATGCGCCCCGTTTCGGATCAAGGGGTCGTCGTCAAGCAACAGGCACCTACATCAGACCAGAATCACGAACAATATAGAGGAGTTCAAAGCATATAACATTCGTTACGTGTGCATTGCCGAGATAACTTTTCCTGTCCCCCCAAACCCCGAATCTCCGGTGACGAATTATTGTACACACCCGAAGAATGCCAGCGAAAAGAGACCGAGTGGCCGTCAATTACACATGAAGATGAAAACGTCATTCGAAAAATTAAGGGATATTTTTGTTTCAAGCCGCAAGATAATGGTTCCTGAAGTCTACCCGCATTGAGCCTTGTGTGAAAAGCCCTTGCAAATCCAGGACGCCAGGAGATATTATCCCGCCGCTCAATCTCGCTCTCTCATGAACCTCCCGTGGAAGATGTCTACCATAAGGAAAAATTCGTTCCAATCCATGCCAAATCGTCAGGGGAAAATGCACGCGCCCAAGAGTAATACATACGAACAGGTGTGTTGTCGAATAGAACTAGCGTTTGCGCCCCCATCCCCCAGACGAGAGCGCAGCTCGTCAAAACGTCAAAATGTGTATGGGGTTCTAAGCAGTGGCTGTGGCAGTCGCAGCCTGAGCCTGCTCATCTGCGTGGGCAACCTCACCCTCGGGAGCATTGGCCTCCTCATCGGTCTTGTCGGGGCTGTCGATGGCGACCTTGACAGCAATCTCGCGACCCTCGATCTCCTTGCCGTTCATCTCCGCAACGGCCTTAAGCTGCAGCTCCTCTGACGCCAGGGTGACAAAGCCGAAGCCACGGCCCTTGCGGGGCTCGCCGCGAGCCTGAAGCTTCTTGATCATGAAGCGAGGGATAGGGCGCAGGGCAATCTTGGCAGACGAAGGCTCGTAAGCGGCGAAAAGGTCCTTAAGCTGTGTGGTCGTTAGCTAACTAGCTAGAAGCGACAGTAAGAGTGCACATACCTTCTCTTCGGTCAGGTCATACGGCAGGTTGGCGACCATGACCTTGGTCTTGGAGGGGATGCCGTCAGCCGGGGGACCACGCTCACGGCGCTCACGAGGCGGGCGAGCCTCCTTCTTCTCGCCCTTGACACCCTTGTTCTTGTCAGTGTTGTCCTCGTTGGTGATGTCCTTCAGGGCTTGGACCTCGTCGGTGGAAGCCGGGGCCTCAGTAGCGGCACCGCCGGTAGCCTCAGGAGTGCCCTCCGTCTTCTCATCCTTTGGATACTATTAGCTAGAGTAACAAACAGAGAGTTACTTGGGACTTACACCACTGCCGCGACCGCCGCGAGCACGCCCACCACGGCCACGGCCCGCCCGACCGCGACCGCGGGTAGACTGGCGGCGGCGCGTGCCTTCACCGGCACCCTCGCCATTGGCGCCCTCAGTCTTCTCGGTAGTCTCGGGCTTGCGTGCAAGCTGGACAGAGACCTTGCGCTCGAGAATCTCCTTGCCCGAAAGCTCAGCGATGGCACGCTCAGCCTCGCTGGGAGTAGAGAGGTCGACGAAGGCGTAACCGACAGGGCGGTCGGTGCGAGGGTTCTTGGGGATTGAGACAGACTCACTTCGCAAAGGTTAGCAAGATTCCGGTGTAGCACAAAGAAAGGAAAACAATGTGTAATTCTGCCCAGGCAATTGTTTGGACAATAATGGGCAGGAACACGCTCAAGAAAACATCATTCAGACGCATCTGAGCATAGATCAGGGCTGACGGTTGGCTGGGCATTCCAACGCACAGGGCTGTAAATACCGTGCGCCGCCGTAGAGGCTCAAGCCATTGCAAAATAGGGTGCAGATGTGGTTAAGGGACGGGTACATACACAAGGTAGCCCTTGAAGAAGTCTTTCAACTCCCCCTCTGTTGTCGCATAGGCAAGGTTGCCGATGTAGAGACGGCGACCCTCGGCGGCGCTGGCAAGAACGGCATCGTTGGCGGCGTTCTTGTCGTCAGCGGCCTTGTCGGTTACAGAGGTGTTGGCCAGAGCGTTCGTAACGTCAGTGACGGCGGCAGCCGCAGCGTCGGTAACCTTCTCCACGGCGGTAGACATGGTTTCTGTGATGATGTCGGTGGGTTGAATGGAGATGTTTTGCTTTGATGTACGATTTGACGTGAGATTGGTTGACTCGCCGGGGAATCAGTGGAGCGTCGAGAAAAATGGACGCCGCTTGTTCGGGGACGAGGGTAATTGAACTCTGGATTGAGAGGGGGAGTTAGAAGGGTAGCTACGTGCCCTAGATCTTGAAGGTGGTTGTCGAAAGTTGAAGGAGGCTTGAGATCGATCTTTGATGCTTGACGAGGAAGAGGGAAGAAGGAAAGCTCTGAGTCGGCGCGCTCAAAATTCAAATATTTTTTGCAGGCGTTCGGGGAATTAAGCGAGAGGAAGGCGTGGCGGGCGCATAGGGTACGTACCTTCGCCTTGACAGGGGTCCGTGTGGTGCAGGGGAGAAGTTGCAGGCGCAGTGGATTGCGGCAGGGGATGCGCGCTGGGAAGGCCTGACTTTGCAAGAACAGCTTTGTCCGGGGCGTGCTTGCACGGAGGTGTATCTCAAGAGGCGGAGCAGCTACTTACCACTCAGTCTCTTCTTTGTTTGTGCAGGTTTGGAAATATCAAAATCGGCGCGGTGGGATTTGTCGGATGGCAGAAATTGCGCCTTGGTCTGGGTCGGTACCGCACTGGAGGTCTCCCAAGATCCTCAGCTGAAAGTTTGGCTTGGAGTTAAGGTCTTTCCTGCCGTGCGACGTTGCCCCTGCAAGTTGTTGCCTATGTTGTATAATATTTCAAGGGAACGGGAGCGGCAACCTAAGGTTTCGATCTGGCTCCTGGTTGGCACAAAGCTCCTACGTGCCTTCCGATCTGTGGGTGGACAGAATATCGTGATGATGCCAGAGGCCCACAGGAAGGCGGTGTGGACATCCAACTTACACCTTTCCTTCGGCAAACTTGCCCCGTGGGGGCAAAGGCAAGTTAGGCAAACGGCAACTGGAAGGAGTCACACAATTGGGAGATGGCGGCTCCAACATGGTCATCCGGCATGCGAGTGATGAGTGCACACAAACAGCGCAGTTTGTTGCTTCCCATGAGCCATTATAGCCTCATCTATCTCCTAGATCGACTAGATCTACTTACTCACCATTAGTACGAGATTATTACCAGACATACGTAACAAGCAGGCGCATCCCGGAAAGAGCAACAGCTTGGGCGGCTCCCACTTCCCTGCCTGCCACTTCACTGAAGCTGGCAGTGAAGGATGGCCTCCCTCCAAGCGAGAAAATAGACTTTAGAGCTGGACTCACCACTGCCAGGACTCCCAGCCCATTATTGACCAAACTGGTGGCATCAGTTATACTCGAGGAAGACCGATGTGCGACGAGCGACGAGAGAGAGGAGAGAGTTTCATTGTCCAGTGTCCTATAGCAAAGAGCCACACCACAGTTTTTTTTTTTCCTGAATTGGGGGCAAAACGCCCAGCAAATCAGCCGCAACCGCCTCATGCGGCTGAAGGTTTGGTCGCAGCGTGTCATCGAAGCAGCAGTTGGGATCCCAACCCAGGCTCAACAGGCACATGCACTGGCGCATGTTCATCTGCGGCCAATACGGCAGACAAAAAGGCACGCCTCCCGTTCGGGCTGCTCGCCGGATGACAGATCCACCGAGTGAAGGCAAATCCAATCCTACATAGCCAAGAACGGAACCACTGTTGTTTGTTGACGACCGCTTCGAGATGATTCCATTTGCTGCCCGTGCTTCCTGAAGATGACGATCCTGCAGCACCAGGGCCGCCCATGCTCCTCCCGCCGAACCCACAGTTTCACTTCAGCCACCCCACCCCCGGTTGAAACCGAACGCCAACTCCGCGGTGGGCCTGAAAGCTTGACGAAGGGCTGGGGTTCTCTGAATTGCAGGGCAGCTTCGCCAGATATCGCAAAGTGAGACAGCTCGGCTTACCGTCGAGCTGGGCTGCGATGACCTCCAAAATAAGGCTAAACCATGCATCGCATCTCACAAAGCGCAGCATCTTCATACAACGGCCTGGGCTCTGTAGTTGGCTTCAGGAAAATTTCGAAGGTATCTACTCAGGGGAATACATAGGGGGAAAAGTCTTGGCTATGAAATTGCCCCTCCTGATTTCTGCATCCAATCTCCCAAAACATTATGCACCAAAAGCCAGCATCAATTATGACATTATGACAATGACTTTTTTCAACCGATGTACCTCTAGGCGTCCTTTTCCGGGCCCTCTGGAACCGTGTTCGGTTTGCTATCAAGAATTCCGGGAGCACGGCAAGAAGAACCGGGTTGGATCCATTGCGGCGCGGTCAAGAGTGGCTCTACCCAGCGGCATGGGCGATCATGTGAAAAAGTGGGGCAGTTCACAAGTCAGGCCTCAACTGATTGAGGCTCTGGTTTGGCGCTGTTGAGGCAACACTTGTAGCTAGGGAGCTGAGAAGGGTGGTTGAGAGAGACGTGAAGCCCATTTGCCCATACTCTTGCATCCGAGTCAAGATATCGGCGCCGATGGCCGCCGGTAGGGTATGGGCCCGATGACCCAAGGCCGACGTCGGGGCCGATCCACCGGAGGGGGCGATAGTCCATCATCCAACACCGCATGCGATCCTTGACTCAGGCCCTCTTCTACCTCCGCTGGCAGCTCAGCAAACACTTGACCCACAGGCATCCCGATTTTATCTCACGGTATCAAGTTAAATCTAGGAACAGCAAACCTAGATTTACCTTGTCTTGGTGTAAAGGTGGGCCGGTTTCGCAGCGGAAAGGCGGTACCTCCATCTTTGAGTGGCAAACGGATGCAATCAATTCAACCACCAGTATACCCATACCATGGCGTTGACAGACCCAGATGGGCAAACTGCCCAGCCTGTTGTGATTGAAGGGAGGAGTATGATTATCCTCTATGGGTCAGAAACAGGAAACAGTGAAGAGATCGCAGTGGAGCTTGGCAAGATGGCCCAGCGCCATCACTTTCAGACTGTCGTGGAGGAGATGGACAGTTTTAAACTGGTACGATGCAGCTTTCCGGGGCTTTCGAGATACAAATAATACACAGGGCGGCCCAAGCTGACATAACATCGCAAACAGACTGCTCTTCTCCGGTACTCTTTGGCAATATTTGTCACTGCCACCACCGGTCAGGGAGACTTGCCCAAGAACGCATCCAAATTCTGGCGCAACCTCAGGCGAGAGAAACTGAACAATACCAACTGTTTGAGGGCTGTAAAGTTCGCCATCTTCGGGCTAGGCGATAGTTCATATCTCAAGTATGTGCAGACATCTTACGGTGCGGTCTGGGACCATTCACTGACCACAAATCACTTCCCAGGTTCAACTGGGCGGCGCGGAAGCTGCGAGCAAGATTGCTCCAACTTGGCGCCTCTGAGTTCTTTGAAGCCGGTGAAGCAGACGAGCGACACGACAGCGGGTGAGTTCCTTCCCTTTCTGTCTTTCCCCTGTTATCGTCGCAGCACCAAACCTTAATCACCCGGCGTGTGCTTCAGTACGGGCATGCGCTTTCTGTTTGTTGCCGAGGATTTTTGACGCCACCTTTGACCGCCATCATACACGCCATCCCCTCGGGCTAACGAATCTCATCGCAGTACTGACACAGTGTATCTGCCTTGGTACCAAGACTTGAAGGCATCTATTTTGGCCCAATACCCGTTGCCAGAATCTACTCAACCAATCCCGGAAGACGTACAGCTCCCACCCAAGTACGCTCTCAAACTGCTCGAGGCATCTGAAATGACAACTCCGACTGGCCCCCACCAGGCTGCGGGGGAAGATGAAGAGGAGCGCAGATTTCTTGCAACTAGACACAAGAGTGCTGTGCGAACCCATGTCGACCATCCTCGGTCAGATAAGGATCAAAGGTTAGAAGAGTTTTTCCGTCTCGGGGCGCAGCGTTTTCCTCTGGCATCGGCCCGAGAGAGCGATGTCTGGGAGCGGGAGCGCAAGGGCCGAATTTCGGTCAGCATCTTTGACAAGGACAATGTTCTCAAGGATCACCCCGAGAAATACCTTCTCAAGAAGCCGGCGCCCGAAATCTCAGCTTTTCCCCCGAGTGACACGCTTCTGATACCCGGCACTAATGTTGCCAGGGTTCTTGTTAACGAGCGTGTGACGCCTCAAGACCACTGGCAGGACGTTCGGAAGCTCGAATTGGATGTTACTTGCGAACTCGCACCCGGAGACCCGGCGCCTACCTTCTACGCTGGCTCAACCGTCACGATCTTTCCCAAGAACTACCCCGAGGATGCACAGACATTGATCGAGCTCATGGGCTGGGGGGACGTTGCCGATATCCCGCTTGACTTTGGAGAGCGACACCATGCCTCAGCGGGCGCGGTTCCCATGGCCATCGCCTTCCCAAAGAAGCTCCATCCCATCGACAACGCAACATTGCGTGATTTGTTGATCCACAACCTCGACATCACAGCTGTCCCCAAGCGGAGTTTCATCCGCGAGTTGATCCAGATGACCAAAGAGCCGATGGAAAAGGAGCGCTTGCGAGAGCTCACGCTCTCCGGCAACGAGCAAGAGTACTATGACTACACCTCCCGCCCGCGGCGCACCATCCTCGAGCTCTTGCGTGATTTCCCCGGCGTCAAAATCCCCTGGAAGCAAGCCCTCAACCATTTCGAGATCATCCGCGGCCGCGAGTTTAGCGTTTGTAGTGGTTTTATCTCAAAGACCAGCGAGGACGAACAATTCGTTAGGATAAGACTGGAAATGCTCGCTGCACTTGTCGAATACAAGACCATCATTCGCAAGCCTCGTCAAGGCCTCTGCTCCCGTTACCTCAAAAACCTGCCCGTCGGCAGAGATATTGAAATCTCGTTCAACAGGGCCAACACCAACGCCCTCTACCCAGCATGGGGAAACCACCGCCGCCCGTTAATCGCCATTGCCACAGGCACCGGCATTGCCCCCATCCGGGCTCTCATCAAGGACCGTGGCATCTTCCCCGATCCAGGACCCGTTCTTCTGTTTTTTGGATGTCGCAACAAGGATGCCGACTATTACTTCCGCGAGGAGTGGGAGAACGATAACAGTGTCGCCGTTATCCCCGCGTTCTCAAGAGACCCCGTCGATCCGGCCATTGCCAAGGATCTTGACCCCTACGATCGAAATTCTCCATTCTCTCAATCTAAGGAAGAAGGAGGCTATGACCTGCCTGAGGAAGGTCCGCCCAATTCGCGAAGCGCTATTTACGGCTACGATGCTGGCAAAAACTACGTGCAGCACCAGATCCGCAGACACGCGGCTGAAATCGGCGAGTTCATGAATCAGCAGCCCTTGATTTGCGTCTGCGGTAACGCGGGTAAAATGCCGGGCTCAGTCAGGAGGGCCCTTTTAGATGTGCTCGTGGCGTCAAAGGTTGTTGGGGATATTAATGAGGCGAACAAGTTCATGGAAGACAGAAAAAAGGTGACTTACTGGCAGGAGTGCTGGTAATGGTGTTTTAGGTCAGGCTTGCGTGGAAAGGAACGGACGGGTTGGTGCCCTATTGCTCATTGGGTTGTTGTGTTGCTTGCATTTCAAAGGGGATACCATTTGTGATGGATGGCGTTGGGGCCGGAAAGGTCTATCGGGGTTAGTATTTTGGTCCTCTCAACCCAACATGTCTCGGTAACCACATACATGTTCTAGAAAGCGTCGCCCAGAACATTGAAGGAAGAACGGGCAAGGCTGGGTCGGGATGGACAGGGGGCGGAGGCATACAGATGAGTTGGGAAGGTGGATGGGCTCTACCAACGCAGCTACTGCATGTAGGCAACTGTCCGTGTAGCGTATGTACAATACTTGAGAGATAAAACAAAACGACCACTAGCCCAAACACCAGACAAAGCTTGACGCACATATCAGTGGGGGCATCAAGTGAAACCGGGGCACGGATGTGATGATTGTGCGCCACCCCACGCAGCTCACGGAGCCAAGGAGAAGTCGGTAGGTGCTGGGGTGAGCTGCAGGTCAATTGTCCGTCGGTGGCTACTTGCGGGTGTCAACGGTGAACCAGGTTTAGAGAATTGGGGTTACCCGCATTGTTCAGCCGAAGGCACGGCCCATCCATCCCACAACCCCCTTTTCGGTCAGGTCTCGCGGGTGACGAAACCAAGCCGGCAGTGTCACAACAGCCAACGAGGGCTGTATTTCAATCAGGGATGGGGGCAATGTAAATTGACCAATCATGAGAACAACATAAAAAAACCCTATGTACATAGTAGTACCTACTTACAAGCGATGGTATCTTCGTATCCGTAACCTGGGGTATCAACGTCATCACATACGCTCCACACATTCATTCCTTTCCGCCCAAACGCCTTCTCTGACAAGCCAATCCGATCAAGGTGGGTGCGACCTGAGCGCCGCAGATAGCGCCGGTGACGTTGGCGGCTTCATAATCGGAAGCTCATCCTCCTCGGAGTCTTGCCCTCGTCGACTCCCGTTCCTGCCCCAGTCCTCGCTCGGCTTACTTCTCCCAAAGCTCTGCATCATCACCCCATTTCCGTGTCCGGCCTCAAGATCACCGGGGTTGACGGGTTCCGGGTACCGTGGGACACCGCTGCCCGGTGTCCCGACGCCCGAAGGCTTCCGTTTACGCGCCCTCCTTGCGGCGATTTTGGCATTCCACGACTTGGGCAGGAAGAGGCTTGCCGTGTAATCGCGAAAAGTGCGGGTTGTCCCAAACACGATGAATGTCAAGGGACCAGCGCAAACCCCGGGAAGAAAGAGGATAAAATCAGCAATGGCACGGCCGGCGCTGAGATCTGGTTCCGGGGGTATGTTCTCGACCGTGTTGGTAGCGGCGGCTCGAAGTTGAAAGTTGACGACGACCAGTTCAAAAACTCTGTAACAAAATCGTTAGCACAATCAACGACTCACGAGGTATGTTTGGAGGACGCGTACCCAAGCGCAAGAAAGGCGATGGTAAAGCGAACAAGAAGCCATCGGTCGTAGATGGCTTTCATCCGTGGTTGACGTGGTGTACGGCCGTTTGTACCGCTCCTGAGCACGCTGGCGCTGCTGGTGCCTCCGGTTTCCTGACCATACCGGAAGTTCCAAGAGATCAAGGCCACTCGAGCGTGTACATATTTGACAAGGATAATGATGAGGAGAATGCATCCAACACCGAAGCTGCATATCACTATGGAAAGTCAGTAAAACGTCTTGAGTGCGCCCGAAGGATGCGACATACTGATAAAATCGGCCAAAAACATGTAGCCAAGCGTGCTCCCCTGAAAGGCGGGTTGCCGCAGCATGATCTGCTGGATCACTGGGATAAAAACAGCCGCGATTTTGGCGATTAGGCTTCCATGTAGACGGAAGCGCCTGACAATCTGAATCTGGAAGACCGAATGCGCAAGCTCGGCGGCCCTACCCCTCTTTAGCTCGCTGCTCAAACGCAACACCGTTCATTGGGGCAACCTACCAGAACAGGACAAGCATAGACTCGACATTGTAAGTGTAATACTGGATGTAAAAGACAACCAGATCAAGTCCTAGTGAGGCTCCCGTAATATTCAGCTCCGGGTTACCCACGTTGTCGACAACATTCTGCCACTGCGCCATCTTGATATCATTCCATCGCGCAATGGTGTGTATCTGCTGGATGATGGATGCTACCGCGCTCAATGCTAAGAAGAAACCCAGCAAGGCGACATCTGGGATATATCAGCAGGGTCCTCGAGTCAATGGCCACGAGACTTACAGCTCGCTTTCTCTCCGTGAACCCAGATCAGGAAGATGAGGAACACCGAGGCTGACAGACAAACGAAGCTCCACGACAGGATCGCAGCGGCTGCGCCGAGGGCGTCCGGAGGTATCTGGACCGCCATGGCACACCACCGCTTGTGATTTGGTGACGGAGACTTTGGCACAGGGCAGAGCCAAGGAGGAGGGACGGAGGGATGGCAGCAGCGGCAAAAGCAATGGTTATGAAGCTTCCTGTGCCAAGATGGGTCCCGGGAAGCAAGGGGAGACGAGTGGGCCCCATCTTCTTGGGACGCCGGGGGCAGTCGAGTACCAGGTAAAGACTGGACATGGTTATGGATCGATCTCTGCTCGGGATAGTGTAGCAGTGTAGACAAGAAACACGACCAGACAGGGAGGGGTTGCTGCCGGCTGCACACAGTGACTGCTGGGCGAAACGACGAGGATTATCCCTAAGCGACTGGCCGGAACAGGGAATACTACCGTGGTCCTTGGAGCGAATTTAGGTCTAGTTCCTCCCAGCCACGTGCGATGAGGAGGGAGAGGCGAATCTAGCTTGACATCGAGGAGTCCTGAGCGCCGCTTGTTCACCACTGCATCGCTTGAGCCTGCCGATGACTAGTGGCTGACAATGGTGGGGGGAGAGACTTGGCGCATCCTGAGACGTGAGCGGGCTGCCGCCCAAGTTGGTGATAGTTGGTGGAGAAAGGGGATGGTCGTCGGACAATGCTGCAACACCTGCGCAGAGCCTAGCCTCGAACAGATTGGACCCATTTCCCCACTGGTGATCGAATGTTACGCTCGCTACTCTCGTGCAGAGAAAAGGTGAGAGTTGACATGCAGGTCGACACACCCGAGGTGAGACCTCGCTCTGAGGTGCGTTTGAAGCGTCTTCACGCAGCTGCCCGATTCCTCGATTGGCCTGTGTCAACTGCACGTTGGGGTAAGAGGTGCAACCGAAGCTGCAAGACTGCCGGCGACCCGCCCCATAACGGCAATCCTATCGCACCCGATCGCATGAAGGGAGGTGTGCATTTCAGATGACAGGTTCCCGCGGGCGCCGTTAGTGTTGAATGATAACGTTGCCGACAGCCGAGCTGAACAAGAGCACATGAGCGCGGTCCAGGCGTGAGGAGTCCCCAGTCCAACGTCTGTGAAAGTAGAGAGGATCCAGGTCGCATTGATGAATCTCGTTGGCTTCAGGTGCTCGAGCACACACGTGGTGTCCATGGCCTAGAGCCTGGGCGGGCTTGCTGGCTGTCGCCATTCGATGAGATGGAGCCCTTCGGGCTCCGGCTCGGCAGCCTGGCAACTGCTGATTTCTTTTTTTCACTTGTTAACCGATTCCATACTAGCAACTCCTAGGGCTGCACGAGGGATCAGGGGCAACGGAGCATGCGCTCCAATGGTGGCATTGGTGGGTCGTTGTCGTGGAGCATCCAGAGTGGGGGAAACGAATGGAGGGCCGCCGGGCACCGATGAGATCCGTCCCTCCATCTGCCTAGGTTCCACGAGGGCCGGGTGGGTTAGGGCCCTGAACTGCCCCGTGCCCCGCCCCCCGCGAAACGCCTCTCTCGCCCACAGGTGTGCCACAGAAAGCACGATCGGCAGCCAACCTTGGTTCGTCTGCTCATTTATCAACAGCCCCAAAGTGGAAGGCATCCACACCTTCTCAGCTGCAGCCAACGATAAAACGACAAGCATCCATGCTGCATTGATATCCTGTGCGAAGTTGCTTGTACGCTGCTGTCCACTGCGCTCGGACCTTCCAAAATGCAACCTGTTTGAGAAGAACTACGACGGAAATAGCAACTCGCTCACTTGTGCAGACTACGACGCTTTCTGTCCGCAGTTTTTCTCGGAGGTCTCTCCGCCACCATCCTCCCCTCACCAGTCATCCCCATCATGGCAGACTGGGTGCCACCTCTCCCCGCGGGGTATAATGATGCAAACCGCGTCTTCCTCCAAGCATTGATGGCTCGCGGCAGCCTGACTTTCTCTGAGGCCCGCAGCATCATCGCTCGTGTTCGGAGCGTAGCCGAGGGTGGCGACGGCTTTGTTGACGACCATCTGGTTACTCTAGAAGATATAGCAGACTATGTGCGATCCGCTCGCGAGGCTGTTGAGGCATTGGACTTTGATATTCGCGTCACACGACACCAAGCACAGAATGATGGCGAGCGCGTTTGGGTCTTCACCAACACCAACAGTGACCCGCCAACCCAGCTGGCCACAACCCGCAGCCCCGAGGAGGTCGCTTACATTAAGAGACTGCTCGACGCCATGTTTGCCGAGTACAACACGCCTCGGATGGAGGTCATGGCCGTCGACGAGGCGCAGGCGCTCAAGGTTTCCCGGCCACCTCGCTCACGCGAGAGCAACGCCAATAGCCAAGCCAACAGCAAAGCATCAGCCTCAACCGACAAAGGGCTCAAGCATTCTGAGGTTATATCGCTCCTTTCAAGCCTCGTCGCCGAGGGTTGGTTGGACAGGAGCCACGCAAAGTTCTACAGTCTCAGCCCGCGCGCCCTTGTGGAGCTTTGGTCATGGTTGACGGAGACTTTCAACGACCCGGACGAGGACTGGCAGCAAATAAAGTTTTGCGAAGCATGCAAGGAAATTGTCACATACGGCCAACGTTGCACAGAGCGCGACTGCCAAGTGAGGTTACATGATATCTGCGAGGCAGGCTTTTGGCGTACCCAACCGGCTAAAAAATGTCCGAAATGCGAGACACCCTGGGATGGGAATCACTTTGTGGGGGAGCGCGCTGTCACCTCTAGAAGAGCAGAAAGGCAGGCGGAACGAGGGCGACGAAGCGGTGGTGGTAGCAGACGGAATCGGGAGGACGATGATGAAGAGCCTGAAGAGGAGTGAATGCATAACACATCAATGGCAATGATACCCATGGGCAGGATACTAGGGTATGGCGCAGTGCATTTCAGGGGATTTTTCTTGCCAAGTATCAAGACTAGATAGCACACCGTGAGCTATTATTTGTTCTAATGGTCAAGCTATTCTCATGCAAACATGCGTCGCGCAATGCATCGCAAAATGCGCCAAGTCGCGGTGCGGATTCTCAGCTGGCGAGGGTCAATGACATCATACCGGAATCGCACTAGCGCAAGGCGGCTACCATACACACAAAATAAACGGATTACCACTTACCGCTCAGCGAGGCACGGATTTCCCTTTTTCCGAAAGATAGAGATGCAAGTTAGATGGCTTCTGAATATTCGAGAGGCCTTCAGTCCCTTCGCTCAAGTCTTTTGAGTGAAAGCTACTGGGTATAACCAGCCTAAGCGCCACCAGCGTTACAGTATGGCCCGTCTTTTCTGTCGTCCAAATGCCGGTCTCGACCTTCAACTCCAGCTGAGGTCTCCCGCCTTCAAAAATTGGCCACTCATTGAGCTGAGACACTCGCCAAGCCTAATGAGATCTTGCGTGTGACGACGCGCCAACCACCCACCACACCACCGCCACATTCTGCCCTCGTGAACGGCCTTTTCTCGCTCAGCCGCTTTTCCGCAGTAGCTTTTTTCCCCAAACCACAAGCATAGGATATACATCAGCAACCACAATCATGCTTGAGTACTTCGCTTACAAGAAGTTCAAGAAGAACAAGGCCGAAAAGGACGACAAGGCCAAGGACAAGGGAAAGGACAAGGAGGAACCCGAAACAGTGGCTACAACATCGAGCGATGCTGCTGCCGCCGCGGCGACAAAACCACCAGCCCCTTCAGGTGCAGCACCCGTGCTAGATGACGACGACCAAAACTTCCTCGAACGTCTCACCTCATCCTTCTCCCATTGGGGTGAAGCTGAACCCGAAGATGAAGGCCCCAAACCAGCTCTTCCCCCACGGGTTAAGACGCCCGACCTGACATGGGACAGCGACTCTGAATCATTCCGGCGCATGGCCGAGATGGACGAAGCGCCCAAGGACGCAACTGCCACCAAAACCAAGGAGAAGAAGCCCAACCGGCTCTCCCTCTTGCTCCGTCGCAACACCAAAAAGGGCACCACCTCGACGTCCCTCACTCCGCCCGCAGACAACAAGCTCGCCGTTCCGACGCCCGAGGTCGACCGCGAAAAGGACGATCTCACCCGGGTGCTCGATGACCTCAACCTGTCGGCACGCAACAACAAGGCTTTTTCGCTCTCGGAGGAGTCCACAGAGCTGGTCCGCAAGTTCACCGTCGTCCTCAAGGATCTTGTCAACGGTGTCCCCACTGCTGTCGACGATCTCACCTCTTTGCTTGATGACCCCGATGGAGCTCTCGCCAAGAACTATGAGAAGCTCCCCAGCTCCCTGAAGAAGCTCGTCACGCAACTTCCGGAGAAGCTGTCTTCTACCCTGGCACCCGAGCTCCTGGCCGTAGCGGCCGAGGCGCAGGGACTGAGCGCCGAAGATGCGGCTGCCAAGGGTGGTGTCAAGGGCGCGGCGAAGCGCTTGTTGGTGCCCAAGAACCTAAAGGAGCTGGTCACCAAGCCAGGCGCAGTGGTCAGTATGCTCAAGGGCATTCTGAACGCTCTCAAGGTGAGGTGGCCGGCCTTCATGGGGACAAATGTCATCTGGAGTCTGGCTTTGTTCCTCCTGTTGTTTGTCCTCTGGTACTGCCATAAGCGGGGTCGTGAGGTCAGATTGGAGAAGGAAAAGTCAGAGGCTGAGGCCGCAGTTGGAGTGGTGGATGGCGAGCGCATCGAGGAGCTCCCGGATGATCCTGCACTGCCGGCTCCGACCGGTGCAGCCCCGGTCGTGGTGGAGCCAACGAACAAGTGAGCAACCAAGGAACGAGGGCGATGTTTGTTTTCAGCAAGATGGCCATGGCATGCGGTTAATGGTGGTGAGACTTTGTCTCCAACGATACCCCCCGTGTTTTTCTTACTTGTGTCATTGGCAAGTTTGCTTTTCTATCCTACGTGCCGTTGAACTCGCTACCCAGTAATCCACAATCATCTCATTCAAGAATTCGCTTTTGCAACTCGCGGTCAAGCATTTATCATACACAACACGTACACTAATGACGCCAACGGACTTGTTTGGCTCCCCTCAACTCCTAATCGTCTTGGACAAGCTCCTTGATTTCCTCCCTCGCCCCAGGCGCCATACCCGGCGCCTCACTGACCTTGTCATCCTTTCCGGATCGGTCCTTGACTCTCCAACTATCTTGAGCTAAGAAACCGACCTCGTCGATGATGTCATAAACAATATCCTCAACGATCTGTTCATCGTAACGGTCGCTCAGCGGCTTCAAGTTGTGAGAAGCCTTGCCCAGTTTAAGTTGACTTGACGCTTGCGGTTCGGCCCCGTTAGCGTCAACCATATCGACGTCTTCCCCCGAGGCTTTATGGCCCTCAAACCCAGGTGGAGGATACCAAAACTGGGGCCCGAAATTTACTTCGACAGCACCACCGCGGAAGACACTAACTGCTGGGTAGTATCCTAACGACCCGTCGTCGAGGCTGTCGCGCCCCGGGGGTTGCTGGACCATCCTGGAGGCAGGCGGCAAAAACGACAGCAGGTCTGTCCAGGGAGAACCCATCAACGCTCCGTTCTTGTACACTTTGATATGTGAGTTGGGAAGTGTGCGCAAAGGCACCAAGGGGTGGTGTGGATTGGGTGGTGCCGATGCGCCTCCAGATCCTGTTGAGGACGTGGGTGACGGGTTCATCAGGTCTTCCAGTTCTTTTGTCGTGTGGTAGTCGATCTTCTCAAAGTAGATGTGCTGCTTGAAGCGGATCGGGATACGATCTCGCACAATGTTCCCGGCCTCCGGTTTGGGGTCGGACTCTTCCTCCATAAGGTCGACGGCTGGGTTGTACTGCCCCTGGACGACCTTGCGGTGCAACCGGATCGAAGGGAGCTGCATCTCGAGGCCGATGACATCGCCCTCCCGAAGGTCCTCGCCTGGTGGAAAGAAATCCTTGGGGCGCGACATGTGAACCTTTTGCCCAGCTACATCTCTAATGCCGTAACTGTATGCATCAAAACCTACAGGGGCGTCTAAGGATGCCTCTCGCCTCGCGAAACCCACCCGGACGTGGCCGTGCGACTCGGGGTCACCCTCGCCTCGTTGTTTGAGGATACCTCGTGTGATCTTGCACTCCCAGTACCAGCGTCCTTCACGAATCGCTACATTGGCGCGCGTCATTCGAAAGCCCTTGTCCGTTGTGAGGTGTTTGGCAGACTGGTCGAAGAAGATGTGCGAGGCAGAATCCTCAAAGCTCATGTGGGCGCCATGGGGCTCGGGTTCAGTCTGGCGGTAGTAAAACGAGGAGGGAAATGATGGATCGGCAATGCAATGAGTGTAATGGAAGTTCTTTTTGTTGTAGACACTGTCGGCTTGTTGTCAGCTTTCGCCCAGATCCGTTACTCCATTTGCACATACTGCTCGAGAGTCTCCAAGAACTCAATTGTCCTGCCTTCGGGGTCCTTCTCTTCGTGGTGGCCCGCAAAGACAGGGCCCCGGGATGGCTCGAAGTCGGAAGGCTTCGGAGGTGCAAGTTTGTACCGGAGGGGCGCCAGTTCATCGGCGGGGAGGTCCTTGTGCACCTTGCGGTCCGGCGTTGCTCTCGAGCTGTCGGGCCCACCAGAACCTGCACCCTTGGCTTCGCGCTTCTTCAGCGAATCCTTCTTGGTACGCTTCTCTCGCGACATGTTTGTTTGACTATCTTCGGGAGCTTGGACCTGGACTTTCTGCGCCGGTTTGACGTCGGGGTTGAGGGGTGAGGAAACAGCGGGGCTGTGGTCGTCTTCCAGGGCACGCTTCTGTGGCAGACCAGATGGAAAACCTGCGCCAGAAGGTGTTTGCTCCCTCTGTGGGGAACTTGTCTCGGTCGCCATTGTCAAATTGGCTTTCTAAGTATGCAGAGTCTAAGGATAACGGAGGAAAGGCCAACGGCCTCGGGCGTCAGGACTCAACACCGTTAGGATGCCTGCAAGGGCTGGCCCTGCCCGCCGAGAAGCACTCTTTACGGGGATTCGCCCAAATAAGCTGGACAACAAAATCTCGCTGTGCATTCCGACAGCGCTTGTGCTGCAGTATGTGATGTTCAAACGAGCGGTGGTATTGATAGTCGCATGCGCCTCCAGCTTCAGTCCGTGAATTCATGAGCTCCAACGGCGCCGCGTCGACGCGACTTTGCGATCCAGGATCTGACGCAAATTGACAGGGGTCATAGTGGAGCGCTGCACAAGCTCAGGCCAATCACGCTCGATGAGCCGGCGCAGCCTCGTGCCGCCACCATCCACTGCTCCTTGATTGCCTGTGCTTTTTTTTACGGAAGACAACTCGCAACCTGACCCAAGGCCGACGACGACAATCGTCCCCAGCAGAACTGCGCTGACCGTAGCGACCGACAAAATGCCCGTCGTCAAGGGAGGCGTGTGGACCAACATTGAGGATGAGATTCTCAAGGCCTCAGTCAGCAAATATGGGTTGAACCAGTGGGCGCGTGTCTCGTCGCTCCTGGCCCGCAAAACGCCAAAGCAATGCAAGGCGCGATGGAACGAGTGGTTGGACCCCAGCATCAAGAAGATCGAATGGAGCAAGGAGGAGGATGAGAAGCTATTGCATCTTGCAAAGTTGATGCCCACCCAATGGCGCACCATCGCTCCCATCGTCGGTCGAACCGCGAACCAGTGCCTCGAACGGTATCAAAAGCTCCTGGATGAGGCCGAGCAGCGCGAATCATCCGGCCTCGGCCTCACCGGCCCCGACGGCGGCGAGACACAGGCGCCATCAGCCGATGATGTCCGTCGTCTGCGCCCCGGCGAGGTCGATCCCGATCCCGAAACGAAGCCCGCCCGCCCCGACACGATTGACCTCGATGAAGATGAGAAGGAAATGTTGAGCGAGGCGCGGGCCCGTCTGGCCAACACACAGGGAAAGAAGGCAAAACGAAAGGCTCGTGAGCGACAACAGGAGGAGTCGCGACGGTTGGCCGCACTCCAGAAGCGCCGCGAGCTTAAGACGGCTGGTATCAACATCAAGGTGACAACGAGGAAGAAGGGTCAGATGGATTACAATGCCGACATCCCGTTCGAGAAGAAACCAGTACCAGGTTTTTACGATACCAATGAGGAGATAGACCGGAACGAGTACCAACGAAAGCACTTTGACCCGAAGAAGGCGCAAGTCGGTGGGAAGCGAAAAGGGGAAGGTGATGAAGATGCGGATCGGAAGAGGAGGAAGGGTGACAAAGATGCGCCATCAGCATCGATGCAGGCGGCCATGAAAGCAGGCCAGATGCAAAAGATCCGTGAAGCAGAACAGAGCAGCAAACGGAAGACGCTGGTGCTGCCTGCACCACAAGTTAGTGAGGGTGAGCTGGAAGAGATCGTAAAGATGGGTATGATTGGGGAGCGGTCAAACAAGATGGCTCGTGAGAGCGAGAACGATGCCACTCGTGGTCTTATCAGCGACTATTCTACACTCAACACTAATGCCCCCATCCGGACACCCCGGGCGCCGGCGCAGGAGGATCACATCGCCAACGAGATACGGAACATCAGGGCCCTCACGGAGACTCAGTCATCACTCCTCGGCGGGGAAAACACGCCACTGCAAGAAGGTGTCGGGTCAACTGGCTTTGATTCAGTGGCTCCCAGAAAACATGTCGTAGCTACGCCAAATCCCTTGGCGACGCCGTTCCGACCCGGTGTTGACGGCGTCGGTGCGACCCCTCAGCGTGTTGGTCAAACACCGCTTCGCACCCCACGGGATAGCTTCGCCCTGAACGCCGGCGACGATGGACTGTCCGCAGTCGGCGCCCCCCCCAACGAAGCTAGGTTACGTGAACTTTCCCTTCGCCACCAACTCAAACATGGCCTCGCCTCTCTCCCCAAGCCAAAGGAAACAGACTGGGAGCTTGAGCTACCAGAGGACCAGCAGGAACCCAAGACGGCTGAGGAGCTTCAGGAGGATGCAGCGGATCGGGACCAGAGAGAGCGAGAAATCAGGGAAGCCCGCGAGTTGTTGGAGCGAAAACGGAGAACCCAGGTCATGCAACGGGACCTGCCTAGACCACTCAATGTGGATATCAAGGCTCTTCTGAAGGCCTCTTCCGAGCTTCCCGACCCGGTCGAATCGTTGATTGCCGGGGAGGCGGCGTCGCTCATGGCTTACGACGCCACTAGGTATCCATTGCCCGGGGCTACACCGAAGGTGAAGCCAGTAGAGCTGCCCCAGATCGATGACGCCGTCTTGTTGGAGGCGCGTCTGCAGATTTTGATGGAGGCAAAGGACCAGCCAAAGCCGGAAGCAGTACAGGCAGTTTGGGAAAAGAGCAATAGCAACTCTCTCCTGCTAGGTCTAGGATGCTATGATGAAGACGACGAGGAAGATCAGGTCGCTAGCATGCGTGCGGCGCTCGAGGTACGTTTCTTTTTTCCCAGCCTCGCTGAGAAAAAAACGGGACATGAGTCTAACAATACACAGGACACGATAGAATCGCTCCTCGAGTCAGCCGAAAAGGGCAACAAACTCGAGAAAAAGCTGAAGCTGCATCTTGGAGGCTACAACCAGCGAGCCGAGATGCTGCGCAAGAAGATCCGCGAGGCACATGAGGCTCTGGAAAAGGCCCGCAATGCTCTTAGCGGTTTCACCGTCCTACAGGTATCGGAGCATGCGGCCATCCAGAGACGTTTGGCAGCGTTGCGAGCCGAAGTCAGCTTTGTGAGCACGCGGGAGCGCGAGGCGCAGGAGCTGTATAAAAGGAACAAGGAGGAGCTCCTCGAGCTGACGGCGGCGGTAAATGGGAGGCTAAATGGGTATCATTAGATCAGACTGTGTGGGCTGTACGAACTAGCTGTAGAATGATCACAGGTTACACGGGACAAGCAAGCATCAACGGGCATTATGATTTGGGTCATCGCTGTCAGGTTACATCAATCTTCGTGCCGTCGTCATCATCAACCTTGTTTACAAAGCAATCCCTTTTTTTTCTCTCTCCCACCCCGAAAAAATCATCCTTATCCCGCTGGGTACTCACTTACGGTTGCCCAGACGAGGCAACTTCATGGGAACCACTAATAACACGCTGACAAACGCCACCACTGAGCAGCACAAAAACATTAGCCTCAGCGTCGCCTCGTAGCTTTGCACAACCTGCTCCCTGTACACGGGCTCCAAATCCCGGATCGACTCAACGCTCTGCCGCACCCGCTCAATGACAGCTTCCTTGTCTGGTCCCACGACGTTCAACTCCAAGTTACGCCAGAGAGCATTTTGCACGATCAGCGAGCTGCATGCGACGCCGAGGACCATGCCTAGACTCCGCCACAGGATCAGTGTTGACGTCACGACGGCCTGCTTTTTCTGGTCTGCCACGGCGAGAATTGCCATGAACGTCCCTGGGAACTGGAAGCCCTGGCCAGCAGAGGGCACCATCAGGCAGAGTATATACATGAACGTCGGCCAGCCTCGAGTCATGGATGCCAGGCAAAGAGTACCCAGCCACATCAGGGTAGCGCCTAGGACGAGGGGCCACTTGAGGCGGCGCGTGTAAGTGATGAGAAAGCCGGTGGCAGTACCAGCGAGGGAGGTCATGCAGGAGCAGACGACAAGGCGGAGGCCGGATGTGGTGGCCGAGGTGAGAAGGACGCCTTGGAAGAAGAGTGGGATGTTGAAGATGATGGCGTTGGCGAGGAAGGAAGCGATGTGGTTGGAGAAAATGAGGTTCATGTGCGGATGCTGAAGGATGAGATGCATTGGCATGATGGGCTTGACGGCGTGGGTCTCGACGTAGAGGAATAAGGGGAAGCAAATAGCGAAGATGAGCAAGGATACAAAAACGAAGGGGTGGGTCCCTGTGACTGTTAGGATCGACGTTGTGACAGGAGGGGCGGTGAATGGATGGCCTTACATGGGATCACGTTGCCGCCCAAGTTCTGATGGATATCATGTCAACAAAAATACCAATGACGGAATATGAGCGATACGTACCATGCCCAGGATGAAAAAGGTCACGGCGGTGGACATCAAGAATGACCCCTTGAAGTCAAACGTCCTCATGGCCTCACGGATGCTGACTTGCTGCTTCCCTTGCAGCCCAAGGTCGTGAGGGATCGTGATAACGGCTACAATGAGCGAGACAACGATGAATGGAACCTGGATCCCAAACTCCCAACGCCATCCCAGATAGTCGGCCATCATGCCGCCCAGACCAGCCCCCAGCATAGCGCCGACGCCAAACGTTATGTTGAGATAAGACTGAAAAGCGCCCCGGATCCTGATCACGTTAAGCAGCGGCACACTCATCCCGAAGCTGGAAAAACTCACTCAATGGGAACCAAATCACTGATGATGATACCAGCCAACGCCATCATTCCGCCGGCACCGAGTCCACACACAGCCCGGGCGACGATGAAGCTGCCGATGCTCCCCGCAAGCGCACACCACACAGTGGAGACAAGAAACAACACCATCGTGACAACATAAGGGATCTTTCTGCCGATGGCGTCAGAGAGTCCACCCAGCAATGGCTGAAAGGCAGTTGAGGTCAGCAAAAAGGCAGTCGACAGCCAAGAAGCACTGTTGCTGCTGCCAAAGTACGAGGTGATGACCGGATGGGACGATGCCATGATGGTCGAGTCAAAACAACTAATAAAGTAGGTCATCATGATCCCGGTGAACAGCATCCAAAAGCGAGTGACCGTGACGCCACCGAGATACGGGTTGTCATCGTCCTTTTGAGCGGCATCATCGTCTGCAGGGGAGGACGAGGATTCCGAGGAAGGCGATGGGAGGAGTGGCGTTTCCTCGTCGATCACCCCCTGCTGTTTATTATCTGCAGCCTCCATGAGGTCTGCCTTGAGCGACGAGTGTCGCAGCGCAGACTCGCCCCGGCTCCGTTGTCGACCGTTGGAGCTCCGGTTTCGAGATCGCCGTCGCGTGTTCCGAAGCATGCTGTGCTCAAACGACTCGGGCTCCAGCATGGGACCGGGCGACTGGAAGGAGCGAGACACCATCAAGTCGAACTCGTTGGGGTCTATTTCCTCACCTTCCGAATCATCGTAGCCGCCATCGCGCCTGCTCTCGAGGTCTCGATTCGGGTGCCGGTACCGGCGGCCACCGGCGATTGGCCTTGAGCCCGCCTTGGGGGAGGAAGAAGTCTCGGTCGACGACGGGAACTGTGAGCCCAGGGGAGGCTCGCCAGAGTTTGACTCCATTGGTTCACTTTGTTTGGTTGGGGGTCACCGGTTGAACATGACACCCGACGGCCCACGATGCAAAGAGAGAAAAACAACAGGCGCGAGGTCCCATGCCGGGACCGCTTTATAGCACACAATCCATGATTGCCCATCGGCCATGAAATCACAGCTGGGTAAGCCCGCATCTGGCGCCCCATCACTTCGCAGGCTGCATCCAGCACCCACCTTGCAATTTGGGTGTGGTCATGGGGTCGGTTGAGGGTCCGATCCGATGGACCAGGATTGACATCCGCGATGCCCCCTGCTCATTGAGGTCCGCGTCCCCGCCGGTCGCGGCGCGGTGAAGACGGGTGTTCCCGCCTCCAGATTTTGCGATCAACGTCGCCGTATGGAGCTGTGGGGTTTGAAGCTGGTCATAACGGATATGGTGGGGCATATTTTTAGGCCCAATCCGTTCTACCCACCCATTCGACAAGTGCCTGCGCAATGAATGGGCATTGGTTATATGTAGTGTAGTGTGTTGGTCAATGCTATCCAGAATCCAAGCGACTGTTCAACCTCGGCTTGTGCAACCCACCCATCCCCCTTTTTTTGCTGTTTAAATCCGAAGTTCCCCTCCCCAGAAAAAACACCCCCTTCTCAGATCACGTCTTCTTATGCAATTCACCCAATCCTCCCTTGATCCACCCAAGTTTGAAGTATCGCCCCAGCCTTATCTCCGCATAAAACAATACTTCTTATCACCTACAACCGGCGGCCGAGCTCGCGTAAACCAACCACCCACCTTCCCACCCGTTCATTCATATACATACACATACATACCAATCATGGCAGACGACACAACACCAGAGGATATCAGAAAACTCCATGCCACCGCTCCGGAAACCGGCGAGGAGCGAGCCCGTTATCTTATGCAACTAACCCTCGAACGAGCCAAGGACCCAAACGACCATGTAAGTTTGTCTTGGGGCCGACATGCATCATCATCCCCCACTCCCGCCTTCCTCCCACGCACCCACCACCATTAATCCACCCCCCGGCCTCTTCCCGCTGACCAATGATGAAAAAAAAAAACAGGAATGGTCCCTCTCCCTCTTCCCCCACCTAACCGTCGCCTCAACAACCCCCACAACCATGACCTTCAAGTTCACCCCGCAACCCATCCACCTCAACGGCCTAGGTAACATGCACGGCGGCTGCATCGCGACCCTCTTTGACTTTTGCACGTCGTGCGCGCTGTCTCTGGTATCCAAACCGGGCTTCTGGAACTACCTGGGCGTGAGCCGGTCCATCAACACGACGTATCTGCGGCCGGTACCTGTCTACACCGAGGTGTTGGTTGAGTGCGAGCTTGTCTCGGTGGGGAAGCGGTTAGCGCAGATTCGGGGCACGTTGCGCCGAGCCGGTGGAAGGGGGGAGATTTTTGCGACGTGTGAGCATGGCAAGTTCAATACGGATCCGGAGCCTGGTAAGTTGTGATGTGTGTGTGTCAATAGTGTCTAGTGATCGTTGTGCCTTTCTCGTGGGAATTACGTGGCTTCTGTGTCCTGGAAACAACCTATGCTGCCGTTTGTAACTAGTATCGAGTAGACGACGCTCGTAGATACCTTCTTGCAAGACATGAAATGTGCACGTGTCACCCGGCTAGGCATGGGAAAACAAGACTACAACTTGATAAATCACTTGGCAATCATGCATGATAGTGAACATCATCATCACGAGTCAAACCGCCAGCCGTCCACTACCTCACCCAGATCGCTCGTCCCTTACACTAGTAACACCCTCCTCACAAGCTCACTCACTAAGGTACGCCGTGCCTCATCAAAACTCTCTCCTCACGCAATTTACCCCTCGTCCTCGTCCCCATCCTCCTCATCATCACCAACAATGCCAAACTGCAAATACTCCGGCATGATAACATCCAGCCCAAGCGTGCTGAAATCGGGATCGTCAAAATCCTCTATCTGCCCGTCTACTGCGGCTCAGTTAGTCAATCCGCATCACACGCTCAAGAAAACCCACCAAACGGAAGAAAATCCTGTAGCAAAATCCGGTTATCATCGTTCTTTGGTCCTCTATCCGACACCTTCCAGAACGCCGTTGGTCCACAAGGTCCATGAGGATCAAAGTCTCGGTCGAACCAGTTCCCAACGACGCCTCGGGCCGAGCGGACACCACCCAACTGTATGCCTTCGCTCTTCCACCTCTCCTGGCCGCTAAAGATGGAATATGTCGTCCAGCGAACTTCGCCCTCTGGTGTCATCTGTGCCGTGCCTTTGACCCCCCACATTACTATGGTCAGTCAATCCTCGCCTGTGCTGGATATATAGAGAGAATCAGAATGATAGGCTCTCACCTCGTAAGTCCGAATTCGCGTTCTCATCCCAGCTTCCATCTAGCGACCTTGAAAAGCCCCTGAAATGGGTGATTGGGTACCCGTCACCGCTTTCTCGCCCTTCAGGCCACTCGATCTTGGTCACATTGATTTTCATCAGTATCACCCTTGTTGCCTCCCCGACGTCGAGCGCTGGCCGGGGCACGTGAGGGGGTAATTCGTCTCCCAGTGGAAAGTTATATGTGAAGAAGTCGTTGTAGTCTGCTCGCAGTCAGTCAGCCTCTCGACTCTCCATCATCAACCGGAAAATGATAGCCCACCAAGGAAGCAAACCACGCGCAGATAAGTCCCTGTCACATCATAAGGATCCTCCTTATCTAGGTCGCTTTTCTCGCGTCCATTCCCCGTTGCTGGCCACGGACAGTAACTCCCCGGCCATGTCCCAGGGAAGGGCGAGTTCCAAACAGTTCCAAACACGCCAAGCCCGTCCAGCCCCTTTCTCTTGATATTGGCCCTCAACACGAGCAAAATTGCCTCCACCTTCTCCCAATCCGCCCTTTGGCTGCCATCCGCCATAAAAGGCCCCCACATCGTCTCATCAGTGCTGCTCAGGTGTTAGCACACAAGTGCAATGATTTCCAACCGCCAGTTCACTTACTACTCCCTCAAATCATAAACCTTGGAACACGCAAACGGATACATGCTACTACTCCTCGTCCGCCCCCTCTTCAACACGGGCATCCCATAGAGACTATGCAATTTGGCGCTCATCTGGTGAACCTCGATCGGCTCCTCTGGCTCTTTGAAGCGTGTTGTGACACCGCGGGCTCGTTCAAACAGGAACGAGCGCTGAAGGAACGCCGTGCGGTTGGATTCATGAGAGAACAAGTCAGTGAGAAGAGCCGTGTTCAGTGACGACGGGTACGTCTGACTCCTAGTGAGTCTTGCAGTGGAAGAGGATGCATTGGACAAGAGACGCAAGGCGGTCTTGTGCACAAAAGGGAGGTCAGAGCCCTTTGAAGCATTTGGTAAGTATGTGCTTGTCTCATTTGGGGGGGGGGATACGTAGTTACCTTAGATGGGGACGAGCTAGCGCAGATACGTTTAAGCTGAACAAGGTCATGGAGTTCTTGCTCCCAGTCGATATCAGATGCGGTAGGGGGATCCTATGGTGGTTACTTGGTCAGGGGCGACGACGATGAAGCGTTGTATGGGTGTGAGTGGGGAAGAGAGAGAGAGAGAGAGACCTACCAAGACACGAGTGAAGATGTCCCGGCACAGTGTGCCATTCTTGGACACGAAATTGTATAAGGAGCGGCATGTTCTTGGCACAGTGGCCAGGTCCTCTGGATCCACGAAGGTGAGGATATTGTGAATGAGTTCGGGTGGGAGCTGAGTCAAGAGAACCATCTTGGCGACTTCGAGATAAGAGAGTAGGTACGTGCCCTTTTTCGGTTTGTATCGCCAGATGATGACGTCTTCGACAAAGAAAACACAGATTTCAATGGCCCAGGCTAGACTCTGTGTCCCAAAGCCACAAGTCCGTGTTTCTTCCCTATTTCAATACAATTGCAGATAACAAAATAACGGACCAAAGGTGCCAATGTCCGAGGTCTTCGGTTGCGGTTGCGGCCACAAGGCGGGGCTCATGTGGTGAGGAGGGTCAAGCCGGACATGCAGCTGGCTGAGGATGATCGGAGTTAATGGTTAAAGCCCAGGGCTGTGTGACCGGACGGCTCGAGTCTTGCGCGGTAGGTAGGATTACCTCATTCTCTCACCTTTGTGCTTCCCGACAGTTTTACTGCACAAGGTAACCCGAGTCGAGAAGGCACAAACCTCTGAACAGCCCCGCCTTGCCCCCTTCTGCCGCAGCCCCGATGAAATGTCCCCTCTCACTCACAACGTCGCCATTGCTTTTCAGAGAGCCCTCTACCTTACCATGCTGGTACCCAAAAATTGACTCTTGGTGGTTTCGAGCCGCTACCAAGAATCGGATGCCCAAAAGAGGATATATAGTAACCAAGTCGAATAGAGCAATAAGCGAAGGCATTGAATTGTGCAATACAGAAGCAAGATGCTAAGTCCACTCCGAGGCGTCCAACTATTGGCGTGGTTCTCGTCTTCGCTACCACTGTCTTGGACGCCTCGAATGTCTGATCTGCCGACCTTTTGCCCCCCACCCTGCAACCCAAACTTGAGATCGCGATCCCCTTCATCTTGCAGCATGAAGAGCTATGACATCTAGCTGAGGGAATTGGCTAACCCCCACACCAGGAAAGACAAGTCAAGACGACGCGCAACTGTGGTAGAATAACCGCCTTATAAAACAAGGAATAAACATTGGGGTATAGGTAAGCAAACATGTGCTGTGAAAATGCCGCGCGTTACAGTTTTTATGTCCATCAAAATCAGCCAAACCTCCCCTTTCTGAGCAGATACCACTCCCCTCTTCTTTTAGCAGACCATCCTCCCGCCCATTTCGCATAGAGCAGTACCATTCCGTCGTGGCCACATCCGGTATATGAAATAACTCATCGCAAAAGTCCTCCCAAGTAAGAAAAGCTGATATGTGCAACCTGGGAACGCCCCTCAATGCCCTCCAGTGTCCCTTAAACGACAGTGGATCCAGCATTGAGATTTATACAGTTACTCAAGAGTGTAGCTCCCTCCTGGAGCAGCTCCCATCTTGTGCCGTTGAAGGCATCCTTCAAAACCATCAGCAGTGGCGTGTTGTGGCTGATGCCCTTCATCGACTTGAGATCGTCCGGCGTCGTTACGCTGCCGTACTTGACAAGGTAGTCTCTCATCAGGCCCACCTTTTCCTGCGCTGTTGTGGGAATGGGTACATGCGGGCTGCCGCCCTCGAGTGCATATCCGTAGCACCACACCACGAGAGTTGCAAAATAAAGTACCCATGGTCGGTTGAGCAAAACATCGTCCCGGGCCGAATAAGGTTCATCAGGGTTATTGTAGCCGTTCGATTTGGGCGCGCTCGAGTTGTTTCCTAGCATAACTGAATGCAAGAATTTGAGCGCATAGTATGTGGCGTCCCGTGCTTTGGCTGATGGAGCCCAAACATCCTTCATCCGCCGCTGCGCACTGTTGAGATCCTGGGTGCCAATTGCACGCCCCAAAAGTCTTTTCGCACGTGCAAAGATTTGGCAGTCCACAATGTCCACATGCATCGCCATGTGGGCGAGGTGGTGCAAGACAATCCTACTTTCAAACACCACGTTGGCGTCGTTTCGGTTCGGGGAGTCATAATTATACGGGTCCGAAATGTCACCTGACCGGAGCAACGTCTTGTCAAAGTCACCTTTCCAGGAGTCGAAAGCTCGAGTAAGTGTCCCGCGCCACTTGTCACGCCCGCCAAGTGCCTGCGATACACCGCCACCGAGTGAGTTGACTTGGAGGTCTCTTTGGTTCATGTGCCAGCTGACGCTGAGCAAGCCAGCCATGAGAATGGTCCGTCCAAACGAGTTGGTCTGCACCTCTTGACCACTGAGGGTCCGTTTGAGCCCCTCCAGAAATGAAACAGGCTTGTTGCCAGCAGACATGAGGTTCGCCTCGATCCTACCGACCTCAGCCCCACTTGCGGCTTTCCAGAGCTTGTCGTCGCAAGGCAGCGGCAGGCGCATCTCGTGCGCTACCATAACCGTTGAGTGACCAAACATGGTGGCATGGATCGAATCGATAACGAAGGCCGCAAACGCTGCCCGTCGAGTGGACTCGTTTGTGATCCAGTGGTTCCACCATTCATCTGGCGTATGGGCCATCGAAGTTGACGACTGTCGAGAGCCGTTGGGCTTGTCGTCGCGCGGGTTTGGCGGCGAATCCAAAGCAGACTTGCCAATCAGCGCTCGTCCACGGCGCATGAGGGTAATAGTGGTCGCGTGGTGGATGTGAGCACGTTCATGGAGCTCTCGAGTCGAGTACATCTTTTCGTACAGTTCGAGCAGCAGAAGGGTCTGGAATACCCAAAGCTTGGCAGGGGGCCTGCAGTTAGGGTCCTGGAACATTTCCCATCTCAGGTGCCAAGCCAAGAAGTTCGAGAGTTGAGCGCCTGCTTTGGTCACCTTCTGGCCATGGGCCTTGTCCAGGCATGCCGCGCCGATTGTCATCATAGCTATCAGAAGCAAATTCGGCGTTTTGTCGGGCAAGAACGTTGGTTTGTGAAGGATGGGAACTTGGTCGCTAAAGTGGAGCCAGTACGATCCGATATATGCCTGCATCATCTTGCGGCTCAACATGTGATTGTCGTCATTGCGATCACCCTCGAGGATTGTGTCACGTTGCCGCTCAATTGGCGCATGTCCATTCTCGTGGAACCGCTCCTTGATAAACTCGAAGACATCCGCGCTCTTCTCGTCTGAGATAACAGACTCTGGGAGGTTTTGATCGAGAAGGTTGGTGACAGACATGACTTGCTGGGGGCCTGAGGTCGGCGGGAAGTAGCCCATTTGGCTCGGATCGTTATAATAGGGCATGTTGTACGGGTTGGTAGAAAACTCGCCATAACTATGTCTTGTTAGCGTGGAAATGCGAGCGGCAGTATTGGGGACGACTGACTTGTAACCTTGGATGGGCACACCGGTCATGGGTGAACCTTCTCCATGAGTGTTGAACAGGTAGGCCATGAAATCCTCTGGCATCCCAACATAAGGCGACTTGTTCAAAACGCTCTCACTCCCAAACACAGGCATCGTCTGCTGCATGCTCATCTGGTCCAACATGATCATTTCACCGCTTTGGTGGTGCGGATCTGAATACTCTGCAGTCGTAGATGGCACATATGTGGGCTGTTCTTCCCGGGCGACGGTCGCCGACGGAGGTGCGTTGAACTCGGAAGGCGGCAGGCTGAATGGGGGGAAGTTTTGCGGAGTGACATAGGGGATTGTAGCGGATGACTGAGGCGTGTTTGTTGGCTGGCTGTGGTAGCCTGGCTGGTTTGAGATTGGTGAGAGCACGCCGTAAGCACCAACATTTGTCTGAATCGAGGGTCGTTGGGGCCCTGGCGACTGGTGCGGGGGCCGCTGCCCTGACATATGGTAGCCGCTGGGATCGTGATGCATGTAATCGACCCCATTGGGGTGGCCACCGTTGGGATAGCCGGTTGGGGGTGTATTGGTCATGCGCGCGTAGGGACTTCCCATGGCGTCTTTGGGGGAGTGGTAAGGCATGGTCAAAGCTCGGCCTTTGTTATACCCGGTGCCCGGCCGGTTGACTTCCGGTGAAGCGGAGCCGGTCGGGATGAATGGCGGGCGGTCGCCCGTACTAGGGGAAACCTGGCCAAGCATGTCCTTGCGATGGAGGGCGGACCCCTTGGCAGTGTGGCGCTCCTTGTGCCGGTTGCACAGGTCTAGGCGGACAAATGTCCGCTGGCAGTCGCCAATGCCGCATTTGTACACTTGCTTGGGGTTATGGTTGAGCTGGTGACGGTAGCTGTCCCAAACTTTAGCAGACGATAAGGGGTGAAGGGGCTCGGTGTCACCTACAGGTGTTCAGCCCTCGAATAGCTCTTGCCGCAGCCTTTCTCTGGGCACTCAAACTTCTTGTCGAGGCCCTTGCGGCTCCTCCTACGCTTGCGTGCGGGCCCCTCAGAGTTAGAAGAGTGTGCATGGTCCCCGTTGCCGTCATCGTCGGCGTCATCTATATCGAGCTCTTCTACGTCCTTGTCGTCGGACCGGCTGCGGGGTCGGCCACGCTCATGTTCGTCTTCCTGTTTGATGTTGTGCGGAGGGGTTGGCTCCTGAAGCGGCGGCATCGCGTGTTTGGGTCTGGATGCGGACATTGGGGGTGCTATATCAGAGGGATGAGAGGCCAGAACCGAAGCCATGTTCCATGGATTTGCGGACGGCGGAACCACGGCCCGGCTAGGTCACCGGTTGCGACTTTTCAAGGTATCACGGCCAGGGAAGGCGGGTCTCGGGTGGTCGGTGGTGGCGGCGCAGATATCTCTCACGAACACCCGGCAGCTGAAGGGTAGCAAATCAGCGACGGCCACCAGCAAGTACCGGTTACACGATGCGCAAGTTGAAGATGCTCTCTCGGTGTCGGGTATGCGCGCAAGAGCGGCGGGAGAAGGGTTAGCTAGAGACTATAGACGTTGCGCGCTGCAAACGTCATGCCATCCAGACGGGAAGTGGGCGCGGTGTCGGTGTCGGACTCGCACTCGACCTCACCCAGACCAATTGGGACGAGGCTCACGATATCATGACTGGCGGAGTCGGGCTTGCTGGCTGGCTGGGTCGCAGGGTAAGAAACGGAAGCTACGAAGCTTGGCACCGCCCGCGAAAGTGCTGATGATCGAGCGCAATGCGCTGGAGCAATGACGTCCTTGCCGGAGTTCTGGAAGGGAAGAAGGGAAAAAGACCTGAAAGGAGATCAGCGACAGAGAATCTTGGGAAAGTCGATGCTGCCGCCCGTTGCGGGAAAATGAATGGCAGCGGCACCTGGGCATATTGGGAAAGCGCCTGGACAACGAGGGGGCACCGGGGGGTGGAGGGAGGGGTGTGGTTCAAGCAGGATGCAAGCAAGCAGGTGGACCAAGCGCTCGGGTGGAGCTCGACGACGGACAGGGGAGCGTCGAGGAACGAGGGATAAAAATTCTAGCCCTTGTCGTCTTGCCTCCCCAGGGACCGATGTGTTGAAGTCCAAGCCGGGACCCTTGGGGCTGCGTCCTCAACCAAAATGAAGAGAACCAAGCAAGCGGGCGGACAGAGGAGTTGATGGAGCTCGAGTCGCCGCGGTGGCTTGTGGGTGATATTTGCCCGCAGTCCCGCTCAGTGCTCGGCGTTGACCAGCACCCACGCGGCCCAGTCCGGACTGCACGGACGACAGGCCACTGTCCGGGTCGCTCCACGACGGGGCGGACCATCCGAATACCCCTCAAACCCGTTATTGGGGTGCAGAGCTGCACTCACCCGAGAGCAAGATGGCGCGTAGCAGACGGGTGCGAAGCTCAACTTGGCTCGCAGTGTCGCACGGGGGGAGACTTGGGAAACCAGCTGGCACGTACCTGGCCACAAAACGAGGATATGCGCCGAAAGGGGAAGGGCACGGGGAGGGAGATGCCGGGTCTCAACAGGAACAGGAGACTGAACGCGTGGAAGCGATGGGTATTCCGCGCGGAAGAGTTCGCCAGCGCGGGATTTCGGGGCGAGAAGACGGGGCGAGAAGACGGGGTGATTTCTTGGTTGGTAAACAGTCGGAGAGGAGTATTTCGTAGCCTGTACAACTTTGTTGGCGCCTGCAAAGTTCCCCAGATTTCAACGAGGCGGAGTGTCCAACCTGGCCTGCCCACGGGGGAAAGTGATGTTTCTGGGGAAGTGGGAGAGGAGCATCGTAGCGGGCGGGAAGTGTGGGGGTCTTATTCACCCCATTGAGTTTTCGAGAGGAGGCTTCGCCCGGCCGTCCATGGGGCCTGGCCGAATGAGGTGCGTCCTTAGCGAGTCCACCCCTGTTGTCACCAGGTTGCCAGCTGCGACTAAGTTCTGGAGCCTCCTGCATCTGTGGGCTACCTCGAGTTTTAGAACCTGGAATGGTCGACCTACGTTGGCGATAGTTTGAGTGAAACAATGCCTTACGCAAATGTCTAGGGCTGATGTGTGCCCCGTTCGACCAGTCTGACGGGCCTCATAAACCCCTACACCATGCCCACACTGCTATGGGATCATTTGTGTCACGGTGTGGCTATCAACAGGAATCTCCCTCTCGACGTCGGTGGCTGCTGATGAGCTCTAGTGTGCTGCGTAGGGTAAGCAGTTGAACCCTTGGGCGGGAACCGGGAAAAGCACACACATCGGCGTGGGGTGCTCTTTTTGCTATCCTGTCACCGCCCCGATGGGCAGCAGGCGGCAAGTGGATGGACAACAATCCGCACACAGAATCCAGGCCAGCTAGTGCTGCTTGTTATGGCTCGGTCAGCACTCCTTCAAACAGCCGACTGTGTGACGATATTTCAGCGCCAGTAATGACCTTCGGATCTTGAATGGGTGCATCCTTTCTTCGCAAGAGGGCATCCCCAACTGTTCAAGGAGACGTTATTTCTTTGTCGAGGTCCGCAAGTACGTTGTCACTGTCCACACCAAGTCCAGCTGCCCACTCTTGCCTTCCACAGTGAGCATCGACACAGCATGGATGGACGGGAGTGAGGGGAATAAGCCTAAAGCCAAACCAGCTGTGTTACGCAACTGAACGACGGTGAGACTCCAATTTACCAAGCCCAGGGTGGGCGATCAGTACCCACAAGTCGTGTGCAAGCAACGATTTGGCCTGTGAGGTAAGAGAAGATGCACCAGTGGAGGGGTCGCAGTCACTATAGATCATGTTTTCCGCATGCCCGGCAGCGCCGGGCCTTTGAGATCAAGCTCGGCATGCTCGATAGCATCTCGACCGGGCTGCATCGAAGGACCCATCCATTTGTGGGGATTGGAATCGACCCCGCCTGAACCTGAATTCTACAACTTTTTAAAGGAGGAATCGTTCGGCTTGCTGGGGCAAGTTCGAATTAGGTATCCTAAGATCGGACTCTGGCGACGCGAGCGAATGGCAATAGCTCCAAGTCTCCAGGTACCGATCGACAGAACCGCGAAGTGCATCGCAGCGTGGGATGATCCAGAGACTGGATGTGCTTTTTCCTGATGACAGGGATCCCGAGTCTTCGGAGGGGCTGGCTGGGCCGAGAAGAATGTGGGATAGGTGGGGTAAGAATAAGGCCCGCCTGATTGGCTCACCCGCGTTTACTCTTGATGCAGCTGGAGGTAAGGTAGGTCCTTCCCGTGTGTCCGCTGAGTACATCTTTCATCTTGGGTTGAACCGGAAGGGAAAGATCTCTGCTTAGGAATCTTGCCTCAATTACGGCAGTATTTCACCCCTCTGATGTTCCGTTTGGTCTATCCGTGTGTTTCCGGGTTGGGGGTTGAATTGAGCTACTTGTGCATTCACACGGCCACTGGGTATCCCCGCCATGTTAGGACATCATCTTAAATAATAAAAATAATACATAAGCATAGTAGTTCGATGGGCATTCAAAGTTGAGGCCATCGTAGATTCCCCGAACTGGCGTAAAGGCTAATGTGAAATCCCACCTACACGTTTGGGACCGACGTCAGTGGACTGGCCTTTCTGCCACTCGATAAAGTGACCCCCAAACTTCAGGTCTTCCCGGTTAGGCAAGCAAGCATGAGGCTTCAACCCCATCCGGGGCATCCCACGACTTGCTGCGCGGCTGACACATTGACACACCCCCCGTGTCGACCCGGGCCACTGGCACGCGACTCGCCAATAGCCCGACCTTTGCCAAAGCTGGCGTTGCTTGTGTCAAGGCACAAAAAATTTCTGAGGAAGATTTTACTCATGGTATATCAAGGCCATATATTGTACGCAAGAAATAGATACACAGGTCAGGCAACACAAGCAATGGGGGCGCTCAGGGACCGTTGCATGCATCCCGCGGGCGCACCCAAAAGCCCCACCCCACATCCGGGGATAATTCAAGAGGCAATAGCCATCATCTCCACGGGTGTAGGTGTCTGCCCTGGCAGACAACAGGGAATGACAAGTGGTTACACAGACCAAGTTGTGCAAAACTACAGGTGGCTACAGAGAAATATTCCAGCAGCTGACCAGACTGAGGATTTGTGATTTGCTGGGAGAAGGCTACGGACTTGACTTGCGGCGAAAGAGAAGCGGCCTCGCGCCACTCGCGTCTTAGTTGCAGACGTTGACATGCAGCTCGACGAAAGAGTGAGCGGTGCCGTCTGATGGAGGGGAGTGCGGTTTCTCGATGGGCTCCTTGTATGGGTCGACGCAACGCCAACACCAGTTGTGCTATGCCTGTGAGGGAATAACCACCAGCCCAAATCGGAGAAGAGTGGATTGGACACGTGCACGAGACAATGGAAGGGTGGATGGCTTTGTGTGCATGGAACCGTTGGGGAAACCTTTTGAGAACTTCGTGGCGGAAAACGCTGCCCACAAGCCCATTAAGGCCCAGTCAGCTGCCTTTTACAAGACCTCGGCGTGACCTCAGAATGATTCGGGCAGCCCCTCGTCTTGGGTGTTTCGGCAAGCGTTAGGAATCCCTCAGTGAGGGAAACGCCCCAGGTATGTTGGACTTGGGTGTCTATCCAAAGATTGACCGCATATTCAAGCCAGTCACTGTTCATCGCTCTCCGCAGCCCGTCAGGTTCGAGGGCGCGGGCGGAAACCGGGGGTGCTGGCAGTGCAGCTGGTCCAACCACTACGGTCGCGATGAGGAAAGTCCGCAACCATTCGCTTCGTTCACCGACCGGGCGTGCATGAGTGGGAAATCGTAAGTCGCCGTCCGAGATGGCACACATTGTAAAATTCCCTATAGGGAGGCGAAGGAATGGACCGGCAGCTGGCAGCCGCTCCCACGATCTTCTGAGAACCTCTTGCAGATCCTCAGAAACTAGCGACTTGCACACGTGAGACTGCCTAACCTCCCACAAATCCCCAGCCCTTGGTTTTACTGCGATGTTTACTCCCAGTGCCCCTGGATCGGAATTGATGGTGAGTCTGGAGGTTGGCTTCTACCCGGCAAATTTCAAGCGGACCGGGCAGATCCGGGGCAACCGAGGAGAAGCCAAGGCAAACCTCGACAACCTTCGTTCCATAGTGCGGTTGATAGGCGCCTAGGTATCGCGAGAAACCATAAGCTTCTGAATTTTGAGCACCCAATGCGGTTATAACAGTCCAGGAAGGATCACGGTGTTACGGTTGAGGCACGTACGTGGTTCCAGAAAAGAGTCTACTTGTTTGTCCATCTGTTAGTGATCACACAGTGGTTGCTAGAGAGACTTGGCGCAGTTCATAAAGATGAAATCTTTTTTCGAAACCACGAAGCACGGTGCTGTTGAAGGTTGGGGGGCACAGCAATGGGAACCGCTCCCGGCAGGCAATCATGTCGAACAACCCACGGATTGGCGCTCCGCCGAACCCCGGCCAGCTGAACGAACCCGACCCACCAAAAAGTTAGCAGTTCCTGTGGCTTTGCAGCCGTCACCAGCCACGGCCCAATTAGGATGTTGCGGGTTGTGTCGTCAGACCTCCCGCGCTCCGTGCAGTCAAGGGTCCAGGGCTGGCAATCTCTTCGGACGAAAGGTCCCCTCCCACCAATGCAACTTTTGTCACGAGCACCGACGTCGACTGCCACTCAATTTTTCACCTAGAGTTGACAATGTGACGGGTGCTTCATAGAAAAACGACACTTCACTCTAGGCTCGACACACACGAGGGCTAGTCCTTACCACAGCTAAATTCTTCTTGTTATGGCGCCAAACAAGTCATCCCGAAACGGCAACGGCCAGGACGACCCGAAGCCGGAGACGCCCAGCGCGAAGGAAAAGAACGGCACCTCAAACACACACCAAGGCAATGGAAAATTACGGCGTGTAGCAAGCTCGACAGGATCAAACCTTCGCGAGGTGACCAACAGCAGTGCTGGCGCTGCTGCCGCGCCGACTCCCACCGCTGCTGCGCCCCCTGGTGGTGGGCAGGAGTTGGTCAACCCTGGAGTAAGGGAGGCACCTTTCGTTGAAGCGACTACCTACTAACTTTCTTTTTCCTCAGCTCCAATGGCCTGCTTTCGACCGCGAAGTTCTGCATGCGTACCGACGAGCCTACCGGTTGAACACCCCGACCGCCTTTAAAAGCGAGTACCACCAATGGGTTCTGACACAAGCCGGAAGCGTTGGCATCTACTCGCCCACCATTGCACGGCGCAAAGAGCTCCGAAGACAGAACTCGAGCCAGCTCACAAATGCCGTGCGCAAACATTTTAATGGGTTAGGGGTTCAGGAAAACGACGTCATCGTCGATTTCCTCCATAAAACCAGGAGCCAGGGGGTCTCCAAGGGGAAGCCAAAACGGCTAGAGCATGTACCCACGGATTGAGGAGGAGATGGAAAGGAGGGTGGCAGCATCTTCCCAGGAGTTCAAGGCGTTTACTGCAAAAAAAAACATTGCGGCATTGGGGTGTTAGATTTTGGGCGTTGGGGGCCACAGGCAATATTGGATTTGGATCGGACGGTCATATTACCAGTGAATGCGGGATGTACAGACGGGTATACACGCATATACAATCGCAATGATTATGAGGCGGTGTAGTATGAATAGATACCTGAAGTAAAAAAAATCTCGTTCGTGGTCGTTACGTCACTGGCATTGTTGAAATAACAATTTAATGGACGAACCCACCACGCGTTGCGGACCGGAATCGCGACTCGCGCTGAGACGTGGTGGGGCAACAGAAGTTCATGGTCATTTCTAGCGCTCTAAGTGGGTCACTTTTCTGCCTGAGGCGCCGCGGATGACCAAACCAGCCAGCGGGTGTAAAAAAAGTTGGCGGCTCCCATCGGGAGCATGCGGCTGACGGAAGTTTGAAGCTTCTTTTTGCTGTTCAACAGCTTCACCAGCAACCCACCACCGCTAAAACCAGCCAAGCCGGGGAATGCCCCGTTCCGCAAATTTCTCGACATGAACTCCGCGATTTTCCCGAAAGCCGCCCTCCCGGTCCGTCAGTTCTCCCCGGCGCAAATCTGTCGCCGGCAGTCTTTGGGACCATGCGCCGCCGGGAAGGGAACCGTAAAGCGTAGATTCACCGTCGTTGCCAGAGCTCCCCGCTGCCAGGCCTCGAAACCCCGGGCCCAATGCATTTCCAGCCCAAAGGTAGGCCGTGTCTTGAGCTTTCAGTGGCTGTAGATACTTACCAGAGCTGGTAGAGCTTCCACACGACAAACAGCTTACTCGCCACACCAAAGGACCCTTACGGGACCCTAGGCGTGAGCAAGTCGGCATCCGCCTCCGACATAAAAAAGGCATATTACGGGCTCGCCAAAAAATTCCATCCCGATACAAATAAGGACCCAACTGCCAAAGACAAGTTCGCCGAGATCCAGACCGCTTACGAGATCCTCTCCGACCCGAAGAAACGGGAGCAGTTTGACCAATTTGGTGCCGCCGGGTTCGATCCCAGCGCCGGCCCAGGACCCGGAGGGCACCCGTTCGGAGGCGGCCATCCGTTCAGTGGCTTCGGTGGCGCATCGGGGTTTGGCGCCAATATCAACTTTGAGGATCTGTTCTCCGCCTTCACCGGAGGGAGGGGAGGTCCTTTTGGTGGCGCAGGCGGATTTGGAGGTGCTGGGAGGGGTGGGTTTGGCGCCCAGTTCGTTCAAGGCGACGATATCGAAGTGCAAGCCAGCATTACTTTTGCTGAGGCAGCAAAAGGGACAGCCAAGACAATCAACCTCGTACCAATGGTAACATGCAACACATGCTCAGGAAGCGGTCTGAAGCAGGGTGCGAAGAGGTCGAGCTGTAAGACGTGCGGCGGGACAGGAACACGAGTGCACTTCACATCTGGGGGTTTCCAGATGGCTAGCACTTGTGGCGACTGTGGAGGCATCGGTGTGGCAATCCCAAGAGGGTCTGAGTGTGGTTCATGCGCGGGAGATGGCGTGGTCAGGGAACGCAAGACGCTTACAGTTGATATCCCAGCAGGTATCGAAAACGGCATGAGGCTAAGGGTTGTTGGCGAGGGTGACGCGCCGCCAACAGGCAGGGCCGGGGGTGACAATGTCAAGGGGGCCAGGGGAGACTTGTACGTCTTGGTGAGGGTCATGCCAGATCCAAAGTTCACGAGGGCTGGATCCGACATTCTCTACACGGCTACATTGCCTCTGACCACGGCGATTTTGGGTGGAGAGATCACGATTCCGACCCTTGACGGGAATGCCAAGGTCCGGGTTCCCACGGGAACAAACACCGGTGACAAGACGTCATTGGCCGGAAAGGGCATGCCAAAGCTTGGTCGTCGCGGAGGCAATGGCGACTTGAAGGTCGAGTTCAAGGTGCAGATGCCGAAACACTTGTCGTCCAACCAACGGACGATCGTGGAGATGCTCGCCGACGAGATGGGCGATAAGACAGCCAAACGGATAATGAACATCGGCAGAAAACCCGATGATACGACAACGTGAGAACTTCTCTTCCGTTAGGCGGGAACAGCGGAGGTAGTACGATGCGGTCAAGGGGAGTTGAAAAGCTAACGTTTGGGTGTTGCTTTTTCACAGGTCTGGCGAGGCTTCCCATCACAAGAACGAAGGATTTCTAAAGTCCCTCTGGAACAACCTCACACACCACCACGACCAAAACCAAGACCAAGACGGCTCGTCAAAGAGCAAAAAGCCCGACGATGACGAGACGAAAAAGCCCTGAGATGGGGCATAAGTGACTGTATTTAAATGTACCATATCTGGTCGCACTGGACCAACCAAGCTAATATGTGGTTGCTCGTTCGGCATGTAAAAATGTCTTGGAGGATAGAGAGAGGAATTATGCATGGAGACGGTGTTTTGAGAGGTCTGTTTTCTGGCATCCACAAAAAGGAGAGGGCGATGGGGTTGAACAAGGACATCTCCCACCGAGCTTGTGTATAGTTAACGTATTGGACGATGAGATTCTGGCCAGATCAATTGGGAATAAAACCACTCCACGAACATTTTACAACGCTCAGCATCCACTATCCGATCGAATTCATGCGGGGTCATGCTTCAGCGGTGAGCAGCTTTGCCGCCCTTGTCGCGGGCTTGCTGATGGTCAACCCGTGAAACCAGTCAAGTCTCCCAATGAACGTTTTGAAGAATGCACAAGCATCAATAGTCTGGACGACAGACAGCCTTGAGGGTCACACACGGGCGTTTCGGCGTCAAGAGAAGAGTTACTCAAGTGATATACAACCATCGGAGCGTCCCCTATTTCGGAAACAACGGCCGTAACCAACGTCCGACCCAGTGGGTTTGCGACGCCATGATATATAATGACGCTTGAATCTGAGCTGGCGGAGGTGGTGGTGGCTTGATCGATGGAGGATCGATTCCGATCGCGCGCATATGCACTAATGCAGGAACATTGTCGAGGCCCAAACAGGCGCCCTGTGGCTCGGCCGAAGACGAGGTTCGGCGACCAGCTGGTAAACATCAACGGTACATATCCATTGAAAAGGTGAAATTCGAAAAATTAATATGCCAATAATACTATTGAAAAGGCATTGTAATCCTCTATGAACACCGAGTAGAACTTTCAACGCTTGCTTAGACTACTTGAAGTGACATCATCTGGATTGGGTATGCCGTTTTTGGACGCCAACTTGGTGATATTTGAACGTATGCTTGGGCGAAGTCGCAAGACCGCGAAAATCGGGTTATTCCCATGTGGGCGAGAGTTGTTGCAAGATGCAGTTTGTTTGCTACCCCTGATGTTGGATGGCTGGAGTCTTGAAGATGCGGCTCCTGAATACGACTGATGAATAGGTGCGTCATTGCCCCGTTGACTGACCCATCAGATGGACTGTCATCCCCTAAAAAACATTCTGCTATTGCCTTTTGGAGACCCGAAATTGCCTGACTCCCAAGCTGCAACCATGGAATATTCGTCTTACTGCTGGGGATTACTTCCGGTGTGGTACAGCAACTTCGGATGAAAGGTAGCATGCATGGCTTATTAGTTGGCAGCAATAGGGGGAACGAGAGGGGCGATACAAGAAAGCTGCTCCAACGATGTCACGACGAAATTTCGTGTTGGACCGCGCGTTGGTCGATTTGAAGATGGCTACGTTGCACGACAGATGGGGACTCGACAAGATTATCTTCAGGATTTCTGCACGCATCCGGACCTGCATTTCCTCGGCAATCAGCATCGACAGGTGCGGACCGTGTCTGGAGAAGAAGAGGTTCGTGTGAAACGCTCGCCCGCGTGGATGGCGGAGGCTCAAGCTGGGAGGACGGGAGCTGTGGGGTTTTCTCCGCACCCCCCTGCAGCCTCGAAACCATTTGTCGACGCCCACCACTTGGCCCCTCTCCTCCCAGAGTCACAACGCGGCACGGTAAACTCGATCGGCGGGCTCTCTTCGGTGAACAAGGTCCCCACCGTGGTGTTCTCGAGACGATGAGGCGATGTGCGTTCGTCTTCCGCGCCCTGCGAGGACAAGGCGCCAATTGGTGGAGCTCTGCTGCGTCAAGTGGGCATGTCAAGCCTGCAGTCCCAAAGTCAAGGAGAACGACGCTGATACCCGAGACTGGCCGACCAGTTGACTTTTTTTAGGTTTTGTGTTTCGTGACGGACCTCTCCGCGCCACGGGTCGAGACGGAAGGTTGAAGGCTGAAAAGAGGTCTCAGAAGCTACCCCAGGGAGGTGGAACACTGATTATCAGACAAACCTGGAGGCGGGGTTCTTCGGCTTCACAGTCGGAGCCGCGACTTACGGAGGAGGAAGGAGGAGAATGGTGAGAGCGAATATGCCGCCGAGGCGGGCTGCAATGTTCTTGAGAATTTCTTGAATATGACAGCGATCCTCATCACCGTCGTAGCGTTGAGCCACGCGTTGGAGGTTGATTCTGGTAGGGATCAGAGTGCGGGCACGCAGTCAGCAACAGGGCTGGAAAACCCTGGCACCCAGCGCCTGCCCAGTGTGGCTGTCATGTCAGGGATGACCACGGGAAGTTTTTTTGTTCCACGGACCAACTCCCATTCGCCAGATAGCCCTGGACGCTGGGAATTGCTTCCTTCGACATCACTCAACATCACAAGGGGATTAAGCCGGGGCTTGGTTCCCCAAACACTGGCGGCAGTTTTGCTTTTTTCTTCGCCTCCCACGCCTCGCTCGCCTCTTGTTCCCCTTGCTCATCACTCGTGTGACCTCTTGGTACCTGACCTCTCTCGTCCAGCCCGGCTGGCGGGCCAAAGGCTAGCTATGCCCCGACACAAACCTTCGTCTGCACGTTGTAAGACGCACGCTGAAATGTCCCCGACTGGGTGGATTGGGCTCCAGCAAAGTTCTGGCCATGCTCTTCCCCGTGGCACTAGATAGGCGCGAAAAGACGTGCAGCCGACACAGTTGCAGCACTCCCATTGTCTGGTCTGCGGCCTGCGGGAGGACAGGGGCCAATCTGCGCTTTGGCGCGGGAGCACCGAGATGTCACGATGAGACGCCTGCTCCCATTGTTTCCGCCCATGCATGGGGGTCCCACCTGGGCATCGAAAGGAACCACGGTTGGCGCACCCTGGGTGCTCGAAGTTACTTGTGGAGGGAGGCTGCCTCAACTCGTCGCACATTGTCTTTTTTCCTCTCTTGCTGTCGGTGTTCTGGCTTCCAGGTTTCCAGTGCGACCGTCTGGTCATCCGGTCGCTTGTCCTTGTCCTCCGTCGCTAAATTGCGTATAGGATAATTTATATATACTTATACGTCCAGTGGTCCCTCCACCCCGCAACCCCCAGTGGACTTCCCCTCCTCGTTTCGTCGTTTCTGCCTCCTCGCTTCTGCTTTTCGGGCGCCGCAACACGGACAGGTGTGGGCTCTGACGTATAGTCGGCAGTTTGTCGCTATAGTTCACGCTGCTGCCCACTCTTGTTGGGTGCATCGCTGCCTCGTGAGCTGCGGGTGCGGGAACTCGACGCGCCTTCCTCTTTTGCTTACCTTGGACGCGTGCCGCATTGTTTTGCGACCCCCTTCCCCTCCTTTTCGGTCTTGGACCCTCTTGTTATTACTATCAACGGCGGCTCGCTTCTATCAGGCCTCTTGCCCGCCTTTTGTCTTGCGATATACCGACCGCCTCGAGCGACCACAATTCGCGGCCCAGTTTGCGCGTCGTCCATGATTCGGGGCTTCACCGTCACTACGCCAATGACTTCTCAGCGTGGCCCCGAGCCCCACGACCCTCACAAACACAGCTTTACCCAGTGAGCAGCACATCCGCATTTACCCGCGAGCCCACGACAGCGGGCCATTCCTGGACGATGGAATCAGACAACCCAGGCCAGCCTCCTTCGGGACCGACACTTGAAATGCTCCAGCACCAGGCCGCTCAGTCCAGGCGAGCTCGACCACCGGACCTGGCTACCAGTGTCGGGTATGTGGAGAGAGTGCCCCTTCGGGCCGGTGCCGCGACACCGGGGCCCGGACCCGCTGCCGAAGCCGACAGCAAGCTCTGGCGAAGAGAATCAAGGCTGGGGCTGCGGAGCATCTTTGGGCGCAGCAAGACACCGACTTCCGACAGAGCACCACCTCTGCCCTCGCCGGCTTGGGGATCGGTAGCCGATGTACCCCAGCGTCAAGGAGGGATTCGCGCTTCGCTCGCCGAAATCAATTGGCCCTATAGCCTCAGTCATGGCGGTAGCCAACGGTCTGAGCTCTCACTGCCCTCATTTTCTTTGCCTACCGGCTCTGGTCTGAAACACAAAAAATCGTCCAGCGTGGTACGTGGACAACATTCACCAAGCACCAAGGGTCCCATTGCAACCTGGGAGCCGCCTCCACTCTTCAAGGCCTACCCCCAGGCCATTCGACATGCGCATCTCCCGGCTTGTGCCTCTTCCGCGGAGACTGTGCTGCGACTGCACAAAGTAGCATTCTCTCAGAGCTCGGCGATGGTCGACATGCTAGAAGAGTCGGGAGTGGAGAAGAACGAGAAGGCGAAGAAGAGACACCGCAGGAATACATCGACTTCGTCTTTGAAGTTGGAATGGACGACCAAGGTCTTCGTACTTGTAACGTCTGGCTATCTGCTTCAGTATTCAGGAGATGGGTCTTTCGACCGCCTGCCTGAAAAAGTGCTGCGTCTCGGGAAAGACGCGGCCGCGTTCGCTAGTGATGTTATTCCAGGGCGACATTGGGTTCTCCAGGTGTGTTCCGTGGCGGAACCAGAGAAGTCGGCTCCATCCTCAGCAACCTCGTTGTTATCACGACTCCCATTCCGCGGCCAGGAGCGGAGGCAAGCCGGGAACCTCTTGATGGTTTTTGAGGGTGCCGAGGAGATGGAAGGCTGGATCACGACATTGCGTCGTGAGATTGAGGCCCTTGGAGGGAAGAAGTATCTCTCGGAGACTGGGAAGCCGAAAATCGACGACATCGAGACGCAATTGAGGAGTCAGACCAGTCAGAGAACATTGGTAGTCAGAGACCCAGATCGTTTCTCCCGCATGATGTCACCAGAACCGCCATGGGGTCCCCCAACCCCAGACAGCCCCGATATCCGCCTTGACCTCGCGGACCCTGATCTCCGAGATCAGTCGTTTGATGACACGTCCACGGCGAGTGGTATCTCGCACGATGGACGGCAACTTGACGGACTGAGGGACAGCACGCACCGCCTCTCGTATATATCCTCGGGCCAGCGGACCGTTATAACATCAGCAGGCTCATCCCCGGCATGTTCACCGATTCGCGACAGCTTCATCTCGTCGGACGGCGGTCACATCCCAGATTTGCACCTGCAAGACGAGCCAAGACCACGTGCCCGCCCCAACGCGGCCGCGATCAATGATCGGAGGCAGTCTTTACAAACCATGAATCATCTTTTCGAGATGCGAGTGGCGTCGGCCCAAGCTATCCGTCCCCAGTCGACTTTCAACACCTGGCACCCTGATTCTACTACGCTCGTCCATTCGACCACACAGACGATCCCCTATTTCAGCGTTCCCCAGGGAATGGGGAAGCGGCATTCGGTGGCCAGGCCTGTCCCTGCGGAGCCGATACAGATCACAGCACCGATCATGGGGCGGACGAGCTCACGAAGGGCTCCGCCGACCGCTCTGGCTATTAATGGGAGGCCTTTATCACTCGTTGAAGATCAGCCTTCCCCGTTGTCACCAAGCGACGACGATGCGCTATCGTCAACGGCCCTGGATACGCCATCCATGTTCTCTCCTTGGGCTGGGCGATTTGTGAATGACAGACGAGGTAGCTCAGCGTCAGAGTTACCAGATCCGCCGAATGACCCGCCAGAGACATCCCGCTCGACACACCGACGAAGACCTTCCTCGAGCTCCGTCAGATCAGTAGAGAAATCAAAGCTCTTGGATAGCAAGATAAAAACCCAGAGCATGAGCAACGCCGAGAACGTCCCACTCCCTCCGTCTTCTCCGCTCTTCTCCGCACATCACGACATCATCCGGCCCAAGTCCTCCATGGACTTTTATTGCAGGGCCCAGTCGCCCACGCCATTGGTGACAAGTGATGTCTTGCGAGCCCGAAGACTGAGCTTGTACTCTCAAGAAGTTGAGAAACCAAACTTTGACCCTCGTGAGTTCAGGCAAAGAAGCCGAACGCCTTCACTCAAGCCAGTTCCCCGATCTTCGCAACATCTCAGGGTGGACTCGTTGTCAAAGAACTTGCTGCAAAGGAGGAGTCTCTCACAGTTGGCAGAAGGGCCTCCTCCGGGTCCTCCTCCAACCCGCGCTCTCCCTCCGATTCCGTGTCAGCCTTCCAGGGCTGGTATTGCGCCACTTGACGAAATGAACCCATTTTGAAAAGCAGAGACGGCGGTCTCGATGCTTATTCTATTTTGGCTTTGAGGCGCAAGAACCTCGGCAAGCGATGGCGTTTTGTTGGTAAGAGGCTCCGAGCGAGAGCTATTATATCATTGATCCCTCTGCTTTTGACAGGCGCTGGGGGAAATGAGGACTGGGCGAGTACAATGGCGCGACACTTGAGAGGGATTGTCTTATACCCAAACCACGACGCTGAATGACACTTGGCATTTTTTTCTTTGTCTCCCCGGGGAGAACCATCTTGTACCATGTAACATAAATCGTATATATAGTTTAGGTGGGCGGTATGACCGGTCGTCGTCGTCAGTGGGACTGGAGATGTATTTGACGAAAAACGTCACAATTTTGATAAATTCAAAAGAATATTAAAAGATGAAGCCTAGGTGTGATGAGTGTAGATGTGACAAGGCCGAAATGTATCTGTTGGTGCGTCTTTGTTTCAAAGTTTTTTTTGGCCGTTTTTACTCTTGGAATGCGAATGAACGAAGGGGCGAAGGTTATCATCCCATGGAGTCACTCAATTTTTGCCCCACACTTGAATATCCAAAAATTCGGCCCTCAAACGCCGCTCTCCAGCTTCCTTTTAACCCCACCAAAAAATCGCCCTCGCCTCCGGAAGACGTCAGATCAACCATCGCGCGATCGCAAGTCCAACCATCGTACCTACCACATCGACGATACAGTTGATATCGATTTTTCTAAACTGTAGAAATGGCAGCAACAGCCAAGTAGGTTGCCCGCTGCCCCCCAGTCCGCTTGGCGCAGCGATAAACTAACGATAGTAGACACAACTGGGCCGACGATGTCGATGCCGAAGAGACCACCGACGACGTCCTCCCCCCTCCTCAAAAGATCACCAACAAGGATGGCAGCACGACCATCATCGAGTACCACATAAACGACAAGGACCAAAAGGTCAAGACGACCCGTCGGATTCGCTTCATCACCCACCGCGAGGTCGTCAATCCCCGCGTTGCCGATCGTAAGAGCTGGGCCAAGTTTGGCGCGTCCGTCAAGGATGGTGCCGGTCCCGCTGCCGATACGACTACCGTCGGCGAGAATATCATCTTCAAGCCCTCGACCAACTGGCGCAAGGATGCCAAGGACGAGAGCAAGGACGCCAACGCTCAGGCTATGAAGGACAAGCTCAAGGACAAGAAGGTCAAGTGCAGAATTTGCAACGGAGAGCATTTCACCGCGAGATGTCCGTACAAGGATACCATGGCGCCGGTTGGCGAGGTTGCTGGCGGCTCGCAGGCCGATGCCGACGAGTTGGCTGGTGGCGCGGCTCGCGGCGGTGCAGAGGGTACTGCCGGTGCGGGTAAGAAGGGCTCATACGTTCCGCCTGCGCTTCGTGGTGATCGTGGTGCTCGGGAAGGCGACCGGATGGGTGGCAGCAAGTACGGAGAGCGGGACGATTTGGCCACGCTTAGAGTCACAAACGTGAGTACCCACGGACTGGGAGGCTTTCAGCACATAACAGACGAGTACGTGTTAACACTGTTACTTAGGTTTCCGAGATGGCGGAAGAAAACGAGCTTCGCGATATGTTCGAACGATTCGGTCGTGTTACCCGTGTCTTCTTGGCCAAGGACAGGGATACTGGTCTGGCAAAGGGCTTTGCGTTTATCAGCTTTGCTGACCGGACCGACGCCGTCAAGGCATGCAACAAGATGGACGGTTTCGGTTTCAAGCATCTCATTCTGAGGGTAGAGTTCGCAAAGAAGGCCCAGTAAGGCGCCACCTCCTCGGCATGGGATAGGAAGGAAGGTATTAGAATGGACCTAAAAGTGCTTCTTCTTGTGTTGTTTATGAGGCTAGGGCTATGACCGGCATGTCATTAGGCGTCTGTGTTTTTGTGAGGCATGATGAGAATGAAATGTATCGCCATTGTTGGAGATCCACATTGGCAGGCAGTACGTAAGGGACTCAAACTTGTTGCTCAAGTCTCCATCAAGGATGATCTGCAAAAGCGGTTTCAACTCGGAGCAGGTGTTTTTGTCAGTACCTATATTTTGTTCTTTTCTCATCCTTGCGCCTGCCTCGCTTCATTCACCCTACCGAATCTTTCCTTACACGTACAACTGTACACACATATACATCGTTCGCGCTCACAAGCAAATGGGGCAGCTTTGCTCACTTGACACCTTTTATCACCCAACTAGCCCAAATACACACCACTCGCCGTTCCCATACCAAATGAACGCCTGAATAGGAAAAAAAGAAAAAAAACGTGATGGTATCACAGTCTCCAATCATGGAGAGTTCCGAGCCCCTTGCTCAACTCTCGCCTGGCCCGTCCTCGTCACTCCATCTTCCCGTCCGAAGCTCCTCCCACGTCATCCGGTGTATCTGATCTCATTGCTAGCTTTCCTTTCCAGGTTTCTTTCTTCTCCTTCTTGGGCGACGACTCGTGTGAGGAGCCGCCAGTATTCTCCCCGCGGATCTTTCGTTTCTCCATGAGATACAGAGGCAGCCCCGTCAGCACGGCCCAACTCATCCGCACCCCGAGCTTTAAATGCTGAACGGACTGGCGAAAGTGCGCTTTGGCTTCTGTCCTGTTGGTACGGCCTGTCGCAACTCTCTTACGGGCGCGATACAGACGCTCAGAGATCCTGGCCTGCCGCAACTCTTCTGACATGCGCTGGATGTGGAGCTGGAGCTCGGCTGTATCAGACGTGCCAGGTCGTGGTTCGGGAAGAGGTTTATCTGAGTAGTTGCTCAGATAACTGACCCTCGTAGGCCGCTCTGGCCTTGTCGGGGTAGCGTCGGGGCGATCTTGGGAAGGCATCTCAACAAAGGGAAACTGGGTTTGGGGAGGATGGTTCTGCTGTATCGAGGAGTGTGCTCTCGGGAAACACAGGCAAGGGGATAACACACAACGATGATAGACGGAAGATACAAGGTCAGAAATGTAGGATGACTAGAGCTCACCTCCTTATAAGATCCTCATATGGCCTCGCGACGTGCTCACATTCGACGAGACATGGCGGCAAAATGTCGATTATGCCATCGCCTATAGCAGACGCGAGGTGGTTGCGTCGTTGGGAACCCCGCGATTTCATGCGTTTCGCCGGAACCATTCTTTCTCGCCATTCTCCCCGAACCACGACGATTCACACGTTGTCGGGACCCAATCAAACGCGCGTCAAGCGTAAAGGCTGCAGTTGGGAGGGTGCGCGAGCCGATTCCCGAAGCACTGGCCAACGGTTGTCCTATCTCGGAGCCCTGGCAATCCGTACCTTGCAGAGGTCCCTGCTTTGTGTGAACCTTTTAAGGTTATCGCATTTGCGCAGATTCAGGAACACGATTCGATCAACACTCTTGAGCAGCTCCAGTCGCCGTGCCATTGACAAAAAACAAACGCATTTGACAATGCAGGATACGTTGCTCAATCAGACATCTTTCCGATTCCTCACGCTTCGACGTTCACCAGCCGACATGGCTTCCGCTGCGGGTCGCATCCGACAACACAACAGCGCTCAACACTGACTGGACGATAAGACCACAGGCCCAGATAAACCCACAAACCCCAGATTACATGTGAAGAAAATTAATTCAGGGTCCCTTGTCCATTTGCGGTTTCTCTCTGTCAAAGCCCCGGTGTATCCGCAAGAGAAGACTCCCAGGCGGTTTCCGCCACCGCAACTTCGCGCCGCCCGCTTATAAGTGAGAGCCCGAGAGCTTCCCACCTCGCTGAACGTCGCCCACAAAAGCGGTTGCATCCGATCCAGAACCTATTCTCAACGACTGCCGGTGTCTCAATCACATCAGACACGGCACAGACCTTGGCGACAGAAGCTTGGCGGCTGCGACCACGCGGTGCCGTTAACGGAGACACCCACGCGGGACGAAAGAAGGCCAACCCCAGGCCCAGCAATTGCCGCCCGTTACATAAGAACCTTGTGGTCGTGTGATCCCGTTCTGGGTGATACTTCTCTCGACCACAACAGTTCAACACTCCTTAGTCTACCATCAATTTCAACAATCGTTACAGGTTCAACACTGCAACGAGCGCTCCCGAGAATGAGCACCTCAGCCGAACCCTCGGCGGGGTTGAATGGTGTCCGCCAGCGGACGAAGGGAGCGCCTGAAGCCGCCGAGGACAACGCCATCCACGCGCCCTCAGAGCACCCCCATCCCGTCAATGGAGATGCCAGAGGCGCAAAGACCTACGGGCGCACTCCGGATGGAACGGGTACGGGATCCCGCCGCATTTGCGCAGTGCATGCCAAGCCGATATCTCACACGGCGTTTGCTAACGGTCGTCAGTCTTCGTCGTCCCCACGACCCATGACATGGTCTCGCAATTGCTAGACCCTCGCGAGCCCAAGAACCTCTCCGACGCGATCGTGCTTGCAATTCTCGCCCTCCACATCTTCGCCGCCTATTATCTCCCTTGGGGCCTCAAGCGCCCTGTGTTCGCTGCCATCTTTTTGTTCTGGAGAGCCTCGTACAACGTGGGAATTGGCTATCTGTTGACAATCCAGTCCAAGTACAAGTTGTTGGTTACCTGGGCAAAGAGATGGAAGCTCTTCGAGGACCCATCAACGGGCAAGAATCCTCGGCCGTGGCTGTACAACCTGCTCAAGGTGGAGTTGGAGACCAAGATCCCGGCTGACTACAAGTTTGACCGCGCGCCCCTTGAGTACAATACCTGGCTGGTCTTCCGGCGTATAGTGGACCTGATCCTCATGTGTGACTTTGTGTCGTACTGTTTGTTCGCCATTGTGTGCGGTGTTCGGCCCGAAGGTGAGGCCGTCCCCGTCACCATTGGTCGCTGGGTTGGCGGTATTGCTCTTGTAGGCTTCAACCTCTGGGTCAAACTGGATGCCCACAGAGTTGTCAAAGACTATGCCTGGTACTGGGGCGGTAAGCTCATCCTCGTCCATGGTCAGCCGGAGTGCCTGACTGACAAAGCCAGACTTCTTCTATCTGATCGAGCAGGAGCTGACGTTCGATGGTGTGTTCGAAATGGCTCCGCATCCCATGTACTCGATCGGGTACGCCGGTTACTATGGTATTTCCATGATGGCGGCCAGCTACGATGTGCTGTTCATTTCGATTCTTGCCCACGTAGCCCAGTTCGCATTCCTTCATTTCGTCGAGAATCCCCACATCGAGAAGACGTACAACCCACCACCACCTCGCATGAGGGCCGAGTCGATGAAGTCGGAGATGAGTGCCCCCATGGCTGAAACGCTGGACGGAACCAGGGAGACACCCGTTCCCGTTCACAACCTCTTGGGTTTCAAGAACGTTGACCTCTTCCGCACCATCGACTACTCGGTTTTCCTCCTGCTCGGCTACCTCATTGTCTTCACCGTCATGACGCCACAGACGCCGGTTTGGCAGGCTATCTTTGTTACGCACGCGCTCTTATGGCGTCTGTGGTACTCAGTCGGTCTGGGCGTCATCCTCACTAAGCAATCCGAGGAGAAGATGTTCACTCGACATTTTGTCAAGTACGGTGAGAGTGCCGGTGAGGCTTGGCGCCAGTGGAAGGGCATGTACCATCTCAGCAACACAATGTGCCACGCCTCGTTTGTGGCAGCATGCTGGAAGATGTACGAGATACCAGAAGACTGGGGCTATGGATGGGCTCTTCTCAAGCACGTCCTCGGTATCAGTCTTGTTGCCCTTCAAATCTGGACGGCCACCAGCATCTACGAATCCCTGGGTGAGTTTGGGTGGTTTTACGGCGACTTTTTTTTCGATAGCACCGGAAAGTTGACCTACACGTCCATTTACCGCTTCCTCAACAACCCCGAGCGCGTCATTGGTACTGCCGGCCTGTGGGGCGCCGCTCTCATCACGTGGAGCCGTTCTATCTTCGCTATGGCGCTTATGGGCCATATTCTCACGCTCGGCTTCATCTCGTACGTTGAAAAGCCTCACATGCAAAAGATTTATGGCCGCAATCTCCGTGAGGAGGCGGGCTTGACCAAGTTCATCAAACGTTCTCTCCCGGAGCCGGTCAAAGAGTGGCAACAGAGCGTGGACAAGGTGTTGGACGAGGGCAGACACTTTGTCGACGACTTTGTGCAGACAGCCCGCGCAAGGCTTGCCGCTGGTTCCTCGACCATCGCCCGCGATACATCAGCCCTCTTCAACAAGTATCCCGCTCGTCTAACTCTCAGTCGGATCTCTCCCGACCTTGCCGGGTACGACCCGAAACACTATACGTTATCTTTGGATGGCACACCACTCGTGGGTGCAAATGAGAAAGCCACAGGAAAGGAAAGCGCTAGCGCGCGGGTTCCCAAGGCTGTCAAGACCATGGTATTCGAATATGGCGCTCCGATCCGCGTCAAGTGGACGGCTCCGGTAAACCACAGCAAAAAGGACTGGGTCGGCCTTTACATGGTCACAGACAATCGGTCCAGAGAATCCACAGAAGTTCCTTCGCTCGGCCGTTGGGTCCCTACTTGCCCGGGACAATACGACACCACATTGGATCAGGGTATCATTGCATGGGACTCGCCCGTCAAAACCGCGTCCTCTTCCGAGGTCGATCTTGTGCAAGGCGAGATGGTCTTTGAGGGCGACAAGCTGTGGTGGACGCAAGGTGTCTTTGAGTTCCGTTACCACCACGGTGGCGGCCACAACGTCATGTTCATCTCGGAGCCATTTGAGATATCTATTGGCAAATTCGACGACGAGGAGGATGAGGATGCCGAGGTAGTCTCCACATCCTCCACGGCGGGAAGTGCCCAGCAAGATGCAGCCGTCGCTGCGGCCTTACTACCGGTCGTTCGCAACTGCTTCGATCGCGACCCAGAGATTGCGCCAAGCACGGTGGACGAGCCGTTTGGAAGCCATGTTGAAAGAGACAGCAAGTATGCAAGACGCGTTGTTTACGCGATTCATCACATGTTCGGCATAGAGTTCGCCGCAGGGGTCGTTCCCGCAGACGGAAATGTAAGAAAGTTGGCATGGAGGATATGTAATGCAAAGCAGGTTTTGGTAAGTCATCCAGGGACAAACATTCCAAGTTGGAGCAGTACTGACTCTGGCTCTGCACAGGCACCCTATAGTATGTCTAGGCAATCCAGGGGCCCTGCGACACCGGTGAAGGAACGGTTCAGCGACAAGTTGTAAATACCCACGCTGCATGCAGGAATAGCATTTACGGTTGTGGAATAGACAGCATGGGAAACGGTCCGGTGCATTGGCAAGCAGTGGAACGCATGAGATACCAATTCTTTACCTCGTTCGATTCATTCTGGTGCATGGCGAGGAGCGATTCAGAGTATCAGCAGACTCGGTGGAGGTAGAGTAGATTGAGTGCATCAGACAAGATACAGACACAGTACCTCCAGCGACTATTTATTGATTACCCATTTCTTCCTGGTCCGCACTACGCTCTGTTGAGCGTCAAAGTTGGCGAACCGCAAAAATAATGCAACAAACTTGCAGACGACGATTCGGCGGACAAGACGATGCAAAAAGTGAAAGTCACAGGAAATGCAAAAATGAAATGTGATCAGGTCGTGCCCGGGTTCGAACCGGGGTTATTGGAATTCGAAAGCTTCAAAATCCAAAGTGATAACCACTACACTACACAACCTTGTGTTTCTTGGATGCTTTAGCCGGCCGCTTTTTCCATGCATGACCTTTTGTTGAGTTCAGCCAGAAGGGTTAGGGTTGTCTGTCCTCCGACATGACAACTCCGAGATGACTGCCATGCTCTCCCATTAGTTGGAAGTAAGAAACGGATTTGAGGACGCTGTAGATCAAACACTCTGGTCGTGACTACGATATTTTACATCACGTACTTTTTGCAAGAAATTTGTTCAAGTGGGGTTAGATCGAGCTTTCTCTGATAATTTAGTTTGCGCTGTCTACGTGACATTGTGGTCTAGTGCATCAAGTTTTGTACCTGCTCGTGACTGCTCATATTTTGACAACCAATTCCAAGACAGCAAGGAGTCACTCGCATCTCATGCCTCGCTCTCTTCCATGAACTCAAATACAGTGCAAGTTGATAGCACTGGCTTCAGGCTTGAAACTGGAAACTCAAGTTGGCTTGCGATACAACACGCCAGCGCCACCCTTGATAACAAGTTAGCAACATAACTGCGGGGCTATATGATTCCCTACGGGTAACTTACCTGGTGCTGGGGGAAAATCAGCGTGTCGGCAATGACGACGTTCTCCCGCCTCCCCGCAACGAAGACGACAGCCTCAGCAATATCATCCGGCGTCAACGGGTCGACACCGCTAAACTCAAGTCAGAGAACCACCCATACCTGAATCCCACCAGCTGCCGAGAACTTACGCGTATACGGCATCAGCCTTGGACTTGTCCCCATAAAACCTGACAACGGAGAACTCCTGCAACATCCGTTAGTAAAGCACATCACATCACCCAACCAACAACACGCCGATGCAAAGCGCGCATGTAAGAACTCACCGTCTCAACCTGCCCAGGGTCAATTTCCATAACCCGAATCCTCGTCGAAACCAACTCCTTCCTGAGCGCCTCGGTAAACGCCCTAACCGCCGCCTTGGTAGCGCAGTAAATACTCCCGCCAGCATAGGGCTCCCTCCCAGCAATGCTTCCAATATTGATCACGTCTCCAGCGCCGCCATTGGGCCTTGCCTTGAAGATGGGCAACACAGCCTGCGTCATGTTGATCAAGCCCGTGACATTGGTATCAAACATGACGTTGATGTCCTCCTCGGCAATATTCGGTGCTTGCGCAACGCCCTTGACCAAGCCCCTATCCACGTCATATCAGCGCCATTACCCATAACACATCATCACGGAATGGACATAAAAGAAGAAGAGAAAAAAAAAAAAAACGTACGCATTATTCACCAACACATTAATATCCCCCCAACCCTCGGGCAAATTCGGCACAAACGACCGCACCTCATCCGGCTTGCTCACGTCGAGCTTGACAGGCAAGACCTTGACGCCCGGCCCGACGGAATCCCGAATCTTGGCCGCGATCTCCTCGAGAGCATCGATGCGGCGGGCCGTCAGGATCAATCTGAGATCATCAGGCTGGGTGCGGGCAAACTCGAACGCGCAGCTCCTTCCGATGCCGGACGACGCGCCCGTGATCACAACAGTTTTACCCTTGATATTTCGTGCCGTTGCGGACGTCATGTTTCTGACCTGGGCCTGGTTGTTGGCGGCAGCAAGAGCGAGACGGTGGGCTTTGGGGATCAGAGTGGTATTGTTCCGGAGGAGACGAAAAGCAATTCGTATCGTAGAGAACATGGGGGAAGAGAGAGATGTATATCACGGAAACTTGGGAGGACTTAAAGCGTCTCTGCTGAAAAAAGGTACCAGCGGGTGGTGGGAAGCTGCTGACGCCATAGTGGGAGATCCACTGAGCATCGAGCAACGAACGAACCGCTGGGGGACAATTCACAGCGAGACTCTCCTGGAAACCTTTGCCCCGCCGAACGTGGGATACCTACCCCGCACTCCTTTGTCGCTATTGTTAGCGGCTTCAGCCATTGCCTTTTCGGAGATAAAGCATTACCGGATCATTTTCTACATTGTTGTATTCGTCTACGGACGGATATACCAGAAACCCACGTATCTAATCCTATGCGCCCCTGCGCCGAAACCGGTGGTGTTTTCCGCAAGCGAAATCGTTGATACGCAGTAAGCATACTTTTGACGAATGTTCCAAGCCACGCCGCTCTGTCGTGCTCGCTAATCCACCTGTTGCCAATACACAATACCCCTGAACCCCTATCTACGCCTCGCCCATCGGCTTTGGCGGCATTGGCGTGCTTCTCCGCGCTATTTCCTGCGTCACCCGCTTTTGCTGTTGCTCGACGACTGACAGCCTGTCCTTCGTATACGTCCCCACTCCACACACCATGGCCAACCCCATGAGTGCTGCGCAAACAATCATGCTGTCTCGCAACGCCGCCGTGTATACTATCCGAACCGTAGTCTGCTGTTCGGGCGTGAGCTCGGCCATACCCAATTCCGAATGTGTAAGTCGGTTCAGGTCCACACCTCCTCCCAGCGAGGCCAGCTTGGCTCCCAAAATCATGGAAGATGCCGCAATGCCGATACTGCCGCCGAGAATTCTCACCTGAGCGAGAATACCCTGGGCAGATGCGTGTTCTCGAATCGGTGACTGGAGAGAGGCCACCATGGTCGAACACGTCGCCGAAAGCCCGAACCCAAATCCCATAAATGCCTGGAATCCCAGCACTTTCGCTTCTACCTCCACTCCACTGCCAGCCGTAGTCTGGAGAGCGCAGCCAAGAAGCATCAAAGCAGCCGCGATCACCAGGGTCTCAGCAATGACGTTCTTCTTCCCGTTGATCACACCAGCCAGGAAGCTCCCTAGGGCAGTCGCACCCAGCATGGGCAACAGCATCAGACCCGCATCAAGAGGACCCTTGCCGTTGACAATCTGGAAGCGAATCGGAAAGGCGTACAGCGAGAGGAGATAGGGAAACCCCATAAGTGTTGTGTTGAGAACAGCGCACATGTAAACCCGATTACGGATCAGCACCATCGGGATGGCGGCCGCCAAATCCGTGTTCCACTTCCGATCTGCTTCCCGATCGATGTACCATTGATAGGCAAAAAGACCCCCTAGGCAAGCGACGCCGATCACTAACGGCGCGATGAAAATGGCCGTGGACCAGGAATTGGGCTCAGCGCTTGAGTGCTGAAGGGGAAAGACAATGAGAACTGCCGTTGCGACCCTATTGGCTGTCAGCGCCTGTCACGAGGAGGACCCGAAGGTGTAATAACACATACAGCAACAATGACCCCAAAAAGTCGACATCCTTCCACTTTCTGTGATCGAAAGGTGGGAGGAACTCCGGACGAGGCCAACACCACCAGAAAAGAACGGCTGAGACTCCTCCAATCGGGCCATTGATCCAAAATACCCATCGCCAGGTTGAGTGCTCGGTAAGTACTCCGCCCAAAAGGGGTCCCAGCACACCGGCGACGGCAAGGACGATACCGATAAATCCAATCATGAACTTCTGGTATTTCAGGGGAGCGACTTCGGGCATCAAAATCATGGACAGGCTGTACAGACCAGAGCCTCCAACACCCTGGATTGCCCGGAAGGCGATCAGCTGCGTAAGGTTCTGGCTCCATGCGCAAGCCAAAGAAAAGGCAACAAAGATGACATATGCCAACATGTACGCCTCTCTTCGCCCGATCACATCCGAGATGCGGGCAAACAAGACGGCGCAGCTCAAGTACGACAGCGTGTATGCCAACGCGACCCAGTTGATGGACTCGATCTCGCCAAAGTCTTTTGCAATGGCGTACAGACTGGTGGCTACAATCGAGGTGTCCATGATGGCCAGGAGAAACCCAAGACTCAGGCTGTGGCCGGTTGTCAGTCCCGGCTACCGGAGTATGATTCCAAGAGATGATGAGAGAACCAACTTACGCTGTGCTTAATGTGATGAATCGCCATTTTGAGATTTCGGACTGCGTTCTTTGCCCCCAAGGATCTATGCTGGGACCAGGTGCCGTAGTCGCCGCGCTGGCGTCTTGTTTCTCCGATGAGCCCTCATTCTGACTGTTGTCGGCGGCGATGGCCGTGGCCGTGATCTGCGAGGTCCCGGATGAGTTCGCCAGGTTGGTCAACTCCTTGTTGGCGCTATCGACACTGGTTGCCCCCATGACGAAACAATCGAACGGGGATAGATTGAAGCAAAGGTGTGGAGGATATCTAAAAACGTATTTAGGTCTGGCTGGTTGGCGCAAAGTATAACGACCTCAGATGAGCAGCTTGTGGTTCTGGTTGTGGGCCTCTGGCGTCTGATAAGTACTTTTCATCGACACCCGACCACTCTCTCGACGAATGCTGGATGAGAGAGAGAGAGAGAAAGAAGCACCACCGGGAAGTTTCTATCGCCGTCTCCTCGGCAGGCGCGATGGTTCTCAAGCTGGTCCTTCCTACTCAGCCGGGACGCATCCGTCATCCGTCAACAGAGCTCGCACTCGCAAGTCTCCCGAGTTGAGGTCTCCACAGAAATCCGGTGGCTGCTTCTCGGCGGAGGTGAAAGCATTGTGTGTGCGGCCGAGGTTGAGGGGACGTTTGGAAAATCCGCGATCCGAGCGCAGCAAGATCATACGTAGCGTCAAATTCGAGAGAGAGCCGCAGCGCAGCGGCGCTTGATTCAATTGAGATTATTGAACCTCGGCACCTTCCCAACTGGGATTTACTCAACCGACCGGCGTCCAGAGCCATGCGAAATCCGAGAAGAGAAAACATAATGTAAGAAAAGACCCCCAACAAGCCGTGTCAAGCTCTGTCGGGTTGCAGCGACCGGGACCCCTAACACCAGTGAGCCTGTCGGCTTCGGTCCGCCGCGCCTCGCGCTCGCCAAGGTCCGAATCCGTAGCGGCCGTGGCGTTGATATCTCGGCTGTTTCTTCTTCTGATTGGCCGTCTGTGCGAGCCTGCTCCGGCCGCAGGAAAAACGCAATTGGGGGCCTTTTTGCGCCGCAAACTTACTTCTGGGCGCCGACGCTTTTGGTGCTTTTGGGATTGCGTGACAAGTGAGGGTGAGGTTGAGATTTTCAGAAACCAACCTGGTGAACATTCGGCATCATACGGAAGTCTTGCCAGGCCAGCGTCTCCCCACCTTTGTGTTAGCTTATTTTCACGCACTGGAGGCTAGACGTGGAAGGTCACTTACTCTTGGTAATCGTCCAATTCGCGTCCACTCTCATCGCTTCGAGGATATCGCCGTTATACCTAGCATCGTCCGGCAGGCGTTCACGGAGAGGAGGGCGTCGATATCCCTTCAATCCAGTTGATGCCGCCCCGTCGAGTTGGGGCGGGAACCTGTCTTGCGAGTTCTACAGGCGTCCATAGAAGTTCCCAATGCCTTTTCAATGGTATTTTAGGCGTTGGTGCATTTGGATTTGGAATTTGACCCTTCTCGGTGGATATTCCATCCATCATTTTGCGTGTGGCGTTCATTTCTCAAAGAACTGTCTCTTTAAGGGGTGTTTCGACAGCACCGTCAAGGCGTCCAACCTCCAGCGGGGTCTTTCTGACTCCGAATGAGCGATTCATGTTCCAGGACACAGCCATCTTCGTGCTCCCCGTGCCAATACGTGTGGCTGCCTATTTATCACAGCGATGAATGGCTCTCTGGCCTTTGGTTGTGCGAGAGCAGGTTCCTTGAAGTCCGTAACTATGGGGGTGCTTGGGTTGGTAGATAGTGAGGGAGATAAGTTCCCTCTCCTGTTATGATTCAATAGAATACACCTCGTTGTCGTGAAAAGAGTTACACCGGGTAGAATATATACGCCACGGAAACCGTTTGTTTGTAACTCGGTTGCTAGAACGCTGGAGCAGGGTGGGTATTGAGACACGGTACACGACACACCTCGCCGGCAGTGGCACACCAGCCCTCGGATGCCCAACCAACAGTACGAGATGATTCCAGAGCAGGAGTGTGTCATACGGAATGGGTATGACGGAGATTGCAACCGAGAATACTTCTGAAGACCCCATGGCGGTCTCATCCTACGTACTTTGCAATAGAATGCCTAAAATTAAAAGAAAGGTTTATCAATGAGTTAGAAGGCGAATCACCTTGATTCAGGCCAACTCGAACATCTCTCGAGGTTGGACATAGCGATGGATCCCACCCCACCTTAGTCCCGTGTCTGATGGGCTCATGTGAAAAGAACGAACCCGAAATAAAGTCAAGCAACATGGACCAGAAAGCTCTTGCAGAGTGATAAAAACCCGGGGAGTATCTTACCCCAGCCGTCTGTGAAAGGACGTATGAGACGACGTGTCCGTTGTCCTCCACTTTTGTCAGGTAGAGTCGCGCGTGATGAAGCTTGATATTCACCTCGAGGTAATGGGGTGAGCGCAGGCATGTGGTGTCTTGCTGGTTTCTTCGGAGATCACTTCGTCCACGAAGAGTGAGAGAAATGGCCAGGGGCTCGGGCCACTCAACTGGCTTCTCTCCCAACGCAGCGATGAGATAAGAACGCCGCCAGCTACCATCGGTACACGTCAATTAGGCCTGGTTCTAGGTTATGCGAGAGGAGAGAGAAGTGATAAGAGACGGTGAACTATGACCAAAGAATGGATCTGGTTTCCTCGCAGGTCCAACTCACCACCTGCTGTTGGCTGCCCCAACAAGCACAGCTGGCTCTCTGATGGAATCGGAACTTGAAAACCGCTTGGTATGCCATCTTAAAGCCCGTTTCATCCAAAGAAGGGGACGAAAGAACAGTCGAAACGTTGCTGCCAGCGCCATCCCATTCAACGGATTTGACGGCAGTCGTTTTGTGGCCAAAACAGAAAACATGCAGACGTGAAACGTCGACAGCGTGCTCGGAGCAAATACTCCACAGTCTCTCCCCGCAATCATCGCCATCATGCTGTGTGCTGATGCGCAATGCCGTTTCAGACGCACGAGCTTCACCGAGCGAGCAAACATCTGGATCACCCAGAAGATCAGCCGTTTCGAAACCATCTTCGCATTCACAGTTTTTGCGATGAAGCAAACAGACTGGCTCACTACCTGGGGCTTGCCGTTTCCCAGCCTTTCGTTTTCGTTTCTCAAGCCGACCCGGATTATATTCCCAGTGCCAGTGTTGTTGGTGAAGCTGGATAGCTGTTTCAGGTGAGGCTTTGCCGCCTTGCTTTCTGACCTGTTTTTAGTGATGCAAAGCTACTGCACCTGGGGGCTGACTATCCCGTCCCGTCTGGCAGATGTTGTAGGAGGGGAGTTGGCCAACAGCAGAACCCAAAGAAGGGCCGAACAAGCCGTTTTTGGAACCATGGAAAACCTTGTAGCGCGAGAATGGAAACAAGCCAAGTCAGCGAACAGACAGATGAGGAAATGCTGAAGAGGAGGAGAGGCTGTGGACCCGTGATGGTGTAGCGGCAAGCCCGCATGATAGTCGTTGCTGGCTCTGCCGTCCCGGGCTTGCGTGTACAGTTTGCACGGACTTAGATGGGAGCTGTAATGCACTGTCGATGCAGAGTCCAGCCTTCTGGATTTGTGGTGAGAAAGCGCAGATGCTGCTGAAAACCGACAGCAATGGGAGAGGGCGATAGACTAGCGCTCATGAGTCTGTGTGTTTGCGTGCACCGACGGGCCCAAAAAGCATCACGGACTCATGTATGTGCGGAAGGTATGATGTGAGTGGGCAGAAGTGAGATGCAACTGGGTAAGGTAGGTTGGGACCTGAAACATGTTTCAGGAAGTTACCGAAAAATGGGGAAGTTGCCGCCTTCCCACGTGCTTGGGGCAGTGGGAGGTTGGGGAACACAGCGAGCGCGTTCGCTGTGCCTCCCGCTTGCTTTGCCGCCGACGGCTTTTGAGAAGCGGGGAAGCTTGAAGTCAAGCTCGCGGCGATCAGCTCTGCATCTTTGTCGGAAGACGCACCGGCTCGTTGCTCGTCCGTCTGTTGAGACGCTTGGTTCTCGGACCATCGCAAGAATTGGTGATACCCTCATCTGGGCCCTTTGGAACTGATACTTCAATATATTATTCGGTATATTGCAATGCCATGAAGGTGGTGGGCTGCCATATGGAGGTTTAGCAAACAAGCTGCCGTCGTTGGCTGGCGTCGACAACACGGTCCAGTAGTTCAGAGCTCGGTTTCAACAAGGGGCTGGCCGATCTCGAGGAGAATCTGGTCGAGATGGGGCCAGAATGAAGAAAAACGCGGTGTAGAGCCGTCGGAAGCGGTCAACAGAGGAGTACATGATTGGAAGACGAGGTACAATGGCAGTACAATCAGGAGATCTCTGGGCCGGCACCAAATTCCACGTGAACACGGTTCTCAAGGGGAAGGGGCCTGAAGCTGACGTGCTTGTCAAGGTAGCTTAGCTCCTGGCAACCGGATTTCCACCGCCCGGCTTACGGTGACGGTCAAATCGTCATGCCGCTCTGCGGCCCTCCCCAGACGGGTCCCCCGGTCTTGGATGTGGAGTGCCGGCAGCGGCATGTGAGAATAGGTGCCGATATGAGTGCCGGAGTAGCGGGGAGCGCCTCCGCCGTGGCATCTGCCCCCGGGGTTCTTCAAGGGCCCGGGCGACGAGGTCGAACGATACTTCTGATTACCCATCGTGTGCGACGACATGTCCGGACGCACATTCGCACCGTCATGCTGCGTCCCCTCTGCGTCGGCACTAGTCAACCAAAAAGCCGAATCGGCTTTCAGGGTACCACAAGACGACAGGCATGACGGTCAACCGGCCACAACACGTGTGATCCCCAAGGGGCATGAGCGATGGGTGTGCCACCTGCAGCTCTGATCGAAAGGGGACAAGGCGAACCAAAAGCTGGAGAACAGCGACTCAGGACGCTCCTACCCCGCATTTTCATTGGATTCCTTGCAATATAACGAACACGCATGGAATCTTCCTCTTCATCTATCCAGTGTTGACTGTCACGCCAGTGCCTAATGAGGCAGGTGCGTTTGTGCGGTTCTGGCTGTGGTCTTTGGTTTTGTGGTCGACTTTATGCCCTGCACACCACTATTGCTCTTGCTCGCTCCTCCCCGCAATCTCTCCACGTTCTTGCGTCCCACCATCCCTCTTCCCCGCAGAAACAGCCTGCCCTGTCATCGACTGGGATACCCCAAAAGCCGCAGGCTAGACAAGTCCCTTGTACTTCCCCAATCGGCGAGGCCGACGCCAGGCTATCCCCTGTCCGTCGAGTACCTTGGACTCAGCACGATGCGGCCCGTCAATCCAGATTGCAGGCGGCTTGGCCCACCAGCGACCTCCCAATTATCCAGCCAATCGCCGGCCACCGTTTTCTGCATTGGGAAACCGTTTTCCCCAAGTCTCTCTCTCGTCTTTGCTTTTCCCTGACCCTGTTCATCGTTGTCGCTTGCTGGAAGGTGTAGCCGTCGCAGCGCGCTAACAATCGCACTAGAGCAAGTGACAGGAACAGGCATGGGCTCACCATCACCTTTTGACGTCGCAACGACCCATAAGATTGTTCTCTGGATCGTCGTGAAATCAGAAAAAAAAAATTCGACAGACAGACAGACATCCGAAGCGAACAAGCAACACGTCTAGACCTGCCCATCTGTCGATCTGGCAGACCATGCTGTCCACATGAACTAGACTCCTGACGATCCCCGCGGATACACATCCCCACACCCAGCTTTTCGCTTCCCCGGACGTTCATTCCTTCTGCTGCCCCAGACTCTCCATGACACGTTCAAGATCACTCGCTTCCTTGCAACAGACGACCGAGATAGACACTACCCGTCCGTCTCTCGTCAGCCCACGCACACCTCCTGGTCATTCTCCTCAGAACGAATGGGCGTCCTGGCGGACCGGGCCTTGTCTCCCTTCTCCCCGTGGCTAACCACGATGCATGCCACCCATATCCATCAAAACCATTTTGATGACTTGTCGTATTTTCCTTCCGTTCGTCCTGGTGCGAGAAAAGAAGATGGATGGTATAGCAAAAGTTGCAACGCAGCCGCCCCAAGACCACCACCATCATCAACATCCGGACAGTTCCATGCAGCGGCAGATTTTTCTGGCTCGCGAGTACGACCAGAAAAAAAAGGAGTACATACATGATGGGGTGCAGTGCAGCGCAGCATCACTCACTCAGCAGCACAGCAGAAGCAAGATGAGCGCAACGCAACGCCGCAACGCCGGTTAGATCGGGCAGATTTGGGTAAGGTACGATAGACAGGGTGAGATAGGGTAGGTCAGGCAAGGTAAGGTGGTAGGCATCGTCTCTGACTTCAAATCCCGAGAAACGCACACACCACCAGGAATAGGGCCACGACGACAGCACGGCTTTTAGAATGAGAAAAAATCATCGCTGTGTTAGATTATCCACAGAAAAGTCGACGCGTCATTATCTAGAACATTGCTCGATGAACCCTTCTTCCATTCTTCCATCCTTCCATTACACAACGCTTGTTGGTCATGGAACTCTTCGATTCGAGGGGATAGGAATAGAACACCAGTCAGATCGCACAGCGATAGATTGAACACATACGCGCGCTGCTGGCTGCTTGCTTGCTTGTGTGGGGACATGAACTATAGCAAGGCAGGATATCGTTGATACCTATTGCCCAAGGACCCCAAAAAATAGCACAAACTCATTCCGGATATTCTGAACATCCCCGTTTCCCCCATGCTTCTTCTCCTTATCACAGAGAACGTATACGCACAGAAAGATATCACAGAGGAAACGTTAACTTTGATGATGTGCATTGAATTTTGTTTGCGCCTGGACACTGAGTCCTGAAATAATTCCTATCCTGTGCTCCCGCCACCCCATCCCATTCCGTTTCATGCCCAAGTTAATTTTCCACCTCCATTTTGCTTCCCATTCCATGGCAATGGACAAGAAGAAAGCGTGAAGAAAAAAAAAAAAAATCATGAAAACCTTGGTATATCCATCATTTCCCATCCACGCCCATACCCGAAATAAGCAGAGAACCCAAAAGAACGCTGCCCACCCATACCATCCATCCACCACAAGTGTTTTTTTTTTTGCCAAGAGATGTATTGCCATCCATCCCACCCACACCCATTCTGCTTCCCCAGACTTTCCCGATTGCCTACCCCACATTTCGGTCTTAATCTTGTTTCCTCGGCTTCATTTTCCGCAACGCACCCCCTGGCCTCCTGGACTTTGCACTCCCGGCCATCGCCATGGAATCGCTTCCCGTCAGAGCCGAGAAGAAATATCAACGTCTGAGATGAAAAAAAAGTGGATACGCCATCATCTCTACCGAACCCGAACCGAACACCCGTTTGTCCCAAGGTATCCAAAGCAAAAGCCCCAAACACCGGAATTGCTGAGAGAGAGATTGAGAGATAAAAGTAACAAGGCCGTTAAAAGGTGTGTTGATTTCGAATCGAAAAAGAGTTGAGATGTTGTCGTGTCGTGATTATTGCACATACGGGAAGCCGTCCATAGCGGCCTGGTGATGTGCTTGGCTCATAAGACCGTAGTCCATATGCATCATTGCGTCGTGAGCGCCAGGGCCACCGGCGGCAAACTCGGCGGCGGCTGCGGCGTCGGCCTGGCTGCCCCAGTACATGCCGTCGAGGTCCCAGAGACCGCCCTGATCGAGCATGCCCATCATGCCGAGGCCCTCGACGGGCTCGAGGCCGATGGGGCTCATGTGCAGGCCGGCGTCCGACATGAGCATGCTGTCGGTGCCTGTGAGGTGCATGCTCGGGCTCTGCGAGCGGTGGGCGGCCTGCTGAGCCTGGATGGCGCGGCTGGCCTCGTACATGCGCCAGACGACCTCGCGGCTACGGCGAGCCGCAAGCGACCACTCCTCCATGACCTCGAGGAGGTCGAGGACGGCCTCGATCTGCTTGAGCCACTCGGGCACGCGCGGGCTGCCCCACTGCCAAAAGACGGAGACCAGCGGCACCATGGCGGCCTGGTAGAGGAACCACACGGCGTTCCACCCGCTCATCTGGTTGCGTGTCCACTCGCGCGCAACGTCCTCAATCGTCTGCGCGGCGAGCTCGCGGCACGTTTCAATGGCCGCGAGGTCGGCGTCACATGCTTGTGTGTGCGGGTTGAGGCCCGAGCTAGCAAGCGACAGGAGAACGGGGCGGTGGAGAAGCATGCGGAGGTTTTGGTAGCGCCATTTCATGATGCAGCGCGCCATGTAAAGGGGCTCTGCGCAGGGGTCGGTTGTGCGCAGAAGCCATGGTAGCGAGGTGTACCAGTTGACGAGTTGGTTGTCGAGGCCGCAGCGGTCCTCGGTTCTCAGCAGGGGCGAGATTGCGAGCATGTCTTGGATCTGGGTGGCAATCTTGCAGAACTTGATGTTCTCAATCAAGGGGAGAATGCCGGCGTGCTGGGACGAGTCGCGACCCGCTGCGATGCCGAACTCAGGGGGGCGGATGTTGATGGCAGGTCCCCATCGTCCAAACGATGGCCGGCCCATGGTTGTTGTGGCCCATGTGTCGAGGCAGAACAAGCTCCACCAGGTCCTCCTCCTCGTCTCAGCCATGGCAATGTCGCTGCCGCTGCCTCCTTGCGCGAGGCTCTCGCGGTGGAGGCCAAGAGCAGTCGCCATGCGGATGGCAGCACCAAGTACGGCGTTGGCCATGTTGGGGCGGTTGATGTAGTGAAGGTAGTATCCGCCAATGAGAGCAAGAGCCTGCACCGTCTCGATATGGCTGCTGCCAAAGGCATCCATGGGCAGGTGCTCCATAGCGCGGTTATAGTAGTTGATGTGGTTGTAGTCGTCCGACTTCATAGCGGCAATGCTACCCATGGCAAAGACCATGTTGAGGAGCGCCAGCCATGGCGCATCGGTTCGCTGTCCCTCAAGGTAGTCGGCCCGGAAGGTGCCCTCGTCAAGCATGGGCACGAAGACGTGGATGCGCTTGAAGTAGGCGTCGATGAGCGTCTGGCCCTTCCAGGACCACGGGATGCGCTGCACGTCCTTTGGTGCGCTAGGCTTCTGGCGGATGACGGGGTAGTTGTTGGACATCTCGACATTGTTGAGCGGCGCTGCAAGCGAGTTTCGAAGGCCAGGCTGGACCTTGAGCATGACCATGAGGGCGGCCTTGATGGACGAAGCGCCGAGATACGAAGTCTGGCGATCGAGCGGCAGGGACAGCGCGTTGATATCGTCGGCCTCAGCGGGAATGGGATCCCTCCCTCGCCTCTCCTCGTCCCACTCCGTGTCTCGGGATGGCATCTGCTCCAAGAGGTTTTCGGACTTCAGGACTGTTGGCGACTCAAGCTCGGAGATGGGTGATGTGTTGAGTGGTGGAGACGGGAGCCCGCCAACTGAGGTGTCAATGACGGGCCTATCGAGCAGGCTAAGGAGCTCTTGTCGTGAAAGGGGGAGCAGGCTCGAAACCTCCTGGTTGGGATATAGCCTCTTGAGGATCGACCGGCATTCTTCGAGCGACTGGGAGAGAGCCTCGAGTGTCTTGCGGGACGGGATCACCCGTTGCCTGTGCTTGTCGTAGAAACATCTCTTGGGGGCCCGGCTGGAGAGGCACTGGCCGCAGGGCTGTTGGCCATCGCATCGGCTGTCAAGGCGGTTGAGTTAGGGGCTGTCGAGCTGAGCCACGTTCCCGCGCAGAACTTACATCTTTCGCCTCTTGCACTCAGCACAGGCGTGTGGTGTTGTGATTCTCTTCGCTGTCCCCGATCCATTGGACTTGACGCTGTCCTGCGAATCGGTGGAAGCTTTCCTGGGCGTGACGCCTTGGACTTTTCTCGGTTAGCACATCACCGGTGGGTCTTGGTCTTGGGTACATACAGGTGTGGAACATGCCACCCTGGGTGGGAATTGGGATTGTCGGCGCCATTATGAGTGTGTAGGGAGGTGAAAGGGTAGAATGGCGAGTTTTTGGCGGGGTGGCCGGCGAGGAGGTCCGGCCGGGGAGTGGATGCCTGTGTTGAGAGACACAAGAGTGATGATGTATATATCAACCCTGATGACCTTCGAAGATGGAGGTGATGATCTGATCAAGACAGAAGAAGGCGGGGATATTGGCCGATGTGGGCAGTGACGGGGGAGTCGGCATGGGGGAGGGCATGTAGATTTATATATCTACATTGGATGCAGTTGGAGATGGAGTTGCTTCCCGAGTGTGGGGAGAGGGATTTGGAAGGGTCGGATGGCACGACGAGGCCGCCATGTGTGGAGTGTGGAGAAGCTTGATGACCCGCCCGTCCTGACATTAGAAGCTGGGCGGTCTTGTCGTGGTGCATCGAGCTAAGACCCCAGCATAGTTCGTCAAGTATAAGGTTGATATAGAGTGTGTGGAAGGCAATGTATGCTCACAAGCCCAGCACAACCGGACGCTGGCAGTGGTCAATGCCGTGTTCAAGGGCCAGGGCCGCCGTTCAAACCACGAGGATGGACGGCGAGCAGGGGTGGGCGAACGGCAGCTTGGCCAGGCACACGACGGTGGTTCTGCGTATAACACCAATCAGGTATGCCCGAGCTGCAGTACCTGAAAACACATATTAATATGCGCCCAAGTAAAGGTCACGCCAGGGTTCGCCCGTTGGAGAAAGAGTGGCACGGTTGACGGCCGGCCTGGGGAAACGTGAACCTGCGTTGCCCGACCTGAGGCGCCGCTGGGGGTCCCGTTACGGCCTGCGCACCCGCCCGCTGCTGCTGCGGGCGAACAGACGTGGACCTCGCCGCGAAGCGATCATGGCTCTGTGGCCTCGTTTCAGCACCAGGGCCGGGGTGCATGGCGGGCTCGACAGGCCATCAGTGTACGTACCGGCCTCCCAGCTGCACGTCAACCAAGGATCGTGGGCGCCACGCGTGGAGTTGCAGGTACTTGGTCGTACAGCGAGAGACGCTCCTTGTACCGGTGTCCACTGGAGCTTGCCGACGTTCCTGATGACGCTGCTGCGGACAAGGGCATCGGATGCCGAAGGCGACCAACGCCCACTCACCTCACCTTCATCAACCCCTACATGGAGGGATTACTTGCAGCATCACTTGACCGAAGCCAGCCGAGAGGCGCTGCAGGCCGAGCTGCCGAGAGCAGGCGACAAGAGGCTTGGGTTCTTTATCCATCCCATCCTCGAATCGAATCGTCTGCCAGCCAGCAGCAAGCGAGAGGAAGCATCTGCGGCTTCTGTGATTTTCGGCGCATGGGGATGTCCAACGTGCGGGATCGCAAGAAATGAGGGATCGGGGCGTTGAGGCGGTGGGGTGCTTGCTCTGGCCTCCAGCGCTGAGTGGGTGGTGGATTTTTGGGAAGGGGGACCGTCGGCCCCAACGTCCTTTCCTTCCACTCCCCAGTCGCTCGCAAGATCCTCGCGCGCCATCTCCGATCACTTTGACAGGGGTGACTGTGAAAGCGCGCGCAGAAGCAGGCAAGTCTGGGGTCCGGGGTCTGGGGTGCTGGAGGACGGGAGTGGGGACCCCACACTGACCGTTGACTGTGCCGGGGGTGACGTTTGGGGGTTCTGTCGCTGCCCAAGGTGGGCTGCCCTGACGGAGATGCCGTCGACCTTCAACAACCAAGCGACATCACTGCATGAAAGTGCTGCAGATTTGGCACTCATCTTAGATGCCCTTCGGGACCGTCTGTGCTGGCCCTAACACCAGACCAAATATCGTCTTCTTTGCGCTGGTCCCTCAAGCTCGAAAAACAAACAACCCCAAAATAGTTGCTGCACTTGTTCGCCTCTATGCAATATCAGAATCCTAGGGACTCGAGACCGCTGCTTTTGGCGTCGAGGGACCACAAAATATATGTCAGTGGCGATTTCAGCTTCCTGGATGGGGCACATGACTGGCCGTCTTAATCTATCCGCGCCCTCGACTGGGGACTGTTGGGGACCGCTGTGAAGGAGCTGAACGGTTTGAACGGGCTGCGTGAGGGGTCTGCGCCGAGCCGCGTCTCCAGAGTGCGGTCCTGCGGCTCGTCGAGGGAACGGAGGGCCTCTGACTCCACCGTTTGTTTCTCCAGCTACTGGTTCGCCCGTCGTCTGCCAGAAATGCTGCGAACTTGGCTCTGGTTACTGCTGCTGCTGCTGTTCTGTTTCTGCGGGCGCTGCGCTCGAGGACCACCTCCTACATGACCTGAGACTCAAACGTGCCTTCGCGGGCGAACCCTTCGGAGGACATCGGCCTGCTGCCCGTAGTGTCTTCGTCCCAACAATGTTTCCTTCCGATATCTTGTTGTGACGATTTTCGTCCTCGTTTGTTTCCCTCCGGATTGTCGAACCATGGCACGCTTGTCAGACCATCAGCGCGCTGCAAAGGTCTGCTCGCGCTACACAGTGGCAAAGGAAACTCACGGCAGTAGTGCAATTACCGGCTGCGCCGTGGCCGAGCAGCCGGAGTCGATCTCTTCGCTTGGGTGGAGAGAGGTCTACGCGTCGATTCGACTGCCGTCGCTGACACGGCGAGGCGAGATTGAAAAGCCGCTCCCAGTCTGTTAGTGTTGACGCGGGTCGGCCAGCCAAAACCTTAAACACGAAACGAGATTTGGCCGACTCAGGGCCTAGCTGCCGTTATAGCAGAAGCACGATAGCTATAGCAGCAGGCGTGCCTTCTGGAAGCCGCTTCGTCAGTTTTTCCCGCTTCCGGTGAGCTCCAAATATTTCTATCACAATCCCATCACACCGCTCGAGACATTGTTGGACTCGACCGCCACTCGCCGCAGGTCGTTGGAGCCATATTTGAGGTTGGCCCAAGGTGAGACGGTGTGAGACGGCTCTTATTGAGGTGTCGCAGAGCATCTCTTCTCCATTGCGCTGCCGACCCCACCTTAGCTCCTGCTGTATTCCGTTTTGCTTTGTGTCAATGCGCGTGTCATCCGTTGCGAGATGAGATGGTGTGGATGTTGCGACGGCGCGCCTGGGCAAGTCTCGCAAGGCGATACCACGTTTGTCTAGGCGTTCCGGTGCGGACAAGGTTGAAGTTGGGACCGAGAAGGCCAACGGTTTCTAGACGGAGTCTCTCCCCACCACCCCGCCATCGACGCTGAGCTGTTTTCCCCACACTTTACCTTGTCCAACCAGAGCTGCATGAGCGCCTGGAATGACGGCAACGCGTGCCTGTGGTCGTATTTCCTCTTCAGGACCCCAGCGACGTGCTGGTGCTGGCTCGACTGCCTCGTTTGGCAGGGCAGGTAGGCAGGCAGGCAAGACTCGCAGATCGCATCTCACAACAAATCTCCAACTATATTCGCTTCCGGCCCAGACGTTAGCTGAATCGACACTGGGGCAGGTGAGGCATGTCGTCGTTCGATCACCGCTGCACCTATATTGCTCTCGAAGCTTCTTCAATATATCCTGCACTGATAGAGGGCCTCTCTAGACAGTGACGTGTGGATGCACAACGCGCCGTTATGGTCAACCTCACCGGAGAGGAAGGTAAGGTGACTGTGGTGGCTTAACGGCTCTGCTTAGCCCAGGGTTCACACGACAACCCCTGCACAAGTGTTGCTTAGCTCGTCGCGCTAAGCCAGGTCCCGTCGGCTGCCACCAAGCCCCAGCCGATGGCGCTAGAGAAGACAAGCCTGCTGTGGCTACCCCTCTGGCACCTGCCGGCGCCCGATCAGCGCCCAGCTGTCAACAGCTTTCTCCACAAAGGCGAAAAACAACCTACCATTCACTCGTGCAGGCAATCAACGCCAACCAGCAAAACTCGTGACAGGGTAACAGAATATTAATTGATTGTCTCGACCCAATTCTTGACACCATGACTCGATTGAGTCCCTTGCGCCGATGAACCCCGAGTCGACGATGGCTTCAACCCTGGCGGACGATGGGCCTTCTCGGAAGCGAGATCCCTTCAACCAAAGCCCAGACTATCGGGGGCGACATCAAGCCGACAGCTTCCCAAGGAGGAGGCTCGCTTTGTCTTGCCGCTGCGGATTACTCGCAGACTGACCACCCTCCCGTGTCGATGCCGGGGCGCCACGAGCCAACCTACCAGCCACACACACGCCCGTCTTCAGGATCCCACCGACACACACCTTCGCTGTGTGACGGGTAGAGGTGAGGGCCAACTCGCAGAGTCGCGTATATTAACCCAGCCGTCCTGAATTAATTTGGCGAGCAGCCCACATGTTCATGTGCAAAGCAGCAATTTTTGTTCCCCAGCCGCGTGTGCCATTATTATCCATCTCTAGCCGTCTAGCGCGGTCTGGAATCCTGCTCTGGGGCCATTCTGTCTGACGGGAGAGGAGCTGGAAGGCATTAGACCGTCGGTCGAGTGAAGACGGTATCCCGCACCGCACACAGGCCAAGCCGCAGTCCGAAGCGGCGTTTGCCTCGCACACGCGCATTGAGCGGGACCGCGACGGGAAGCGCTAGTTCCTGTTGCGAGTTGAATTGAGGCTCACCAGAGGGCCCTTGGATGGGAAAGTCCGCATCAAAGCTTAAACAGCGGATGACCACCTGACAGGCTGACCCGCGGTGAACACCAAGCCGTCCTGTTACACCACGACGTAACACTAGATCAGGAACAGGGAGACGGACAGCAACGGCGATTACGAAATCCATCTTTTCAATCTGGCGCGTGCCAACGCATCGCTCCAATAACGGACGTCATGGACCTGAGCACACACAGCATGGACGTCCCGGTGCCCATTGACTGGCCGCCCTGAAATAAATGGAACCGCGAGGATTGGTCCCTGGCCTTCCAAGCAACAGTCCGTGCGAGCAGACCAACCGGAAGAAGTCTTCTGGAAAACCCCAAACAAGAACTCTCTTGGAAATCTGAAATGCCCAGGCGCTCCACACCTCACCTTCCATTTCGAGTAATCAGCTTTCCGCCCTCGAGGTGCACAGTCGCCCGGGCAGTCCTGGTTTGCTTGCTTTGGGATCCAGGGCCGGCCCTCGCTCCCGTCCCCGAATCACACCGGAAAAGTTTTGTTGTCTTCGTCAGCTTCCGGCGTTCCTGTTTCTCCTCAATGCCGGCTCGGCTTATCGGAAACGTGCTAGACTGCGGCTCTCAGTCGGCCTGTTGGTGCTCCTTATCATCTCGACAAAGCCGACTCTCCCTCCTCCAGCATCCCACCTATATCTCCGCTATTGGCCGACGTCAATGACGCAGGACTGCTCAAATTATTCGCATGTTTCACCTTGGTGAGCCCAACCTCGGTGGTCTGACTGACAACCTGTTCTATATTCTCTCTTCTGACTTGACCGCCGTCATCGGTCGGACTTCCCATGGTTCCGGAGGGCTAGTTGACGGAAGGGCCGTCATGGTCTCCGAAGGACTCCTGGACATGACATGAACCAGGCTTTGCGGTGTAGCAGCCTGCCCTGGCAACCAAAATTCGATTGCCAGTGCCCTCCCAAGGTTCTCTGCCTCCGTGGACGATGGCCCACTGCCAACTGTCGTGAACGCTACCTAGCTCTTGCGGCCAGGGGATGGACAGGAACGGTAACCTAGGAACATTTGCGCGGCTGTTCCGACGGGCCAAAAGCCAATTCGATCACCATCGTAACATCAGCAGTATTCTGAATGCAACCCATCCAGTCTTCTAGAACAATGTGAGCCTGCAAAGCTGCCAACGCAACGGTGTGCTCTCTCCAACCGCCAGCGCAAGCGCCCTCCCTCTCTGGTTCTTGACGTTCTTACTTTTCTTTTTTGTTCAGCGAGACGGCTTGTTGCGCGAGCATGTGGATATCCCCTCCTCGCCTTCTCACAAGCGAGCCTCGGCCGAGCCTTACCCGACCTCCACTCAAGATCACCAGACTCGCCCTTTTTCTTACTTCCTTGCTTGTGCTGCACAATGAGAGCCTCGCACCCAGTAACCCCATTTCTAAATGACAAGTTTGTCACACACAAGATAGTCTAGTGACCACGAGATACAGCCTAGAACCATCCTCAAACTCTGGTTCAGATGGAGTCTTCTCCTCGTCTCCCCCTTTCATCAGGTCCTGCATCCACCCCCGGTCACGCCAGGGACTCATATGTTCATTGAATCACTGCCTTCATTCTGGACAAATACAGATGTCATGAGCACGCTACTGCAGGCGCGCGCCAGAGAGATTCTCAAGGTTCCATCGAGGACCTACGGTCCGAAGAACCAGACGCCCCGAACGTCGACCCAAGGGGGTGTAGGCTAAGAGAGGTAGTATCAACGTCTGTGTGCCTGCAAGAGTGCGGAGAATAAAAATCTTGCAGCCACGGCTTCAGAAAGGCTCTGCGGTCCGGATGTTGGCACTGGTAACCCCACGATGGTACCTTATCTAAGGGGTTGGGTAGCGTAGCCCGAGATCCGATTCTCCTATGTAACCTACTTTACCCACTTTTTGCGTACCTAGGATACACAGGCCAATGTCCGGCTTGTCGACCCCGACGACTGTAGCAAGGAAAAGACGGTTATGAAAAACGGTACCGGTGCCGAGAAGTTGACTCTGATTGTCGTCCCTCTCCAAATCTTGAGGTCCGTCAGTTTTCCCCTCTCCGCATTGTTCATCGTGAATTGGTGTTGACTGGCTGGGGTGTCTCCTTTTTCTCCAACTTTTTGTCCCGTCCCCATCATTATTTTGGTAGACCTTCAGCCCGCAAACCAAGTGCCTGATTAAATAACCCGGATCTGCACAAGGCCAGTGCCGAAATCCCCTCAGCCTGATCAACACATGAGCCACTCATATCGATTCCTCTTCCAAAATCCCATGCAAGTTACTTTTTGGCTGCCGCTTGGCTCGTCCTCCTGTCCGTCTGCTGTCATCTGTTGTGGGTGCTATTGTTCCCGTTTCCCTTCACCTCCTCTTCCTGTTTGCCGGGGTTTTCTAGTCCCCGTCATATCCGGCTCCTTGCCGAGAGACGCCCACGCCTTGAACCCCAGGTAATTCCCGCCACCCCACGGGGAAGAGCGAAGGAGAAACGGTATGGAGCGGGGAGACGGGATACGGCAGGCAGGAGACTGAATAGCAAAGATAGAATGCTGCCGTCGAATATCCCGGGCGCTTGCGCGTTGTTTTGCCCCTCGTTGAGACTAACGAACCGTCCGTTCCCGCCTTCGCTCTCTCCACCTTGTCTCCTCGTTCATAAGCGTAGAACTTGGCATCGGCTAGCGATTCCGTCAAAGATGCACGTGTTGTCGATCGGGATGTACTGCTTGGTGATGATCTTGATCATCTCCTGAGCCACCATACCACCCGTCAAGGCTGCAACATTGTGCAGCTCGCCCCCTTCGGCACGCGCCACCTCCTGAGCAGTACTGAGTACCCTTTCGTTCTCATTGGCATTCGGTACCACCTTTACTATCTCAGCTAGGATCTCGTCTGCGCTGGCCGAGGCCACGTGCGCTGTTGACTGCAGGGCCAGGTAGATGGGCAGCAGTGACAGAGGCATCAGCGTCACGTCTGCGGTCTCGTCATTTGCTATTTCCTGGGCTGTGGCAAAAAAGAGGGTCGTGTCAGTTCATCGTTTTCCCTTTTTGCTTCTTATGACCTTCAGGCGGGCCGGCGCGATACCACACACCACGAGGATCAGCGACAGAAACTTACCTGTGACGTCCCTCAGGCGGTCAGCTCTGCTGACACTCGCACTGTTTCCCCCTCTTGTCGCGTTGATAAGCTTGACAAAGGGCGCGTTCTTGCAGAAAAGCTCCACCTCTGCAGGTTCGAACTGTCGGTCAGGGACTATCGCCTGAGCTGTAGCTAGGACCTCGGCGGCATCCTGGCGAGCCTTGGCCTTGTAGATGTTCTGGAGCTGAATGTAAATCTTGGACTGTGCTTTCATGTCTGGGACATTGCCCCGCAGTGGCAATGCCTTGTGCTTCGCGTAGAAGGACTTGATGGCGTCTGCGATAATCCAAAAGCTGGACCTCTCCTCGAGCTATCAAAAAGGTGTCAGAGCCAACCGAGCAGCGTGCCCATATCCCTGAAGCCAAGCCACCATGACCTACCGGTTCACTGGGTTCGTAGTCGAACACCTCCCTGAGCCCCGACGGCAAGGATGGGGGTACAACAGTCTTCAGAACCGCCGCTGCCGCCTCATCAAAGTTCTCCTCGCCACCCTCGGTATTGTCGGCTCGCGCCGCGGCCTGGACAATTTTCCTAAACTCGGTCTTTTCCTTGTAAGTGGAGGGATAGGAGCCCCCGTGCGAGTCTCTCCATGCGTCAAGGTAATGCAACAGTATGACAACGTAGGGTAGGTGGCCATGCTCGTATGGGTCCAAGCTGTCGATGTTCTCTGTCATGCCTCTGGCAAACTCCAAGAGCTCCGGCCACGGAGTGAGGAGACGCAGATCAGTTGTGGCCGTTTCGTCTGGATGTGTATCGACGATCGGGAACGCCCCCGGTAGGTGGATTCTAAAATAAGAATAAAACCCAGCCGAGTGTATTGCAACTAACGGCGTCTTGTGCTGCTGGCCATACGCCTCGAGGAGCGAGAGGCGCTCCGGCGTGATGGGAAATGTGTACATGATCGCGGTGAACACAGACGAGGTGGCGAGGAGAGCCTCAAGCGAGGTAGCATCCTATCCCCAGAGTCAGCGTATGTACCTGTAGATATGAAGCTATCATGTATCCTCCTACCCCCTCCTTTGGGTACCAGGCACCTTGAACTTCGGGGTTAAGCTCCACAAGAAGCTCTGTCAAGCACTCCGAGCGGGGCTTCCCCAGACTATCCGAATCCAGGAAGAAGTTGACGCCCAAGTCGGCGTCATCGACTATCGCATCATCGTAAATGGCAAACCGACCAATGCCTGGAGCAGCCAGTTAGCAGGGAGGCGGTCTCGCAGCGCAGGGAAACCATGCGGTTATCACCCACCAGGTAACACAAGGTTCTTGAGGGTCTCAACACCGACTACGCCAGACCCAGAGTTCACTAGCAAAAGATTTGCCGACTCGAGAGCTGCCTGGCCACTTGCTGCCCACAACCGCAGCTGCCGATCGTATTTCTTCTCCTTCTCCGATGGGCCATGGAGGATCGGTGGCGTTTGGCTCATTACAATCTCGGTCATGTCGGGAAGTCGAGCGCTTTCCTTTTTTTTTTGGTGGTTTGGTGAGGTATAGATGGGGTCAGGTAGGCGAAGGGGCTGTTTGTGAATCAGAGCAATCCCTTTTGTCAAGGAACCTCAGCAGCCCTTCTAAAGAAACCTTGATGGTTGCCTATCATTAGCTTCAGCTGTCTCGACACTTCCCTTGGCCAAACGCGGGGTGGTTCGCGATAAGAGATAAGGAATCAAGCTAGGGTTAGGGGCACATATCTTGCCAACTTGCTGACAGGATAGTGCACATCAACAAACTCAGAGGCATCTTTATCTCGATAAACGAGGCTGAGGCATTATCATAGGGCATTAAATAGCATTTTACACTTTTTTGAATAGGTCTCTCTGCGCTGGATAAATTATTTGTGTGCCTCTTGAGATGTTAGCCAGCCGGTTGAGGGCATTTGGAGCGGCCTCAGCCGTGTTTAGTGTGTGGATATTTATATCACCCACTTGCTTGCCACCTCGTTACGTTACTAGAACAACCCACCCCTTTTTTGAGCTTCCCGGTCACAAATAAGACACTTACTTTGGGGACTGAATACAAGTAAAAAGAAACATGGATCTTTCCGCCTGTATGGCAACAGACTCTTCTCCAGATGTTGCCATGGTCTCTGGTGGTGGCCAAACTCAGCTGGATTACGCCCGAGTGCACTTTCCTTCCTTGCGAGGTTGAGCAGAACATCTCGTGGTTGTAACTGCCAGTTGTGCCAGAGTAGGCTCCAGGAATAGCTCATGACGTGCATGTGTGGTCTTGAATTCTCATATGAGTGCCTTCCTTTTCTTTTTGATCCAACTGCCAGAGGACGAGATTGTACGACGCCAGCACAGTTCACATCATCAAAATGGAGATGCCCATGGAATTAAATCTCAATTGCAACATCAGAAAATGTGGCACGCCACTCTCCGACCAAGCAGTCGTAACAGCTTGCAGCCATGCTCTCTGCGTTCAGTGTGCAAGCCATCACGGATTCACTGGGCCGGGCCCCTACGCATGTCCTGTTTGTCGACAGCCCCTGAGTGGACACGAAATATGCAAACAGAATCTTCTGCCATCCGAAGAATGGAAGTCGGTAGCCCTCAGCGGTCTGAATCCTATGGCTGTTATGGAATGCGCAGGAAGGGCACTGAACTTCTGGGCGTATCAAATGTCAAGCCAAATGTGTGTGAGGTGTAGGCCATTCTCACAAGGCCCAGCGCTGACAATGTACATGTAGGTTGCTCCAGATCAAGGCAAACAGAGACCTGCAGGAGCATTGCTCATATCTTGAGGGTGAGGTCAAGAACGTTTGGCATGAAGGGCACTCGCGGATGACCAAGCTCAACGGAAAGATCAAAGGTTTCCCCGCGAGGGCCTTGGTTTTGTAGGACCCAGCTAACATGTCATAGATATGGAACTCCGGGAGCAAGCGCTACTTCAAAAGTGTGAAGATTTACGGACGAGTTTGAGCGAAAAGACGAAGGAGTTGGCCCGGTCCCAAGATCTTTACGGCATGCTCAAGCAACGGGTCCTGCTGAACCAATCTCCCGGGTCTGCGGCCGGCTTGAGAAGCTCAAAAGCCGCACCTGCGCCCGGTTCTCCAAGTATTCCAGATCCTCCAAGACACTCGGGTGCATATTCGCATCGGCCCCTAGGAGGCGGGATACCCGAGTCTGTGGGCAACAGGAAGGCTGCCCCCAAGTACTTCCCCAACAGCCCCAACTGTACCAACCCCCCAACCGGACCAGCGCCTCTCTCGGGTTGGAACAAGCCTTTAGGTTCTCACAGTTAGTCCTTTCTCTAAACATCTGCAATGGCAAATGCCTGACGAAATTTGCTCGGTAGGTCGGACAGATGCTCCGCTCGGTCAGCATTCCGTTGGGGTCGGTGGCGGTCCAACGCAAAACCGATTCGTGCCATCTGCCCATCAAACTCGCCCGGTGGGCAACGCTGGCAGATTTCCCACTGAGCCTGGAGCAGACATTCGAAGAACCACACGCATTCCTGGTGACCAGCGGGGGTTCGGTGGAATTGGGGTAGCCGGCGGTGAGACATCTTCCCAAGCAGATTACTCGTTGTTTGACAGTTTGCAGGTTTCTCGCGAAAACCATCACACGCAAGCGAAACAGCTCAACGAGCTAATTCGAGGCTTTACGAGACACTACCTGACATAGTTCGGAGACCATGACAATGTTCTATTCGAAGCTGAGGACTTGAGTGTGTATCCTGTATATGATAGATTAGAGCTTGGCAATACACTCAGCAACTGCGGCTCGCTATGCGTGGAGGTCGTCACCCTTTCTTGCTTCATCCTAGTCGCAGTTTTCACCTCTTTATGTCAAGGGTAGATTTGGGCGTGTTTTCCCACCGTCTTATTACCCAGGAATTTATGCTGCCAAACTTGCCGCGGACCCAATCGTACTCCTCGACACTGGCCGCCTCAGCCTGGCCAACTTGTGGTCTTGCCATGGCGATCCTGAGTGCGCCATGTTGCGTCGTCGAAGCTTAGACAGGAGGAACTTTTGCGGAAGCTCTAATTTCTTTGCCAAGAGATATCTATGTAGGAAAACACATTTTGATGCGATTGGTTCCTCAAGGATTCAGCTCGTGCGCCCAAGAAGGCTGGTGTATGATCTGCAACAAGGCGGGTGTGGGGGGGCGGTCATGTGTTTCAGAACAACAGTTCTCCAACCAAATCCCCCTCGCGGTTCTCATTCGCGCGCTTCCATTTGATAGGGCTTGGGCTTTAGGATTCGCACAGACATGGACTCCAAAGCTAGGTGGACGAAGTGAGGTATTTCGTGATAATCCGATGTTGACAAACTCCAACTTGCATCCACACCTGTTTCGAATGTTAGTGTCAAAGCTGAAAGAGAAGAAAAAAATAACCAACGTCATGGTTTTTTGCGTCTCAGGTGAGCCAAGACTATGGGGAGAGTCACTTGACTCGAGACGCAAAGTTTACGTTGTTGAGCGAAATGCCGGACCATGTGCCGTGTAGATGGGGAGAGCAACACAGAGCCTCACCAGGATCCAAACCCGTTTTCGGCCACCCCTGTCTGGGCGCTCCCCGAAACAAGCGGATTGAGGCTGAGCACCCAACTAAGCTTTGGCAACGCAGATAACCTCGTGTTTAAGCTTAGATCGTTGGAGTGACCGTGAATCGGGGAAACACCGCACTACTTGGCCCCGGATATCCAAGTCTCCGAAGCTTGGTGTTGAGCTAGTTGGGCAAATTGATACGACCATTATGGGATCAAAGAGACTTGGATGTCGCCCAGGATCTATTCACGTGTTACTCAAGCTCGACGTATCCGATCATTCCAACAAACGAGAGGGCATGGGTGATAGACGAGCGAGCGAACACCCCCTGTGATCGACTTGTACCGGGTCTTGCAGTATGCGCAGGCCCCCATTGCCACCCCGGATCTCCGTGATCTGCCTGCGTTGAAGATTGCCCGGGGTCGACGGCATGAAGAAGCAGGGTCAGATCTGGATCAAGCTGCCTGGGTCAACTCCTCATGACGGGCCAATCGCGGTGAATAGTGAGGGTGTTTTGCAAATTAGCTGTTGTCCCCCGCGTGTAGAAACGCCAGGGGTTTGACAAGAAGCATGCCGAGTGCCGTAGGCCACTTGGTCGAAAACACCGTGAGCTTCGCCGAGGCTACAGAGGTCCTTGCGATCCCCGCGATGTTGTGACGACCCCTTGATGGTGGAACATGAGCCCTGCGCGGAGGTCTGGAGGATGGTGAGGAGAGAATGTGTACCCAGTCCCAAGGAAATGGTATATAAGTATCCAGACGCGCCTGGCTCTGGTTGTTTCTCGTCCTCATCCTCATCCTCACTCCCACCTCCAATCCTATCCTCAGATTTCTCACCAGGAGTGCTACCTTTCCTTTTCGTTTTCGATTCCCGTCTTTCTCCTGCAGGACAGGTCTTAAACATTCCTTGAAACAACACAACGCACCTCACTTGAACAACCGCCAACATGTCGACCACCTTCAAGTCTTTCTTCGCTCTCACTCTCCTGGCTACCGCCAGCCTCGTTGCCTCCCATGGTGCCATCATCTCGGCAACCGGCGATGCTGGTGGTACCGGAATGGCCCTCGGCATTGACACCTCGACCCCTCGCGACGGTACTCGCCGTCGCCCCTTCCAGCAGGACAGCACCCGCTTCCGCGGTCAGGCAGCCGACACGTTTGGCGAGACCCTTGGTGGCGGCGACAACCAACTCGAAGCTGGAACAAGAGCAATCATGGCCGAGACTGGCGGCCAGCTTCCCCAGGTCAGCCAGGGTGGTGAAGTCCAGATGACTTTGCACCAGGTGAACGCCGATGGCGGCGGTCCGTATACCTGCATGATCAACGCCGATGCTACTGGGCAGCAGTGGACCAACATCCAGGTCACCACGACTCCGCCTGGCCGAAATTCCCGTAATAGGGTGAGTGAAACAACTCGTATATATCTGGCCAACAAATGGAATGGTTGCTGATGCGTGTTACAGCAAGGCGAGGCGAGCGATTTTCCGTTGGTCGCAGCTATCCCGGCGTCCCAGAATTGCACCGGTACGGTCGCTGGCCAAGACAATGTTTGTCTTGTGAGATGCCAGAATGATGCGCGTGCTGGCCCGTTTGGCGGTGTTGTGCCCGTTCAGATGGCTGGCGCCGCCACCCCCGAGCAGGCTCGCCGGGCGCTGGCTCTCAGGATCAGAGAGACCGAGATGCTGGTGACCCGCATGATGAAGAGGCAGTCTTCATTCGATGACGAGGAGGAAGAGGAGGAATAGTGATAGCTCGCAAGAGCAGCTGGCACCTAAGTCTCTGGCCGCCAAAGTGTTGGGGAAGATGCCGTCCCTCCAATCGAGAGACGCCAATGTGTGTATCGTACCGGGGTGTTTTCCGCGTTGCTCCTGTTTCGTTTTCATCGCAGCTGGCTGGTTTGGCTGCCTGGTAGAATTGGTTTTCGCATGTCTAGATACCCACTTTTTTCATTCATTCAATAGATTTTCCTTCCGTTGATGGCTCAACCGCATTCCCCCATCTCGAGTAGCGAAGCAGAGAAGACTACTTTCTGACCAGTCCCCAATCTTTTGCGATGATGGCGAGATCCCTGCAGATCTCCCTCAACATGAATCGAACAGCACTGACAAACTCTCGGGAGGGGAAAAATGACGCTTTCAGATATCGAAAGAAGAAGTGGTGGTGTGTCGCACGGTCAAGCTTTGATCTGGAAAAGGGGGGTCGGTTGGGATGTTGGTTGGCTCGGGTACCACATACACGAAAGCTCTGTCGTTCAAAAGTGCTGTGGCTCCCTTTCTCTCAGCGGTTTGAGTCGATGGGTTGCAGCAGCACCTCCCCCATGACGTCAAGGGCCGAACTTTGATAAGTGACGATCCTCTTATCAACAACCGTTGAATGGGGCAAATGGTAACGCCTACCGCTTTTTGCAGGATCCTACTGGTCAAACCAGTGTCATCTGTGAAGGGAGCGATGGGCCACTGTAAATGAGATGATGGCCTGCCTCGCGCGCGCCATTGATGCCGTGGAGTGCTAGGAAGGGGCTAGCTGATATCGTGGCGGCCACAGCAGGAGCTACCTGGTCGACAGTGGGAACTGATGATGAAGGTGGGATTGGGGATGACCTAGTGAGGGGGTGGTTGCCTCTTTCTGGTGATTTGGAAGGTACCCTCGAGCGTGCATTTATTCCATCTCGATGCCCGCGAACTCTGCCATCTTCGTCCGTTTCTTCCAACCCATCCAAGCTCTCACACACCTAGAACTCGACAAGAGGCGCCGAACCAAGATTGACAAGCTCTCCCCTGATTCCAGATTGGACAACACGAGTATCCATCTCCGACATGGCTGGTGAGACATCCTAGCGTCGTTCAGCATGCTTTAATACAGACAGCGAACTGACTGGCGCTCCGGCAGATATTGAACGTCCAACATCCTCCTCACCCGCTCCGGTCGAGTCCGACTCTAGCCCCATTCAACCTTCTTCTCCCATCGATAGACGCCGCAGCAGTGCTGAATGGGGTATATTTTTCCTGTCATCCTCTCATAGCAGGCACTGACCAAGATGCTCCACCAGATGCCTCCAAGGTCCCACCAAGCCGCTTCCAAAAGCGAAAGGGCTCCATCTATGCTGTTCCCAGCTCACGCGATGGTCATGTTGACAGCAATTATAACCAGAAGTTTCACGAGAAGCACAAGGAGCTGTGGAAGGATGTGACCGGCGGCAACAACGCCAAGGCCAATCCCAACAGCACCAACTCCTAGGTGGGTTACCTGACGACAGGGTGGCAGCGGTCAGAGCAGGCTGTAATTGAGAAGGTGGAGGAGGAAACCGAGGAGCAGGCACCAGAGACGGAGATTGGTGGGGAGACACCACAACATGGGCGGGAGGAAGAGTGATGCTGATTCGACGGAAAGCCCCTTAAAGTTTGTTATTTAGCAGCTTCCTATCATAATCGAACTTAGGAGAAACTGTCTTGCCTGTGCGCTTTGTAGCATGTCCCATCCGTCAATCCCAATCCCATTTCGTATTCCTGCCAACAAAGGGGATAGAATAAAATGCTTGCCACCTCCGATTGATTCACCACCATTCCACCCCCGTTACCCCTTGAAAAAGATTGTTCCGTAAATTGGTGACTATGTACACGAGACGACAAGAAAGAAGAGAAGGGCATTGCGGTCATTCATCCATATCGTCGAGATCAATCGCATCAGGGTTTGACACCTCCACGGTTGGGATGCTGACCTTGGGCCCTTCACTGGCCGCAACAAACCCAACTGGTGCCCTCGCTTGCCGTTCCAGTTGCTCCATGGCGTCTGCGACCTCAGGATCAACTTCTTCGCCGCCGTTCTCAGCTTGCTTCTGAGCCCTGGCTAAAGCCTGCGATGCGATAAAGTTGACATCCGTGTTGTACTGGGCCTGCACGCTGCGCTTGATGCGCAGCATTTCCTTGAAAGTGTCCTCATTGCCGTGTTGCACCTCAAACTGCTCCCATTTGGTCCAGAATGCTGGGTTCGTTCTGGGATCGCAAAACTGGGATGCATGGCCATAGATTGCTCTAGCACGATCAATTTCGCCCAGCCGTTTCTCCATGTCGGCAAACTTCAGGCACATGTCACGAGCCTCGGCATCGGGGAGGGCTGTAATGGCGCGCTCATAAATGGGTCTTGTTGAGGGCAAGCCAAAGTTGGAAGCCGACTTCGTGATGTAGAAGTTGAACATGTCGGCTCGGTCCTCGTCTGACACTGCTCGAGTTGCCCGCTCGTAGATGCGCATGGCATGGCGGGCAAGACCACGCTCCTCCTCGAGATTCCCATACATGAGATATATGACCTTGGCGAATTTGGGAGGGCAATCTTCGACCGCCTGCTCAAACAGGTCACGGAGTCTTTCGATGCTAATCTTTCGGTCGACGGCCTTGGTGAGGTAAAGGTTCCAAAGCTCGAATGCGACAGGATAGCTGAAGAGATCGAGTCCTCGTTCGTAAATCTTGAATGACTCCTCGTAATAGTTGTGTTCTTCAAGGAGGTTGGCGTAGTTTACCACGGTCTGGGGGGTGGCGATGCGGAGCTCGAATATCCTTTCGTAAACCTTTTTGGTTTCGTCGAGCGAGCTCACGCTCTCCACCAAGTCGACGTAGAAACTCCACAGCTTCCAGCTCTTATGGACTCTTTGTTGCGGGGAAAGAGTTTCGTCAAAGTAGTCGACTGTTGACCTCTTGGGAGCCTGTACGGCCTTAGCCATGATCTTCACCGCTTCGTCGAAGTTCTCGTTCCGCAGTTCCATCTCCGCCCATTCAATCCACATGTCGGCGAGTTCTGCTACCGACTTGAATGGCACCTTGACTGCTTTCTCCATGATCACACGGGCAGCCCGTAAGTCTCCCCCGTTCTCGTAGAATTTGGCGTAGTTGGCCCACAGCTGATGGAACGCCCCTACTGCCTTCTTCGGCTGAATCGCAGCAATGGCGTCGGTATATGTCTGGACAACGTTCTCCTTGTTGTCTCCCCATAGCGCGACGCGCTTCTCCCACTCGGTGACATTATTAGGGTTTTGTCGAAGAAGGACATCGTTTAGAAGAAAAGGGCGGCGGTCCATCAGGTGCTCGAATCGCATCATTCGTATGTCTAAGTCGAAGTCGGCTGCCTCGTCCACAACCCCCTTTTCCGCTCTCGTTGAAGCGACTTCCATCAAAGCACCGATGATCGATTCCTCAAACTCGGCGTAGGAATCGAAGACAAGCGTGAAGTCTCGGACAGTCATGACTGTCAAAATGCCTTCCTCGAAAATGTCCCTTGCACGCTCAAAGCTACCCCGTCGGATCCAGTAGGTGGCTAAACCAACCCACAGCTTGCCCCTTTGATCCGAGAATCTTTCGATTCCACTGCGAATGATGCGCTCCACGTCGATTCCTGTCTCGTGACCAGTCTCGATCCGGGCGGCATGCTCAACCAACAAATCAACCATTTCGCTCCAGAGCTCGTAATGCCCCTTGCCGTTTTTGCTCGTGAAACGCGGATTGTTTAATATGTCGATATATTTGCGCGCAGCTTCGGTGTACAATCCGGCTTGAGTCAATAGCTCGATGAAATCCTCAGCATCTTCGGGGTGGACCTGCATGTATCGACGCCAAATCTTGACTGCGGTTTCACCCTCGGCCGAGTTCGCAAACGGTCGGTATAGAGCCCAGATTCGGTTGTGCTGTGTGATCGGCAATGCCCGGAGAGCTCGGTCAAAGGCGTGTCGTGTGAGGGTGACGAGAGGCTGCTGCATCAAGAATTTGAGATACATCTCCCAGATTCGTGGCATCTTGTTCAGCAAGATCAGAGCTCGTTCAAACAGGGCGTTAACTTTGCGGTACTCCGAGGCAAAAACGGCCGCATTGAGCTTCTCGAGGTGCTTGGTTCTGAATCTCAAATACTAGGAGCTGGTTAGATATGATGGGCGAGGTGTTGGGGGTCAGTGGAACAAACCATCTTCCAGAGTTTGTAGGATCGCGGCAGTTGGATACATGCGCGTTCCATCACGTAAGCTTGTTCGCGAACTGTCCCATGTTGGAGTTTGTATTCGATGTATGCCAGCCATGGCTTCGTGCTCCCGGGGTTCCGTTGAATGTCTTGGTCGTAAGGGAAGTCCTCCTCGGTCTGCGTAGATAAGTTAGAACAATATCCAGTGGCATAGTCCAGAGCTAGTGGTAGTAAAACATACCACCAAAGCCAGATCTGGCTGGCGACTGATGGGACGCGGCGGGTTCGACGACATCGCAAGATCGAAAGCGCCGTCTGTCGAGAAAAGTAAAGGAATGACGGCCGTTCGCGAAGATTGAGTGAGGCGGAACGGAGACGGCGGGGTCGAAGAAGGAGAATATCAAGGAGCGCGTTGACACGACATCACTGCTGGGATTGCGACCGTGGTGACTCGCGCAAGGCGACAGGGTGGCAGTCAGAGGAGGCTCGGATTCTGATGCTTTTTTCTTGAGTTTGGCACGACGTTTGGCGATTGGGCGCTGACGATGGCAAGGATGGAGGGACGGGCCAATTTTGGTCACTGCATGCACGGTCTGTGCGGGGTGAGCAGCTGTCGTCAGGCTGCTTCTCAGCACTCCGTCGGAGCCAGACCTGGAAGCTCCAAGCTCCACCGATCCCGCGGCCCGTTCCTCAGCTGGCCAACATCTCCAGGCGCCTTCCAACACATCTTCCCCGAGGAACCGACAGCGGCCTGGCCATCGACAATTTAGCTTTCTGTACCCTTCATTGCGCTCGGTCAGATTGAGAAGCCATCACCATGTCGGGGGCAGCGGTACGTTCCATAGCTCTCTTGTCGCAAACCCCGCAGTGCAACGCAACAGACACTGATGAGTGATAGGATCGCGAGGCTGTCTTTCCCACGCGGCAATCGCTGGGTTTGATGAAGGCAAAACTCAAGGGCGCCGAGACAGGTCACAGTTTGCTCAAGAGAAAGAGCGAGGCCCTCACCAAGTACGTATCTGCCACCCTATCGGTTGCTCGAGCCGCGCAGGTACGGAATGCTTACCACTCGCAGACGCTTCCGAGAGATCACTCGCCGAATCGATGAAGCAAAGCGGAAAATGGGCCGTGTAATGCAGATTGCTTCCCTATCGCTGGCCGAAGTCACCTATGCTGTTGGAGGCAACATCGGGTTCCAGATCCAGGAATCTGCGAGGTCGGCGCGTTTTCGCATTCGTGCCAAACAGGAGAACGTCTCCGGTGTTTTGCTTCCAGCCTTCGAGAGCTATCTTACCGAGGGGAACAACGACTTTGCCATGACCGGTCTTGGCAAGGGTGGCCAACAGGTTCAGAGGTGCCGGGAAACATACGCTCGCGCAGTAGAAGCGCTGGTCGAACTAGCAAGTCTACAGACGGCCTTCGTCATACTTGACGAGGTTATCAAGGTGGTCAACCGAAGAGGTGAGTTCATCGTTCAATTATGCCATACTCAAGTGCTAACCGCGTGTAGTCAATGCCATGTAAGCCGGGAACAATATTAAAAAGCTATCCGTCTAACGATAACAGTGAGCATGTCATCATTCCTCGCACAGAAAACACCATCAAGTGTACGTACAATTTTGACGCCCCTAGTTGGACTTGCTAATACCTTGGTAGACATCAATTCGGAACTTGATGAGCTCGACAGGGAGGAATTCTACAGACTCAAAAAGGTTCGTTGGCCGGATTGCATGCTGGTGCGCGTTTTGACATCATCTAGGTTGCGAACAAGAAACAAAGGGATAACGCTGCGCTGGATGCCGAACTGAAGGCAAAGCGAGAGGCGAAAGAGATACAAGACGGGGAGGACGAGGCGTCCGCAGTGCCAGATGCTACCGCCGGACCCGTCGACCTCTTGGCGGCTGAGGACGACGACGATGTCATTTTTTGAGGCACACATTGACTGGGCTGGCTTGTCACAAGATTGTCCACCAATTCCTTGTTTTCAATTCATACATCCTAGGCGTATTGGGGTGCTGTTCTCCCTTAAAATTCATTATCTTACACCCTCCAGCTTGCCACGCCAGGGTGGTCTGTATCAAAGCGACAGCCCTACCTAACACATTGTACTCACCGCCTGGTTCTCAATGTCGCAAAACCCGCCGTGGTCCGAGTACATGCCAAGCGTCATAATCATTGGCGTTGGTACGTGACCTTCATTGTCTTCTCGCCGTTCTTCAGCGGCATGCCGGCTGTGTTCTCCTTTGCGGTGATAGCGCCCGCCTCTGCGTCATACTCCACGAAAGCAATGCCTGTGCGACCTGGAACCATACGAACCTCAAGGAAGCCATCGAACCGACTGAAGATCGCAGTGAGAGCATCCTTGCCGAAGTCATCTGGCAGGTTCTGCACGAACAAGGTCTTGTTGGGTGGCAGATATTCATCTGGAACCACGGCAGCAGGACCGGAACCTGTGGGTTTGAGGCCTGCGCCACGAGCATTCTTGGTCGGCCGGGCGGTGGCATCAGCAGGAGCCCCAGGAAGAGGGTGCTTGAGACGCTTCTGCTCTTCAGCGGATTCGAGAGCCTTTTTGTCTGCAGCACCGACAATTAGTTTGGAAACGCCATTTCCAATATTCCTGAGGCCAACGTACCTTTTTCGGCCATGCGCCGACGCTTGTGGACATCAAACTCCTCCTCGTTGCCTGTCCTCAAAACAGTGGCATCGCTTCGGGTGCGAGCCAACGCGAGGTGCATTGGCTTTTCAAAAAGCTCGAAACCTTGCACGTCCTCGATCGCATTCAGCGCCGATTGCGGGTCCTCAAAGACAACGAACGCCTGTCCCTTGGCTTTGAGGTTCGTCTTTGCGACAATGTCGATGACACTGCCATACTCTGAGAAGACGGCGCGCAGCGCTTCCTTCAGTGCCCCAGGCTTGACGCGCTCCTCAAGGTTGCGAACGTAGACGCTAAAAAGAAAGAGGGGTCAGTTGCGGGTTTTCGCATACCATGGGAATCGCGCCCGTATGTGTCGGAGTGCAATGACACATACGTAGCGATGGGCTGCTGTGCCATCTTGTCTATTCCTTCTTGTTTGTTCCTTCTTGCTTGTTCCTTCTTGTCTTATCGTCGAAATTCCTGATCTTTCTGCCGCTGGTGGCTGGTTTCTTTTTGCGTGGTGGCTGGGCGACAGTGAGAGCGATTGCCTGGAGGTTGAAAGATGCACGAATCTCAAAGGCGGGAGCGCCACAAGCGAAAGCCCGCCAGGCCGAAGGTGGGGCCTTAGCTGATCGCATCACCGCGCGCCTTGACCCAGCTGCTGGGATCGCCTGGAAGACCCCTGCGATTGCACCAGAACCAAGGCCTGGCCCCACCACGCTGGCCGTCATCTGGTGGTCGGGACAAGATAAGCGAACACCCGACGTCGTTCAGCACGCGGCCAACTGACTCTCTTCATTTCTCTCTTGGATGCCCTTCCGCGGTGCAGAATCGTCTGCAGCGAACCCGATGAAACAACATAGCTCCCCGTCGCGATAGACACGCTATCCCGCTGCTTCCGGCGCCTCCGGTAGCTTCTCGACACGGCTCCTCCGACCCCCGATCATCAAGCCCGCGTGAGATCATCGCTTGCGGCCATCATCTTGTATCTCCTGCAGAATGGAGGAGACCGTCCTTGCGAACGCCGTCATGGCGACCCAACAACACCCTATCAACTACAACAATGCGAGCGTGTGGTACAACTTGACTTTGTGGGGCGCGCAACGACTCAATATCGCCATGAACATGACCAAATTGGCGCCGTCGCTGGAAGATTTGGTTTGGGCGGGCCCTAGAATGGTAATGAAACTGGGCAAGCTGGGTTCTTTTATACCATTCCATGATGCGGTCGATGGCTTCGGCCAACGCGTCATTCCCGAAGCTACCAACGCGGATACCCTATTTACCACGACGGCAGAACACGTGGGCGCCTTTGTCCAGTCTGCTCTCCCGACCGCCACGGATACCAACGAAGACGCCACCGCCTTTGTCGCGCGATACTCGCTAGAGGGGGTGAAGGGACTAGGGAGCGTCTTCAGTTATGCGACGAGCAAGTGGGCTCTGAGCTGCATTGCCATGGCTGTCCTGTTCAACCGCACACAAATCTTTGCTGCCACCCGCCGGAGACTTCGTCTTAGCTGGCCTGTTCGCCTTGCCCTCCGCCTTCCACTCATCCTCCTCCTCATGTTCCAGGCTCGAGGAATTCTACAGTCCATTCAATGTCAGACCTCGCCAGACTTTGCAGAGTTGCGCTGGGGCAACGCCACCAAAACTTCGGAGATCATGTTCTCACAGGCCAGCCCTCTCCTACATGGACTGAGCTCTGCGCTACTTCTCGGGACGAGCGACAAGGATGCTTGCAAGTCCGTGAAGATGATACCATTGGGAAGTCAAGATCAGTCAGAGCTCGCTGGCTCACTGTCACGACTTTGGCCCCTCTTTGGTACCTTCTGCCTGAGCCAATTCATCGAAGTAGTGTCGTCCACTGTTCAAGGTCGGCCGGTGTCTCAAGAGACTGGCATGACTTTATTTGAACACTCCCTCGCGTTTGCGGAAGCCGATGCAGCAATCAGCAACCGGCTGGGTTGGGGGCTTTTCACGAATGGGACCAGCAGTTCTCCACCCAATCTTGGATCGACTATTGCGGTCACTCGGTCCATGATCATGAAGAGGGTAAACACCCCTCCGGAAATACTCCTGGTGGCTTTCCTTTCCACCATGGGCCACATAACCAGCCACACTCTCGGGATACTCAACCTCCAGTCTCGCTATCGGTTGCTCAGCACGGGATTCTGGGGCTTATGTTTTATGGCGAACATTGTGTACAGCCTGTTGACATTTTCTCTTGAGGATCCGGCTGCACAGGGCTTCCTGAGGTTTCCGACTGTCTGTATCGTCGGCTTCATTCCCCATATCCTTGTCCTGACCGGCATTGTGTCTTGTGGCTTCATCTATGCCGTGGCTCTCGTACTCTCGGCCATGGATACTCAAGAAACATCAGCAGACGGTCGACGGCTAAGTCTATTTCAGCGCTTCGCACTAGCTCATGGAAACATGCAAGCTAACGTGTCCCTCTCCGACATCCGCATACGCATGGACATGGACTTCTACACAGCTCTTCTCCGCGCCGGTTTCGGTGCCATTACTATGGCGAGCGAGGCTGTCTACCTGAACGAGGACCATCGGGTGAACCTTAAGCGCTACACTTGGTTGGAGGATGAACGATTCCGCGAAGTCGAAGAACTTCGGATGCAGTGGCTTGGAGGTGGTATTCCTGGATCACGTTTCGACTCCGTGGGCGCGATAGGACTTGTACCAATCAAAGATGGTCAGGCGGGTGCAACGAGTGGTTACGCCCGAGAAAAGGCCGCACAGAAAGTCTCCAAGAACACCGTAACGGCCAGACGAGTCCGAGATGGGGTGGGTGCTGCGGAGCGGAGTGGACGATGGCTCATGGCGTTTGAGTACATCATGTATATCAACAGGCTGCTGCTCACCACATTTGCTCTCATCGCCATCAGAGCGCTCTCGGTCCTCGGTGTACGGAACCCACCCAGATACCTCCGTTGGCTATCACAACGACCCAAGACCGAGTCTCTGGAGAATACCATGCCTAGCGGGAAGAAGGGCGGCTGGGAGGTAAACTGGGTTCCCACGCCAAACAAGGAAACTGGCACTTTCAGCGTGCCACGCATCGACCGTATCGATGTGGAAGCCGAGATGCGCCGAAAGCTGAATAGTATTCAAGTTCAGGATACGACACAACACCCGGGTGCCGCAAACGAAGCCGAGATCGACTCGAAGCTCTACAACTGGTGGCTTACAGGAGGCTGGTGGGGGAATACGGACACAAGTGGCGAATATTCTCCTGAGAAACCGGAAGGCGTAGACTTGGACGACCCAGACTTCGATACGACCAGCATGATCTCCACAACCGAGAGCCTTGACGAAAGAGATTCGGAATGGTATTCAGATCCCGACGAACGTGAATTCGGTGACGATCTAGATGATGGCCAGCGCACTCCCACTCAGAGAGCCCCCATAAGTTTCGCCGCCACTCTCAATTCCGCCCGCAGCTCTCGAGAGTCTACGCCGTTTGTGGACACCCCCATCGCACCCAAGGACCTTGCCCGTCTCCTCCATCCTCAAAACCCAGAAGACCGTGAGGAGGCACGCGCCCTTGCCGCGCATTTGTCGAGCGACGGGATCATGACACGGTCCCGCTTCAGGCAACACACTCAACGCCAGCGGGCTCAGGTGTTGCTTAGCAGAGCACGCCAGGGTGTGCCAGAGAAGCTTGGTCCGGAAGAAGAGGCCCAACGTCTAGAGCAGATTCTCCTCTCGCGCCGCGCTGTCGCTCACGCCCGGCAACAACAGGGCGCCACTCCCGCCACAGATGGCTCGTCGTGGGCAACTGGGGCCTCGGGTCTCGGTCCAGACGGCCCGCAGTGCGTCGTCTGCCAGTGTGCGCCTCGAACCATCATTGTCTGGCCCTGTCGTTGTCTGAGCCTATGCGACGACTGCCGGGTTTCCCTTGCCATGAACAACTTCGAGAAGTGCGTCTGCTGCCGCCGGGAGGTGATCAGCTTCAGCAAAATTTACGTGCCTTGAGGTTTTTTTTTCTTTTTCCTTTTTTTGTGACAGAGACATCGCAGCAGCATGGATAGGTTTGGGAGTTTGGTGGTATTTTTATTGATCTGGCGTTATGGGCGCCAACCCAAAATCTCGGGTCCTCATGGCGGGAACGTGAATTGGTGGCTTTGTTAACTTGTGTATGGCATTTTTGTTTTCAGCGAGTTGGCAATGTCGGGGAAGAAGTAGAGTCGCTCAAGTTCGACTGGGGCACTGCGAGGGACCATAGATACATACACGTAGCAGCGAATGGATTTGGTTGGCCATCAAGCGAGCAACTTACAATGTGTGAACTTGAGTTGAATATTGAATTATATCTGGGTATCATTCATGGCGCGAAACTCGCCAATCTCCCAACCCAACTCTACATGCCCGCCCATTCGATACAAAAGACCCGAACGTCTGCCGCCGCGTCTTGCGAGCTCTTCTCTTCCCCGGAAGGCTTCTTCGCGCCAAACAAGAAACTCTTTTTCACCGCTGTACCCAAGCGGCCACTTGTAACCAGGTCCAACATGGGAATTTTCTGATCCCACTCATAACTGTTCGCCATGTAATGGGCATGGTAGCGGAACGGATCCCCTGGGTAGACACTATAATCTCCGCCAAACCGGAGACCTGGGGTGATGTAGTAACCTTTCTCGTTCAAATACGCATGCAGAGGATCATACGATGGAGTTAGGGTAGTGCACAAGGAAGCCTCGGCAGCAGTCAGGGAGCTGCTCGTGGTCGGAGTGACGGCAGGAGGGACAGTCTTGATCACTGGTTCTGGCTTCACAGGCGGCGAGCCAAACATTGTTGACTCATCTCCCTCAGCTGCTGGTTCCGGCTCGGCCTTCGGCTTGCGCTTGTGCTGATGCTGGGCTCGTACTTTCGCCTTGGCATCCTCGAACACTTGCTGCGCAGCCTTCCTTTGGGCCTTGAGCGACTGGAGATACGCTGTACGAACAGGATTATCCAGAGGGGGTTCCTTCGAGTTCAAGGCAGGGCGCTCCATCGCCTGCAACTGAGATAGATGTTCGGCCGCATCGTCAGCAATGTAGGCCGCCCCTCTGTCAATCAACAGCCTCGCTTCTTCGGCGTACAGCTCAATCGGGAGTCCCAAGAATATGTTCTGCGTAGGGGCCTGGGGCAGTGTACCGGTGAGAATGGCACAGGTGCTGTGATAGCGACGAATATGCACCACATCGTCGAGGTCAAAGACGAGATGCCGCCCCCCGACGCGGGAGATACGGATCTGTCTGGATGGCGGGGATGATTCCATAGTAGAATGCCTATAAACCACATTAGAGGTTGCTCATGCTTGTGTGAGAAACTGCATCGCGATGCAGTGAGGGAGGATATCATAAGCCTTGAATTCCGAATTCGTCATCACAGAGATCAGTGGATTGACAGATTGATTATTCGCTTTTTTATAATCATTTGGACCTCCCTCGCGCATACAGATGCTTTGGGGGAAGAAAAATGAACGTACCGTTGGTTGGATCTTGGGGGTGAACCCGAGAGAAAAGAGAAAGAAATGCGAACGAAAAGCTTCAGCGAGGAATTTTATGACTGCTGCGCGCGGCAGAAATATTCGGGCGGTGAGTGACTCAAGTCGCCAATGCGCCCCACCAACATCGTGGGTGGCCAGGGTTAGGGTGACGTAGACTGAACACCAAGGACTCTCTCAGAAGTCAATCCCGTCCTTGATCGCGCTTGCAGGTGATTTTTCCTTCTGTATCTCGTCTACCATGGGTGGCAGACTGTATGGCTTGATTGTCAACCCCTTGGAGGCGCTGAGGCTAAACGACAAGGTCTCCCGGAAGGCACTCGTCTCAGCTCCCCCACCCCCTTTCTCGTGGTATACGGGTAGGGTGTGGACGCGGATAAGCCCCTGGGGCTGATCTGATGCTTTGCTGTCTTTAGCTGGTGGTGGTGCTGCTGCTGGGTTCGCCGGGAGGGGAATGAGCTCCATAACGCCGTCACAGAGCAGCTCCATCCAGCGAACCAAACCAGAGCCGCGCGGAAAGAGTGAGGTCGGGAGGGTGATCACAGCCGTGAACTGGGTGCTGTAGCGTCGTAGCAAAGCCCTCAGCCCATGTAGGAACTGCAAGACCTCTGCCGGCTGTGTGCATCGTGCATCGTAGAGTGTCGGCGACAGGAGGCTAGGAATGACAAGACGGTGGACTTCGTTTGGGGGGCTAGATTCCAGTTTGGTCTTGAGGTGCTTCATGATGGCCTTTAGTGGTGACATCGAGTTGATTCCTTTCTGGCCCAAAGTTGGCGGCCCCAAAGATGGTGTGGGCTGCAACGAACCCTTACATGCAGACGGCGCTAACCGCTTTCCTAGATCGAAAGAGTGACAGAATGTGGCGGTTTGACTGATGTCTCCCCGTGGGATAGTTATGGCACTGCCGGCATTCCCCAAAGCCTCGTACCGCCAGGCAATCTTCATCTTTTCCTCTGGGGCAGCCGCCGTCGACTGCGTAGTCTTCGCCTTGGGGTGTAGAGCAGCCAAGCCAGGCAACTGATGCTTCCATTCAACTGGAAATCCAACGAGATGGACCTGGTGGCCTTGAACGAGTCCCTCTGCAGCATAGTAGCGAAGGAGGATCCCAGAGAAGTCTGTGGTCCCTTGCTCCTCAATTAGGAGACATGTCCCCATGGCGAGCCCTCCATGACCGGCCAGTAGTTGATCGAGCGAAGAAGTGCCGGTGGATGTCGTCGGTCTGCCGTCAAGCGGAGAGGGCCGGACACCGGAAGCCAGCGGCTTCTCGGTTTTGGCGTGGCCAGCCGCCTGCCCGGGCCGCGCTGCGGAAAGGACGGTGTTCCTCTTCGTGAACGTCGACATATCGAAATCGGTTGTTCGGGTCTTGAAGCTATGACGGAGCTCACCACGAAAGCTTGGGCTCTTGGGTCGGGGGTCAAAATTTTAGTGAAGCGTTGCCCCACTTGCCTGCCGCGAGGCCCCTAACCCCACCAGCTCGCCCCCAAGTTTCCGGCTTGCTGTTTGCGGAACCCGAATTTTCAGCCTTCAACTCCAGAAACAACCGCGTCGCAAAGCGCATATCCCATCAACGCGATACTGTCTCCGTGTTTGAAAAGACCGAACGAGAAAAACAGGCCCCCCTCCGGAGAAATACAAGCGACACCCCGTTCCTAGACCACAACTCGCGATCTCTCCAACCCGCTTCTCAAGATGGCGGCCATGGCATCCGACGCCCAGTTGTTCGAGGAGAACTTCCGAGTTACTGCATTGAGCGCGCCAAAGTACGATCGAGTAGACCGCATCACTTGCCAATCGAACGATGGGCAGACCCAGATGGAGTTGGACATCAACAAAGAGCTGTTTCCTTGCAGCATTGGCGACAGTCTTCACGTGGTCGTTGCAACCTCGTTGGCTCTAGATGGTAGTAAGGATGATGAGAGGGGTTGGCGCGATGCTTCCAAAGTGGGCGCCGGCGAAGCCACGCTCGCCGACATGTTCGAGTACGTCTGCTACGGGAAGATTTACCGATTCGATGACGGCGAGAATGGACAAAATATGTGAGTAAACTTTGGGTAACACGACCACATACCTAATGGCCGACTGACAATCGAAACAGCAAAGCCTATACCTCGTTCGGCGGCCTTCTGATGAAGCTCGACGGGCCGTACAAGAAACTCACGCCATTGAGGGTGGATTATGTTTACCTCCTCGTGAAGAAGATCTGATCTCGTTCCTTGGAGGGTGCAGTGGGATCAACGCTAGAAATCATGTCTATATTGCGGTTGAGCAAGCGGTCATGTGTTTACAGAAGCTACCACGGAGTCGATGTTGGCAGAGCGCGGGACGGATTGCAGGACAACGGGCGTTTGGAGAAAAGTACTGGGAACCGGCCAAAACGGATTATGAGATACCCGGGAGACAATTGTCCCTCTACTCTATGACAGTCCTCGTCTGCGCGCAACCTCCTCCTGAGTAGGCAGCCGGTACCCCTGGTGAGGGCCGGGGAAGGGTATGAAGCGGTGGGACTTCGCTCGCAGCACATGATAGTCTGGCTCGTTCTCTTGCGTGTAGATGCCATGGCGTAGGAAGAAGTCCAGCATGACCACGGCGCAGTTCGGTTTCCATAGTCCTTGAGCCAGCTGCTCCTGGATCTCTTCGACTGTGCGCAGGCTGAAGCTGTCGACCTCTCCATCCTTCGGCTCGGGAATCACACTCCCATCCGCAGGCAGTTCTAGGTCATAAATCCATTGGCATTCGGGGTAGATGTACCCAGGCTCGCCGCCAGCCCTCTCGTCAGTGATATAGATGTACGTCACCGTGCCGACTTCCTCGACCCGTTGGCGCATAACTGATTCCGAAAGTGAAGCCTCTTCGTCCGCTTCGCGAATCACGCATTCAAAGGGGTCCTCGTCGGTCATCAAACCGCCAGCAACAGTGTTATCCAGCATCGAGGGGTAGTTCGATTTGGTGGCCGATCGTTTGGGGACCCAAATGCGAAAGTCGTGTTTACTGTCCCCATCGTTGCGCCGGACAAAGGCGGTCAGATGAACGCCATATCGAGTTGTGCCGAAGAGGCCCATGGCAGAGCGCTCCATGCTGAACAGCACATCGCCCTTGCGCCCGTAGACGGGCCAGAGCTCGTTGCGCCAGCCCTTGAGGAGAGCGAAAGTTTGGTTGGCACGCCAGTGTGCGGTGAGCCGAGCCACGAGTTTGGTGCGTTCTGCCTCAGTGATCGGCTCCTGGAAAAGCGCAACAGTCCTTTTCTTGGGGTCGAACGCCATGGGACCTTTGATACTGGCCGGGGTATTCAGGAGCGCCTCGAGCACCGATGGTGGCAAATAGCCGATTGGATAGGGACCATCTCCATCATCCCAGATGAGGGTAAACAGATTGTTCAGGGCGTCTTCATGGCCCTGGGGATCCAGCTCCGGGTTAGGAAATCTTGGACGCCAGCGGTTAGCGACGAACCGCACTCGGCATTGATCACGGATCGGGGAAAATGCTGCCCTCCATCCAACCTCCCTCCAGGGAACAGATGCTGAGCAACATGCCCGCCGAGGCGATGTCGCACAGCATGAAATGTCAAGCACTCAGTCAACCAGTCCCGATGTGATATGCCACTTGGCAAGCACAACAATGTTGGCTAGTGTCGCGAGCAGAAAATGATTGAATAGGGATCGAGTTCAACGGAAACTGGACTCACGCGTCGCATTTGTTGACCAAATCCAGGTTCGTCAGTCGTTGTGCCATGCTTGAGGCGGGTTTGCGGCACAGATGGGTAAGGGGTGGTCCGCTGAGAAAGGTGCAAGGGCCACTGCCAAACAGGCGACAAACAATGGGGAAGGGAGGAACCAAAGTTGATCTCGCCGAAATCGCAAGACGACGAATTCCGAAGTTTTCTGGCAGGCGCGGTCTTCTGACGAGGAAGCGAGGAAATCTTAAACTCTCAACCAGTGCAACTTCAAAGGAATTCTTGATCGAGACCGAAAAGCGAGCTGCGAGATAGATATACATGTTCAAGATAGGTAAACAGTTCGTTCTTTACCCTTCCGGCTTTGACCCCAGCAGCAACCACAATCTCATCAGCATCATTGGCCACAGGTCTGCAACGCCTCAAACTACGCCGTGGACCGGGCGCCAAGCCCCCAAAGGTGCGAGCTGAATGACTCGATTGCGATTGGCATGCTTGTTTGGCATCGCGAGGGTGTGCAGCCCACCCATCACGCCCCTTTCCCGTTCCCTACATCGCATTCTGTGCAGTTTCCAGCGTCCCTGACGACAGTGCTCTGGTCACCACTGGTGAGCAACCCCACCACGGCCCGGTCGGCAGAGGGGTAAAGGTTCATGCTCCCGAAAGCAGGACTTGCCCACTTGCCGTAGGTGCCGATACCGTGCGATCTTCTTGGCATCCGCATGCGTGAATCGCTCTAGAACAATTGACGGCATTCGATGATCGCCCCATGAGCAAGACCTGGGTGCTGTTGATATTTCCCCTGTTCTCTTGACAAGGAACTTATTCACCTGAAGACGAGACGAAACAGGGCAGATCAAATCATCAAATCACCGTCAACCTCCAAAGACGTTGTCTTGTCCAGGCTTCGAACCCAAACCGTTGATGAATCCCTCCCGTGCCACCGATAAGACGTGAGGGCTCGGACACCATCTACACCGGGATCAGGCCGTCATTTCTTCGTCATCGCGGCGTAGGTGCGGTAAACTTGGGGTCAACCTACACATACCACCTTACTTTGCGGTCAGGACTCTGCTTGTCCCTTCCGGGAGGTACCTCGAAGGCGAACCACCTGGCTAGAGTAACGGGCTGGCATTGAGAACTCCCGCTGTTGGGGAAGTCGAATCAACTGAGGAAAGGCCGGTTGGTCATTGATCGACCCGGCAAGCTCCTAGTCTAGTTCGCGAAACACACCACTTCGGCCCCAATAACGCGTGCCTCACTTTACAAGTCGGCCCACCAAGCACAATGGCCCAACCACTCTTTGGCCTGGTTGCCGCTGGCCAACCAGTTATCATGACGCCCACAGAAGCTCCCACGCCAACAAGCTTCCTATTTGCCGTTCCGGCTTCGGGGAAACCATCCTGTCACATTGTCGTTTTTCTCCTTCCCGGCGTTGTCCTCCCCGAGGGCACCGCGGCCGCGATATATCTAGTTACACCCCCTGGGCCAGGGCAAGCGTCCCCCAACTCAAAATTCCTCGGGGGTGTCGGACCAGGCAAAGAGAGTGCAATTTTCAAGGTCGGCAGCAATGGGCAGGAAAACATCGTTCTGGGGATATCTGTCGAACCCGCAGATTCCGTCGCTTTGAGGATCGCTGAACTCGGAGCAACGTCAACGGCGAGCTCGGGGACAGGAGCAACATCAGGGGCTTTGGTGCCGCTCAGCGCCGCACAAAAACAGCAGCCTTCTACATTGGTGTTGGCGCAGCGCATTATCAAGAACGCCTTCAACTTTCTTGCGTCCTTCAGCGGGACGGCAGGGCCAAATCAGATCGAGGTTGTTCCGCTGAGAGCGTTTGAGGATTGGTGGAAAAAGTTTGAAGGCAGGATAAGGACAGATCCGGGATTTTTAGAGAGGGACGAGTGAGTACGACGCGGGTAGACACAGAAATGAAAGCTTGATTCGCTCCATTCTTTTTGTTGAACTCATATATTGAGCAACTTACTGTAGAACTTTTTCTGGGTCATAACATCTGAAGCCAGCCAGCTCAGAACCATCCAATGCCTTCACAACTGCATCCGCTGCACAACCCCTGATTTTTAATCACCGATTGTAAGATCACCAAGAACGCGTTCTGTGGAACGGTAAAGTATTATTTGGCATTTACATCATGATATACCAGGGCACGCTCTTCTGGCAAGTACCGATATCTAAGTAACCCGTTTCGAGAGGCATGAAACCAACGCCGCCTGCTTTGCTATCTCCCAAAACGCCATCGGGCATGAACACATAGCTATATACAGATCATATGTCACTCTCCTCACATTCGCGCCGATTTCTCACGCTTCTTGCAAGGGCGTCATCAACGGGCTCTTGAGCCTTGTTGGACTTGCTGCCCTGCTTCTCCGACCGGCCACTTGCAAGTGTGGCACTAACCTGTCCCTGCTCTCTGTTCTCACGACCAAACCGCTCCGGTCCAATGCCGACAATCCAAAGGGCACTGATAACGGATCAAATCCTCGCAGATCAGTCACCTTTGGTGTTGCTAGCCCCGAGGCCCTGGCCCCATTGGCGCTGCTTGACCCGCCGCCATAGCGCGATCCGTCACTAGAATCGGAGTACTCATCTCCAGATTCTAAGTCACCCAACTCGAACTGGCTAGCGTCGCCCTCTTCTAACACGCGCTCATAGGACTGCGCTGAACGTCCAAACAACTTCGTGAGACCCGAAAAGCCGCGGTTGTTCCCTTTCCGAGGACTTCCTGGACCACGCCGGGAGCGGCGGCAAAGAGAGTTGACCCTCGTATAGAGGCGCATCCGGCGGTCCTTTTTGCGGAAGATATAGCCCAGTACGATAAGTAAGGTAAGAAAGGCGAAGAACCCTGTGCTAGGACGCGCCCGGGCCCCGCCGAGAATACCATCCTCCGCAACCCAGTCGTCGCTAGTCTGGTTGCCGTGAAGGCCAGGGACGCCGCGCCAAGTAGAGCCGGCGTGTTGAAAATCGGGCGGAGTGCCAGAGGGAACATTGGACCCAAAGCCCACAGGATACCGGTCATCACCACTCTTGGGAGGGATCTGACCTGCCGCGTAAAGAACCATCTTCCCTAGGGTCCAGCTGACCTCTATCTTGTCGATCTTGTCGACGGGCTGGAAGGGGTCTAGGTACCCTTTGTGCTTGGCTGCTTCAAGCGCACTGTGGGAGACATTAAAGCCCGGCATTTTGTCGATGCCAATGCGAGGAATCCCGATGCCCTCATGAAGAATATTGATGAGCCACGAGGCCTTGAAGCAGGCTTCCATGGCATATTTGACCTCGTCTTTGTCCTTTCTGGACTCCAAGTTGGATTGAATGGCCTCCCAGTCTCGGCTGCAGTAGTCTTTGACCCGCTTTTGGTATGTTGTGAAGTCGTACGCCTCATCGTCCTTTCCTCCAAAAATGCCATGCGTGGTATGCCAGTATTCTGAAACACCGATGAAGTGATTGACGTCGAAGTCGATAGCGGGCACATGCTGACCATTGATCAAGCAGGGGGAATCCGGGCACGGCTTGTCCTTCCCCAGTAATGGATAGGTACGTTGCATACACTCGTCGAAGTTACCCGTTCCAACCAATGTGAGGCCTTTCGGTGTCTTTCCCGTTGCTTCGGTGCCTTCCAGTGTTGTCCTGAGACCCTTGGGCATGCAGGGATCTGGGAGTTCGTTTGTGCTTGGAGTTTCGTAAACTTCCTTGAGTTTTGCGATATATGCCTCCCTTGCCTGGTTGACCCCAAACCCAAGCCATGTTGCGGTAAACACCTTGTACTCAGCCGGTTTCCCATCCAGTGTGCGTAACCGGAGAAGTTTGAGATCGTTGGCGTGTCTCTCTGCCTCGGTGGCGTTTGGCGCAAATGCAATCTGCGCTGATGCGCCACCCATGTCTAGGAAGCCATATGTGTGATGTCCCTTGCCGTGCTGGTGTTTGTCAGGCTGATCAAAGCCTCCGAGGAGATAGTTCGCAGCAATCCACCCATACAACCCTTCCGTCTCGCCCGGAATGACCTGAATGTGCAAATCGCAATCGGGCAGCGAGAATTCGGTGTTTTGCTGAAGATAGGAGCAGATCTCTCTCGTCAAGCCAGTCTGCTGAACCTTGGGAAGCAGCCGCATTCCCGCCGTTGCCATCAAGAAGATGGGTGTGTCTTTGACCTTGTCTTCGGGGATAACCTTGAGGGCGTGCTTGATCAAGTCTTTCAAGTGGTCTGGTCCGACCTCCTTCGGTGTTTCCCCGAACGTCGAAACACCTGGATGGATCTTTTTGGTCCATTTCTTCTCTGTCACCAACTTGGGCAGGCCGTGGAGCTCCTGTTCCGACGCGCCATGTATGGCCTTTTCGGGGTCTTTCCACTTGTAAATGTGCAAGCGAGTCCCCGACGAGCCGGCGTCTAGGATGACGCCCCATCGCGCTGCTACGCTTTAGTACGTGGACACTCCGTCAAGAATGCGCATACACACATTTTTTGCCCATGAAATCGATCCGTCAACCATACACCAGTATTCGGGGGATTGGAGCGACAAGTCGCTCAAAGTTCGTCGTGAACTCTCGGGCCACGGAATCGTGATTCGGGGCTGGGTCTGGTATCAGTGCGACGGCATCGAAAGCGCGGGTCGGCAATGGCGTCTCAGGCGTTCGAGGCGCGGCGCGAAGAGAAAACAATGGGTAAATTAGAATATCATATGTTCAAAGCAGAAAAAGCTGGGCAACGAGAGTCGGTTCGTGCGAACGATGCCGCACAGAGGGAGGTAAACGAAGGTAAGCGACTCTCCGGAAAGGGCTGGGTCGAAGGTTTGCGGGAATCAAGGACAACGACCTTACCTGGCCGATAACATAAAGGGGAGCCGGCCGATAACAACAACGCTAAGCACAGCCCAGATTTGAAGCGCAATCCTGCCCCTCCAAGTGGATCACTCAACCGGTGCCAGGAATTCCAGGTCATGCAAGTTGGTATTTAAGTTTTTTCCCGATTGGCACTGTATTCTTCGGCATTTTACCTGCCAACTTTGACCGTGTTTTGCCCAGCCGGGCACTGTGACCATTCGCATTCCAATTGCAGAGAAAGCGAATAAAAAACCTGGGACTGTTGAAGCGATTGGCGGATCTCAAACACGCGGCGGAACGGAGACGCGTAATCAAAAAAGAAAGGAAAAACCCCCACCCTTCATGTGCCTGCTTCCATCCAAGTTACCCCACGCAGACTTGCACAAAAAATCATATCAACTCATGATCTCTTGGCTGCATTTAACACTCTCTGGTTCTTACGGACGGTTGAATTTGCTAAAGTGGGCGGTACTGTCTCCTATGTTCAAGCCGGCAATCCGGAATTGCAATCTCTCGCGGCCAAAGCGGGTCCAGAGAATACTCTTCCTTCCACTGCCAAGTTCCTTGAGCCTTGTAAACAAGGCGGCAAGGCGATCAGCGCCCAACCCCTTGATCGTCCTCCCCTGTGGCAGCGCGATCCCCAAGGGATGGGCTCCTTTTGACTAAAAAGGCGGCCTAGTCTAAGTATTGATCGGCTACACAACTTTCGTCGTGGTCGATTGAAGGGGTAAGCCGCGCCTAGTCTCTCCTTCTCTCGGGGCTTGCTGGCGGAAATCTGCTGTCGTGGGTATAACCCACATGACCTCCCTTTTCAGGCAAGGCCCAGGTACCGAATCCTCAAATTCGTCTTCAACCAACAGTTTCGCTCAAGCAGTCGATGAGTACCTGGTTGGCCTGCTTCGAAGCCACTATTCCGTGCTGTACCAGGTCTAGGTAAACAGTCATGTCGTTGTCGGGAAGGTCACCCTTGAACCACAGGTTTGTGATTTCATCTCTGGTGGGCAGGTAGGCAATGCAACAGGCGGCATCGATCCAGCTGTGCTCAGAGGGGATCGGGTCGACGACAATCTTAGGTTTTCCGCCGTCGGCGTCATCTCGCACAAGGGCAGCAACGCCTCCCGCTACCGTGTCAACACAATCGATCCCAGCATCCGCCAACGCCGCCGAGGCGACAGTAACGCAGCCACTCAGCGCGTTCATCATATCCCAAGACTCGTCGCCTTGTGATTTCGACACTTCTCGGTCCTGGTCGCCCTCGACGATTGAGATGATGATGTCCACACCACTCTTTGGCCATCTGTCCGCAATGATCGCACCACGGAGAGCTGCTTCCAGATGGGTACCGAGATCCCGCTCGGTAGAGTCTCGGAGATAGCCTCGCCTCTGTCTTGTAGCAAACGGCGCAAACTTGACATGGGCTGACAGGATAATGTGAGGGGAGAACGGGCTTGATCTTGGCAGAGATCGTGGACCATGTACTGTGCAGCTAAGCTTCAGTCCGGATGGGCCCTCTTGACCGGGCAGGTCCAATTCCAGGTAAGCAGAGCCAGACGCTGATGGCGTAACGCCCGTCTTAAGGTCTACCGTCGTGTTAGTGGCATGAATTGAAGTTGATCAAGTTCACCTACACATTTTCCGCGTGACATTTGCTGGCCTGGTTCTGACAGGCGCCCAGACTGATGATTGTTGGTCTGTCTTGTCCTCAAAAATAGGAGGAATGGTCGTGCCCAGGGGGCCGTTGATGCGTCTTCTGTCGGCCATCATGAAATGAGCCTTCAGCTCTGGATGGGAAGTTCCGTTTGGCTGCAGATCACGCGGTTTCAAGCGTGCCTTTTCTTGATTCGAGTTGACAGAATATTTTCTGGCTTTAAAAAAGTGAAGGCGATCAAGCTTGTATTCTGTATGTTCAGTTGGTATTCTGACAGCCCAGCAACAGGCTTCAGGTGGGTTGTGGCCGAAGTCTTCTCTCGAGTGGCTTGTGCTTTGCAAACCACAGCAGCTGCCGTCCCTGGCGGGCGCGAAAAAATGAGCCCCACTTTCCAACCCCACAAATACCTAACAATTTTTTTCTGCTGCTAGAAAACCAGTCTCAAAATTTTTGCATCGACGACTCTTCCTTCAACCTCCAAAAAACCACCAACAGCCAGCCAACACAACGGAGACTTCAGAAGGCTCGAACTCTTCCGTGTTCAAGATGCCTTCTGTCCTTTTTATCTCGAAACATTGGGCGCGCGAAGGATGAGCGCCTTCGCGTTTAGAGCGCGTTTAGAATGTGATCCTGTTGGCAGCCCAAATCCGTGGTATGAGGCGCATCACGGCTCTGACGCCTTGGAAGTTGCCCATCTGCCCATTCTTTGGTATGTTTCCTTCGCTGCAATCATGTTCACACCTCCTTCCCTCTCATGATGATTTCCTAACCACAGGTCACGCGATATCCTATGAGCGCATAACCTACATGCACTACCATCTGACTTTTTCGTCCGTCACAAAAACACTTGAGTTTCGTCGGGGGAGCTTTGGCTGACAACTCACAGATTACATTCTTGGCATTGCGGCTGCCTCAATATTTTGCGTCTCACTGGGTAAGCTGCCTCATTTCATATCACCTCCCACTGCCTGTCCTTATGATGAAACCCTTAAATTTCAGTTCTGCTTCTGAAAGAGAATGAAGATAACCCATACCAAAACTATTTCTGACTGGACACATCAATCTTGTTGACTTGACCATTGCTGTGTGGAAGACCAAGCTAACATCACGAAGTCAGACCGCGGACAACAAAATCGGAGCCGGTCATCATGTGTCAATGGTAGGTTATGTCGTCTTTCTCTTCTCTCACTTTTGTTATGATGACAACAGCTTATCCATTCAATGATATTTACGGGCCGAGCCATCCACCCGCCCTGTAGTGTCCTTCGGGATGCGAGGATCAGATGTGGTGTTGCCCTTGGGCGTCATTTGGCTTCAGTGCTCAAGCTGCTTGTGTAGCGTTTTGTTGCGCGGCATCTTGGGCCGGCTTCGTAAGGCTGAATTAACCCGGCTTGACTGAACCATCTTTTAATCTTTTCAACTTGAAGTCATTCGCTCTGAGCTTAGGCTAACTGGGACGAACAGAATCTCACCGACATTCATACTGACATCACGAGAAGTTTGGAACTGTGGGTCAGTGCTGCATCGACTGGCGTCGTTACGCATTTGCTCTCGATGTCAGGACGAATGCTTTCGTCCTCGTAGCTGGTAGGCGTCTGTTACCGTGCATCTATCTCTTGATTCCCCATTGGGTGAGCCCTTGATAGCTAGCGCTGTCGAGCTAGCTTCCCCTACACCTGAAGGTAGGTTGCATTTCCATCTCGCCTGTCGCATTGTGTTCCTTGAAGACTTGAGCTGGTGGCATTCCCTCTGCCAAGGTAACAGGTCATACCTAGAATGCTATCTAGACATGTCAACGAAATCCAAATTATGTGCATGCGATTTAACAACTGAATATGTGCGAAGATGCCGTGATCCGGGTGGTAGAGAGGGGTTCCCCAGATGCCACTTTTGCCTGTTTGTGAACGTGCCGTTGTGATCATTGGAAAGCCAAGACGAGGCGCAATTTGAAGCAGTCTTGCCAGGGTTTTTGGACGCCAATCAGGTACCTTTCGTGCAAGTACAGTTTGGCCGATTGCAGGTGGGGGGTCCGCTGCGTTTCACACCCCTGTAGACTTCCACGAGTCGTATCCTGGTATCCACCTTCCAGCGCCAGTGCTTGGCCTGCCGGGACTCAGAAACGAACGCCACTGGACAATCTTTCGTGGGAGGCTGATGAACACCTTTTGACAACATCTTCGTGCAACTCGAGCACATCTGCCTCCTGCTTCTGTTTCGCGCGCCCCGACGACAATGAATTGACGAAAAATCGATCTCCCACATCGGTAAACAAGCGGGACTCGGCTCTGCGACTCGGTTAATCAGGAGCTGCTTTCGTCGGCGCTCTTGACTTGGACAGCGTTGCGCAAAGGGGGCATCGTCCCGGGACAGTCAGCATCTGGTGCCCTCGCTCCAGAACCACACAACCAATGCTACCGTTTACATCATCGGGGTCGAAGGTGACCCCTAGGCATCATGTGAGCGGGTACTCCAATGGGTACCCGCGGGGAAACACATTCGAGTTCTCTCCCCACAGGTTTGTCTCTTCTCTGCGCCGGTGAAACGGTATCCGGCGGGATTCTAACTTGCTTCTGCTGGCAGATTCCAACCTCGAGGCACCACGCCGTCGCTTAGAAGACGAAGGCGACTATTAGTACGACTCGGAATCGTTGCTGTTGTGTGTCTGGTCCTGCTGCTCTGGGTGCGACCTAGCGGCGGGTCACTATTCTCCCTGCTCTCGTTCGGCCTACTGTCTGGCGGAGATGACTTTCAGTTGGAGACTGTGCGGTACTACGACCTGTCTAATGCGCAGGGCACCGCGAGGGGGTGGGAACGAGAGGAAAGAATACTACTCTGCGTACCACTACGTGACGCCGAATCGCATCTGGCCATGTTCTTTGGCCACCTGCATAACTTCACATATCCTCACCATCTGATCGACTTGGCCTTTTTGGTGTCCGACTCGAAGGACAACACATTAAATGTCCTGATAGAAAATCTGGAGGCGATTCAAGCGGACCCGGACGACACACAACATTACGGCGAGATCTCCATTATCGAGAAAGATTTCGGGCAAAAGGTCAATCAGGATGTAGAGAGTCGTCACGGCTTCGCGGCTCAGGCGAGCAGAAGAAAGTTGATGGCTCAGGCACGGAACTGGCTTCTTAGTGCTGCACTCCGACCGTACCATTCATGGGTCTACTGGCGTGATGTTGACGTCGAGACAGCGCCCTTCACAATTCTCGAGGACCTCATGCGACATAACAAGGATGTTATAGTGCCCAGTAAGTACATGCCAGCAATCGCAAAGCACAGCATTCTAACGTGATCCCTAGACGTTTGGCGCCCGTTGCCTGACTGGCTTGGCGGGGAACAACCCTATGATCTCAACTCATGGCAGGAATCCGAGACTGCCTTGGCACTAGCCGATACGTTGGATGAAGACGCCGTCATTGTCGAAGGATACGCTGAGTATGCGACATGGCGCCCACATCTCGCGTACCTGCGAGACCCTTACGGCGACCCGGATATGGAAATGGAAATTGACGGCGTCGGTGGTGTCAGCATTCTTGCCAAGGCAAGAGTATTTCGCTCAGGCGTTCATTTCCCCGCCTTTAGTTTCGAGAAGCATGCCGAAACGGAGGGTTTCGGAAAAGTAGGCCCATGGTGCCTGTTCAGAGGATCGTCGGTGGCTAACAAGCATCACAGATGGCACGCAAGATGCAGTACTCGGTTGTCGGCCTGCCACATTACACGATTTGGCATTTGTACGAGCCCAGCGTTGATGATATTAAACACATGGAGGTGAGTAATGCCGTAGCTTTTCCCCATCGAGTGCCGACGTTGACATTGAACAGCAAATGGAACGGGAACGAGTTGCTCGTGAACAAGAGGAGAGGGAAAAAGCTGAAAAGGCGAAGAAGATGAAGGAGTCGTTTGGCGATACCGCCAGCCAGTGGGAGAAGGATAAGACAGAAATGCAAAACATTGCACTGCAGGAAAAGAAAAAAGAGACAGCTAAGGAAGCTATTCAAGAGAAGGCAGAGAGAAAGTCGGACGAAGGTCCGGCTCGCGTGGCTCAAAAGGAGGAGAAGATGCCGGCAGGCCATGCGGCAGGCCACGGACCATCGAAAGAGAAAAAGGAGGAGAGATGATAAATTTATCTGACGCTGTTTCTTTTCTCTCGAGTTGGTTGCGCGTGGCATATATGGCGGGCAAGACAAAAGGAAAGACATAATATCATGTATAATAGGGTTCAGGCCGCTCTCATGGCATGGCGTTTCGGAGGTCTCTTTCGTTTGTAGGTTTGGAATGTTGCAGGTTCTGTGGTCTTTCGCGTTTAAGGTGAAAGCACGCGATCAGAATTAACCTCTTTGATCCCCTGATGTGGTCATCCGGACGGGCGTTGCCCGTAAGGGGGTGTCAGCACCGCACTATCGCTGAGAACTTGGGGGTGGGTTAGCCGCAATTTAGCCGTAGGCCGCCGCGCTGATCACCTCCCAAAATCGACGCTACGGGCTCTTTATTCGGTGGCTGTTGACGCTAAAACCACCGTTCATCAGTATTCTTGAGGACACCAACGAGTAGAATGATAACAGCTTTACAACTTCGGCGGCCTGCAACTGAATTTCCTCTCTGTATTGCTGCCCCGCCCCTCTAAAGCGCTGCCGAGGTCGCCCAAAAGTCACAGTTAGGGGCGGTCCAGGCTTTTGCGTTTCCTGAGTCTCGGCGTTGTGTTGCCATCAGAAGGACATTTGTCTGGTTCCATCACACTCAGACATTTGAGCCGCTCTGCGCCGCGCCCCTCACCACCGAATCCCCAAAACGTGACAGACAATTTCTGCCGGGTCTCGAACCGTGACAAACACCTCGACAACGCAGCGCAACGCTCTCCTCGAACCTGCCCGCTGCATAATGAGTCGAGATGCCCAGCTTGCTCTGGCTGCCCAAATTGGGGAATCGCCCATAAGCTCGACACCCGGGACGCCGCTACCCAGACGAAGCCCCGTGGCCTCGTCGCGCATGCAGTATCGAAGCCGGCCGGTCTCCGTTGCTGTCGACCCGGTATCCCTAGTCATATCCGAGTGCATAGCGATCACATCGGCCATCCAGAAACATGCCCGGTCCCCGTACTCGTCTGTCTCGGCCATCCTCGGTGGCAGCCCCAACCTAATACAACTCGTGCCTCCCGGCCCTGGCGCGCGCCATGCCAAATCAGCCGCTGCCGATCCTGGGATCGATGCCACCGGAGACCTCGCTGCTAATCGATGGGGGCTGAGGGGGAAGAAGGGAAAGAGCATGCAGGACAACCCGTTGATTGCAGGCTTTGGGAGGTTACGGCAGGAGTTGACGGGTGTGAAGGGTAGGTCATGTCTAGCGCATCGAGGAGGGACCCAAGGAGAACAAGAGCTTGCTGACAATCACACAGACATTCACAGGTTCGACGCCGTGGTCTTGCTGAATCCGTTTCTCCAAATCATCCAAGCAAAAGGCACCGCAGCCCCGATCACCATCCTTGCGCTTCAGGCGATGCAAAAGTTTCTGGCATATGGCTTCATTGCGCCCGTGTCACCTCGGTTTGCCCTGGCAATGCAGTCTCTGTCAGCTGCTATTACACACTGTCAGTTCGATATCAGCGATTCGGCGCAGGAAGAGGTGGTGCTGCTCATGATTCTACAGCTCATGGAGAGCATGCTGTCAGGACCCGGGGGTGACATCCTTAGTGATGAAAGCGTGTGTGACATGATGGGGCGAGGATTGACGATCTGCTCGAGGTCCAGATTTTCAGAGGTCCTCCGGCGCACGGCAGAAGGATGCATGATGCGCATGTGCCAGATCATCTTTGAGGATCTCAAGCATTTGGAGGTCGAGGCGGGTGTAGAAACCGAGGCTTTGGACAGGCAGACAAGCGGCGATATGGATACAGTCAAGATGGACCCAGTCGCCAATGGCACCGATGTGCCAGTCTCAAGGGAAAGTGCGGACTCAGAAGCTGTCTCTAGTGAACCCAGAGCGTCATCCAGCTCAGAGAAGGCCAGCAGCAGCGGGGACACCCCCATATCGGGAGACGCAGGCCGAAGCAGCACAAGCAGTGCGAGCGAGAGTACCGCGTCTGTGGACTTGCGGCCCTACTCCCTCCCGTCTGTTCGGGAGCTTTTCCGGGTGCTCGTCAGCTTTCTCGACCCACACGACCACAAGCAGCCTGATGCGATGCGGGTTATGGCTCTCCGCATCATTCACGTAGCTTTGGAAGTTGCGGGGCCTTCGATTGCCAAACATCCTGCGCTCGCAACCATTGCGGAGGACCAGCTGTGTTCTCATCTCTTCCAACTTGTGCGGTTCGATAACATCGCCGTCCTTCAGGAAGCGCTGATTGTCACGAGCACCCTCCTATCTACCTGCAGAGGGGTGTTAAAACTCCAACAGGAGCTTTATCTCTCCTACCTTGTGGCTTGTCTTCACCCGGCTGTCGAGATCCCCCGGGAAAAGCACATCGACCCAAGCCTCTATGCGGGAATCCCCGCGTCACCCAAGCTGGTCAAGCCTCCGCCATCGCAGGCAAACAGCGGTCGCTCCACGCCCGTGCCAGTCAAGGATCGCCAAAAACTCGGAATGGAGGGCGGTGCGCGCAAACCTGATGCAAGGCAAGCCATGGTCGAAAACATTGGTGTCTTGGCAAGGATGCCGACCTTCATGGTTGAGCTGTTTGTCAACTACGATTGCGATGAGGACCGATCGGACCTGTGCGAGGATATGATCGGTCTACTGTCTAGAAACGCGCTGCCGGACTCGGCAACATGGAGCACCACCAGTGTCCCGCCATTATGTCTGGATGCGCTACTTAGGTTCATCCAGTTCATTGCCGAGAGGCTGGACCAACCACCCACCACCGACGGCTATCCAGATCCTGAAGTATTGAGGGAGAGGCGCAGCAGGAAAAAGTTGATCATCAAGGGAGCCAACAAGTTCAATGAGAGCCCCAAAGGGGGGTTGGCCTATCTCCAGGAGAAAGGGGTGATTGAGAACATTGGCGATCCGAAGTGTGTCGCTAAGTTTCTCAAGGGCACATCGCGTGTCAACAAGAAGATGCTTGGTGAATATCTCTCCAAGAAGGGCAACGAGGCGGTGCTCGACGCATTCATGGACCTACTGGACTTCACGGGTAAGAGAGTCGACGAGGCGCTGCGGGTCCTTCTCGAGACGTTCCGCTTGCCGGGCGAGTCTGCACTGATTGAGCGAATCGTCAACTCGTTCTCGGAAAAGTACTGCGCTAGTTCTGTGCCCGAGGGAGTTGCAGACAAGGATGCCGTCTTTATCCTTACCTACGCCATCATCTTGCTGAACACCGACCAGCATAATCCTAATTTCAAGGGTAGGGCCCGTATGTCCCCAGTTGACTTTGCCCGAAACCTCCGCGGCCAGAACGGTGGAGGGGACTTTGCGCCAGAGTACTTACAGGACATTTACGACGCAATCAAGTCCAACGAGATCATCCTCCCCGATGAGCATGACAACAAACAAGGCTTTGACTACGCGTGGAAGGAGCTGCTGTTGAAGACGGAGTCAGCTGGGCCGTTGATACTCTGCGATACCAACATTTACGACGCCGACATGTTTGCGACAACATGGAACGCCATCGTCTCCTGTCTGACATTTGTCTTCATGTCGGCCACGGATGACACAGTGTATGCGCGAGTCATCGCTGGGTTTGACGAGTGCGCCCGGATCGCAACGAAATATGGCAATTCCGAAGCCCTTGACGAGATCATTTATAGGCTGAGCTATATATCGAAGTTGAGCACCGAAGGCGTTTCAAACACAGCACTAAATACCGAGGTGCAAGTTGGCGAGAACAGCGTCATGGTGAGCGAGCTTGCCGTCAAGTTTGGTCAAGACATGAGGCCTCAACTGGCGACCTTGGTCCTCTTCCGGGTGGTTACGAGTTCAGAGCATGTCATCAAAAAGAGCTGGAAATACGTGCGTTTCTCTTTTTTTTACTATTAAAGACGTTGGTATGGCCTAGTGCTGACCCGGGGCAGATTATTCGCATCTGGCTCAACTTGTTTGTCAACTCGTTGATCCCCTCTTTCTTCTCAGCAGAAGCAGACCGTCTTGCTCTCCCACCGATCCCTCTACAAAGCCCATCGCAGGTGATTGACCGAGCAGCGAAGCAAAACGAAGCCGGCTTCTTTTCCGCGTTCACGTCATATATCTCTAGCTATGCAGCTGATGACCCGCCTGAGCCATCCGACGAAGAGCTGGAGAACACCCTGTGCACAGTGGATTGCATCAACCAATGCCAAATGGGCGACGTGTTTGCCAACGTCTCGTAAGTAGCATCCCGCAAAACAGAAGCACAGCTGCTAACAATGAGCAGACACCTGCCAAGCTACAGCCTTGAGGTGCTCGTAGACTCCCTGTTGGAGCAGATTCCGGATGATAATGCTCCGGCTGTGATCACGGTGAAGACTGAGAATATGCCTGCCTCTCCTAGTCAGAAGCCGCGACAGGGAAGTCCCCTCTACGACCCTGCCATGGTGTACATACTCGAATTCTGCACGGTTCTAGCGCTCCGAGACCCAGACACGGTTGTGCTCTTCGGCAAGCGTGTCGTCGAAGCTCTGCAAGCCGTATTGAGGGACGCGAGTCGATACCACCCTATCCTTGTTGAACGCACAACGTTTTATCTCTTCAGTCTGCTCCAGGCCAGCTATGTGAGTTGCCCTTCCCACAATACGCCTCATCTGTGGCTAATCCCCCTCGCAGGAGTTTGACTATATCCGTGCCCCTGTGCTACTTCATACAGTGTCTAGCTTCTCGAAGGACCTGCTTACCAAGACCTCGGCTCTTGTCCTCGGAGGCCTCAAGCTTTGTATCGAGAAGCCCAGCCCTCTGAGGAACGAGATTATGACATCACCGGATTTCTGGGTTATATTGCAAACTCTGGCGGGTCACCCCGACTCGGCCCCGGTAGTGTTTGAGATACTGGAGAGCGGCGTCACTGCTACGCCTTCGGCCATTATGGCTGACAATTATGAGGCTGCTCTCAAGCTACTGAACGAATTTGCTACGATGGCGCAGGTTGGAGCTATTGCGGAACAGAAAGCGGACAAAAAGCAGGGTCGTAAAGGCCGTCCGACAAAACAAGAAAAGCCCAGGTAAGCATCACCTTGTGTATCTAGGGTAGGAAGTGCTGACCAAGGCCCCCAGCGAAAATGCTGTCGTTGCTCGAGGCATTAAAGCGATCAATCATATCTACCAGCTCACATCAAGAATCCCTCACCTGATGAAGCAATCCCATCTGGAAAGCAATGAGGGTGAGCATCGTTTGCACAAATCGGCCGAATACAGACTGACAGACGCGACAGCTTGGTCCGCTTACTGGCTTCCCATTTTCCAGACGCTCACGACGCAGTGCACTAATCCCTGCCGTGAAGTCCGCCACCTCGCCTTCACGTCACTTCAGAGGACGCTCTTGTCACCCGAATTGACATCCAATGATCACGAGGAATGGACAGCGATCTTTGGCGAAGTTCTGTTTCCCCTCATATTACGACTGCTGAAACCGGAAGTATTTTCTTCTGATCGTGATGGCATGAGCGAAACCAGGGTTCAAGCAGCCTCGCTGCTATCCAAGGTATTCTTGCAGTACCTGGTCATCCTGTCCAAGTGGGATGGCATGCTTGACTTGTGGTTGAAGATTATCGAGATCATGGACCGGCTGATGAATAGTGGCCAAGGCGATAGCCTCGTAAGCTCCATGACGACGCCTAGTGAAGAACACGGTTTGCTGACACTACTTTCAGGAAGAGGCTGTTCCCGAGAATCTCAAAAACGTGCTACTTATTATGTCCAGCAACGGATATCTAGTACCACCGAAGCAGAATCCGGAACGAGAGGAACTCTGGAACGAGACATGGAAGCGAATTGACCGCTTCCTGCCCGACTTGAGGAAAGATTTGGCCCTCGAAGATGAAACCCAGCAAACCAACGCTACTCAGCCGACCTCACAACCGGCGAAAACGGAAGAGAAAGAGTAGGAGATGATTGACTAGAACCGGATGTGTGATTTTTTGAGGGCCGGTGAGCCGGACCAAGCGTGATACCAAGATAACTGTTGTAAGTTTGAAGCGGCAGCAGTTGCATTTTTGTGCGCGGTTTCAGCGCAACAGCTCCGAGCGAGGAGGACATTTGCGGTGTGTTCATGCATAATCATCATCATCTGTAAAGTGGATAGACTTCAGATTTAGCGGGCGAGGAGATGTAAAAAGCGAAGGACAGAATTGTAAAGATCGGAAATGTTGAAATTGTTCAAATTCGTCGACGTGCTTGTCATCGAGGTGGTTGCGGTCCCGACATCACAGTACGATCGGCACTGTACTGGAGCCCACCCAATGCGGTGGACCAGGATCAGGCAACCTGTGAACTTCACACCTCGATGGAAGAAACCAACAGACTCATCGCAACCCCAATCCAATGCGCCCAGGACGGTAGCACATAGAGTCCACCGAGACTCTGACTCAAACGCTTGAAGAGCCTGAGTATTTTTCACAAGTCGCTCCTGCCTCACCTTGAACAGCGATTGAGTCATCGGCCAGACGATACCACACCACCCCTCTCTAACTGACTGAGGGCATCTTCATGAGATGAGAAGCACCTAGTTAAGGCATGCTCGTCCGCCTCCACCGAATTTTCACCCCACGTCCTTTCGCTTCCTCCATGAAGCGCAAAGATAGCGCAACCCCTTGTTCGCCGCCATCGTTGTTACACCCCACCAAGAAAAGAGCCATGGCTTCTTCTTTAACCGCCGCCAGAGCACCCCGCACCATCACCCTCAACGACCGCGAGCAGCAACTCAAAGGTCTGCTCGTCGACGTCGCGCGCTACATTGATGATAACGGTGGCGCTTCATCAACCGCTGAGGAGAACGATGCAACCAAGACCAAAACCGGCGAGCCCGTCATCCTCCGCTGGGCGGGTGGCTGGGTGCGCGACAAGCTGCTCGGCATCGAGTCGCATGATATCGACACGGCCATCAACTGCATGACGGGCGAGGCGTTTGCCACGCATCTGAGCCGGTACTGCGAGGATGAGGGGCGTAGACAAAAGCACGGGATCGGACCCAAGGATGTGGGCGGGTTGCACAAGATCGCGAGGAACCCGGACAAGAGCAAGCATCTCGAGACGACGACGACGAGACTGTTTGGGCTGGATGTGGATTTTGTCAATCTGCGCAAGGAGACGTATACCGAGGATAGCAGGAATCCGTTGATGGAGTTTGGGACTGCTGAGGAGGATGCGTTGAGGCGGGATGCGACGGTGAATGCGCTGTTTTATAACCTGCAAACGGGGGAGGTGGAGGACTTTACGGGAGGGTTGCCTGATATGGAGGGCAAGTTGATCCGGACGCCGATGGAGCCTTTGAGGACGTTTACGGATGATCCCTTGAGGGTGTTGAGGTTGGTGAGGTTTGCGAGTAGGCTTGGGTTCAGGATTGATCCGGCTGCGGAGGCGGTGATGGGCGATGCAAGGGTGGTTGAGGCATTGAGGTTGAAGATCAGTCGGGAGAGGGTGGGTATTGAGCTGGAGAAGATGCTCAAGGGTAAGTTGGGTCGGCTGGTGAGTTGAGGGGAGGTGCTGACGGCCCGGTAGGCAAAAATCCTTGCGCTTCGTTGAGGTTGATCGGCAGGCTTCAGCTTTACAATGTCATCTTCACAGACCCATCGAGGAACGATATGCCGATACCAGATACCCACAACTGGAGTGTGGTCTACGAGTGTCTCGACACTCTCGCCAGGAACCAAACTCCAGGCTCGATCTACGACGCCTTGGTTACTAGCGGAGAAGCCAAGTATTATGCCTGGAATCTTGCAGCAATCACTCCCTGGGCGCCTTTACCAGATGACCCCCCTCTCAAGAACGGGAAACCCGCTCTGCCGTTACCAACACAAGCCGCCAGGGAAGGCATCAAAGCGCCAAACAAGCTTTCCGACATCATCACCGCTGGACATCGTCATCAATCACGGATACTAGAGCTCAAGTCTTATGTCGACCAGGGGCATCCGAATATGAATCAACGAGACCGGTACGGCATGGCGATCAGAGAGTGGGACGCTAGGGGTGGGCACTGGCGTTTGCAGGTGCTTTATTGCATTCTCGTGGACGTCCAGCTACGTGCAAATGCGGTGGAGGATGTTTTGAAGGAGTGGCAGAGGTTCCTAGATCATCTAGTGGGGTTGGACGTGATGGATGCACCATCCATCAAGCGTCTTGTTGACGGCAACCTGATGAGGCAAGCACTTGGTGCCAAAGGAGGAAAATGGATAGGACCAGCCCTAGATGTTGCTATGGCGTGGCAGTTGAGGAATCCTGGCGTGACGGATTACACCGGTGCTGTGGAGGAAGTCAAGGCGAGAAAACAGGAGCTGGGTATCCCATAGAGCTAGATGGGTGTATAAAATATGGTATTTTGAGTGATACCCAGCTCGTTACTCATTTGCGTGTGGTTTCTCATAATACAAACCAAGTTTCACCTCCTAGAAGTTGTTGCCTCAATGTTGAAAATGCGGTGCAGGTTGCGGCTTCCCAACTGCCGTAGCGGTTGCGGCACAGTGTTGCACTGTGCCCCTGGGAGCTTCTCCCGCCTGAGGCCTGAAGTCGAGGAACTGCAGGTGCAGGTGCTGGACCCATCTCATCCGCACGCCGTGCGCAACAACCAACAACGACCGAAAAAAAAAAAGGCAAAGACTTGTTGCGGAACTTGATATCAAGTGTTTGTGGCTGACTCAAAAAGACTTAAGAGCTTTCCTCACCTTCGGGAACTTACCATGGAGTGGGCCCAACTCCACGATGCAGCCCAGAGCCTCGAGAGGGAGCTTTCACGAACCAAGGCAAGCTCCCGAACCACATATGTGTGACGTCCAACTCAAAGAACATGTCTAACAGTATTTCAAGATCGGATCGACCAAATCATTTGTAGACAAGCTCTCTTCACTCATATCGGTCATACTCACCCGACTGCAAGCCGACGGTTTCAGCCCCCAGGATGACACCGATGATGTCGTCACAGCCCTCGCCCGTACCCTCGCCAAAACAATGAGTCCTGTGGTCTTGCCCCTCGAGACGTACGAGGCGCATGAGGATGATGACATGGACCTCGACGAAGATCGTGAAAACGACACTCGCGCCAGAGTTGTCCAGCGCTGCCGGGCAACTGCCCCAGCAGCATGTAGGGCCCTCAACCTTTTGGCGGAAAAATCGGGCTCTGAGAGCATCGCCGATGACAGCGTTCTGGTCATCCTCTGCGCGTATGCAAACCCAACAGAGGAGTGGGTTGACACCGAGGAAACCGCAAGTCAAGCAACCGCGCTTCTGATGAAACTTCTCACCCGCAAGAACCTCGACAAGAACCAGCTCATCATCGAGGTGATACTCCAGCGGTATCTACGGCCGCTATTTTCCAAATCCAAGCCCGCTTCCATCACAGCATCAGGGAGGAAAGCAGAGTATCTCGATCCAGCAGGCGGTCGGACCGAGACTCTGCCCGACGATTCAAGCGAGACCAAACCATGGAAATTCACAGATTTCAGAGCCATCCCCGTAATCACGTGGGCTGCTCACGAAGCTGATGTATTTCCCCCCGCGCCAACTCCCTTTATCATTGGTAGTTCACTAACCCAACTAACTCACCAGGAAGATCTAGTCAATAAACACTGGCCGCTATTCCTCCCCGTGGTTCTCACCCTCGCCGATGACCAAGCGACATCCGTCCGCCAAAGGGGTCTCGTCATCATCAAAACCTTCATCACAAAGCTCCCCACCAAGATTCTCCACGGCGCCGGTCTATCCAAAATATTCGAGGACACCATCTTCCCCACGCTCAACTACCTCCCGAGCCTGACACCCGAGAACGAATCCATACAGCTCCTGATCCCAGCCTACGAGGCGTTGTGCACCCTCGCAGACAAGCAGCCACCTGCGGCGGCGGCGGCCAGGGTTCACCAGCTCAAGAACAAACTCCTCGACCAGATCCTTCGGGAGGGCGTTTTTAGTGGCTACTTCCACGCCAAACAACACGTGCGTATCGTTGAGGTGCTCTGCCAGCAGACCGTTATTGTCCTTGATCGAATGGGAATCCATTCTGTTAAACATCTCAAGGTAAACCTACATTCAAACGATACAATGTGAAAAAAAAAAAAAAACAGAAACTGATATGCAGATAGGACCTCGTTCCCATGATTTCTGCCATAATGACCGATCCTTTTGCTCACGTGGCGCCATCTACTCTTCTTGCGGCTGTCAAATCACTCCAGGCTGTTCTTATAAATTGTTGGCCTCGGATCGCGAGCTCGCCATGGCAGGATGAGATGTTGCAGTCTCTTGTGCTCTGCTGGCTGAACTTGGCCGAGGAAACGAATACTGAGCTGGATGTTGTGAGGCAAGAGCTTCAGGCCTCGGCAAAAATGCTCGCAGCAATACTCAAGACTGAGGACGCAAGGTTATCAGAGCTATCGGGGCCTTTGATTGCGCAAGAACCCTCCCTCTCCAAGCTTTTGACGGGGTGGCGCTGAGATATTACAAGTCTTCATTTGGTACTTGGGGGTATCATACTCATCACTCGTCCCGATTCTTCCCTTGCCACCAACACAGCGAACAACACATGGAGTATTTCCTCTCACGGTCTACCCGGTCGATCGAGGAAGGCGACATGCAATCTTCCAAATCCATAGCGCCATCGGCAACCGGCAAGCCCTAATCCACCGGTTGCTGCTTGAACAAAGATTTTCCCCTCAGCCACTTCCGATACGCCTTGTATCTCTTCTTCTGTGCGTCTTCCTCCGTCACCGTCAAAGGGTTGTCGCCGACCTGCAGCATTTCCACATATAATGCCATGTCGTCTTCGTGTCCTGGCTTCATCACGCCGTCTAGAGACGCAAGACCCTCCGACTGCCAGGTGCCGGACACGTACTCTTGATACTCCGGCTCGATCTCGCCTGCCGCCGGCGTCTCGGCTGACACCACTAGGGGCAAATTGTGTGGATGGCTGATGTAGCGAGCATAATCTTCCGTCTCAGTAGAACTCACTGTCGGGTTGAGGCTTTCGTGGACCACCTTTGTAAACGTCCACTGAGCGGCACGAGATTTCTCGAGCGCGCTTGGCTTGGCTTTAGTTTCGCCGTTTAGGTCGTTGGTAAAGCCGTCCCCGTCAGTATTGTGATTGGTGTCTTTCATGATGCCTTGCACGCCATTAGCGGCTTGGGATTTGTCGTGAAGACCGGGCTGCAGCCACCGCTGGAGCGAGATGCCGCGTGCTGGGTTGCTTGTCCCGTTCTTGTCGCTGTTGACGGACGAGTTATCGGCTGCATCGTCGGACAAGCGTGTAAGGTCCTGCGGCGCGAGAATGGTGACTTCCTTCTTTGCCTTCTTTTTATCGTTGGCGTCGGCATCTGGATCGCCGCGCACCCGAAACGGACTCAGATCATAACGTCCGTCTTGAGTAGACTTGAAAGGAATGTACTTGATGGTCGAGTTCATCTTGTAAGGAAACATCTTAAGGAACGAGGACAGGGTAGAGGGTCGATAGTATTCAAGCCAATAGTCATCATAGGCCGAGGTGGATTTTCGCTTGGGATCATAGGGAACAGGCGGGTAAGGGGGGAGGACGCGCTCTTCGAGGAATTCTGGGGTAAACCAATGGATGTAATCTCTCTTTCGCTTCTCTATCCATGTACGAGGATCCTCGTGGTGGAGGTAGTAGTCGGTGGCTAGATCCCACAGCATGGGCTGTCCCTGGGCCCAGATATAATTGCCGAGAAACAGATTGTACGCCTCCTGGCGTTGACCGTCGAGGAATGAGTTGTTGTAATACCGTTTGAAGCTCTCAATCATGTCACGGGAGTGGCTGGTCCACTGGTTGATTTTCCGGTAGGTCTCCATGGTATTGACAAGCTGAGAGCCGCCGTACTGCACCGCGATCGTATCGCCATGATCGTGGTACATGTGTGTGAAGAGGTTTACCGCATCTGTGTCGTAGTGGACAACAGTATCCTCGAGAATGCCGAGTGCATGAAGTTGATGGCCGAGGGCACGCTTCCCGATTACGAATTGCGCAGCATTGGTCCTGTCCAGGCAGTCGATGCAGTTTGTGCGAGCGACACCGTTCTGTAAGCGAATTGGTGTCGTGTGGCCATCACCATTCTGGAAGAATCCCGTCGTCGTGACAACATCCTCCGCTATGCTCTCAAGAGTACTGATGACGTCTCCGTCACGACTCTTCGCAGCCCGTGACATGTCCCATGCGCGGTGGATGATTTTGTGTTTGGCGGGAAGGAACTGGTTGAGGTACTCGATAGCACGCGTGTACTCTTGGAGCAGTTTGCTTTCTCGAGGAGTGCGCTCACGGGCTTTGACAAGGTTCAGGGCGTAAATGGGCCCGCCATAACGCTCAAAGAGGTTGTCAAAGTGAAGGGCTGCTGCTGTGTAGAAAGGATCTACGAGGTTCAGATCGATAGGTGGCTTAGGGGTCACGCCTGTGTTGTCCTGTGTCCAGTGAAGCGGAATGGAGCCGCGATGCTGGACATATGATGTATAAGCCGGGCTGGCAAAGAACTTGGGGCCAGGGGCATGGAAGGATGTGGTTAAGGCCTCCGAGACGATCTGCTCCGTCTCGACATCGTTGGCTACGTATCCCAAATCATTGGCGCCTCGCTTCAGAAATCGCGCGCCAGCAAAAAAGCGGCTACGTCGCGCAATGACTGTGATATGCGCCGTTCTACCGTAGATGGATACGGCAGCTTGGTCGATGTACCCATGGATGATAGGGCGACACCAATCATATGGGGCGTTGAGGGCTTTTGCGGCTGGTCCGAGGAGATGGTGATTCCATACAAACATGGAGTTGAAGTCGTTGTCCACATTGCATGGATGACCGTTGATGAGGGCGTTGCGCTCCCTGGTGATGTTGTACTGCAGGGTGCGCGTGATATCGTAGGAGTAGCTGTAGTAGAAGGACCGCGTCAGGTCGAGGTTGTTCAAGATGGTGAGGAACCGAGACTCCTCTGTGTTACGCTGATCCGTCTTGAAGCCCGGAGAGGTCAGGGGGATGAGGTCTGTCCCATCAATCTGATAAACATAATGTCCACCTATCATGGCGACAGTGCTTTTTTTGGTGATCAATAGCATATACCACGGGCCAGTAAACTTGATGAAGCCCAACAGTCCCCATGTAGTACACCGCAACTTCAGGCCACCAGTTCCCTTGTTTCCGTCATCGATGGTGTCCAGCAGCGCGCTCATGTCCTTTTGCGTGTAGACGGTAGGGTCATCAGTGATAGTCAGCTCCGAGGTGTCGTCAACCGTGCGGTCGATCTTGAGGATGCGGTATCGCTTCTCCGTCATGTCGCTGCCCACCATATAGAAACGGCTGGCCGTCTCGTAGAGGCTGAACTTGTGCATCTTGTGGATCAATCTGGATCTGGGGCCGACGCCGGGAGCTCCGGCAATGTGTGCCTCGTCCTCGTCCTGGACCAGACGGGCAGCCGAGTCCGGGCTCGAGGTTCTGTGGAAAGGTCTCGCAACGGCAGGCTCGTCTTCGTCGTTGTCGTCGCTTGTAGCGCCCGGGCCGGCACGAGACGTCACCGTGGAACCGGCGCGAGGGGCCAAAGAGTCAGGCCCAGCACCGGCATTGTTGTGCAGCAAAGGGAAAATAGGTTCGGCCGGGTCCTTTGGGTCTGGAGGTCGAGCAGGCCCGGCTTGCCTGGGCGGCGACTCGGGTGCTGCACCTGCCACAATAGCGCTGACCAGCTCTGCTTCGACCATGTCAGCCATTTTGCAACGATTATCACCAGCACGCCATTCCAGCGAATGACCGCTCTTTCCTCAGCAGTTTGGGTGCTGCTAATCGTTGTGCCCGGTGACTTGGGTGTCTCGGTCGGCGCGCCCGCAATTGCTGCGCCAATGGCCAAGTCCCGATGATGTAATTTCAGATCACGGCTCCCCGAGGTTGAGCGCTGTGGTCCGAGCGTCACCGCGATGAGGTCAGAATCTTGAACAACAAAAGACACGGCCCTCACTAAACTGCCAGACCACCCATCCCTCGGTAATCAAAGGGCATATCAAGCCCATGATTCCGAAAGCCCGAGGGGGGGTTCCTTCAGGCATTGATAAATTTTACCTGCATCTTTCCACGATTCGAGACCACTTGAAGCAGGATCAACTACTTTGGTTGGATCGGGTTTCCTTTTTTTGTGGCCAACCTTGTCCTTTCAGGAGTCAGGACTTTCTTTGAGACCTCTCCGTCTTGCGCAAACATAAGCACTTGTTCTATCTCCTCACTTTCCTGACTTGGTGGGGAGCATCGGGCCGCTATGGACAAATGATTAGGTTTTGCAGATGCATCATGTCTCGGACCTGCATCTCCACTCGATTTGAGCTTGAGGCTCAACCCTTCGAACGGATGGATCGGGCGCGACCTTTGCCCGACATCACCGGAAAAACGAATATTGGCTGCAAGGGAGCACTTGGAAATTGTACACAGGAATTAGAGACAGTCCTGGCCCTTACCATGATGTGTCGGGCTTTTGGTTTGGGCGTAGCATGACTGGCAAGGTGTCATACCCGGAGCCACTGGTCAAGCCATGGCGTCCCCCGGACGTGATGGCGCACGTTGGTTTTCGGTCCTTGATGCAATCGGAGTGTGCGAAATGGGCCATGTGCCTAAGGAAGCTTGTGGGCATGCAAAGTCCGACTTTGGTGTCCTACCATCCAAGAAGTTTCGACCGACAACAGCTCGGATTCTCCTCAATGCCCAAGCTCGAGCTGTGAGGATGCCTCGAGTACCAGGCTTCTTGATGGCTCCCAGCGTCTATGCAGATTGGGGGCAGCCGGCCGACCGTCCCATCGGCCCAGCAGCAGGTCCTCCATCGCTGGAGGGCGCTGAGGCGAGGACGGGCTCTGGCGTCAACGTAGTCGCGATTCCCGATGAGCCTCTCTATCGTGCGGTCGACATGGCTGCCCCAACTGCTTCCTTCTCTCCTCCGGAGCCTCTAGCCGCGACACCGACGCCTTCACTCCCAAGCCCACCACCTCCCCAAGCCAGCTCCCGAAGCCCATCGGTGTCCCAGGCGGCCGAGCCCCCGGGGAAGAGCTTACCGTACAGCCCAAGCACCCAAGAGATCGATGTTGCTCTAACATGAACAGGCCAGCAGAACCCACGCCGGAACCCAACCTCACCGATCAACCGTAGGTCCTTCGCGCCCCAGTAATGTTGTCGGCGACTGATGCCGTTCTCAGGCGGGAAGACGTGCCGAGCGGAGAAACGAGGAGGATACCCAATGCTAGCACATCGGCAACCTTCCCTGTGACTAGGTTTGCTCCCGGCTCCGGCAAGGTTCAGATACACCCTTGCGCAACGGCAGAGTATGCATTGGTTGATAGCGGTCCGGTTATCTACCATGCTCCGTTAGCTGGCTGCATTGTCGACCGAGAGCACTGCTGTCCATTCATCATGGGAAGTACAAAAGGCTCACAGACACAGACGGGTTTTCCCTCCACACAAACCACCGAGGTTGAAAGAAACATCCACGTTGTCCAGGCTCCTGGCAGCACTACAGCTTCCACCTGTTCAGGCGGCTATACGGCTGTTTCTGGTCAATGCTGTCCGAGGTACATTGAAAGGCAAATCATTTCGGCAAGACACCGTACTGATATGGATCGCAGCGGTTATACTCCATGGACAGCACTGCTTGGGAACCAAACGCCATGTTTCAGCTCGATCTCCGCCGTAATGACGCCGCCGCCGATTTCTTCAGAGCTCGAGCACACGAGCAGCAAACCGACGGTGGCTGTTACAGGAGTCGTTTTTGCAATGACGCTCCCGCTGCCCAGTGACAGCCAGGATGAAGGAGGGCTCTCGCCTGGTGCTATTGCCGGCCTCGTTGTGGGGATAGCTGCAGGTATCCTGGCAATGATTGGGATTGCTATCTTCATACATAGGCGCAGGAGACACACGAAGCGACTTGCCGACTTAAAAAGCGAGTTGCGCAACAGCTTCTACGCTCGCAGCGAGGGAACTTCAGAGGTGCCCACAACGCCAATGACCAGGAGAGCTGGCGCCAACCAAAATGCGGCTCGAAGACAAGTCAGCCTTGGTTCTATGAGCCTGGCGCAAAGCGAAGCCCGCAGGCATGCTTCGGCGTCCACAGGGGAACACCACAGCATTGCCCAATCAGCTGTCCCACACGATGCCGTAAACACACAGAGCACACCGACAGGCGAACGAGGCGATTTGTTGTCTCGGCCTTCATCGCCAACTAGTCTGGCACATGACATTTACGGTATACACGAAGTACAACTCGCTCGCCCGCAACGCCTGTCACGCGGGTATGCTCGAATTGTCCACACGCACACCCAGGGATCCAACGGCAGCACGCCCGCTACCCCGGCTGGATCGGGTTAGATATAACGAACGGATTTACGATACTGGATGGAGAGACGACACAAAGACATACAAGCCTTGAGCAGCAATGGCAGATGCATCGGGTCACTTGAGAGGATGAACAGTTACCGTGGCAGATTGACCAAAGCCGACAACGCAGCTCGACCCCAATAATACACAGACAGCTCACAGTCAGTCGGCGGGTATCGACGTACCTGATGGCTCACCGGATGAGGAAACGCGCTCTAATGCTGGTTTCAGACGCTTGTAATGAGAACATGAGAGATTGACGCCCCAGATCTTGACGTCAAAGTAGCGGTGTTGGGAACGCACTCGCCCGTCTGCGAGACATGTTTAAGGCTGGGATATATTAATTCACCTGTTATGAATCCGTTATGCCGCCTCTTTGGGCAGTGTGCGATGCTAATGGGCGAATTGTGAGACGGGAGCAGCACGGTGATGTCAAAAGCGGGAATGCTAGTGGATGGAAGGCTCCAGACCCATTCGTGCCGTTGGTCGGAAACACACTCGGATGAGACTCCGACGCCGTTCGCTCTCACTTTTGGTGCTGCAGGATGATATCAGATCAAAGCTGTAAAGGAGGGGCACGCAGCTTGGACCCTTCTCTCGTTGCACTGCGCTGGTGCTGGTGAAGCAGAAGCCAATCGGGCGTTGGCGATCGTCACAGTGACGCCGGTGGCTATGCAAGCCACCAAAGCTTGCTTGCGTTTTCTGGTCTCGATCATGGCTCTCACAAATCATTGCAAAGGCAGCCAGTCGCACCAGTATCGCTCAGAAAACTCATATTCTTAAGTGTACCATCACCCGAAAGATAATGATGGTGGTGTCCATCTGATCATCCAAACTACCTACCTTATTCAACAACTGAAGTTTCGCCCCCTGACCATCTTCAACCAAAAGCCAGGCCACATACATAATTATACCCTTTACGGGAAGCCATGCCAAGGCCATTACACCGAAGCTTCAGTAGCTCGTCGACATCCAGCGATGACGATTCGGATCACAATGGCCGGCGCAAGAGTCCCGTCTCCAGGGGCCGGCGCGCCGCGTCAATGAGCTCAGCTCATCGGCGTCCGGAGCACGGCGCCAACCAATACCACTACCGTCCCAGCAGTGAGCGGCGCTACTATAGCGATGTTGATTATAGCGACGACGACGACCATGGCCGTCATCATCGTGGCCACAGTAAACACCGGCCTGCCAAGTCTTCCCGGGCAAGCAGCTACTCCCCATCCAGACCCGCCGACCAGCACCACTCCTCTACCCGCTCCCGGTCCATAGACGACCACCACAGTCATCACCGTCGTGAATCTTCACCTCATCACCGTCATCGCGACGGAAAAAACCACCACAACCATCGCCGCACAGCATCAGCTGCCCCCTTTTCCTCATCCCGTTACCAAGATGATGATTCCGACGACGACGACGACGACGACGACTCTCGCCACCCCCATCGCCGCACCGCCTCCGAAGCACCGAGATCTCATCGTCACCACCACCGATCATCTTCCCCGTCATCGCACAAATCCAAATCCAAGGACACGAAAAATCGCTACTACCCACCCTCTTCATCCCGATCATACAATATCCCCTCACAACCGATAAAATCAAAAACGTTTCCCGAGGCACGCCCGCCGAAACCTCACCGGTCATATACCGAGTTGCTCCTCGGAGCCGGCCGTTGCGCCTTTGAGGCCGGCGCCATGGCGGCTCTCAAGATGAAGGATGACCCATCACCCTGGTTGGGCTCCAAGGGCGCAAAGATTACGGCTGCGGCGTTGAGTGCTGCGGCGGTTGACACCTTTATGGAGCAGAAGCACCCCAAGAGGAAGGGCGGGTTGACGCATACCATAATGCGGCAGGCGACGCAGTTTGCGATTGGAAGCTTGGTGAAGCCTGGGCTCAAGGAGGTGGGCAAGAGGGAAGAGGCTGTCAAGGGGAAGGTGAAGGAGGGTGTGAAGGGGCGGGTTGCGAGTGTTAGGCATGGGCATGGGCATGAGAGACATAGGAGGTGATGTGGTGTTCCTTTTGCGTCTTCTGAGGTGGGGAGGGGGGGATGTGTTTTGTTGTTGTTTTTGTTGTCTTTTGTGGACTTTTGACTGAAACATAGCGCTTGGCGTTCTTTTGGTTTTTGTAAGCGATGGGCGTATGGTTATGGTTAGAAACGACGTGACGTGTAATGACAAAACGACGGCGTTAGGATAGGACAGATGTTAAAAATATGACAATGCAAGACGGACATATACCAGACCCTAGATCAACGATAAGCTTTGAGGCTATACAGCCGCACTACCGGTGTAACGTGCCCAAGATGGGACGGTGTGGCAGTTTGGCTCTCGTCATCCCATCTTTGGGCTGGGGCACGGGTATGTCGACGGTGCCCGTTTTGCTGGGAACGGCGAGCTGAATTCAGGGCGGTGCAAACGCAGGAACCCGGTCGATTGGTTCCCAATGGCAGAGCCAGCCGCCAGCAAGACGTTCTCAAGACGGCTTTGGAGGCAGAGGAGGTCAACGGCGATTCGAGGGACGCTGGCATCGCCCTGGTGCTACGCCACGGCCGTTAGCTTGGCGCGCAGTTCGGAGTCCGATGCCGAGCTGGACCCGCGTGGGCGGCCCCAAGGCGCAGGTCAGCTCCGGACTGTCTCCAAACGGACCCCGACAAGGCGCTGCAGGTCACAGCCATTTGCTGCCGGCCCGTTTAGCGTTGGTCCAGTGGTCTGGCATCAATAACAGGGCTGTAATCTGTGGTCGGTATTTAATACGCCGACCCGGGTTGGATTTTTTTTTTTTTCCCCTGGGTAGCTACTCGGTGCCTGACGATATCGGCTTCAAACTCAGCTTAAACTGGTTAGATTTGTTGTTCTTTTGGCTCCTATACCCACTCAAATCCGATTGAATCGACGGCGCCGTTACTATCCCGACATTCGGAAGCTAGGTACGGAACGAAGGAAAAGTGAACGACCTTCAACGGGCGACGGCAGATCAGATCAGTCATCATGAGGGTCCTGGCGCTCCATGGGCAGGGCACGAGTGCCACAATCTTCAAATCACAAACCGGTCCGTATTTCGATGAGCGAGCCGAGTGCGCATGAGAGTGAGAGGTGATGAGCGAACAAGCGGTATTCTGACATGTGGTGATTGCGCAAAACAGTCGCGTTCCGGGCCAAGCTGGAAAAATCAGAGTATGAATTCGACTTTGTGGATGCACCGTTTCACTGCGCGCCGGCGCCGGGGATCAAGGTCTTGTTTGAGTCGGGCACTTACACGTGGTGGCCGAAGCAAACGCCCAACGCCATCCGAGGGGCGCACAAATGGTTGATCGACTATATCGAGGAGAACGGGCCATTCGACATCCTCATGGGCTTCTCGCAAGGATGTTCGCTCATTGGCAGCTTCCTCTTATACCACTACCGCGAGACGCCCGACGAGCCATTACCCTTCAAGGCAGCCATGTTTGTATGCGGAGGGCTGCCGCTCCCGGTCTTGGACGACCTCCAGCTACCAGTGTCGCAGAAGGCGCGGGATATCAACGACGAGACGGTTCGACTGCTGAAGCAGCGCGCGGGGGCCTTGACAGATCTGGCGAAGAACCTCAATCAGATCAAAGTGGGTATGAGTTTGTGGGGTGAGACGAAAGACTTGGTCCACGATCCAAACGTCTATCCGGAGGAATCCGACGTTTACGGGCTGGACTTCACAGCCATGCCCAAAGATGTCATGATCAAAATCCCGACTGTGCATATTTTCGGAGCGAAGGACCCAAGGTGGCCGGCGAGCCTGCAGCTGGCGCACTTTTGCGAAAACCGAAAGCTGTACGACCATGGCGGTGGTCACGACATTCCACGGTCAACCGACGTATCGTTGGCAATTGCGGCGCTAATGGAGGGGCTGAAGGAGCAGATTATTTAGAGTTGAGTGACAGGAATGATGATGTTGGCGGTTGAGCTGTTGGTTTGAAGGTAGAGCGTCCGCAAGGCGTTTGGGGCGTCAGTATTGGGAGACGAAGACACAATACCTATCTTAGATATTCTGATTGAAAGCCCGAAATGGGCTTCCCGGGGCATTCAATAAATCTAGACCCTGAAAAGCAAACTTTGCAGCATAACCTCACATCTTTGTGACTGTTGGTCCTTTTTGCAGGAAACCACCACTCAGATGTAACCAGGGGAGCTTCGAGACAGCGGGACGGCGGCGCAGGATGGGATACCTTTCTTGTACTAACAGAAGAGAGATAGCTTGTGGTATTGGGCTGTTAGTGCAGCTGTTTTGCAGGCATACCACGGACCATCTCGGACTGGACCCACTTATGCACGCTTCCCTCCATGACAGGTCTTGGCAGCTCGCTTCGTCAGCGGTAGGGCTGGTTCCTTCGAGCATGAACCAGGAGACGCAGCCTTTAAAACCACGCCGAGATCACGTTGCAAGATGGCTTCCCTACCTATTGAGACTGTTTGCGGGAATTCCTTCCTCAGTGCGAGCGTCAAAGCTCGCCTTGCTGTGCTTTCGCCTCAGATTTAGACGTGATTGGCCAATCCCCTGGAAGTGTCACCAACAATGGCGAGAAAGGGCTCCACCAAGGTGAGGTCGGGATGCTTTACATGCAAGTACGTTGCACCTCTCAAACACCTTAGCGAATAAATACTTGCAGCGTGGCCCGTGGACGGTGTCCCGGCCTGGTTTCGGTCTTGGGGATATTGCCCTTCAGGTTGTATGCTGACCAGAACGTGTCCCCGGCTTTAGGAAACGGAAGGTCAAGTGTGATGAGTCCAAGCCCCAGTGCTTGAGGTGCACGAAAACTGGTCGAACTTGTGAGGGCTACAGTCCTCCGCCCATCGGCTCGTACTCGTGGGCCGAGCTGCTTGGTCGGAAGCCCATAATTCCCGCTATTACTAGTCGTCGAAACACGCAGGACGGGCGGGCCCTGGAATTCTACCACCTCATCGTTGCCCCCGCCTTTTCCCGGTTCCCCGGCGACGACTTTTGGACTCGAATGGTCGCCCAAGCGAGTATGCAGGAGCCTGCCGTGCGACATGCCGTGGTTGCCATCAGTAGTATATACGAGCTGACTGATGACCCGTCCCAAGACTCGTTCCTCGCTTCCCAAAAGGGGCGCTTTGCCCTCGTGCAGTACAACCGAGCCCTGCAGCAGATCACCCAGATCAGTGATGAGAGCGTCGTGTTATTCGTCTGCATCTTGTTCATCGCGATTGAGTCTCTCCGCGAGAACAAGCAAGCCGCCCTGACACACTGTCAGTATGGTATCAAGGTCTATAATAACCTCAAGAGCGGGAACTTGTGGGCACGGGATTATTTTCGGCCTATATATGTCCGACTCACGGCTTGCCCTTTCTTCTTCGGTGCTTCTTTGGACGCGTTTCCCTGCCCGGTTGGGACCGAGGATGAAGACATCTCAGGGCCCCATTCCAGCTACTCGGTTTGCCGCTACCGCCTCGATCTCACCATCACTCGATGTATCAGATTTATACGACAATACGAAGCGCCTGCGCCTGGAACATCGAAACCGCCTCCAGACTACTCGCGTTACCATGAACGCCGGGCTCGCCTACTCTCACACCTGGCAGACTGGACCAGGAACTTTGACGATTTTGTGGCCGCGAACCCGTACTCCGACGACAACCAAACCCCCTATACTCTGATGCGGATTATGTCGATCACAAGCAGGGCGTGGATATCAGCCTGCGCTGAACGAAGCGAGATGGCTTACGACAAGTATATCAAGGATTTCAAGGAAGTTGTCCGGCTGGCTGGCCAGGCTCATGCATTGGAGAAGGCCAGGATCGAGACTTCAACACGAGCATCAGGAAAGTCAAAGTTCACTCTGGATATGGGTTTCATCCCCTCACTCTATTTCGTCGTCATCAAATGTCGCGATCTTAAGACTCGACTGCGGGCCCTGTATTACATGGCCGACCTTGCACCGACGCGGGAGAATCTTTGGAATAGCACACTCATGGTTGCTGTCGGTAAACGTGTCATAGAGCTGGAACACGGCGTGATGCCAGGCGATGGTCCACCTGACGATGATGCACTTCCTCACGAATCAGCACCCGAGGCCAAGCTCTTGGGGATGGTAGATGCCGGTGCAGATCCCGCTGCCCCCTCGTCCCTGTCGACTGCAGGAAGCACCACTACCAGCACTTCTTCGCCCCTGTCCGGTCCAGAGACGCTGAAAACGGGGATAACAACCGGGAGGCAAGATCACACGGCTGAAGGCAACTCTGCACGCTCATCCAGAACTTCGGGAATTCCCCGGGAGATGCGCGTAAGAGAAGCATTCGTGGTGCGGAAGAACAGTCCCATTGTCGACCAAGACCACCGTATTCTACCTCACCGCGGCGACAACAAAATAGTCTTTGTGCTAGGTGACGATTTGAACCATACTGGGCCTGCAGAAGCCGTGCCGCCGGTATCAGAGTTGCAATCATCACTTCCCAATATCGTGGCAGCTCCGGATAGTGCCAGCGTAGAGGGCACGCACGCCTTTCCAGGAGATGTCGAGGTTTCTGCCTTCATGGGCCGCTACGAAGGCATAGATTCCACGGCAGCTTCGCCGGAATCGGTACTTGAAGGACCTGTTGAGGTGCTTCGGTCTGGGCCACAAACCCCGGCCCAGCTTCTGGGTTCGCCCCTTGGTGCCGGTATGAGTCATGTGTAGTAAAATGCCTCGGGATGATTGGTAGGGCGATTGGAGGACAACTGTCGATATCTAGTTGAATCAAACTTGGATTCGCGTCTTCGCGTTTGGTGAAAGTGGTTATCTTGCCGGTGAGAGATAAGAACTAGCTAGACGGCCATGTCCGCCTCGCCGAAAACCGATCATTGGCAGGCGGTTATCAGGGGCCTTGGCAAGCGGGTCGTTCGGGGCCCGCCGACATACGCCTTTCCATTGAGCTATATCAATACCACGACGCCGCAACTCCAACCCGCGTTTCCAATCCTCTTCTTCACAAAAAAACGGACGTCGTCAGCTTATACCCAACAACAAAGACTTTCCCCGGCCATCATTACATTCACACGCAAAATGTCTGCTGCTGTCGTCACCCCCTTGTCCTTCTCGGACAGCCCCCAAACAAACTTTGGTGCCACAATCTCGGGCGTCGACGTTGAGAACCTCACAGGTAAGACACAGTCATAAACACGGCTATCGTAGTGACATATATGCTGTAAAACTATTGGGAGATCACCCGTGAAATCGGTAACCTCCTTGGTAAGGTCAACTCCCCTTTGTGGCATCCAGCATCACGCTGACGCGCATGCAGACCCCGATTTTTCCGTCATCGAGGCCGCCCTATTCAAGCACCAGGTGGTCATCTTCAAGAACCAGTCGCACGCCTCTCCTCGTGCCCAGTTTGAGCTTACCAACCGCTTCGATCCCGCTGCTACCTCGTACGGCCACGGAAAGACCGTCGATGCCAAGCGCAGCATTCTGCACCCGGACTTGAAGACAATCCCGCACCAGCCACAGGTGCAAGTCATCGGCAACGGGTTCGTTCCCGAGTATGAGGGGCTGAAGCACATCCAGCTCAAGCACCCCCATCACAAGACGTTCCATGCCACGGCCATTCCTGCCGAGGACGACCTCAACTTTACGCGCTTCTACCGCTGGCACATTGATGCTGCCCTCTATGGGCTCGCCCCACCTGTGGTTACTACACTGCTGGCCGTGAAGGTGCCGGGCGGGCGAAAGCAGATCGTGCGGTACGACGATGGGACAGGCGACGAGCTGGAGGTCCCACTGGGAACTACGGCTTTTGTCTCGGGCTACACCATGTACGACCGTCTCTCGGAACAGGAGAAGGAGCTTGCCCGGACCACCAAGGTCGAGTACGCACCCCATCCGTACATCTGGATGTCCGGCGCCAAGTCAAGGAGCGATGGGCTGGGCATGGTTAGTGAGGGCAAGGAAGTGCCACTTGAGGAGCTTCCCGAGATCGAGGAGGAAAAGGTCCAGATCCTTCCCATGTGCTGGAAGAATCCCGTGGATGGTCGGCTGGCAATCCAGATCCACCCGAGCGCCGTGAGGAAGCTGCATCTCAAGGATGGCACCGTCATTGACGACTTGAAGGAGGTCAGGGAGATTGTGCATCGCATTCAGAGGCCAGGCATTGCCCCTGAGCTCGTGTATGCGCACGACTGGGAGGAGGGCGACTTTGTGCTCTTCCATAACCGGGGAGTGTTGCACTCAGTTGTTGGTGCTTTCGCTCAGGACGAGGTGCGACTGTTTAGGCAGTGCAATGTTGCCGCAAGCGAGTTCCCTCTTGGCCCTGAAGCGGCGGTTGCGGCGTAGAGGATGAGGGTGATGATGAACTTTGTTTTGCTTCTTGGTCATTCGGTGCACGTTTGCTTGAGTTAGGTAGCTTGGGCGTTTTAGTAGATCAATTTGATATTTTCGCGGCTTTTACAATCAGAAATGTTTCCTTCGGTGACGGATATTCGCAAAAAACCCACGTAGAAACAGTCACTATATAGCTGTCAGAGCCTTCACCAATATTACACTGGACAGGATTGCTTCGACTTGATATCACGGGCTGAGAAAGCTTGCTGCGCATCATTATCAACAGGACTTGTGGACGATTTTCTCACTTGGAGGCCGGTGTGTTCGCTCAGGAAAAGGCGAGTGGCTACGCCTGCTCACCCAGGAGAGCTGGATTTACGGATGGCAGCTGAATTATAGAGTTCTTTCCGGGATCGTCTTTCCATAATGGCGCCTTCCCCCAAAAGTAGGCTCGCACCTTCCCGTCCTTTCACATTCGGATGGCGGTTGCCCTTTGGTTCAGACTTTCACACCTTCCTTCGAAAGGATGCGCAAATTTTTCATCGCAGACCCAAACCGTGACTCTAGGGAGAACCGTTTCGGTTCCTCACATTGCAGCACAGCACAAACAGACTAGCTATCGGCCAGACCATCAACTTTGCGTGCCTCGTTTGGTGATTGGGTAACGGGACCCCATAAGAAGACCTCTTCGATCCAAGATGGGTCGACACCGCCCCTTCTTTGCCCTCTGGGCTGCTATATTCGTCTCGATGATTGTATTTTCTCTGGCTCTCCCCTTGGACAGCGTAGGCATCAACGACTGCGGTTGCTCGTTCACTAGTACGATTACCACGGTCATCAGTGGAGTAACAACCACCGTGCTGTCAACGGGAGAACTGTCGTGGCCTCTTCCCAGCAGTACCACGGACGTTGAAACTGGAACTACAGGGACTGCCACGGATGTGATCACGTTCACAACCGTTATCGACGGAACTCCAACCAAGGTCTCTTCCATAGTTGCTCCCCAACCCACTACGGTCAGTACTGCGACCACCGCAACAGCTGCTTCCGAGACTAGCGCCGATGTGACTACCCTCACTACCCTCATTAGTGGAACTACGACAACGGTCCTATCTACCGTGTCCTTGAAGTCGACCTCTGACCGAATCCTGACTGTCACAGTCACTGTTCCTGAGACGACTGTGTCGACCACCCTCGAAGTGACCCCCGCGGTTACAGTAGCCAGCGGGATCACAACAACATTCATGTCTCCGATCTCGTCGGCCTCGATCTCAGACTCTCAAAACGGTATCTTAACGGTCACCACCACGGTTCCTGAGACCACCCTCGGAGTCTACTACACCGTGCAAACCACCCTTGAAGTGATCACCCTGACCACATTCATTGATGGAACTACTGCAACGATACTGGCAACGGTAATCCAGACAGGCACTTTGGCGAGTGTTGCGACGGCATTCGAGACCACTGCTGTCGCGACGCTTGAAGTAACAGCTTTGACGATAATCTTCAATGGGGCCACGACAACGCTACTATCTACATTGTCGACGTTGTCAACCCCGGTTTTGCCAGTACCCTCAGGCGTCTTCACGACCGTGGCAACTATTCATGAGACTATGACGGTTGCAACGCTCATTACCTTTCAGACCATAGTCGTTGATGGAGCAACAACCACGGCGCTTTTGACGCTGACTACACTGCGACCATTCGAATCCCCCAGCACACTAACGGAAATGCCTTCATTCGCGGGATCCACTAATAAAGTAATTACATTGACTACAATCATCGACGAGTCTGCGGCAACGATTACATCTACTGTGCTATCACAACCAGCCCCCCCGGGTAGTTTGACGGCGACACCGAACCTCAACACAATCCAAAGTGAGGCAACTACCATCACGACAGTTGTTAACGGCGCTACTATAACTGTGCTATCCACAGTCTATTCGGCTTCCTCAGGTACTTTGGGTGTTACTACGGTCACTCCCGAGACAAACGGAGAGGTGGCGACCTTGACCACAGTTGTCGACGGGACTACCAAAACTGTACTTTCCACCTTATCTTCGCCGTCGGTCTCTCGAAGTGGCCCGAAGGACACATCAACTTCACCCGGGACCACCAGCGAGGTATCAACTCTGACAACAGTCATCAGCGGCGCTACAACAACCTTGCTGTCCACAATCTCGTCATCTTCCTCGGGTGTCTCGACTGGTACAACAGATACTACCAAGATGGGCGGAGAGGTGGCGACTTTGACAACTATCGTCGATGGGTCTACAACTGTTCTATCGACGGTGCCTTTGGTCTCGAGCACTCTACCGGATACAACGACGCCCACTGGCGGGATGATTACTTTGAGCACAGTTATTGATGGAACCACAACAACCGTGACTGCGCCTCTGTCGACCTTGTCACGGACGGGCTCTACAGATACACTGACGGTCACATCACCTTCCCCCGAGAGTAGCTACTGGGGACCTGAGACGGGATCGCTGTTCACGATTGAAACCTCGACTATTACGACGGTCATCTCCGGTTTGACTGCTGACATCGTGTCGGCGTTGACTGTCTTGGTGTCGCTCCCCCCACCTCCAACAGGACCCCCTTTCCCCCTAACAACCGCCGACACCCCCACAACCTCCAGCGTCACTTCTGAGACCGAACGCACGCACTCAACTAGTAGTCTGATCAGTTCCTTGACTGGAACATCCTCTAGCTCAACTATGGAACCAGTCGTGATTACCGGCATATCTTCTCAGGCCATCACTGCCACCCCTGGCCCTCCACCAGATCCATATCCAACATACACATATCCTCCCCTCCCCTCCTTTACCAGCTTTGTTGTGCCGCAGATTCAAGTCAAGATCGACAGCGTTGCCTATACGGCCCTTGCTCCCCACGATGAACCCATAGATCTCATCTTATCCGACGGGAAGCTGGCCACTCTCGGCTCTACCGGTATCACAGTAAATGGCGAAAATTATGTTTTCCCCGACCCACTCCCAGCCGGGGGCGCTTCTACCTCAGTTGGAGGGTGGGATGTTGACCTTTCGCCACGTTTCGATAACGACGCGAGGATTGGTCGCCCTCCTGATGGCGGACCTCCTGATGTTTTTGGTTTTCTCAGCGCCCTCGCTAGGGCCTTCGGTCTAATTGCCCGGGGCGCAGCTGCCAACCTGAGAGCCCTAGCCGCAGGCATGATGGGGGATGCGCTCTATGATGCCGCTGGCGCCGCTGGCGTTGCCATCAATGGTATCTACGAGCTCACGGATCTACGAGCCCTCCAGCTTGTAGAAGACGCTCTGGAGCCTCTCAGCAGCAATTTCGAAGAATTGGAGGGAGGGTTCAACATGGCCAACATGGAGATTGCGGACGGGCTTGATAACCCAGCTGTCAACGAACTCGGTAGCTCACTCGATCTTCTCCGGTCTGACCCCATTAGGAATATCATCAACTATCTTCGGAACTTCAAAAACCTCTTGGAGTTCATCAATGACAACGGAAATAATCCCCTCTCCAAAACGTTGCAGTCACTCATCAAGCAAAAGTACCTCACATTGTCATTGGGCGTTTCTGGGGCCGCTATCGCAGGCAAGGTCATGAACCAGGGGTCAATCATCGGCCAAAGCGTCTCCTCGCTGGAGCTTTACGACAGCAGCTACGTACCACCCCCTGGTTTTGATAAACCCTTCACTGGGCAGAGGAATGGGACGGATGAAAAACGCCTGTTCTTCATACAGACGGACATGCCTATTCCCCTCTACGACGTTTTCATCAAGATATTGGACGGTGGGACTGGTAACCGTATTGCTGCGACGGTAAGTAATAAAAATTCACACTTACCCCTTGATTTCCCCTCCGTTACGGTATTCTGGGATGTCACAAGTATCAATGAAATGGGGTCGTGAGTCTTCGCAGACTGCGCCTGGAGCCCTGTTCATCCCAACTCAGTGGTAGAATAACCAGCTGATGCTTTCTCCTGACAGAAAGGGGTGCACACGACTGGCCCTGCCTACTTTACGAGGCTTTACAAATCAGTCGCGAAGAACGTCAAAAGTCTTCCTGAAGTCGCCTGCGTCTACATGCACCCCAACGCGGAGGAGGCCTTGATCCGCGAGAGCTACATGTCAAGGGGTGGCCCGATCTGGCCAATTTCGAATATCGACGAAGTCGACGAGACATCCGAAAGGGAAGAGGCACCCAGGAATACAGGGTCAAGTGGTTACAGGCGCCTGTAGAAAAGGCTCCTTAACGTTGACGACGAAAAAGATTCCTACGCTCATCAGTGGATCATGTCTTTCAAAAGGGGGTGGAATCTCGCTGCCACAAGACAATGGTGGATCCGAGATGACAGTGAAGGGAAAGACGTCACTATTTTCATCGTTGGTAGGTTACTTTCCGGCTGTCGGCAATGACTTTGGCAACTGACCGTTTTGTTTCCCAGATACCGGGTTCGATTTGACCACCAGGTCGATGCAGGTATGTTTTGATGGGCCAAGGAGAGGACTTTTCATTGACGGGCTTCCGTTTAGGATGAGTTTCGTGTTCGCGGCAGACCAGTTGACGAATACAGTATGACCGTGCCCAATGACTACACTCTGCCGGACACCGACCCAGCCAGTTGGTGCCGGGAAGGCATCTACGATCATTTCAAGTTCGGACAAGGGCGTCAAGCCGGCCATGGCACGATGCTTGCTTCTCTTGCTGCCGGGACCACACATGGGATCGCCAGCAAGGCAAAGCTTTATCTCATCAAGGCGTCAAACTGCTGGACAGAGAGGGATGCAACTTCAGGGCACACTTTTTACAAAGACGCTGCATATTTCCCGGACGCTATCAGGGTGGCTTACGAGAAGATTGAGGAGATTGTGCTGGCCCGCAACCTTCAAGGGAAAGCTGTTGTTAACTTTGCCTTCAGTAAGTTATTCTATCCTGATACCCAAACATCTCCTCACACTCTGTTCAGGTGGGTTCGAAAGGGGATGGCGGCGCAGGCCCGACGGCATGACCGACGATAAAGAGTGGGAAACGTGGACGCAAGATGCTGCGACTGCTGAAGATACCTGGGCCCGCTTCCGCCAGTTCTGCCAACAAAATGGTGTCATCGTCGTCACGTCGTCTGGAAACGCTGATTATAGTCGGGGCCGAGAATGGCGTCTTCTCGGAGACCGCGTGCCTCACAGATACTCCGGCCCCGATTCCGAACTGATCGTTGTTGGTTCCAGTTCCTACTATGGGCAGATGTTAGTGGATAACGCGCAACCTGGCTATACCGACGAACGGGGGTGGGTTGTGCAAGATCCTCGTAGAGCCAGCCCGTACCAACTGCTTGGTCACATCGACGTCTTCGCCATGGGTTTGAAAGTGGATGTAGTTACAGTGGGTGGCCTTCAGACTCGGTCGTCTGGAACCAGCGTGGCAGCGCCGCAAGTGGTAAGACTGTCCCATCGCGTATAACCAGTTCACGACTGACCTGAGTGGCTTCCAGGCTGGACTCATAGCATACTTCCTGAGCCTCCCTCAGACCCGTAACGATTGGGTATGGGACCCAGTTCGAAATGCTCAGGAACTTTGGGGACTCCGCATGAAAAGACTGATCAGATCATATTCCTGGCACTACGCCCCAGGCCACTCGGCGAACTGGGTCTACCCGCCTAATCCACCATATGCTCTGCCGACCATTGTCAATGTGGCAAACAACGGTGCCTTTGGGAACAACAACGCGGGTAAGCCGAGATACCTGTGTTTTATAGTGAACTGGGTGCTGATATCATTCACTCATGTAGCTTGCAGCCAGAACGGGATCGGAAGGCGGTCAGATGACTGCCCCGCGAATATGACTCTGTCGGCAATCATTTCGATGACAGATATAACACGGCTCACCACAAAAACAGTGTCAGCAACAATCTCAACGGCGTCAACAATCTCTACGGCCTCCATAACGGCCATCACGTCAAACAATTCCGCGTTGTTGACGAGCCCCACGGTTCTCACAACAATTGCAGTATCGAGTACTACTACAGTATCAACGATATCTACGACATTCACGGTGACCACGGTATCAAGTTCTACCGTGCTGATTTCTTTCACCACGTCGACTGCTTCTCCTACAACCACAGTTTTGACCAAGTCCACGACGTCGACAGATTCCACAGAAACGACTACCCTCTCAACTACGACGAGCGATACGTCCACTGTATCCAAGGCCCTCACCAAGTCTACAACATCTATCTCACCTACGAATTCTACGACATCGACTACTTCTACAACGACGACATCCGCCGCTTCCACCAAGTTGACAACGTCTGCTTCCTCGACCAAATTTACAACGTCTACAACGTCAATAACATCCACAGAAACACTGTCGAAGACATCTTCCACTACCTCCACGGCCGCCCCAACAATGACGGGTGCTGGTAATGCGCAGGTGCAGTTTGTATGGTACAACGATTGGTGGGATGGCTGGTGTCGATGGAGTATAATTCTCCACACAGAGAGGAGCTATGACAGCGACTTTTGTCGAGAGCCACGACAATCCGTTTCACCGACAGACTGTGGATCAGACATGGTCGCACTTCCGGCTTTTGACTTCACATTCATGCCGTTCGGGTTCACTAGGTGCAAATATGTTCCGGGCAAGCCGACCGATGCTGGCGGAATGAGCAACGTGACTGGGCATATTGATTGTGACGGCGTGGTGTCGGGAAGCAGGATGTTCCGAGTTCTCTGCGGGGCAGTTGCGGACAAGGACCAAGGATGGGTCGTATGCACCAACGGTAACAGCCAGGCTTGGGCTGGGGAAGTTGTCTCCTGTAACGGATTCATTGACGATGGGAAGAAGATATAAAGCTGAGTTCTTTTGATTGGGATTTAGAGGGGGATATTAGGGCCCTTTATGGCATTATTTCACGGAGGATTTCGGGGGTCCAAGACTTCGTCTTTGACAATTGTCAGACATACCTAGGAAGTTTTGACAGGCCACTGTGGTCATTACACTAAAGCGTGACATTATCCCAATCTAAAATTACCCCTACAGCTATTTTTCTGTGTCCGTGGCGACGGGAACGCTGACCAAGAGCATGTGTCCAGTTTCCACTGAAGCTGCGGCGAGTTTCCTGCCAGTCTTTTCCCATCTCAAAAAGGAAATTTCCCCAGAAATATTCGCGAGGGTTCACAAATCTAACAATGAGGCGTATAAAACGCCTTAGGCCGCAATTACTCGAGGTCGGGAGACAAAACTCAAGAGGTGGAAGTAAGGATGACTCAATGTTTAGGTTCAGGGGTAAGGAGACGTTGGCAGGTCTCAGGGGGAACAACCCTAACCCTATGATACAGAGACCCTCCCGCCTTGCCTAGGACCGGTGCGTCAAGGAAATCCAGTGACTTCTTGGGCAATTCATCAAAAGCACAGTGGGAAAAGTGAGTTCATGAGTGAGAAACTAAAAAGGAGCATGCGTGTCAGAGGTGGACGGTTGGAGTCCCGGACACCACTCGGCTGAATCACACCTGGAGCATTTGAGGCTTAGGAGAATGCACCTGATATCCTCACTCCTTGGTGACATGACCGCTGCAAAGATGGACACCGCCGGTTTTTTTTTTATCATGGCAGCTCAATTCATGCTGGCTCCCAAACCCTCGATACCATTCTATCATAATGTATAGGGCCGTGGCTCCTTGAAGATCAGATGGGGCTTTCTCTTTGCCAAATCCAATATCGTCTCTGCAAACACACCGTTTGCCCATGCGAACCAGCTTCCTGTAGCGCCATGTTAGCACCTATGCAGAACATTGATTTCCGACGCGGTGGGTGGGTGGGTAGGTAAGCTTACGTGTATATGAAGACGGCCAGTTCACGTCGACGCTTTCGTGGATTAGACCTAGCCCGGCTGACTTGAGCACCAGTTTCAAGCATTCCGTTATCTCGTCGTCATCATTTGAAGTCCGTGCCTGGTTCAGAAGACTCATGGGCCAGGCGTTCTGTAGACCGATATGGGGCCCACCGATTCCCTTGAACTCTCTTCCTTGAAGGTAATAGGGGTTGCTCTCCTTTTCGAGAATCATCTTCCGGGTATTTTGATAGGTTGGATCGTCCTCCTTGACGAAGCCCATCAGTGGCAGCGCTAATAAGCTCGGGTAGTTTGCGTCGTCCATGAGCAGGGAGCTACCGTAGCCGTCAACTTCGTATGCGAAAACATCGCCGTATTTGCGGTGTGGTACCACACCGTACTCCCAGATGCCCTTGGTGATGGCTCGGCTCCATTCCAGGACTCTCTCGGCCAGTTTCGCATCCGATTTCGTTTCAGTGGAACTGAGGATTGCGCCCGTCCGCTTCAGTTCCGTCGCCATCATCGCATTGGCGGGAATGAAGAACCCGAAGATGGTCGCATCATCACTGGGTCGGAAGGCAGATCTGATTAGGCCAGTTCCATTGTTGAGCGGGTTGCCAATGCCATTGAGATTCAGCGTCTCGGTTCCAGTCGTCGTCTTTCGTTGGAAGGTGTACTCGTTCGGCCGGTACCGTGAGGTCTGCGGATCGAATGTGGACTGGCTTTGGGCTTCCAAGACCCCGAGAAGCGTGTGTAATGCCCGGTACCACCGCTTATTCAAGAATGCCGTGCTTCCGGTGTGCTCGTGGAAGTCGTTTGCCAGCGCCAGAAAGTGGCCCAGAGAGTCCAGCTCGTATTTACACTCGAAGACAAACGAGGGCTCAAAGGCAGGGTGCACTGTATCATCCTGGCCGTTTTGGCTGACTGGAAGTCCCGATATGGGCGGCGGTTGGAAGGCATTGCAGTACGGGGATTCGATGACATATTCGCTCTGCGTGTTGATGGCGCCGAGGATCAGATTGAAGATACCAGCGTCCTTTTTCGCCAAGGGCTGGTATGGGCTCAGCTGATTTGTGCTATCACGCAACCACTCGGCTAGGATATCGCCAGTGATGATGAATGAGTGGGGGCCCTCCCATGCCTCTTCACCATCTGGTGAGCGTAACACCCAGCCGTTTCGTGGCGGCGGCTTCTTGGCCTTCCCGTCCTTCCCGTTCGTGTGAAACTTAACTGTGGTATCGGTCGTCGAGGGAAATGCGTTCTCAAACAAGCGCGCAAGGTCGGGGTCTTTCATGCGGGACGTGATATCCTCGATGACCTTCTCGATAGCATCCGAGTGGAATGTTCGGCATCGACGGTCGGGACGTTGGTAGGGAAGGGCGAGAGGACCTTTGCTATAGGGACGACTTTACAACGTCAGTCCGTCATCATGGGGGTATGTAGAGATCGGCTGGACTCACTGCGGGTATGCAGCGTAGTGCGTGTAGTCTGGGCAAGCCGCCTGATCGAATGCATGCCCACCAGTCAGCGGCTTCTCGCTGTCATCCCAAACAAGCTCCGAAGCGCGTGCCGGCGCCAGTAAGCCGGCCAGCAGCGGAAAGAAGAGTGAAGCCCATGAAAGCCGATTCATCGTGTCTCGCTCTGCGCTGAGATGGAAAGTGTGCGAAATCGCTGTCGCAAATGCCGCCGTCGGACGAAAATTGAGCCTCTGAAGCCCGCCGAGACCTCAATTGCCCCACCGCATTCTGCGCGCGTATCGCAAGCCGGACAAGGGCGGCGGGGGTTCTTTGAGGGAGGCGGCTAGTACAATCGAAGATGGTGTGTTGTCCCAAAGCGAAGCCGCGAGGGTGTACGGCAAAGTAACACGCATGAAGCTACACGGTGGTGTCCTGGAACGGCCTGCAGCGGCAGCCTGCAATTGCCTTGGCGGGGTAATTCCGGGGTTGGCTTGCCAGAGGATCGACCGCCAGCGCGCCACCAGTTTGTGGGGAACAGGGGGCGGGGATCATCCAGGGGAACCGAAGACGCGAACGTCACATGCGAATCGAAGTCCCAATCGCTGCGGTCATTTACATCGGTCCGCATTGTTCAACATGCCAAAGTAATTTGATGCAGGAAAGTCAAAACCGACAGTCTAGCTGGCTATTTATTTCTTGGAGAAGAAGGACATGATGTTCCCCTGACTTCCTTTTGGACCGCTCTTCTTGCTCTTTGTAGCGGGTGCCGGTGCTGAGCTTGTGGTCTTTGGCTTGGTGGCCGGAGGCGCCTCATCCTCTGAGAACGACTCCCAGCCGGGCTCTTGAATGGTAACTGCGCAATGTTAGCTGTGATTTGCGAGAGTATTTTCGACACATACCAAGATAACCCTCCTCGTCCATAACTTGCTTCTTTCGCATGACCTTTCTCTTGCCACGGCGCCGTCCGCCGGTGGAAGTGGTAACCACTTCGGTTGGCTCTTCCCTCTCGGGCTCCGGGGCGGGTGGTTCCTCAGGGGCTTCTTCTTCGGGGCTTGAGGCTCTCTCTTCCTCCTCCTCTTTCTCTTCCTCGTCGTCCTCTTCCATCATCCGTCTGAGTTCCTCTTCGCGTTCCTTTCTGGACTTGCGTCCCGTGGTTGTGGCACGGGGCTTGGGTTGGGGTACATCGTCATCCTCACCATCGTCCGACATGGGATGCATGCTGGAGTCATCTCCACTTGGCGTGGCAGGTCGTGAGCCCGTCTGCTCCTTCTTGACCTTGGTTGCAGCTTTGGAAAAGGCCTGCATGATGCCGGAATTAGAGGACCCAGCTCGCTTCAGGGCAGCAGGTGGCTTCTTTCCAGGTGCAGAAGATGAGGCCATTTCTGTTTGGGGTGCTGGGGCGGTTGTCTTTGCTTCCTCCTTGGCCTTGGCAGGTGCCCCGGTTTTGAAGAACGAGGGCTTTGCCTCCTGCTTCGGTGCTTCTTTCTTCACAGGAACTTTCGTGGGGACTTCCTTTTTGGATACCGGAGCCGGGCCGGCTGCGAGGCTTGCTCCGGTTCCCTTCCGCTCTCTGCGTCGCACTCGAGGGTTGCTGATCGCAACAGCGGCAACACTTTCCGTGGCCCCGAGGCGGTGAACCTCGTGGGCGACATCTGCAAGCAAAGCCATGTCCTATAGAGAATAAGTATGGAGTTTTGTGTGTATGTGGAAGAGTATCAAGTACTTTGGTTGGATGAGGACCGACACTGTAGACGTGGATAGACGAGACCTCCTCAAATTGTAAAAGGGCATCTACATTGTTAGCGGTGTGACCTTGGGAATGCATGAGAATGCCACAAACCTCCTAAGTCTTGCTCTTTGATCAACGAGAGTGTGTAGGTTGGCACGTCATCGCTGAACGATTCGGCCTCCGGCATGGAACTCGTCATCACCACATCGCCATCGCTGCCGTTCTGATGACCTGTCGGCTTTTTGACACCATACACGACATAGGTAGCATGAACGGCCCCAGGACGTCTGGCATTCTGGCTCTTGTGAAACTCAAAGAGCATCCTGAGCGTATTCGTCAGTGGTGGCCGAACCTTGTGGCGGCGGCACATACTGCTTCGCGGTGTTGGGGTGGACCTTCAAGCTGCGACTGAGCAGCCGATAGGTGACCACCTTGTCCTCAGTGAGGATATTCTCAGCAAGGAACGTTTTGTATTCCTCCATTGTGCCCAGAGGTTGACTGTGCAGCTGATCCGGCACTTTGTGTTTGTGGGTGTTGGATTGCACGTCGCGTTGAGCCCTCGCGTCTGGATCTGCGCGAAGTCACGTTTTGAAGGGGTTGGCTGGCAGACAATTTAGGGTGGGTTCATGCAGACCTGGCCTTCGAGGTTCACAGCCAATTGCCCCGCAGCCGTTGCAGCATTACGCTGTCTTCAAGCAGCCATTTGCCCTTCCTAACAGCACGATTCCTGTCAACGCAGGCTTCCCCTGACGCCAAGCCCAATCTGCGAGGAGCACAACGAAAAAAATACGCGGTGCCGCGAAGCTTGGTAGATTGGTTGCGATTCCAGCTCTTCCGGACCTTATTACTCGCTCTGATGTCGCGATAGTGCCTTCGTACCGTGTGGCACCTCACCCGCTCATTCAATCGTTGCGCATTATGGATTATGCCCCTGACTCCATTATTTGTTTCGCTTGATCCATCCTGAATTTGGACACCGCAACTTGGGGGTTTTGTATCCCATCCACCTGGACACGTCAAGTTTCGGCATCATTCTTTGCGGCGCATTCGGCATCATGGCCTCGTTTCCGCGCTTCCGCTTTTTAGCGATCGCCCTGATCTTTCACTTCGTATACATATTCTCTATTTTTGACATTTACTTCGTCAGTCCCATAGTCTCGGGAATGCGCCTGTTCGAGATCCAGAGGCCAACCTCGAACCGGGCTCCAGCGGACCGTCTCGTTCTTTTCGTGGGTATGTACCACCAAGAATCAACTGTGCGATTCCGTCTTGCCGTAGCTGATAACAAAACCTCTAGGTGACGGATTGCGCGCCGACAAAGCATTTCAATCGCACCCCGAACCCTACCCGAAAACCGATGATGACCTCACCCCAAGACCGCTTGCCCCATTCCTGCGATCCAAAGTATTGGAAGATGGGACCTTTGGCGTCTCCCATACCCGAGTGCCGACCGAATCAAGGCCAGGACATGTTGCGCTCATTGCTGGCCTGTATGAAGACGTCTCGGCAGTAACGACCGGCTGGAAGTTGAATCCCGTCAATTTTGACAGCGTCTTCAACCGGAGCTCACATACTTGGAGTTGGGGAAGTCCCGATATTCTCGACATGTTCGAGCTGGGATCGGTTCCTGGCCGCGTGGATGCATTTACTTACGGGGCTGAGGAGGAGGATTTCTCCTCGGATGCCGTGGCGCTCGACCTCTGGGTATTCGACCATGTCAAGCAGCTCTTTGCCGACGCCGAAAAGAACCGAACTCTCGCGGATGCGCTGAGACAGAAAAAGGTCGTTTTCTTCCTCCACTTGCTCGGCTTGGACACTACGGGGCATTTCCATCGCCCGTACTCGAAGGAATACCTCCATAACCTCAAAGTTGTCGACAATGGAGTCCAGGAGATTGTCGGCTTGATCGAGTCCTTCTATAACGATGACCGGACTGCTTTTGTTTTCACCGCAGATCATGGCATGAGCGACTGGGGTTCTCACGGCGATGGCCATCCTGATAACACTCGGACCCCCTTGATTGCTTGGGGTTCTGGAGTCGCCAAGCCGCAGCTATTCCCAGGCAAAGTCGCACCGGGTCATGATGAATACTCGTCGGACTGGAACCTTGACCACGTCAGACGGCACGATGTAGCGCAGGCCGACGTTGCTGCCTTGATGGCGTATCTCGTGGGCGTCGAATTTCCTGCCAATTCTGTTGGAGAGCTACCTCTTTCTTTCCTCGATGCTGATATGCAGGAGAAAGCCGAGGCCTCTCTCGTCAACGCTCAAACTATTCTTGAGCAATACAGAGTGAAAGAGGAACAAAAAAAGGCTTCAGAGCTGCGGTACAGGCCTTACAAGCCTCTTGGTGAAAATGGACTTACACCTGATCGTCGGGTTGCAGATATCCGAAAACTCGTCGATGCAGGGAACTATGAAGAGGCCATCGAGGAAGCGGCAACGCTCATGAAAGTTGGGTTGGATGGTTTGAGATACCTCCAGACATATGACTGGCTCTTCTTGCGCGCTCTCATCACGATTGGATATCTTGGCTGGATTGCCTACGCTCTGACAACTGTCATCGATCTTCATGTGTTGAGTGGGCGGCTGCAACCATCGAGGTCTCCTGCGGCAACTGTGGCCTTTACGTCGGTACTAGCGGTTCTCTACGCGTCATTCGTCGTCTCCAAGTCGCCGCTCACCTATTACGCATATGCCTTTTTCCCGGTGTTTTTCTGGGAAGAGGTTTTTGCCCGCCGGAACTCATTGGTCGAGGGCCGCAAGAAGCTGTTTGGTTATGTTGAGTCCGGCAGCAGTGTTGCTTCGCTTTTATTCAACACTGTCATCTATGTTGGTGTTCTTGAATCGTTGGTACGTATCTAATCGCTCGTTTTCGGGTTCAGCGCTAACCCGGTTATCTTAGGCCTTGGGATATATCCATCGTGAGATCCTTACCGCCCTCTTCATTCTCGGGTCGTTTTGGCCTGTAACCTATGGCCTGTCGTTCTTGCAGAAACATACCGCGCTGTCATCAACATGGTTCCTCGCATGCCTTGCGATGAGCACCTTCACGCTCCTTCCTGCCAACAAGGTTGAGGATATCAACCTCATGTACGCCCCCTCCCCCCCGCCTTGTCAACTGAACTAACAGTGGTCAATAGTGTCATTGGTGGTATCCTGATGGCGGCAACGGGCGTTCTTTACCTCATATTTGAGGATTTTGTGCTGTCGGACTTTACTTGGTCGGCGAAATCGTCCACCAAAAACAACTTCTCACGGATCGTGGCAGGGGTACAAATTGGACTCATCCTCCTCTCCGTACTTGTCACACGATCTAGTGCCCTCTCACTCCAAGCCAAAAAGGGCCTCCCGCCTGGCAACCAGATTCTGGGCTGGCTTGTGCTTGGTGGGTACCGGAAACATTCGCTGGCGAACCCCTGCTAACTCTCCCGCAGTCACATCCCTTTTGATGCCCCTGGCCTACCGCCTGCACCCCAACAGCCACTACATGCACAGAATCCTGGTCATCTTCTTGACATGTGCACCCACCTTTGTGATCCTCACCATCTCATACGAGGGCTTTTTCTACCTAGCATTCTCACTGCTGCTCGTCAGCTGGGTTCGGCTAGAGCATGCAGCCTTCAAATTCACCCTGCCAGTTGCGACTGGCCAGGCTACTAGTAACGGAGTCACGACGAAACCGGAATCTCGAGTGAAACAATCCCCGAATTTCCGACCACTTACCCTCCACGATGCACGGGTGGCCCTTTTCTTCTTCGTGCTGCTACAGTCCGCTTTCTTTAGCACGGGCAACATTGCCTCGGTCTCTTCGTTTAGTCTGGAGAGCGTCTGCAGGCTAATCCCGATTTTTGATCCTTTTTCACAAGGAGCCATGTTGATCCTCAAGCTCATGATCCCGTTCGCGGTGATCTCAGCGAACGTCGGGATTCTGAACAAACGCTTAGGCGTTGCCCCGTCAGCTTTGCTAATGGTCGTCATGGCCATCAGTGACCTCCTCACCCTTTACTTTTTCTGGGTAGTCAAGGACGAAGGCTCCTGGCTGGAAATCGGGTCAACAATCAGCCACTTCGTCATTGCAAGTCTTTTATGCATCTTTGTGGCTGGGCTGGAGGGCGTGAGCGGCATGTTTATCTCTGGTGTTGAGGTAAACGACATCATGGTCGTTGAAGGGCAGGCAAACGCGGCACCACACAAAACGAACGGCGTGGCTGCCACGAAAAAGGAGTAATATGTACATGTCTTGTAACAGTCTAGATGCATTCTGGGATACAGGGCGGGTGATGTCGGCGATCTTTCATAGGCAAGGCGTTACGAGTTTGTTTTTTTGTCATTCGCCGGATCATGCATGGTGCAGTTGGTGAAGATGTGTACGGTATGGAGGGAGACGGTCTCGCCCCAAGACATCGTAACAGGCATGGCTTGCGATCAAACTGGGCCCACCTCCTAACGGAATGCTCAACTGAATGCCCCCGGGCGCTGGTTTTCGGGTAGAGATATCGGAAGGTTGACGTCGCGGGCATCTCTTGGCCTCACTGACAAGTCGATCCGCGCGGGCCGCATGCGCAAGAATCCGCTCCCTCCATGATTTATCCGTCTAGTCGGATCCATATGTCTCCATCGCAAGCCTCTGATACGTGCTAGTTCGACGTCCGAGCCGGGCGATGCGGGGGTGGTTGGAAGAGTTCGGCGAGAAAGAATCGGGACGGGATCACACGAACGAGAGAGAATTCCCAACCAACTCGGGATCGAGATGCATCGTTGAAGGAGATGTGCATGGGAAGGGATGATGTGCGAAGCCCCTGCACAAGTTAGCTCCCAACAGTGCTCTTGTGTTGAAGCCAAGATTTCCCCCAGATTCGCTCAAGCCGGGCGTCTTTTCCCCTTCCGGCACGATGCCCCGCGATGAAATCTCGTCGTCGTGTGCTGCCAAGAGTGCCCCTCTTCCGGGCCGCCATCGGCCAAACAGAGCCCTTCCATATCCACGACCCTGGCTCTTGGGCTGTCTGATCAACACTTGGCCAGTGCGTGGTTTTGCTGGGCGCTCTCCATCACATGCTGGAAGTCAGACGACGCCTCAGCTGCCGACCCGCTGAGGGGTTCCCTCTGTTTCCCTGCAAGGCCCTCTCCAACTGTCGCAACCCCATGAGACGGGAACGGCAATGAAAAGGATCGGTGAGGCACGCAGACAAATCTCGAACAAGGCGCGGAGCTAAGCAAAAAGACTACAGACTAGCCGGCGTAGTTTCCCCAGCCCCAATCCCCGTCACGCGAGAGGGCCACCAACACCCGGACAGAGCCAAGCAGTTGAAGCTGCTGCTAGCGTAAATATAATACAAGTTCCTAGCCGTTTTGCGCGCTACTGCGCAATATCAGCTCCTCAAATCCGGGGACGGCAGGCAAGAAGGTAGGCATCCAGTGGCCATCGCAGCGGCACCCACCCGCATCCGTCGACCGGAATCTTCCCGTCACCCATTCTCGCATGAACGCACCGAACACCTCCAATAAAACCCACCCCCTTGTCCATTCGACAGGACGGCGAGAGAAGCAATCCCACAGGAGGTAGAAGAGAGCGCAGTTCCCATTTACGACTGCACATCGGCGGTTTTGCGGATAGCCCGGCCCATACGCTAAAGCGGTCGTTTGGAACGGCTGCCATCGATCGTTCTTGCCCCGGCGGTGGCGGCACGCGCAACCCCATAACCTAAGTGAGAGAGCGTAGTGAGGGAGCTCCAGCAGTTCCGGCTCCGTTCCTTCGTGCTTACAAGTTTCGCGCGTCCCCCTTGCCCGACACTCAGACAACGATCCCCGCCGAAACCTCAAGATGGACGTCGACACAGCGTCGGGCGACACGGCGTCACAGTCGCAACTGAATCCGTCCCCGCCCACGGCATCCGTGTCGCCGCCACAGCAATCGGCAGCGACGACGGGTTCAACGGCCGCAACAGCCGCACAGATGAGCTTCAGGAGGTGGGTTCGAACAGCCGGCACATTCCAACGACGAAAAGGGGCGTCATTTTCGCTGACATTGTTTCATCAAAAAGACAACGAGCGTCACGAGCTTGTGAAGTGAGTGTGCCGTGATTATTCGTTGAGCCACTTGTTCCGCCAACCAACCGCCAGTGGATTTGATCGGGCATCTTCATTGTGCCTCGGCTCAACCCCTCCCCCCTCCCCATCTGGCCATACGGCGTTATCAATGTTGAATCCCGCGCTGACCCATTGATTTCTACAGACCTGCCACGCCCGTAAAGTACGAACGTCTCCTTCAAGATAGCACCATTCCAACTCCTTCCAACCCAACCTCGGCTCCTTGTGTATTCCAGAATACTGTCAACTCTGCTCACATCGACGAATGTAGGTCCGCTGCGATGCCGCGAGCCTCGGTGTCCCGTGTACCAACTGCGTTGCATTCTCTATCGAATGTCGCATCCCAACCCCGAAGCGCAAGAAGGCGCAAACCGCCGCCTCTACACAGTCCAAGGACTCAGATAGGTGAGATAGCGACCCCTGATACCCTTCGCCAAGGTCTCTGCCTCCGCAGGGCTGACCACGGGAAAGCGAACGAGGAGATCCCGATGAACGGTCGCCGCATCCACCAGGTCAAACTGCATTTCCGAGTGGCACACGACCTCCCGCCGTCTATCATACCCACGAGGCCACGCCGTCGGCAGCACACTCTGAAGAGGCGCAGAAGAAGGAAGAATTTGACCAGGCCACACTCGCCAATTACATGAATCTCGTTATGAAGCCCAAGTTCACCAGAGCGCCCATCACCGAAGCTGGGAGGGTGGCCTACATGGGGGAGTCTTCTAACTTGACACTGCTGGTTCACGACCGCCAGAGCGCCTCGGACGTTGTGCACTACCCGCTTCCAGACAATATTAGAGGATCAAGAGCTCGTTTGACGCAGTTGGACAACATCGAAATCGATATCCTGCACCAGCGAGGCGCCTTCTTGTTGCCTCCGCGGTCTCTCTGCGACGAGCTGATCGAGGCATACTTTACCTGGGTTCACCCCATTGTACCGGTCATCAATCGAACGAAGTTTATGCGTCAATACAAGGACCCGAAGAACCCACCATCGCTCCTTTTATTGCAGGCTGTCCTGCTGGCCGGGTCACGCGTCTGCACGAATCCCCAGCTGATGGACGCAAACGGTTCATCGACGCCTGCTGCCCTCACTTTCTACAAGCGAGCCAAGGCCTTGTACGATGCTAACTACGAGGACGACCGGGTCACGATAGTTCAATCTCTGCTCCTCATGGGGTGGTACTGGGAAGGGCCGGAGGATGTAACAAAAAATGTGTTTTATTGGAGCCGCGTTGCGACCATCGTTGCGCAAGGTTCTGGTATGCATCGCAGCGTCGAGGGTTCGCAGCTTAGCAAGACCGACAAGAGGCTGTGGAAGCGTATCTGGTGGACCCTGTTTACAAGGGACAGATCGGTTGCTGTCGCATTAGGACGCCCATGCCATATTAACCTTGACGATTCCGACGTTGAAATGTTGACCGAAGACGACTTTATCGAGGACGAGCCGGACCAGCCGAGTGAATACCCCGCCGATCCGATTCACGTTCACTTCTTCCTACAGTACGTCAAACTCTGCGAGATCATGGGCCTGGTTCTTTCCCAGCAATATTCAGTAGCGTCCAAAGGGCGGCGACAGAACGCGATAGATTTGACGCACAGCGATATGGCGCTTGCGGACTGGCTTCAGAACTGCCCCAAATTGGTTTACTGGGAGATGCCGAGGCACCACTTTTGGTCGGCCTTGCTTCATTCCAACTACTATACTACGCTCTGTCTTCTCCATCGGGCACACATGCCTCCCAGCGGGTCGTCCAGGTCGTTCCCCGAGGATTCGGCGTACCCCTCCAGAAACATTGCCTTCCAGGCGGCGGCTATGATCACCTCGATCATTGAGAATCTCTCATCACACGGCGAGCTGAGATACTGCCCAGCCTTCGTGGTATACAGCCTGTTTTCCGCCCTAATCATGCATGTGTATCAGATGAGATCGCCCGTTCCATCGATACAACAGGTGACCCAGGATCGGATACGAACGTGCATGGGCGCCTTGAAAGATATCTCCAAGGTGTGGTTGGTCGGGAAGATGGTTTACACCCTCTTTGAGTCCATTCTCGGGAACAAGGTGCTCGAGGAGAGACTGCAAAAGGCAGCGGGCAAGCGTCACCGTAAGGCGCAGCAAACCATGGCCCAGCTCGAGCAACACCGGGTCCAGCAAGACCAGAAGCGGAAATACGACGAAATGGCCATCGACTTCAGTGTGAACACGCCGCAGCCACAAGAGTCGTATGAGCGCTCCCGACCACAGACGCCGAGCTTGGCCAAGAATGACGGTGCCGCGAACCCGATGCCTCCCCCCAACATGACTTCGCCAAACGCCAGGGCTAACGGCGGGGATACCTTCATGGGTGGCACAGCATCGCGGCCGCAGACACGCCCGGCTACACCCTTTAACCCTTCCTTTTCTGTCCCTGCAACACCTCCTGATCTCTACCTTGTCACCCGCAACTCGCCCAACCTCTCGCAAGCGATCTGGGAGAACTTCCAACCCGACCAGCTTTTTCCCGAAAACTCGGCCCTTCCCGTCTATGTTTCACCATCGCAGGCACATCAGTCCCTCGATCCAGCCATGATGGCGCAGATGCAATCGCACAATCTGCAAGGCGATGCATCAGGAGGCCGATTTGGCCAGGCATTGCCACCTAAGCAGGGCACAGCGGGGAGCCCCTTACAGAACCACAGTGGCTTGCTGCAAACGGGCATCGGTTTCCAAGGACAGGGCCAACCAGGAGCTGGAGGTGCCAATATCTGGGGGACTGGCCCGTTCGATACGCCCATGGTTGACGGGCAAAGTCCAAGCGATAGTTGGAGCAGTAGTTCAGCCCAAGGACAACCGGTCCCGTCGACGCTGAATGTAGACGAGTGGTATGATGCCTCTGTGATCGCTTAGTATCAATTCACACTAACAGGGTGATAGGTTCCAGTTCTTCGGCATCAACGGTGATGGGGCGAATAGCTTGAATTTCGACGGACTTCCGCTGAGTTAGAGAGGTCTTTTGAATTGGAAGAGCTTTTGAAAATGGACGGGCGGTTTTTGGTGCATGGCTTGGGAATACTGGTATGGTTTAGGGGAAATGGGTGTAATTGGCAACTTCCGGGGAGCAGTATAGCGAGGCACATGTGTATGGATATGTTAAATGTAAGAGGGTTCACGAGGATATGCTTTTCCGTCATGGCGATTGGGGTAGGTTGTTTGCCACGGCGATGCGTCGGCATATTCGGGGTTGTGTTGATGCTCGAGTGCTTCACACGACCGGGGGGCCTGAGATGTGGTAAGTCGAGACCGGTCTTGTCAACGGCGGCCAGGCTGCGCGGCCCGGCAGCAAGGACCGTGTCGGAAGCACGACACACAAGGTTGGGTCGCAGGTCCGGCCGCACAAGGCGGCCTCGTACCTGATGCGTAGTCATGTACGGCGGCATTACGCCTCGGGATGGGCCATCAGATGGGAATCGGGGCAATGCAAGGACGGAGATCTCTCCTGCTGCTTCCGGCTCTCAGCGGTTGGGTTCCGGGCCACCCTCTCGGCCCCCAAAAGAAACGTCAAAAGGGGACTGCCGCACTACACTCCTGGCTTTGGAGATGAGATGCGGCCCGCGTTGCCTTTGTTGTGCCACGCGGTTCCCCGCCACGGCGCTTCTCCAACGCGAGTGCCGGGGGTTCTGTTGACCAATCACCCAGCACAGCGTTGCTCTGGCGGCTCTCACTGGCTCGCCGCGGCAGCCGCCATCATGTGTTGGTGCCTCTGGCCCCCTCCCCAAGTTCATCACACGCTTCTGGCCTTCCTTGTGCTCGTTGTCTGGGAGCGCATCCGACGGTTCGTTGCATGTCTTGGTCAAAGAGCAGGCCGCCAGGCGTTGAGATCTGGAGGGGCGAGATAAGGTAATCGGCCAAGCCAACATCCAACACCTCGGGCCTTGTCAGACAAAATGTCAGATTGTGGGGGAAAGGAGATCGCCATGTCAGCCGACCAGCCTTGGCTTAGCCAGCCAGGGACCACGCATGGAGATGCAGCATCGAGGTGATGTGATGTGAATGGATGCTCCCTTCACCTCAACGCTAGACGCAACGCAGCGCAGCCCGGACTGACGATCAAGAGGAGAGGTGGGAGCAGAAATGGGAGAGCAAGCCAGGCCCAACGGGCCCGCGCCTTGCTGTCGTGGACTGATTTGGCATTCTCTGCCCTTCTTTGGGCGGCGATGGGATGCGCGCTGGCGGCTAATATGCGCTGCCTCACACTCGCAGCAACAACGAGCGGTTTTTAGCTCTGTTGGGTAGAGCATTCGGACAAAAAGAGTCGGTACTTGAGCTATTGCATGTTTCCGCGCGGCGAGGGCAATTTGATTTGACTTTTTCATGGCTCTCGGGTCTCTCCTTTGGGTCGGGAGTTGGGTGCCCTGGCTGCAGTTGGTCCGCCGGCAGCGATGTTCGTTCGTAGGGCCGCAGGCCGCAGGCCGCTGCATTGCACTGACAAGACGCCTAAACACCCGCTGGCCAGCGGCAGCGGCTAACTCCCAATGAAAACTTGAGGGTGCCTGCTGCTGATGACTTATCTTTATCCTGCCGCGCAAGTTCCCAAATGCTATCTCAAACCCACGTTCCCGCTTCACCGCGATTGTCGTTCTTTGCAGCCATCGTATCTTTGCGTCCATCATTCCCTTGACTGCAGGGAGGAGCACCCCCTGTCGAGATCCTGCTCCGTCTGTGCCACCAGAGCAGCGAAGAGGGGCACTCAACAAGCCCAGGCGTCATAGCGGGTTCTCGTCCGAGCCGCTGCCGCCTTCCGCCGCAACGCATCACACAAAAGTCGTGCATACAGACATCTACCCGGCTTCAGAACAACCTAAGACTCTCCCACTTGACCGAGTACGAGATATAGAGACTCCAACGGCCCAACATACCGGGACCAGAAACCAGCAGCTGTTCGCTTGGACCCGAAGCGCAACCTGGACGAACCCCAAAGAACCCCGCCTTGAGCGAGCCGCGCGGGCCCCCAACTCCACGTATCCTCGCCTTCCGACCCAACGCCCGACTCCGAACCAAAACACCACCCTGAGCGCCCATCTCAACAGGTATCGGCGGCACAGAGCCGGGACGACTGAGTCCTTGCCCGTCCTGTCGCGCGCACACGGCCGCCATCGTCGCCCAAAATGGCGCAGGCGCCCATGATTTCGGTGCCTCTAAAGGCTACCAACGAGATCGACTGGATTGCCCCCCTTAAATCCTACATTCAAAACACCTACGGTGATGACCCAGAGCGATATGCGGAGGAGTGCGCAACCCTCAACCGCCTGCGCCAGGACATGAGAGGCGCAGGGAAAGATAGTACGGCTGGCCGGGACTTGTTATATCGTTATTACGGCCAGTTGGAACTGTTGGACTTGAGGTTTCCCGTCGATGAGCAACACATCAAGATCTCGTTTACATGGTAACAGCAGGCTCTTTGTCCGGAGTGGTAAACATTTGCTGACGGGGTGAATCGATAGGTTCGATGCCTTCACACACAAGGCCACGGCCCAGCACTCGTTGGCGTTCGAAAAGGCCTCTATAATCTTTAATATATCGGCAGTTTTGTCTTGCCATGCCGCCCACCAGACGCGATCAGAAGAGACGGGGCTCAAGACAGCGTATCACTCTTTCCAAGCGTCTGCCGGAATGTTCACATACATCAACGAGAATTTCCTCCATGCCCCTTCGTCGGATCTGAGTCGGGAAACAGTCAAGACGTTGATAGCCATCATGTTGGCCCAGGCTCAGGAAGTGTTTTTGGAGAAACAGATCACCGATCAGAAGAAGGTGGGGTTGCTTGCGAAGTTGTCGAGTCAGGCGGCTACGCTCTATAGTCAGGCTGTTGAGGGAGTTCAAGAGAATGTCAACAAGGCCATATTTGAGAAGGTTTGGCTGTTGATGGTACAGGTACGTCTATTCATTGTCGATGGTGGTGTAAGGCCGCTAACAACGAAGCAGGCCAAATTCAACCTCATGAGCTCCATGGCCCAGTTTTTCCAAGCCCTCGCCGACGACGACGCAAACTCACACGGCATGGCCGTTGCAAGACTTCAGGTCGCAGAGACGTATGCCCGGGAGGCGCATAGGATAGCAAGCAACTTCCCCAGCTCCATACCGCCAAGCTCCAACCTCTCAGCAGACTGCGCGCCCATATTGACGGAGATCACAAAGAGACACTGCGCCGCGGTGCAGGAGAGACTGCGCGAGTTCGCAAAGGACAACGATTATATCTACCACCAACCTGTGCCTGCCGAGGCCGGGGTCTCTCCCGTTCCCAAGCTTCCTGCGGCAAAGCCGATCCCGGTCAGCGAGCTCTACGCCGGTCAGGATATACAGAGAATAACGGGGCCGGACTTGTTCGCCAAGATAATACCTCTGGCCGTCACTGAATCTGCGAGTCTATACGACGAGGAAAAGGCGAAGCTGGTTAGAGCCGAGACGGAAAGAGTCGATACGGCCAACAGCGAAATGGCTGCCAGCTTGGATTATCTCAGGCTGCCCGGCGCATTGCAGGTTCTGAAGGGGGGGTTCGATCAAGAAATCCTTCCAGACGATGACTTCAGGACGTGGTGCGTCGATGTGGCCGACCACGAGAATCCGGCCAAGATTTTCGAGATTCTGAGCACTGAGAAGCAAAAGATTATCGCCGCCTTGGAAAAGAGCACCAAACAGCTTGATATGGAGGAGAGCGTGTGCGAAAAGATGAGATCCAAGTACGAAAACGAATGGACACAGCAGCCAAGCGCACGGCTTACTTCGACGCTAAGGAGCGATATCCGCAACTACAGGGAGGCGTTGGAAGAAGCAGCGAGGAGCGACGGCCAGCTTGCAACGAAGCTGAGACAGAACGAAACCGAATTCGACGAGATGCGTGTTGCTGCACAGAGCGGGGAGGTTGATGCTTTGTTTCAGAGGGCCGTGAGCAAGGGGCGGAAAACGAGTAATTCCAACAGCCCAAACACTGAGGCCAACCTCCTAGACGCCGATTTTGATGACAGCGGGCCGAGCGTGGTGGAGCAAATTGCAAAGGTCGAGGATATCCTGAAAAGACTCAATCTCATCAAGCGAGAGCGTGTCCAGGTGCTCAAGGATCTCAAGGAGAAGGTGTGTGGCAAAGCCGCGTGCAGGATGAGTTGCAAGCTGACAGCAGTAGGCACACAACGACGACATCTCGCAGATATTGATACTCAACAAGAAGTCCATTGCCAACTTTGAACAGCAGCTCTTTCAAGCCGAGCTTGAAAAATATCGGAATCATCAGCAGCGCATAGTGCAAGCAGGCCACAAGCAAGCAGCACTGATGCGCGAACTCACCGTCACATTCAACAATCTTCTACAGGACAAGCGTGTCCGAGCGGAACAGAGCAAATACGAGTCGATCCAGAGGCAAAGAGCGTCAGTGATTGGCAAGTACAAGCGGGCATATCAAGAGTTCCTAGACCTCGAGGCCGGCCTACAGAGTGCCAAGAATTGGTACAAGGAAATGAAGGAGACGGTAGAGAGCTTAGAAAAGAACGTGGAAACGTTTGTGAACAACCGTCGGTCGGAAGGCGCTCAACTTCTGAACCAGATTGAGCAAGACCGGGCCGCCAACAAGAACGCACAGGCTGCGTTGGAGCAGGAACGGTTACGAGACTTGATGGAACGCATGTCGACGGGGCCATCAAACCAGCAGCAACAAAAGCCAGCGACAACGCGACCCAACATTCCCGCCCCTCTATCGTTCAGTCCGACAGGGCCAATGTATCCCAAGACGAACTTCAACGGGCAATACCAAGTCCCCCAATCCCCACCGCCCAACCAAACAAACACCCCACAGTCTTTTCTACCACAACCCGGTCCGGGCGGCTTCAACACTATGACGTACAACCCGAGCTCGCACGGCCGGATCCCCGGTCCGGCTTCACCCCCGCCAAATCAAACGACGTTCAACATCGGGCGCGGACCGGCTTCGCCGCCTCCTAACCAGACGTCATTTCCACAGCGCTTTAGTACGTACGGAAACCCGGCGGCGATGCAGCAGCCACAGCAGCAGCAACATCAGCCCCCCGGGTTCATCCCTCCGGGTTTCGTGCCACCACCTCCTCCGCCGGGTCCACCGCCGCTGGGGCCACAACAAACGGTGCATTACAACACTAGCGACTACTACACACAAAACCCTAACGCTAGTGGGAGATCGCCTCAGTCGCAACAAGCACCATACTCCCAGGGTGATCCTTGGGCTGGCTTGAGTGCTTGGAAATGAAGGGAGCACGTTGGGATGGGATGATGAGAGAGGCGGTGTTTTTTTTGGCTTTCCGGCAGCTGAAGAAGGGGCTACAGTTATTGGGTGCATAACCCACGACTTGGAGATTAACATGGACGAGCAAGCAATGAGTGATGATGGGTGCTGGGACAGGTGCAGAGATTGTTTGGGGCAGTAGACCGAGATCAGAAATGCGATATCCATGAAAGTCGTCGCCACACGCGTCTTTATTTGTTTAGGTTCGCCCCTTTTTAGGGGCCTAGGAGCATGTGCTGGTGGGAAAGTCCGACCCGTTTGACCGGATCTAGGCGATTACGCAGCCTGCATCGAGTTCCCGCCGCTGTTCCGGACTTTAGGGCTTGCGAGGAGAATCTATGGAGATGCTCAACTGGCCTTGTCGCCGAAACGAAACCCCCTCCGATTCGAACTACCAAGCTCAAGAATCATCCCGTAGGATCCTAAACAAAGGCACTAGATAGCAAGCGTATCCACTCCCGGGTCAACAAATCGGCAAGGCCCAGCTACCTTACCCAGACCACCTTACATACCTTAATGTAGACTAAAGGATAAAGTTCCAGTCTGGACACCTTGATCATCGAAAGGGGAGCGGGGAACTACCGTAGCTGGCTATGAAGCGGGGGAATGTGGGGGTCCGGGACAGGAGCAAGGGAATTGGTCGCCCCAATGTCTCAGGGTCCAGGAAATTCTGCTATGTGCTGCTTCTCGTTATCCGGCACTTGTTTTGTGTGATGGGTTCAGAGCAATAATAGGCTGATGGGCTAATAATGGTTGGTTGACTTTCCGGCAAGACGGATGGTCGTCGGAGTTTCCCGCTCCCGAGACGACTGGAGCGGCTTTCGGGCGTTTTTGTAGGTAGCTTGGGAAAGGTTGCCCCTCACTTTTTGTTATTTTAGAAAGAGCTACCCCTCACTTTTTTAGTTCTGGTTCTGTTGTTGTTGAATTGACTATTTGCATCTGTCATTGAGAAGAAGAAGGAGACGAAGCAAAGATGGGTTTTGGACGTGAGTGTTTTTTCTTGGTTTCGTTATCTTTTTTTGGCCCATCTACCAGTTGTAGTCGAGGATGGTTCGGACCGGAGGGTGTGATCTGGTTGTTTACAAGAAGTGAGGGAGCGAGTGAGTACTGACCTTGACTACCTAGGCCTTGTTCGGTTCGTGCCCAAGGGTGATGAGTCCAAGGTTCTGATTGGCGAGCCTGTTGACGCCGAGGTCGACGTTGGCGTTGCTGTTCGCAAGGGTGAGGATGTCAAGGTGAATGTCTACAGTGGCTCGTCGGTGCTGGATGCCGGGTCGGCCGCTGGCGAGACAGCCGTCATCGGGCGCATTCTCTCGCCCCTTGCGCGCAAGGAGGTTGGGACGATCCGGTGCATTGGCCTCAACGTATGTTGCCATCATCCTCTCTCTGCCGAGTATCAACGTGGCGACTTATATAACTCGGCAGTATAAGAAACATGCCGAGGAGGCAAAGATGTCAATCCCCGACATCCCCACCCTCTTCCTCAAGCCCGATACCTGCCTGGCAGATCCCTGGCCGACGCCGACCATCATCCCCAAGCACACCATCGCCAGCGACAGCGCCGATTACGAGTCCGAGCTCGCCATTGTCATCGGAAAGGAGGCCAAGAACGTGTCCGAGGCCGACGCCCTCGATTACGTTCTTGGGTACACTGCCAGCAACGATATCTCGAGCCGCGCCTCCCAGTTCGCCCAGACGCAGTGGTGCTACTCCAAGGGCTTTGACGGCGCTTGCCCCATTGGCCCGGTGCTCGTGTCCAAGGACCTGATTCCCGACGCCGGGAAGCTCCAGCTGAGAGGATTGAAGAACGGCAAGGTGCTGCAGGACAGCCCGCTGACTGATCTCATCTTCTCTGTCTCTCAGATTGTCAGCTTTGTCTCCCAGGGAACAACCCTGCAGGCGGGAACTGTCATCATCACGGGTACCCCGGCCGGTGTTGGCTTCGCCAAGAAGCCGCAGGAGCTGCTGCACGATGGGGATGAGTTCGTCGTTGAGATCCTGCCGCATATTGGAAGCCTGTATAATGTGCTCAAGAACGAGGAGTAGGCAATCGGTTAGGTAGTTTTCTTTCCTTTTTTGGCTTGGGAAAGGGATAGATGGATATGGGACCAATACGATGAGATAAAGCACAATCAACGCTTTTTGCCCTGGGGCCAATGCAGCCAACTGCCTCTTCCCTGGTCTCTGATGCTGTGTACTGTTGAATGCAAGTCTAGAATCTATCTCCAAGCCCTGCCCCGATTCGTACCGCACAGAACTTAGTTTTCTGGCTCCAAGAGCGTTGGGAGATGCTCCTTGATATACTCGACAACTGCATCCGGTCCTTTCTCGACCTGCAGTCCCTGAGGAAGCGAGAAGGTTTTCAGATCTGGCGCCACGGTTTGGGCAATGGAGATGATCCACTTGGCCTCTACTGGCGTCCACATGGAAGCGGTAAACTGCAAGTGGCATTAGTCTGGGACTCGCATCCGAGGCTGGCATCCTTACCAAGACATCCGGTTGGTGCTCGCTAACAACACGTTGGACATCATCAATAGCTGGCCGCTGGAGTCAGTCGAGGTATTTGACAGGGCAGGATTAGGGGAGTGAGCGTGCTTACAGGCGGCGTTACCCGCGTGAATGATGGCGTACTTGTCCTTCACATCCTCAACCACCCGGCCGATCAACAACTTCGCCCGCTCCGGTGCGGTGTTGACCGTCACCAGCTTGAAGGGACCGATCGGGCCGGATTGCGCCATATTCGGAGGCGGGGTCAATTGGGAGTTGGTAGGGTGGTTCGAGGGGACGGGAAACGCGGAGGCTCTGTGAGGAGGCTATCGGATTGCGATGTTGACCGCGGATGAGGACGGGAGAGGGAGAGCGGGTTGCAACCTAAGTAAGGTAAAACATCGCAGCCCCGGTTCCTTCTCGTACGATCTCGAATCCTCCGGGTGTCCGTCACGTATCGGCGCGGCACCCCGGCATCGGTCGGACCCGGTCGGCCGGCCCGCGCTTGGACTGGACCAGGGAGGGAAAGTGGGAATTCGTTTTCCCGTTCTCGGCTGGACCTGGTCGATTGAGGGGGGAAAGAGGGTCCCGCTTTGCCACGATCAACGATGGCGGAAGCGGGCACCTCGATGATCTCGGCATCAAAACATGGCACCGGCTTGAGTCTCTGGGTTGTCCAGTCATGTTTCGCCTATTTGTCCATTGTCAATATTTGCAGGGCTGAGGGATGAGATTGGCGGAGGCATGGGTCATAATGCTTGCCAAGGGTTGGGACTGCTCACCAAAACAGACGACCCTCATTTGATGCCAACAAGAAAATCGACAGAGAATGATGGATCGCTAAGCGACGAGGCGTTCTCTCAAAAGGGGGGCATTTGTCTACCCACGTGTTATCGAGCCGTTTTCTCCGGGGCACTTCGTGCCCTACCCATCTCCGCGTTGCTCTTTGTTGATTCAATGTCGCTCCTTTTCACTTCCTCATCCTCGCTTATCCTTCTTCAGCACGTGGGATAGTTGCAAGCCCGTTTTGCCTCGAGAACCACCTCACCTCCTCAATCCTGCTTCGGAACCACCAACAGCACTGGGCAGTGTTCAGTTGCATTGCGGTGACGCACTTGCAGCTGTGCAGTTCAATTATCTCACTTCTTGCTTTTTTGTTCTTCCAGCCGACAGTCGGCTTGCGTGGACACCGCATCTGCTTGCCCGCCGTCATCTCGACATCGTCGGGTGTCACATGAACGACGAGTAGGTATGGCAGAACCGCGCAGCCGCCGGCAGATGAGGTCGCTCCTGTCAGCATCAGCCATCGCCGTCTCCATGCAGTTCGCGTCCACTCTCCTGGGTCTCCCCATAGTGAAGAAGAACCCTCGAGCCTCCTCTTCCCGCACATCAGTCAGCGCAAAGCCCCCAGGATTCAAGCATGCCTTTGGGTGAACGGGCCTGGTCAAATTTGGGGGTCACCACCAACTTGTTCAACGTTGCACCTCTGCGATATCGGATTACACCATTGACGAGCCCACCTTTGACTTGGAGCTATCAACAAACTTGACACCCGCTTTGACCAAATTCTTGTTCTTTCCCGAAGCTTGCCCCCGAGGGTGGTGTCAGAATCGTTGCAAATCTTTCATGATTCGGCAGTGAACGCCCGGCGGTATGCAGTATCACTCGATAATCTGCAGGTGGGTTTCTTCTGCAAGGCGAGCCGTGGCTGCTTTTGCTTGCCAGTCCGTCAAAGTCGGGTTCAGTTCTAGCTCTGCTGTTGGCGTTGCTTCCAAATCTCACCAGTCAAGCTTGGCACTGAAGTCTGGATCACGGTTTGCAAGGAGCCATCTCATTTCACCCCCAATGCGGCCCCCCCACGCAGCTTCCGTACTCGGCTCATAGCCGCAGCTCATATCTCATGTTTTTCATGAACCAGAGTACTTTTTCTCTGGGATCATTTTCAACTCGGAAGGTACAGGTCAAATTTGCTCTCAAGACTCAAGCAACAAGCATGGTGGCATGTTAGGCCGAGTCAACTCACTATTCTCACCGCTTTGTCGAGGGTTGGCGCGACCGAACTAGAGAAAGGGGCCCACCCCCGCGTAGGGTTGAACGGGATATCTGACTGTTAGATCGACAGCGTCAGGCGCAAAGACAGTAGCGTGTGTGGGCACGGTAGATTCGTCACTGCTGACTGTCAACGGTGCGGGCTAGTCTGACAAGGCCGAGGTTGCTCCCGTCTCGCTCCAATGGGAGGTATGACAAGGAGCCAGGTGGTCAGGTATCATACTCTGTGCTGTGTACTGCCGGATGAGGATGTCCACCGAGTCTATCACGTTCCTCACCGGATCCTCCACTGTCTGTGTTACCCGGAAGGACACCATAGACACCGACGCTGAAAAGAGGCGGCCGAACACAGGGCCAAACTGTGAAGCCCCTTTCGCCCTCGAGGCTGCCTCTGATTGGAGCGTGAGGCCGACCTTCTGGAAGTCTTCATTGCATCATGCCAAAAGCTTCTTTGCGAGTCTGCTGGCCTATGCTAGCTGGCGCTTCCCATGCGGATCTCGGGAGTCCAGAGGCAAGGCAGACGGACCCTCTGCAAACACATTCGCTTGCACTGTCCAATAGACCGTCACCCCTTGATCCGTAACGGGCGCAGATCCATGATGCTCGGCAACACGTTTCTGCTACGACATACATCGTGCGTATGTGGGCCGCAAACGGCGGCGCGGGAATGAACAAGCGGCTGTCCAATAGAGTCGGCGTTCGTCTGCAAAGAAGCAGACGGAGCGGTGGGTTCCGCAAGCTATTATCGTGGAGTGCAGTCTTCTGGGTTGGGCTGCCATGTAAGGTATGTACGGAGCACTCTATACACGACCGGAAGGCGCGGGGGATACGGGGGCCGCTGGTTGTGAAGTCGTCCCCCACGCAAGATAACAAAGCCAATATTGGAAGCGAGTTTTGCAGAACGCTGCAGGCCCATATACGCAATCCGGCTTGCCGATTCCCCCTTATCCGCCCTCCCTCGGGTGAGGCTATCGAGAGCTGACGCTGTGACAGCGAGAGTCTTGGGGGACGCACACCGCCAGGGTGCTTTCCTGTGTCACAAAGGCACGCGTGGATTCTGACTGGAGGGCTGCCCTCTGGTAATCTGACAGGGCGCTGCTAGGCTACCGAGCGACTGGTCCAATACTGCGCCGCCGCACGCCCACGTCGGATGTTCGACAAAGCTTCGGACTGGCGTTCCTGTGCTCCTTCTCTCCTTCCATTGGAACTTGGACGGCTCGTGGCTTGGGCTGGAGATCTCCCACGAGGTCTTGGCACCGCAGACGTGATTGGCGCAAATGCTCGGCTACCGACCCAAGGCGTTGAAACGAAGACGTCACTCGCCCAACTGCAGAACCAACGGATTGCCCACAGGCACCCCTCACTTTTGGTGCCATCCCTTGGGCGATCACCCCGCAGCGGGACGCTTCGCAGAGAGCCAAGAGAGAGCCAAGGACGGCCTTGGCTGTCACAGGGCAACCGCGATGACGAGCCATCCACTGTGAGTTCACGCGCTCCAGCTTGCCGCTGTTCCGTCCGTCTCCTTCTCAATATCTCGCCATGACACGGGCGGTGTGCCGAACCATTGTCGAAGCCGTCTGTTATGATCTGATGATCACAGTGCACAGCCAACTCCCGAGTATGCCGGCATACCTCGGAAATAACAAGGCAAGCAAGGGTAACCCATCCGGTCGCTGTCTGCGGGGAGGGCCAGAGGAAGAGGAGTCTTTGTTGATCTCACGGGCACCGCCCAGTCTGCGTTGCAGGAGTAAGCGCTGCACACCGGCACCATGCAACGCAAATCCGAGGACCGACCGTCGAGTCGACAGCGGTGCATCAGAGCGAGGCCTTGGGCTTCCGCATAGAGCGCCGTGCCTTAGGGATGGCTGTATGGGCCTGCAACGACCTAATTTTAAGCAGCATTGCCCATGTCCCATGTAAGACGCGTGCGCATTCGTATCATCATCAGCCTCACATTTCTTTGGTCGCTTCGGTCGTCGGTGGGGTCGGTTGACGCTCCCAGGGCGTCATGGGCCATTATGGTCAGGCCGTTGCAGATCGGGGCAGGCAAAGCAAGCAAGCCAGCGGCGGGCGTACTGTTGGCCCAGGGTCCCGTAGGGTCTGCGGGGGAGCAAGATGGGACGGGAGCATTGCGAAGCAAACGGATTTGTCCACTGCAACCCGTCCCCAACAATTGGAAGGGCCCTTGCCCCTCACTCAGGGCCAAATTGATGACCTGCGTGCACCTCATGCCCACGGCTTACCCCTCGCGGCGCGCGGCGTTGGACGTAGCTTTCAGGGCGCTGAAGGTTCAGGGCGTTGAGAACGGATCCGGACCTGGCGCCGGGAGCTCGGCTCTGGTCTGTCTCTTGTCCAGCCTACCATTGGCCGCGTCCCTTTGCCCCTCCCGGACTGCCCGTTCCTGGATGGCCGAGCCAGCAAAAAATCGGTGAGCAGGACACAGAGCAGGCCCTGAGGAGCTGATTGCACGAGGTCGCTGGCGAGTGATATCATTGAGCGACGCTGCGGCGGTTCCGTCGGACGGAGGTGGCCCCACAAATGCTCGGGTGTGACAGGAACGACGGAACAGAGGCACTCACAAGGCGACAGGAGCCAGGCTCGGTGCGCTCTCGCTGCGACGGATATCCATCACGGCCTTCTCCTCGACAAATTGAAGCGCCCGAACCTTCTCCAATTTCACACCCTCGTGACCCCTTTGTGCCACACCGCCGCATGTTCCTCGTGGTCCCTCGCGAGCGTTCCCCTCCCCTATTTTCGACGCAGCCCTGGGTCCCTCCCGATGCTCGCCCGTCTCATCTCGACTTGAACCTGCCGCGGGCGCAAGGGTCGCTGCGATCCAGGCTTGGCAACTCGAGCCCTGCCGTTTTTCCCACGACCTGCGCGACGCGCAACTTTAATTCGACTTTTATTCCTCTCCATGCTCTGCGCCCCCATCTAAATCCGGAGACGTCGACGTGCGCTTCATTGGAAGACATCAAGGTTCCCCTCTCGCAAGGGGCCTGTCGCAGTGTCGCTGCCTGCTGCTGGCCTCTGTCTCTCCGTCAGGTAAAGTGCTGCCACTCTCAGCTCATCATTTCCTTTCCAATGCTGTGTTGCCCATCACTCGGCCCAGCGTTTCCCCCCCTCCCCCACCGAGCCGGCCACAGCACACGTCTCAGGTCTTGCTCAGTCGGGCCCTGGCCGTCGGTTTCGTTTTTTTTTTTTTTGGGAAGGGGGGGGTGTTGGACATTGTTCAAGTTCCCATGTTCCCCACGCCCGATTCCCAACCAACAACAAAGCTGCCTGCTTTGCTTTGAATACTTAAACCCTCCCATCACCCTCGTCTTTCGTGGCGAGACCAGTCTACTCTCAAGTCTTCTCTGCGCTTGCCTTCAAAGCTTCATCATCTTCATCATCATCATCACTCAACTTCCCACTACGTCTTTACCACCAACACATCTCTCCTGTCTGACTCGCTCCCCACCCCCTTTTCAACAAGCGTCAAGTCAAAGGGCTCGGGACCTCCCGCACCACCGTTCAGCTCGTCTCCTCGCTGCTACGTTCTCCCGCCACTATCAAGATCTACCACACTATCCTCCACCATGGCTGTCAAAGGAGACCAGGAACTCGTCAACCACTGCTGCTCCTTCTGCTGCAAGGCAGTCGACTTCGGCACCCACGACTACTGCCCAGGTAGCTCGCATTGTGCAAGGTGCCCCTATTGAAGCACCTGCTGCGCCTTCACTGCCGCGCAGCGGCTGCACAGGCACGCCCGACCCAATTGGGCGGGTTGCATGGACGTCGCCCAGGTCAAAGTGTCTGCAGGTCGTCCTGCAGCTCCACGCCCCCGGTCACCGGTCCAGCACGGAGACAAGATGGACGATCGATGGCCCTCCTGCTCCGGCGCCCTCTCCAGCCTCAGAACACCAACCGTGGGGATGAAGCCTACCATCTTCAAGGCGTTGGTATCTTCTCCTCGATGACCGTGCCCCCTTATTTTGACGATTTGGACATTGTTGTTCCCTCGGCGGAAGGGAAATGAGAAAGAATCCTAAGAGACAATCCTTACCGCTCAGCAACCCCGAGCTAGCGAGCGATTCTTCCTCCTTACGGAGCTTCGTTCCGCTGGATACTGCCGTGGCATCTAGGCCACTGGCTGGTGCTATGCATCATGCACTTTCACTCCTGCCCCGCATGCGAGGCTGATGGCAACCTCCCACACTCGGTCTCGAATGAGCCCGCCACAGGACGGTCAAAAGCCAGCACACACAGCTCAAATCCTGCAATGCACAAGCACACGACACCCTCCGGTGCCGCGCCAGAGTTGGCAAAATCACGATAGCTGCGGGCTGGAGGGCCCGCTTGGATCGGACAAACTTGAAGGGCAGCAATGTCTCGACCACGCCACACACCGCGAGCCAGTTCACCCTTCGTTTGATCATGTCTTGGATTTCTCCTTTTGTTTGGTCATCTGCTCCTCGCCCCGCGGGGTTGTGTCGAAGCCGGCGAGCGGTGTCTCTCACTTATTCACATCATGGCGTCGCACGAACTCGTGGATTGGACGTGGCAAATCTTTCGTTTTTTGCTCTATTCCTGGTCATTATTTTTGTTGGGTGTGGGTGGGAGACTGGCTTACAAGCGAGGCGCTTCTGGTAAACCCCCTTTTTTTTTCTTCCTGTACTGAGAAGGCGGAGATATTTTTTCCAGGGACTTGGGAATAGGAGTTTTGAGTTTTGGTTTATTTTACTTCCTCCCCCAGTTGGGTATGGTATGGAGCCTGCAACTTGGTATTTGGAATCTTTGCCTCTCCCCCCTTTCTTTACTGGTTTGATGCGATTGATATCCACCTGCTGCAAGGGCTTTTTTTTTCTCGAGGGAGGACCACTACTGCTGATGTACTTGTTCAATAATGCATCGCTTGTCTTTTAGTTTGTTCAACAAGACATGGCTCCCCATGAGCCGCCACCATTTGCGGACTTTTGCGCGCGCGGGGGTGTGTGTGCGTCTGTGCCTTGCTTGCGATGAGGGAATCTGTTGAGATACTATAGAGGCCTGTGGTCTGTGGTGCGCAAGCTGATGGGGATCGTTGACCTGAGTACGATGACGGTACGGTTGAGGTTTGGTAGGTTGATGCACGTCTGCGGCGTTGGCGGGTTGGGCTGCAGTGGTTTTTCAGATAGCCCCATACCTGAGAAAAAGGATGGATAGGGCCACAGAGATACGAAATGAACACTGGCCTTGAAAGAGGCTTGGCGATTCCTCGGCGCTGTATGTGTGTGTGTGTGTGTGTGTGTGTGTGTGTGTAGAGTAAGTACATTTCCGTCACATACAGTACGTGCAAGCAGTAAACTGGACCAAGGACTCGAGCAAGGTCGGTACCTTTGGTGTTTTCGGCGATATGACCGTACTCGGTGCGTATCGAGCGGGTTGCTTATGTTCACCCGGCACCCGCCCCGTTGCTTATTTACAACACCAGTGCAAACGGACGGGACGCACGCAACCTAGTAGGGATGCATATGGGGTCCGGGTCTGGTCGGTGTGTGTGTGTAATGTTTGCGGGGAAAAATAAGAGTTGCAGGATTTTTGTCCCTGTGCTGTGCTGTGCTGTGCTTCCCTGTGCTGTGCCGGACTCGAGCAGCTGCTGGGCTGGAATGGAGGAGGGTGGTGGGTGGAGGGGATGGGAGGACGACGTGGCGGACCGTCCGCGTACGAAGAAGGAATGGAAGGGAGGGGTGGGCAGAAAAAAAAAATGGCGGCTGCTCCCATGGCATGTGGACGGGCTTTAGACTGGTGGTGGTGGTTGTTGTTGTGTAACGGTAATACGGGGTAGGTACCTCTCGTTCATTCGTGCTGCCCTTGGTTTTCTCACATATATGGATTGTATGTACAAGGTAGATTTGGGGCAGCATGGATATGCAAGAGAGGTTCGAAAGGGAAGGTGATGCTTTACACATACATATGTCGAGGGCGAGTTCGAACGGGGCAATGATTTACAGGTGTGTACGTATGCGTCCAGGGAGGAACAGACGGATGCAAGCACGCCGTGATGATCACGACGGGAAAACAACAAGTTGGAGTTCAATGATGTGATGGCGGTGCTATCCATCCATCCGTCTTGCAGCATGGAAAAATGAGGACAAAAATGATCTGAGTCGTGTATGTAGATGCCTTGGACGCGAAGTCCGAGTTGAGAGCGTGTGATAGTTTTCTGGGATTGGATTGGATCTTGGTCTTGTCCCTTGCTTTGGCGAGCGAACTGGAGTTGCAGGAAAAAAAGGGGGCTAGCTGGACCGGTGAAGCAAAAGTAGGGCGTTCACGCAACGGCGATCGTGGAGGAGCAGGGAGGGGGTAAACACCCCTCCCCAAACGAACAGCCTGTGAAGCTGTTCCTGGTTCTCGTTGCTTGCTTGGCCATGCAGGCCCTCCGAGGAGAAGTGCGAGGTGGGAATAGGTAATGTATCTCTCTCTGCGCGCAAACACTCGCAAACCGGCTCACTACCGGGCGTTCCTCCTTTCTGGTGGAACAACGTGACGGGATATCCAGATGTGGCTGGAATTTGGACGCCCGCAAGGTTCGGATGCTGCACCTCGAGTTCAATACGATGTGTTTGCTTCACACAGCAAGCAGAAGCAGCCGGATTTGGCTCCAGTCGCGATGCAAGCTGTACGTATCATGCAAAAGCAACCTTGGATTCCCCTTTTCGTCACCCATCCCCTGTCTCTGTAACCATAGGTTCTGTGGTGCTGCCGCTGTTGCATGATACAGAGGAAGCAACATGTAAAAAAAAAAAAAGCAATACGCCCATATGTACACATCCGCCACTGCCGTCGTAACACCAACTTCCATTCCCCTTCCCGCCTGCACATGAACCACCCTAGTCTCCGTACATATGTACACACGAAAGAGCAAATACCGAAGCCAAATTGCGTTCCATATAGCAGCACGGGTAGACTGCTCTGTATTGGCGCCTGCGTCAAAACCACACCAGCACAAACGGCTCGGAGAACGGCACAGCGGCCAGGAAGCAAGAAACGCCTCATTCGCCCAGCGCGGACAAGCTATGCAATCAACAATCAAAGGAAAATAGCATCCATTTGGGTAAGCCAAACAGAGCAGAGCCCATCCTGCCCTTTCCGCTTCGCAAGTGCTACACCCCTGGAAAGCGGGATCACTGACGCAAAAGTGGTCTGATAACTCCTGCACGTTTTCCCTGTTTTTCGAGAAAACTTCGGCCCTAAGGCGCCAAACCCACGCCAAAACCGATACGGGGGCCTGTGGGCAGTATCGCCTAATAAAGACTGGAAAAGACGGCAGCGATACCGTTCTTGTCGTACTTGACGTACTTTCCCTTGCCCTTGTCGACCTCGTGGTAGCGGTCCCAGAAACGGTTGTACAGTGGCTCGATCATGTTCTGCACGTCCTTGGCAAACATTTGGCGCACCTCGCGCTCCATGCTGTAGCTCCTGTGGCGGGAAACCATGTCGTCGAAGCTCTGATTGAAGGCGGCAAACTTGCCCTTGATGCTCTCCTTGTCCTTGGAGGACAAACCCTTGAGGATGGCCGACGAGTCGACGGCGCCCTGGCCCGACGTGGGACGCTGGCCACGGCTCGTATGGATCACGTCGAACAGGTGCACGCTGATGTCCTTGCACGTGTCGGTGTAGAGCGATGTCGCCTTTTTGCGCCACACGTCGAGCACCTGCGCCCGACGGGACTCGATGAGCGGTGCTAGCTCCGAGTCCATTATCATGCGCTCGATGATGGTGACGCTGTTGGCTAGGAACACACCTGTCACGGGCTTCCGTTGCTGCAGGAGTATCCGCGCCCGTCCCTCCAGTGTCGTCATGAGGGTTTCGATTGTGTCAGCGCAGTAGTGAGCAAATATCTCTCGGCCGTCGGCGCCAATGTCAAATGATGCGAGACTTGGAATCGCGTCGCCTACAGCTCCACGAGAGGCGGCGGTCGATTTCCAGCCCCCATCGCCAAGCGAGATCATGATGCTTGATAGGGGCCGGAGAAAGTCAACCATAGACTGAAGCCGTTGCATGGTCTCGGATACAAGAGGAATGGGGGCACCATCGAACGGCAACGTCGCCTGGGCACTGGCCCGACGCCTGGTGTCCTCCAGTAGCTCGGCAAGTGACGACTTGGCCGTCTCCCTCACAGGCTTGAGAAAGCCGGCTAGCGAGTTCTTGAGCTCGCCTGTTCGCGACTCGAGGTTATTCGACAACGCCGACACAATCTCGACAATCTCATAGGCAAGATAGCAATCGGTGTTCATATGAGATTTGATGTGGTTGTTGAGCTCGCGTAGCGTCCGTCCCAGCTCGAGGAGCGAAGGTTGGCAGGTTGCTTGGAAGACAGGACCCCAGTCGTCCCGGGTGAAGATGCTACAGATGTTCTCGTATTCGGCCAGGAAGAGACCTTCCATGGCCTGAGCATACGTGCCAATCCCGTTGGTGCCAGACCGGTATATGGCATTTGGGTCCTTCTTCTTGGCAGTATTGGAACTCGCCGCGGCGAGGTTGATCAGGCTCGACGAGAGATACTGCGACCGAACCTCGGCATATATCTTAGCCACGGGTGACTCTGCGCCTGACCCTCCACTCTGCTGCCTGTGGGCACCGGCGGCGTACTCGTTAATTAGGCCCAACCGGGTGATCTTGTCCTGTGACAGAGTCGGGAACGGCTTGTTCTTCGTAATAAAGTGCAATGGTTCAATAGACCGTGGCGTCTCGCTTCGTAGCACCTTGTCGAACGAGTTATCGAGCTGCGTGTTTCCTGACTTGACTAGCCGCTGCAGGTCGGTCACTGTTTGCTGTGTTGATCGCAGATTTGACGCTTTCATATCGTTCACTGCCTTGTTCAACCGCTTGATCGACGCCAGGTAGTTGCTGAGCCCGGCCTTTTCGGGGCCCATGCGAATGATTTGCTCCTCGTCATTTTTGCTATCCACGGGTTGTCGGAGTCGCTCGATAGCCGAAAGAACAGATTCGATATCTGCGGACACGGAATGTCAGTTCCTCAACCCAAGTTGTGCCAGAGCCAAGAACACCCACTGTTCCCAAGAATCTGCAGTTTCTTGGTTTCGCCATTCAGTGGCCCTGCGACATCGCGCACGCTCTTCCCTGTCTCTTCTAACCGCCCCAAGCACGCCTGGATCTTCTTGGTGAGCTGGGAGGTCTTTTCTAGGCGCGAGTTGAGAACGTCGACCTCGGCGCGGGCCTCTTCGTCGGCGGCATGGCGACCGCCGCCACTGGCGAGCCCGACGGCCATCAATCGCCTACTACTTTGCGGGCTTTGGAACAGGAAGCTCTGGCGAGCTGGCGACAGGAGAGGGCTGGTTGGTGAGATGGGAGGCGCCGCCGTCGTCGATGTCGCATACCCGTTTCCGTACGGATAGCGGTTCCAGGAAGACCGGGCCATCTTGAGTGCAGGGCGCAGCACCCCTTGTCGACACTAGCGAATGGCGGGGCGGGGCGCCGATCCCCTAGGATTCCAGGTCAGCAGCTGTCCGTACAGTGTGTTACCGTCCAAACTCCCACTGTAAATACCAAGCTCAAAAGTCCGAGTCGCTGGATAGGTTTGCTTCCAAAGCATGGAACATGGACCGACTGACACACCCAGGTTGTCGAAAAGCTTGAGTTGACGTGCTTTGATGGATATGAGGCTCAAAACGAGTGCATAAATATATAACTGGGCTAAACTCGATGGATGAATCGGGTCACGCATTTCCTGATCATTTGCGGCCCTCAGTAAAAAACGGTCTTCCGACGCTTTCATCCCCGGCTAAGGTGTCAACTATTACTAGTTTTAGTCACCTAAGCAGTGATACCTTGAGGGATACACTGCTGGATAACTACAGTTAAGGCATCGCCCGCGCCTGGAGTGCTTCATATAGTCAAGCGATGTTCAACGGCACCAAACGGTATCAAGTCAAGTTTGGGCAACTAAGCGCAATACTCCAGGCATTAGCAGCTGCCCAGGATTCCCGGTAAACACTAAAACAAGGTGTGCCAAGCTTTCGGGGCTTAGATAAAGATGTGGGGGAGTTGGTGCTACGAATAGTCCAAGCAGTTTCCGGCCGTCAGTGATCATTTCAAACGAAGCCAGAGACGACTCCTTTTCAGAGTTATGACCATATCTGGTGGCTTTCAACGACAGTTTCCTTCGTCAGCACTCTGCCAGGAGCTGAAGATCCGGCCCGTGCCAGATTCCGCCTGAAGATATAGCCTTGGCGTTGACCTAGTTTCTTTTAGCGCAACCGTTGGTGTCATTCAACACCTCGGAGGATCCCCGAGAGCGACCAAGAAACGGGCATTCTTTTCGCCTTCAGCTTTTATTTTGCTACGCAACGGCCTTTATGTACTTGATGTCTACCCTATTGAAATTTCAATCAAAGAACCACACCTCTTGCCTCGCCCAAATCAACCTACAATCAGCTGAAGAACTCCCTCGAGTCCGGCGCCGATGACTCCACCGACCGGGAACTTCCCCAGCAGGTGGTTTGACGCGATGGAGAACCCACTCTAGGCCATCCTCTACTCTCTCACTCGCTCTGATACCCCGCAAAGTAGTCGCCGACAAGCCTCGTCAGTGTCGTCACGATCCACTCGATGTCATCGGCGGTCACCGTGTACGCCGGCGCGACAATAATATGGTCGCCCCGCTGACCATCGACCGTGCCGGCTCCAGGGTAGACGCATATTGAATATTCTTCACCCAAGCCCATCTCGCAGATCTTCATGGCTACTTGGTTCTGTGGCGGGAATGGCGTGGCGCTTTGCTTGTCAGCGACAAATTCGATGCCCCAGAAGAACCCACGCCCTCTGATGTCTCCGACATGGGGGTGACCTCCAAGGTTCTCCTTCAGCCGCCTCGCGAGCACGGCCCCGAGTTCACGGACGTTACGAAGAATATCGCCCTCCTGAATAATTTTTTGCACCTCGAGAGCAGCTGCACAGCCTGGGGGGAAGCCCTGATACGTATGGCCATGGACGAACGCCCTATAAACACCACGGTCAATTGGAATCCAAAGTGGTTTTGGAGTTTTGGGTTACGGACGATGTGCCTTTTTCAATTGCGGCGATGACGTGGCGGCTTGCTAGAACACCAGCAACCGCCTGATATCCACCTCCCAGTCCTTTACCAATGGTTTGGATGTCAGGCACAATGCCCTCCTGTTCCCAGGCGTGCAGAGTGCCGGTTCGACCCATGCCGCACATCACCTCGTCTAAGATCAGGAGTGCGCCATGTTTCCGGCACACTTCGAGCGCAGCTTTGAAGTATCCGTTCACCGATGGAACACAGCCAAGTGCCTTGAACCGTTAGCCGGAGTCGATTCTTGGAGGTTGTATACTTACAGCGCCCACAACGGGCTCGGCGACGAAGGCACATACGGTCTCGGGACCAATTCGCTGGAACTCATCGTCCAATTCCTTCGCAAGCCTCGCAACATAAGTCTCATCCGACTCCCCTGATGCTTTCCCGCGATACTCGAAGCACGGAGAAACGTGCGACACGTTCGACATCAGCATCGGCTCGAAGTTCTCCCTGCGGTATTTGTGCCCACCAACTGCAAGAGCACCCAGTGTAGTCCCGTGGTAGGACTGCCTGCGAGAAATGAACCGAACTCTCTTCGGCTGGGGCGGCTTAAGTTCCAGGAAGTACTGTCGAGCAAGTTTCAAGGCTGCCTCCATCGCCTCCGAACCTAGGTCTTGTCAGCCTCGAAGATATAACCAAGGCAAGCAACTAACCTGAGTTGATGATATACGCTCGCGACATGACACCATTGGTAGACTCCACCAGCCAGCGACAGAGCTGCTCCTGGACTTCGGTGGTGTAGAATATCGTGGGGCAATACGAAACCTCAAGAGTCTGTGTCGCCACGGCTTCGGCAACTCTCTTGTTCCCACCGCCGAGACAGCTAACGGCAGCACCTCCAGAAGCTTCGAAGATTCTTCGGCCATCCTCTAGAATAGAGTAATTGCCCTCTGTCTTCTTTAGGCGCATGGGCTGAAACCGCAGGTCCCTGTGAAGCACAGCAGACTCGTACGCTGCCATCTTGTCGTCGTCACCGGTGTCTGGCCTGGCTGTTGGGTCGAGCTTGATCAAGACCATCCTGAATGACAAGTAGCGGCGCACGAATAAATGGCAGGAGGACTGGGGGTGGCCCACTCGGAATGCAAGGCATCCCGCGCCTCGCTTTCCTTGCTTTATACCCAAGGAAGCGTCGGCCCTACCTCACCAACAGTCACCCAAGGGCCACCAAGTGCTTATCCTCCAGGGCCGCGGCCAATGCAGGGTGGCTAACCGCCAGAACATTACAGGTATGGGGCATCCCATTCGGCAGACGGCTCTTCGCGTGGACAGACAGATGTCGGATGTCTCCTTTGGGTCGACAGGCCCACTCAGGGCCGGCATGATTCGTTGGCGCTGCCGATATGCCTTCTCCTAGCCATCCAAGGTCCTCGTGGCGAATCTAGTCTGCTTTGGGGTGATTATCTCTCCCAGCTGGATCATGTCTGGCCATCCCGAACTGCCGAGGGGGACGATGGGGTCGCCGCAGATGCCCGAGTCGAGGGAAGGGACAGAAAATAGCCAAACATGCTTGTCCCACGTGCAACCGAGTGACTGCGGCCTGCCGCCATCAGACTCGGAAAGTTTGTCGACGCTGTGCTACCAAGGCCACGCTCAAAGCAAATCCCTCCTCGGAAGTAGTTGGCGAGCCCACTTGGTGAGGGGTAAGGGCCAAGTCAGCATCTCGGCATCCCGAAATCGGCCCAGCTGGTGCCGCCACCTTTGCTTCGCGCCGAAGGACCCTTCTTGGGCCTGCTATCACAGCCTCCGTAGGAGCGGTCTGGATACCCGATTTCTTGCCCATGTCTGGAGCCAACAAGCTCAAGTCCCTTTCCCGCTCCCAAGCAACCGCGTATCCTTTAGGATTTAGGCGGTAGGCGGCTGCATCAAGCCGCAAACGCTGTGGTCTCCTTCGCGGGATGCCGGACGGCGGAGCCAGTGTGGCACGGGCCCTCGGGACGCGGTCGTGTGCTGTCCTTGCCGAGTTTCTCCTGAAATACAACGAGGCGCTCCCGGCGTCCGGAGGGGTTCCGACGCCTTCAGTCCGAGGCGGATTGTGGAGACGTGACCAGCCCACCCCGCAGCCTCTATGCGGGTGATGGAGAGGGGTGACAGCTTGTTTCTTCTACATACCGCCTGCACGTGCTCAGACAACAAATTCTCGCGGCAGGATAGGAAATGATTCCGCCGCTTTGAAATACCAAAGCTCTCTGGGATTGTCCAATATCCCAGCCGCGTCTCCGAGCCCCGCTGTTGGATGAATCACATCCTCGCCTCGCATGTTGCTGGCGTTGGTGTTGCCGGCGCTAGACAGCTCCGGCCCGTTGGCGATCTTCTCAGCCGTCCTTGACCGCATATTCTTCTCAACAGACACATGACTCCTCGACGAATAGCAACCGACGGCAATGAGAATCCGTGAGGGTCGTGTGGTGCGATGCTCGCGGGTGCCCCATCTGTTCCGTTCGGCCACGCAGGCGCTCATCTGGGCCAGTGTCACCCCGTTGCGCGCGCCAATCACCTCTCATGTCAGGAAGTTATCGAAAGATGGGAGTTCTCGTGAGTTTCTTTCCCGGGCGACACCCGATTGAGACCTCGTGTCCGTTACATTCCCCCACGCCGCAGAACACAATGGCGCCGAATCGCAACCCCGCATAATGGCGAGCCTTTGCGTCCCCGTATCCAATGCCCTGCGGGCTGTCAAAGATACCAGATAGCCTCCTGGCCTGGTCTGCCGATTGCGGCCTGCTTGATGCACATCAACATCACCAGTAGCTACCGTTTGTGCTTCGTGCCGCGGTCAGGTTGCGATTTTTTTTCTCGTCTCCTGACTACCTGCCTGCGTCCTTGTGGATTTTCTTCCTTCCTCATCCATCAAACTCGTCAATAGACCGCTTTGGGACTGGGCGTTCTCGACGATTCTGCCTTGTAGTAGGTGGTTGGTCAAGGGTAGGATTCATGCAGTGTGTCGGCTGAGAAGGCCAATCGCCTGCTCACGACAGGCTCAACCACGAGAGCCAACGGGCTTGTTGGTATCAGTTGGCGGAGATGCTCTTCCGGAACCGCACGAGGGGGGTAAGGTAGGCAGCTCATGACAACGTTGGCTGTGGATGTTTTGTTGATCAGGATCACTTACCCGAAGCGTCTGCTCGGCAGCTGCAGGCACGCCACGTCAAGAATGAGTACGAAAAGGGGAAATCAGCTTCCATTTTAGCCCTGCTGCGTCGCGGGCGACTGTCCCGGCCTCTCTGCCCACTGCGTCGGTAGCCAATGAATCTCAAAACGCTTCCCATTCCGTGCTTCGTACACAGTGCGACGAGAACGACAGCATTGCACTCCTTATTGTTTTTTTTTCTTAATGCCCAACCGTCTTTCCAAGCCGCACGGCATGTATACCGCTTGGTGGTCGAGTTGCAAGCAAGCACCCGTATGTACGGTGTCTTTTGAGGTCGAAACATTTATCACCGCCCAATGACGGAAGTCCACACGGGGAAGATTCAGGCCAAGGACGTGATCAGTGCAATGGTGTTGGACGAGCGAGCTGTGTGCGCTTGCGGGGTGTCTAGCCGAGCCCCAGCTCGCATGCCCAGGCGTTTGCTGGTCACAACATAATGCGAATCGGACAGATGGTAATGTAGGTGTTTCTGAATGAGGTCTAGTAGACGGCCGCCCCTTTCTCGTATTTCATTGCCTCAAATGGCCACTTATCGCGGTAGTTGCCGGATGGATGGACATGGATTTCATGATGAGTTCCGATCCTATTTCTGACCACACTTTCACCAAGAACAAAAAGTATTGGAGCTGAGAAGTTGAGTGTGGGAGAAGATGGAACTAGAAAGAACGAAGAGGGTGTGGAAGTGAGGCAGACAGCTGACTGGGCCGGAGTGTTCCCCGATTAGACGTGTCGGTGTTGTGCTGAAAGGCATGCAGGACGTTGTTGACAGCGGATTGGTTGGAGGTCATTGAGGTGTGCTGACTGAAGACGTCTGCTTCGGTGTCAAGTTTGGTTGGTGGTTTCTATCTCGGAGGCGTTCGGTTCTACCCACTCATAGTTCTTGACCTTTGAGCTGAATGAGGATTGGTTCCGCGGCAATGCCAAAACGCCCCGGTATGTGTTGAGTTCTCTTTTGGGGGTTGAGAGATCGCCGATGAGGTTTCTGGCTCTGTTATTCTCGTGGGGGGCGAGGATTGGATCTGAAGTGCTAATTTCTGGGGTCGTGTTGAGTCCCTGATGAGAGAATGACACATCAAAGATCTGGAGGGATATACATCCGCTGGAGAGGACCAATTCTGAAATCATGATGACGATTCTGGTTCGGAGCACTCAAATCTGAATCCGGAAATTTTGTGAGCGAATGGAATTCCATACATGGAGGCCGATAAACTCCTCGTCTTCGTGTGTGGCGATGTGCCTTGGGGCAAGAAGTGAAAGTTGATATCGAACATCTCGCCAACAAAATAAGCCGTTCATGGATCAAGTCACTCTATTCAAAACGCTGAGCTTGGTGTGTTCTTTCATTAAACTTCGATGAAAACCTATAAATTGCTTTTCTCATAGCGTTTAGACTCATGCAAACCGTTGAACCCTTGGAGTAGGGCGTTCTAGGTATAGGAAGAGGGATGAATAAGCCGTTAGTTTTGTTGAATGGTATTTCTGTGGGATAGGATTGCTTGGCAGGGGTTGTGCTTCACCTCGGTGACGGGAGGGTTATTGGAAGCTCGGGCCTCAGGCACGAGGAACGGTGCCCCGCCCTGCACTCAATTAAACCCCCTGTCAGGGGACGTGTCGAGACGCGACTCGCGTTCTGAGGTCGCGTTTTCTCCCCGCCCGCATCCCGCCCGCATTCTTGCAAGCGTGAATCCCAAATCTCAGCACACCGCCCGACCACCAACCCCGCGATACCCTCTCTTGTTCGCATACGGGCACCTATTCGTTTCTGTTCTCATCATCAACGTGTAGCACCATGGAAGAGCTCGTTCTCCGCCGCGATGAGGCGACGCTCGATCGCCTGCGCCAGGCTGAAGAATTTCTCGACCCTCGTATGGATACCCTCTTGTCCCCCTGCCACCGCCCCGCAGCTCTATTGACAGTGTTGCTAACTTGTCGCGGCCAGATGACCAACATACACGAAGCTACAGGTCCGACATAATCTTGATGTTGCAGAAGAACCAGCGGAGACTTGTCGTTAATATCGATCATGTCCGCGAACACAACCCAGAGATTGCCGAGGGCCTGCTCACAGAGCCCTTCGACTGGACGCTCGCCTTCAACCACGCCCTCAAGGAGATCGTCAAGACCATTTCCCAAGCAAGGCCAGACCAGACTGATCCCGATGTGTTGTACTACTGCGCCTGGGCCGGCAGCTTTGGTCTTCATGCTTGCAATCCCAGAACACTCTCCTCTCAACACCTCAACACAATGGTCTCAATCGAGGGTATCGTCACCCGCTGTTCACTGATTCGGCCGAAAGTTGTGAAGAGCGTGCACTTTGCCGAGGCCACCGGCAAGTTTTGGTTCAAAGAATACAGGGACCAGACCATGACCAATGGCCAAACAACCTCGAGCGTTTACCCGACAGAAGACGAGAACGGCAATCCCCTAACGACCGAATATGGCTTCTGCACCTACCGTGACCACCAAACTGTCTCCATTCAGGAGATGCCTGAGCGGGCACCTGCTGGCCAGCTGCCCCGCGGTGTTGATGTGATTCTCGACGACGACTTAGTTGACAAGGTGAAGCCGGGCGACCGTGTCCAGCTGGTCGGCATCTACAGAACGCTTGGTAACAGAAACACCAACCACAACACGGCCCTCTTTAAGACGGTGTTGTTGGCTAACAACATTGTGCTTCTCGCCTCCAAATCGGGTGGCGGCGTCGCAACTGCGACTATCACAGATACTGACATTCGCAACATCAACAAAATTGCGAAGAAGCCGAAGTTGTTTGAGCTGCTCTCACAATCGCTGGCACCCAGTATCTACGGCCATGACTACATCAAAAAGGCTATCCTGCTCATGCTTCTGGGAGGCATGGAGAAGAACCTGGAGAACGGGACGCATTTGAGAGGCGACATCAACGTTTTGATGGTCGGTGATCCGTCTACTGCCAAGTCACAAATTCTTCGGTTTGTTCTCAACACAGCTCCATTGGCGATCGCCACAACCGGTCGTGGTTCTTCGGGTGTTGGTTTGACTGCCGCCGTCACGACGGACAAGGAAACGGGAGAGCGACGACTAGAGGCCGGTGCCATGGTCATGGCCGACCGTGGTATTGTTTGCATTGACGAGTTCGACAAAATGTCAGACATTGACCGTGTTGCCATCCACGAAGTCATGGAACAGCAGACCGTCACGATCGCGAAGGCCGGCATTCATACTTCACTGAATGCCCGCTGCAGCGTCGTAGCAGCCGCCAACCCGATTTTTGGACAGTACGACACGCACAAGGACCCGCACAAGAATATTGCGCTTCCTGACTCTCTTCTGTCCCGTTTCGATCTTTTGTTTGTCGTCACAGACGATATCGAAGACACTCGGGATCGGCAGGTCTCTGAGCACGTCTTGCGCATGCATAGGTACCGCCAACCCGGGACTGAAGAGGGCGCCCCAGTTCGGGAGAATGCTCAGCAGTCTCTCAATGTCGCTCTCAACCAGCAAACCGACCAGGCCCGCCCCACAGAGGTGTACGAGAAGTACGACGCCATGCTTCACGCTGGTGTTCGGGGAACCGGCCGCGGTGCCAACAAGAAGCCCGAGGTTTTGAGCATCCCATTCATGAAGAAGTACATTCAGTATGCCAAGACCAGGATAAAGCCTGTTCTCACCCAAGAGGCCTCGGACCGCATCGCCGACATCTATGTCGGCCTGCGTAACGACGACATGGAGAGCAACCAGCGCAAGACCAGTCCTATGACCGTCCGTACCCTCGAAACTCTGATTCGTCTCGCCACCGCGCACGCCAAGTCCCGTCTCTCCAACCGTGTAGAGGAGCGCGATGCTGCCGCAGCCGAGGCCATCCTGCGATTTGCCCTCTTCAAAGAAGTTGTCCAGGATGAGTCTCGTAAGAAGCGCCGCAAGACGCGACCTGTCGAGGCCGACGACGATGAGGATAGCTCCGAAGAAGACAGTGACGACGACGACGGCGACGCCGCCGCCCGTGGCACTAGCAGCCGGACTAGCGCAGCTCGCTCTTCTGCCAACGTTCGCAGCCAACGGGCTGCCGGTCGTCGTGGAGCCAATGGAAATGCTTCGACGAACGGCGCCTCGGGGGCTTCGCCAGAAGAAGAGGAGGACGAGGATGGTGTCGACGAAGAGAATCTGTATGACGCTACGCCACGTCGGTCGACAAGAACAAGGGGCAATGGAGCCGTCGGCTCGTCGTCACAGGTCTCGTTTGGCACAGCCATGGCTTCATCCGAACTGGAGTCACAGACCCCGTCGCGGTCACGCGCCTCAGGCAGCAGACGTACTCAGGATGATGCTGAGCAAGATCTGGCTAGCGGCACAGCAGCACTAACCGTTGAGGACGGCGAGGAGGAAGAAGGCGAGGAGGATGCACCGCTCAGTGAGCAGCGTCTGGAGGTGTTCCGTCGTGCGCTTGGTCAGCTGCTGAACACGCCTCTATTTGAGGATGACGCAGCTGAGGTTGATGAGCTCATCGAGGCAGTCAACAGCAGAATCGCAAGAAATGGCGGTGCTGCTTTTGCCAAGGAAGAAGCTATCAAGGCGCTGAGGGAGATGACGACGAGGAACCAGATTATGTGAGTACACCCGCCTTGCGAATCCAGATGACGATACAAGATGACTAACTTGGTGATAACAGGTTCTCGGATGGCGAGCTGGTTTACAAGATCTAAGAGGTTCCGGGTGGGAAGATAATGATGTTGGATGGATGGGGGCATAGAGGGTTGGAAGATATGACAACGTTCTCATGTTTATGATGGATTGTGAGCGGCGGCACGGTGGTGGAGGCGTGGCGTGGCATTTTATGCGGTCATCAAGTAGGTTATGTACTTGAAAAATGAGTATAGGGTTGAAATATCTTGTATCTTGCAGGTGGGATGGATGAACTTTGTGAGACTTCTTCAAGGGGCGGTGGGGTTGTCATGTGTGGCTGCGCCGCCACCCGAGGTATATGTGTGGGATTTCGGACATCCATTTTCAACAGCGCAAAAAACGGCTTGGACCGGATGGCGTAGCGGTAATAAGCTACACTCACTGATGATGGTCCATGATAGGTGGGCGTATCTATAAACCTCCCTGACCCACAGGTAGAGGCACTCGGTTCGATTCCTCGTTGAATCCTTTAGAACCAAACGAACTTAAACACCATTCAGTTGGGTTTATGTAACCGGACGACCCTCGCTCCCACCGGGGAGCTGATGGCTCGGCGGCGAGATTTTTGCAGCTCTTGATTATCGTTTTTTTTTTTTTTTTTGCCATCCGTTTGGAGTGCAATTGTCAACATACGCCGCTCCAAGGCAGTGTTGCCTCCTTCACAGGGCAGATATCATATGCTTCTCATGGAGAAAGAACCCATGTAACTCTAACTCTTCGTGGTAGATCATGTCATAACCACACCGCAGTGAGCTCCCTGGACGTTGAAATAACCTCCCGTCTAAGAGTTCTATACCAACCAAACCAGCCACATCACATCACAGCCGACCTTGATATTCCTTGAGACGGTCATCAACCCGAACCGTATTCCAGGTCTCATTCCCTTCCTCGTCCTTCCCAAGCGTCGGTACACCAACCTGCTCAATTGCAAAACTAGCCGCGACACTTGCCCACGCGCACGCGTCCTCAATCGTCTTGCCCCTTGCCAGCGCAACAGCCAAGCCCCCAAGGAACGTGTTTCCACCTCCAGTTGGATCAACAATCTTGTTCCCTTCCTCGGGTCTGTAATACGCAGGAAACCACTTCTCCAGCCCGGGATCAACCTCTATCTCCTCCCTCGCCACATGTCCTTCGTCATCCTGCATCAGACCTGCAAACAGCGAGAACATATCCGTATCGGCCGTCAGTCCTCCCCTGACATACTCCTTTTTCTTCTTCTTGGCTCCGCCGCCCTTGACGACCCTCTTTCTCCCTCCATTCCTCGCAACATAACACCCCTTGTCACCTGCCCGCACCACGAGCGTGTAGCTCTGCAACGGCATGCTGGCGAGTAACTGCTCACAGCTTCGCTCCACCTGCGATGCGCTAATCTCCCCGGTCTCGGGGTCAAGTCCGTCGGACCCCATGAAACCCGCCAGCTCGGCGTGGTTGGGGCTGCAGATGTCGACCATCGGGAGGGCGTTGGTGCAGTTCAGCAGCTCATCCGGGGTGCACAGGTCGGGTACGGGCTCCCAGATGAAAAAGGGGCGGGTGTAAGTTGAGCCCTCGGGGTCCTTTGCGTAGGCCGCGTCCTTGCGGCGGCGGGTGATTTCTGCGACGAGCTCGCGGCAACGGAGGGGCGAGCAGATGAGGTGGATGGCGCGGGCGTGGAGGAGAGGGGTGCCAATCAAGTCGGCGGCCGTGAGGCGTTTTTTCGGAGTGGTGTAGCGGAAGGAACGGCGGGATGGGTCTGTAGGGGTTACGTAGCCGTTCCAGCCGCGGGTGGTGAGGCGAGTGGGATCATGGCGGAAGAGGGTAGAGGTCTGCCAGGAGTTCAGGAGGGTGGTCAGGGAGGGGGGAAAGTCGGAGCCTTGATCGACGATCCAGCCGATGGTGCGGGAGGTCGGTGGTGGGGAGAAGAGACGGGCGCCCAGGGCTGAAAAGGCACCTGCTCCGCCGATGATGTCGAGGGATGGGGGAAGGGGAGGTGGGTGATGAATGTCGTCTTGGACAGGGTCAGTGGGTTCGTTCTCTGAAGGGAACATGAAGAGAAAACAGTATCGACAGGCTGTCCTGTCTGGGGCTTATACACATCAAGATCAACGCCCGGCTCGTCGGAGCAGGGGGTCAGAATGAGAATGAGAGAGTCATATGCGACGACGTGGTGGAGCAGAGAAGAAAACACCAAGTAAATAAGCAAATGATAACATCCGGCTTACCAATAATAAACATGCCCATGGTCACAAAATCAATCTCTCGCGCCTCCGGAATCGGCTCCGTTGACGCCTTCGCCGAGCCGGCGCCCTGCACCCCCGCCCCGGTCCGAGTCACGGCGTCCGAGTCCGCGACCTTGTCCTTATCCATGCCAACGATTGTAAAGTGCTTCTTTCAATAAAGGAGGGTAATATTTGGCGAGAAAAAAAAGCGACCGTGGATTTACTGCTTTGGGCAAAATAAAGTCAAATTGCACGGATCCCGTCAGCGAATGTCGTCCGTCGCCGTTCCTGCCCAGAGGGCCCAAGGGCATGAACACGGCGAGGCTGCCGATGTGAATGGTTGGATCTCCAGCGCAGATGAGCCACTGGGAACCGATTGGGAACTGTGCATGGGAAAAAGATGCGGGATGCAGCCTTGCTGCAGAGCGGTTCGTCGGAAGTTCCTACTGTGCGAGCCCTGTTGGTACAGTTCTCGCTGACTTAGGCAGCATTCAGGTGCCTGAGGGGTACGTGAGATGGGAAACGCAAGATTGCGTATGCTTCCTCAATTGAAGGCCCCAAAAGGCACGATACCGGTATTTATAACCGACTCACTGCCTACAGGCTCCACAGAGTGCCATTTGATCTAAATGGGTGCCTGAAGGCACCCTGTGAAGGGAGAAGGGAGAAGGTGTTGATGATGATATCAGCTGGCTGCATGAAAAGAGTCGCAAGCTGACTTCAGGAAAGGGTCCATGCAGTGCAGGGCCAGGGGTTCGACGCTGTCTTGGGGGATCGTCCTTGCTGTCAGAAAAGTGCGCCGAACTTTGGCCCGTTTCAATGCTCCAAGCAGTTCGCTCCACACCCTGACGTCTCAACTCCTGCCCAACTTACGACGACAAAGTCTCCGGTTCCTGACAGCAGTTCCTGCCTGTCGCTTTGATAACCGGGCCTGTCCTCGCCCCATTGAAAGCTTACCCGTTACTTGACGCCATCTGCGCTTAAATCTTCCATCACACCCGCTGAATCGCATCGTTGCTGTCCGAGAGCCTCTCGGAGCTTGTTCACCCAACATGACTACCAACAACATGCACAACTTTACAACTCTAATCAAGAGGTGCGCACCTTTGTCTTTGTTGATATCTCCCATCCGCCGAAGATGGAGATGCATTGCGACTTGAAGCTCTCGGGGAGCTTGGCAGAAAGGCTGACCTCCCACTTTCGCAGGCTCGAAGCTGCTACTGCCCGCCTCGAGGACATCGCCTCGTCGACTGTTGAGCTGCCCACGGGGTCCATTCCCACCCTTCAAGAAACCCTTGCGTCGCCGCAGTCCGCAACCACACCAAATCCTTCGCGCGCCGCGCCCTCGGTTTCGAAAGCGCCGTCCCCGGTACCGGCCCCTGCTCCCCCGCCGCCAGAGCCCGTTCCGGAGTCGATTGAGGAGTTTGACAACTTTATCAACCAATCCGTTCAGAAATATGTGAAACTGAGCAACGACCTCGGGGGGCACCTTGCCGAACAGGCCGCCCAGGTGCTGCAGGGCTTTAAGGAGCAGCGCAAGTTTCTGCTCATTGCTACAAAGTCCAAAAAGCCCGATCTTACCGGTTCCGAGATGTCCGTCTACCAGGATCTGCTGAAGCCCATCAACGAGGCCCTCATAGCTGTCAGCAACCTGAGGGATAACAACCGTGGCAGCCCGCTGTCCAACCACCTGAGCACTGTCGCAGAGGGCTTCATGGTTTCTGCGTGGGTGACGGTCGACAGCAGGCCGTACAAGCATGTTGAGGAGTACCTCGGCTCTGCCCAATTCTTCGGCAACAGAGTACTCAAGGAGTTCAAGGACAAGTGTGTGCTACAGAACAACGCTGGACGCAATGCCTGCTGACTGCCGAGTAGGGACGCGAAGGTCGTCGAATGGGTGCAATCGTACTACCAAATCTTCCGAGACCTCACCGACTACGTAAAGAACTACTTCCCCAACGGCGTCCCCTGGAACCCGAAAGGGCGGCCTGCTGCCGAGGTTCTCAAGTCTTTGTCGTCCGCCCCGCCCGCCCCACCGGCCCCGCCCGCACCGTCTGCCGGTGGCCCTCCCCCGCCCCCGCCTCCCGGCCCACCGCCGGTCTTGCAAATCAATGAAGTAAAGGCCGAAGCAGCCCCGTCGTCAAGCGGACTCGGTGCCGTCTTTTCGGAACTTAACAAAGGATCCGATGTGACTAAGGGACTGAGGAAAGTGGACAAGTCTGAAATGACCCATAAGAACCCGGCCCTGAGAGCTTCTTCCACTGTGCCCGAACGTGATGCCTCTGTCCGCGGAAAGAGCCCAGCCCCGGGCAAGAAGCCCAAGCCCGAGAGCATGCGGGTGAAGAAGCCATCCAAGAAGGAGCTCGAGGGCAACAAGTGGACTATTGTACGTACCGCTCCTCTCCTTGCCCCTCTCCCCCTTGTCTCGGTTCACGGCTCACGCGTGGAATCAGGAAAACTTTGAGAAAGAACCCCAACCTATCGAAATCGATGCCACCATCTCCCATTCGATTCTCATCTCCAAGTGCAGTGGAACCACTATCATTGTCCGCGGCAAGGCCAACGCCGTCACCATTGAAAACACCAGCCGCCTCTCGCTCGTTGTTGACTCACTCGTCTCGACTGTCGACGCCGTCAAGTCACAAAACTTTGCCCTGCAGGTCATGGGCACCATCCCCACCGTCCTGCTTGACCAGATTGACGGTGCCCAGATCTATCTCAGCAAGGAGAGTTCGTCGACCCGTATCTTCACGAGCAAGTCGGACAGTATCAACATCAACATTATCGGTGATGACGGAGACTACAAGGAGTTGGCTCTGCCATCGCAGATTTGCTCGTACTATGATGAAGAAAAGAAGGATATGGTTAGCGAGATTGTTAACCATTGTGGTTAGATAGGCCCCAAAAGGCTAGTCTAGTTTGGGATCTGTAATTGCATTGTATGGTGTATTTCGTGAGTCGGGATCTTGTGGCTTCAGCGTGTTTGAGGGCGGAGGATTGTCATTGCTTCGGCGTTGTGGTTCTTTTCCCTCAAGCGTTTGGAGCCCCTTCTGAATAGAGCGTTTGATATCACGGATATCACGGTGTATAGACATGAACAGGATGTGAAGAAACAGAAAGGACAATGTCCTATATATATACGCCATGGTGAAGCATCCAGTTTCATCTCCAGGTTTTGTTCTTACATTGCCTCGTAAGTTCTGTAGTTGTACAAATGCGAATAGATGAGTAGCAAATGCGTCGGTCTATGGGAACGGGCTAAAGCCAAGGAGACAAGTGTGATATACGCGCATCCAAATGACGAAAGCCAAGCTAGCTAAGCTGAAATGTCCAGAAAATGCTCCTCCAAATGATAGCCAAACCAACATTACGGACAGATCTATTCGACTTTTTCTAAACCCCCCTGGGATCTTCTACAATGCGTTCGAAAACCTGCCGTGCTTACAGCTTGGCCTTGGCGGCCTCAATGGTAGGTATCAACAAATCACGCATATCGCCGGCTGCCTCGTTGAGGTAGTGGCTCATCTTTGCGCTGCCAAGACCCTTGGACACGATGTTGAAGTTAAGGCTAGATACGCGTTAGTCTATTGATTGAGATGGAGTCGGAAAGGGGAAAAAGCCTTACTTGTTCTCGTTGATCATGTAAGCAATACCGAACCCGCCATCAATGACTTGGCTCCACCCATAGCCGTTGAAGAACTCGGAGCTTAACTGGGAAGTAGATAGGTACCATGAGCTGGAGTAAGCGTACGCGGGGTCCTGGTAGATAGCGGGCACCTCCTGGCCGGGCTCGAGCAGGCGCTTGAGACCGAAGAGGTGGCGGTCGACACCCTTGCCATCCGAGGCGGCGCTGATGTACTCGAGATGTGAGTCAATTGCCTTGCGGAAGAGGTCGACGCGGGTCTTGTCGTCAACGGTGTGGTCGGCCATGGCGTTGCACCAAGCGGCACTGGCCTCGGAGACGGAGCGGCACGTCTCAGTGCGGCCCTGCTGGAAGCGGCGCGTGGCAGCCGACTCGTAGGTGGGTCGGTTCTTTCCGTACATCTTGTGGTAGGCGAGCTGGATGATCATCTGCACGTAGGCGTCAGGCGAGCAGCGGAACTTCTTGATCAGGCCCTTGCCGTAGCCCTGGTACGACTGGACAGCGAGCTCGTGCTGACCAATGACGTTGCTGAAGTCGGTCACGGCGCGGTCAATCTCAGCCTGGACCTCCTTGGAGACGACGAAGCGCACAGCCTGGGGCTCAGGGAGATTGGAGCGTACTGATGGGTCAGAGAAGTTGAGCTTGTTGTTGAAGATGACATCATTGACGAAGTCGTTCAACCTGTGTGTTGGGGTGCCGTCCATCATGCTGTGCTCGCCCATGAAACCAGAGGTACCGTTGTCGTTGACGATGAACTGGAGCGGCTTGTCGTACCAGCGGTTCTGACCATCGCCGTGCCAGTAGGCATGTGCGCGCTCCTCAAGAGTTACGGGTGCTGCATCGTCAAGGCAGACGACGAAGGATGCCGACTCGATGGCTTCGAGAGCCCTCGCGTTTGCCGGGTCGGCGCTTAGGAGAACGGCGCGGGCATCGGTCCAGACATCCCGGTTCTCGGATGTCAGGGCACCGACAGCGGGGGCGCGCTGGTTATTGGCGAGCTCGTACACGCGGCGGAAAGCCTGCTCCAGCTCGCTGGTGTTCAGCTGCTTGCCGTCAACCTCGTGGGCAACCTTGAAGAACTGGTTCTTGCGGATGACCAAGATATGCTTGTTCTCGGTGGGGTCGAACTTGACAGGGTAGTCGGCCGGCTTGGCGGCGACACGGCTGGCGTTAAACATCCACTTGTAGCTGTCCATGCAGATGGGCAGCTTCTTCATGTACTCGGGCTCGAGAGTGCCGGTGTCAACCTGCTTCTTGAACTCGAGCGCGGCCGTGGTGATGGCTGCCGCCCGCTTGGCGGGGTCCCGACGGCGACGATCATCGCGGTGCGAATAAAAGTAGCTGACGTAGGGTACCACAGGGTCGCGGTAGCTGAGATACGCCGCGTCGTTCCACCACTCATAGAGCCAGTTCTTGTGCTTGGGGTCCTCCCGCCGGGCAATCAGCTTCTCTTGGAGCTTGCGACCAGGCCCGCTGGGCGCAATGAACTCTTGAACAGCCTTGGTGCTCGCCTCGAGCTCGGAGGTCGAGAGCAGAGGCTTGAGAGATTTGAGATACCTCGAAGCGGTCTCCTCGAGTGTCGGGACAGGAAGCTTGGGGAGAGACTCCTGGAATCGCAGCATAGGCCCCTTGGACTTGTCCTCGAGGTAGCCTGGGCGGAATCGCATGTCAGTGCCATGAAGCGCAACGTAGTGGTGCACCGGGGTTTACGGACCTGCCGGGAGGGAGCTGTTGCTCCGTTTGCTCGCGGGAGCCATTGATCTGGAAATCGCTATCCTTTGCTGTTGCGAGATTCCGAGTCAGCCGATTCCGGAGCCTACGCAGAAAAACCCGGGACGGCACTTGAGAGCGCGTTATATCGGGTAAAGGGGTTGTCCGAGGACAGTGGGCAACGAACCAGTGGGGAGGTGGTTGTGGTCTGTCTGATGAGATTCCTGAGCGCGGGAGACCGAGCCTCTGTCCTTGCGATCGAAGCCAACATCCCAGCAACGGGGTGCTATGTTCTCAAGACTGAGCGTAGAGTGGGTGGATATGGAGGGAGAGAGGCAAAGCAGCACAGGCACGAGCGGCGGGAGGCAACCAGAGGATAATGGGCCGGGTCTTGTGCTTGCACGGAACGGGTTTCGCGGGAGGGAGGGTCCTGGGAGGATACCGCGGAAGATGCCAGACTCGCGAGCCTAGGCAACTTTTAGGACGAGGGTCCGTAGGCTTTTGGAAGGAGCGGACGGTGAAGGTGTGGAATGCGCTGCTTTCATCATGTTCCCCAATTCCCCGATGTGCCCTGCAGCTCAGTGGAGAGTGGCGCGGGGAGGGGCCCACGGCTGCGCTGGTCCGAACGACCCCTCGAGCCGAGGCTAATTGCCGTCATTAGCCTCGCAGTACCCCAGCATTGCCGAGTCAGCGGCGCCAATTCTGCAACGCGACAGGCTGCACCTTCTCATGTGCCCGACGACTGGCCACACGGGGTTGCGGCGGGTTAGCGGATGAGCGAATTTCACATGTCAGGAAAATGTTTCGCTGCGTCGGCCTGGGACGTGACCACATTGCTTCGATTCAACTATGCAAGGTGACAATGCTTCGGAATACTACCTGAGCAACTGAGGTATTCATGTCTCTTTTGCCAAACCGAAGAAGAAAAAACCACCATGCCCTCCTCCTGTCCGCCCTGAAATATCATATCACCGCAACGCAATAATCCGTAATAGTTACACACGTAGAGGCTCCCTTTTCATACACCGCGTTCACTCGCCCAACCGACGAGACGCGACAAAGAAGAGAAGCCAGCCCAAACAACCAACTGTGTACTTCCCATCGCCAGACGCCCAGAGAAAGAGCACAAAAGAAAGTGATGGATCGAGAGGAACGCTTGCGAGCCGACTATGGCCTAATAGTCGGACGACATGCGATGATGCCAGTTCGCATGCTCAGGCGACATGGCATGAGGCAGAATGGGATTCTGTCCTGGGTAGTGAAGCGCTCGCGTGCTGGGTTGCGGTCGAGGGGACGCCTGGGAGCCCTGTTCAGGATGTCTCTGCATCCAGTGGCCCTGAGCCATGCGTTGCGGAACACCCATGAACTGGTCGTTCTGCGGGAAACTATCGTCAGGCCGCGAAACCTCCTAGGCCTCGTAGCTCTTGATCTGTCCCTCAGCACTCAATGGCTGCACCGCCCCGGCAGGAGGCAGCACATGGAAACCCATTCGCTCGCCGTCGCCCATCAAGTCCTGTGCCATCCGAGCCCCTTGCTCACCCCCTACTGCCGCTGCCGCCTTGAGCGTCTCCTGTGCTTGGCGAACACGGCGCTTGAATGTCAGGCGGTCCAGGAACAGCTGTTGGCGAGCGCGCTCGAGCTCTCGTTTCTCGGCCTGTAGTATCGCCTCCATCTCGTTGAAGTACTTGAGCTTGAGGTCAAGCTTCTCGAGCGTTGTGTTCACAGCTGCTGATACCAACCGCGTCATTTCCCGCTCTTCGTGAGTTGCAAGACCACCTGCTCGTCCTCCAATAGTAGCTAGAGGAATGTTGGCAACGGCGTTGACAGTAGTTGTTGTCGTGGTCGTTGTTGTTGTTGTGATGCTCTGCGAGATATCGACCTCCATCGAGTCCCCACCCTCCTTCTCCTTGCCCTTGCCATTAGCCTGGACAAGTTCGCCCCCAGAAGACTCTTCGAGCTTGCGTTGAAGACCCGCTTTGAGGACCTCAAACGATTTACCGGCAGCAGCCGCAGTGCTGGCGGGATCTGCAAGACTGCCGAGGAAACCAATGACAGACATAACCGGGTTATCCGCTTGGCTGAAGGGAAGCTGACCGCCGTGGCTCCCCAGCATTTGGAGACCAATAGGCGCTTCAATGTTCTCGGCATCAAGATACTTGTCCTCGATGCCAAGCTGCAAGAACTGCAGCACGCACTCCTCGCGTGTACGGGTGCCCACAAAGTCGGAAATCTCGCCCCAGTCCTCGTCGTAGCGCTCGAGAGCTTCAAGGAGCTTGAGGATCTCGACCTGAGTCCAGGGCGCATCGCGGTCCAAAATCGCCGAGTATTGTGGGTTCTCGATCCGAGTATACTGCGCGTTGGTCTGGTTCCCAGGAAGACGGCCTTCCAAGTAGCAGCTTGGGCAGAGGTCGTACTTCGTCTTAGAATTCGGATCGTTCTGCGTGCTGTGGTAATACACCCGAGTGCAATCAACGCCGCAGTTGCAGCAATTGACCTTGACAATCGGAGCTTTGGCAAACTCGTCGCCAGAAACGCCGTTAGTTGCAGGGGTGTCGCCGTTTGGCTTGTCCTTGTTGAGCTTTGTGCTCTTAGCTGTGGCCTCGTAAATGTTTCTTCCGACCTCCAGGTTCAGCTCGCTCTTGGGCGCGGGCGTAGCGCTCGCTTTGGCGTCCGTGTCCTTACTCGGCTTGCCCTCCACGATCGCGGGATCAGCTGCGGGCTGCCATGGCTGGAGGCCACGGGGCGTATCGCAGATGATCTTGAAGTGGCCAGTAAACGGAGGTCCAACATGAGATGGTCGTTGGTCGGCATCAACCTATCAAGTATCAGTATAGACCGAGGCTGATAAGACGCGGTCGTTCTCACCTGGTAGTTGATCAGACCCCACTGCTCAAGAAAGTTGTGCACGCGCATGATTGCGCAGACATCGCCCGCCAAGTTACGTCTGCACGCTGTGACGGTAAGGTATTCGGCGGGGTTGAGTCGGTACGTGTTGATCATGAAGTCGCGGTAGTCCTTATACACGGCAGGGGTTTTACTACGATTCCTGGTGTTGAAGAACTCGGGTAGCGCCTTGCGCTCAATGTTGTGGATGGCATTCATGTCGAACCAGGTGCTGTAACTCGGCAAGACAATCGAGTGCGTCTGCGAAATGAGATGCTCACGAGCGGCGTTCTCAATCGATTCCTTGGTCTTGACGTCGGAAGTGCCATCGGCACCGCCTGCACCCTCACCATTCTGGGCAGACTCGTTCTTCGGCGCATCGCCCATCTCCTCGTCCTCGCGGGTTGTCTCGGCTGCAGGGCCCTCGGGCGCATCAAGGATGCTGTCTGACGCGGCACCGGGAGCAGGCGTCGTGCTGTCCTGCTTGATGGTCGGCTCCAGTCCCTCGCCCATTTGAACATCTAACGATGGGGGAGTTGTCAGCAATCACGGAGAAACAGAAGCCGAGACGTCAACGCATTGGTACCTTCAGCTTGGTCGCCGGCGGGCGCATCAGGGAGCGGCGGTTGAGCAAGAATCGGATTGGCACCCGGCGACACGCCGTTTGTGGGAGTACCGTAGCTCACTGACCCTTCATCCATTGTGCCGACTGAGCGAGGCAAGATGGAGCAAGTACAGAGCCGGGCCTTAGAGCAGGCTCAGGGAGGTGGCAGGAAGAGAACAGCCAAGGCTCCGACAATTTGTATCAAAATGACGGCGAATAGTAAAATCGCGGATAGCTGTTATCTCGAATCCTGGAAGCTCAGACACAGAGTTTGGTTGGCGCGAGGCGCAACGATGCGTTGATTGTCTTGGTCGTGGGGGGCTGGTTCGTGATGAGAGTCGCGTTGGAGAAATATTCGCGACCAGGCCACGGACTGGAAGCAAGCTACGAAACGCCCGGGCCACCAGTCCCGCAAACGCCCCTGCGATGTGACAAGATACTTCACGTGACACGGACCAGACTAAGGCTTGGCATCAGGGTTAGGGTCACTCCTTACCTCGGGCCGTCGCAACCCGTCATGGTCAGGATTCTGCGCAAGATCCATTGTGCCACCGACTCGGCGCCGATACCCTCCTCCCTCCCCTGAGCCGCCCCGACTTCTGCGCAGCTAGCCAGCAGTCAATTGCAGTCGACACAATGTATGCGGCCGGTCGCCGAGCTGTCTCGGCCCTCACACGGCCCCGACTCTTCGAGACAGCAACACCCGTCTTCGCCCGATCCCCCGCCGCCCTCCGTCGGTTACTGTCCGCCCTTGCCGTCCTGGAGCAGAGGGATGGAAAGCTCAACATGGGTTCTCTGAGCGCCATCACGGCCGCCCAGAAGCTTGGGGGTCCGATCCATGCCTTTGTTGCAGGAAGCAGCATCAAGGCAGTGGCCGAAGAGGCAGCCAAGGTCGAGGGCATTGAGAAGGTCATCGCAGTGGACAACGGGGCCTATGACAAGGTGCGCACACGTTCACTCCTATCCTGCCACGCTCTTGCCATACACATGGGACTTACGATACCACCCACAGGGCCTCCCCGAGAACTTTGCGCCTCTCCTTGTTGAGAACATCAAAAAGGGGGGTTATACACATGTGATTGCGGGCCACACAGCATTCGGCAAGAACCTGATGCCGCGAGTTGCCGCCCTGCTTGACTCGCAACAAATCTCCGACGTTACCGCGATTGAGAACGACAAGACCTTTGTCCGGCCCATCTATGCCGGCAACGCCATTGCTACCGTCGAGTCCTCCGACCCAGTCAAGATCATCACCATTCGTGGCACCGCCTTCCCCGCAGCCCCAATCGCCGGAGGCTCCGCAGCCGTTGAGGACGGCGCGGACCCCAAGGCTGAGAGTGCGACGGAGTGGGTTTCGGAAGACCTCGCTAAGTCGGACCGGCCCGACCTGGCCACGGCGGGCCGCGTGGTGTCTGGTGGTCGCGGTCTCAAGTCCAAGGAGGAGTTTGACAAGGTCATGCTTCCTCTTGCGGATGCGCTCGGCGCGGCTGTTGGCGCATCCCGCGCGGCCGTCGACAGCGGGTACGCCGACAACAGCCTGCAGGTCGGGCAGACGGGTAAGGTTGTGGCGCCGCAGCTTTATATGGCTGTGGGTATCTCAGGTGCCATCCAGCATTTGGCGGGTATGAAGGACAGCAAGGTGATTGCAGCGATTAACAAGGATGCGGATGCGCCCATCTTCCAGGTGGCCGACGTCGGGCTCGTTGGTGATCTGTTTGAGAAGGTGCCAGAACTTACGGAGAAGTTGTCCAAGGCGTAGTTTTACAGCAAAATGTACCACTAGTATACAAGGGAAAGCCCCCCTGTGCCCCTGTATCCTACAGGTCACCTCACAACAGCGAGCATGTCAGTCGTCCTGACAAACTTTTCCCTTTCCTTTCCAACTTTTTGTCCCCGCTCCCTCTCCGCCCCATCAATCCTCCTCCAGCCCGCCCAGCTCACGACATTGGCGTTGTCTGCCCCGGTCTCCCACTTGACGCCCTCCCATCCCAACAGATCATCTTCGGTACCCTCGTTCATAAAGGGTATGTTGGACGTCCAATCCTCTGCAATTGCATCCGCGGTGGCAAATGCATCCTGCATTGTCGACGCAATCACCCCTGTAGGCCCACGCTTTACCCACCCGGCGCAGTACAGACCCGGGAACTTGGCAAGCGATGTCGTAGCGTCGATGTTGCGCTCCTCGTGCTGCACCCGCCCGGACCCATCGTTGCTGATGATGCCACGGGTTTCGTCGAAGGGAATACCGACGTCAGAGAACTCATGCAGCGGGGCGGACTTGTAGCCGATGGAGCGGAAGGCCACAGAGGACGGAATGCGCTGGACCGCGCCGGTGCCGAGGGCATAGGCGTTGTGTTCAAACGGCGAGGCGAGAGTGGTGCGTTCAAGCTCGGTGGTGGTGAGAAGGTCAGGGTTTGACGGAGAGGGGAGGAAAGCTTTTGGGGCGAGGCAAAAGTCGAGGGACCAGGACTTAACGGTAGATGAGGGCGCTGTGGGTGAGCCTTTGAGGAGGATTTCCATGAGGCGACGGGGCGCCCGGGGGAGGGCTTTGATGTCAGAGGGGATAAGGGCTTCCTCGATGGGGTGGAAGGCGACCGAGGGGAGCTTCATGAGCTCGCGGATTTCCTTGATGGTGAAGGCGGCCTGTTTGGTGTGAGTCAGGGGTAAGATGAAGGAAGCGCGGTGGGACGAACCTGCATGGGGCCGCGGCGTCCAACGATGTGTACCCTCTTGACTTTGCTTTTAGATAGTGTGTCTATGGCATGTTCTGCAATGTCGGACTTGCGGAGCACATCGACATCTTCGAGGAGCATTCGGGCAACGTCTAGGGCCACATTTCCCTGGCCGATGATGACAGCCTCTTCTCCTTGGGTGAGATCCGGTGCGAGGTTGGCATGTTCGGGTAGACCATTATACCACCCGACGAACTCGCGGGCCGAGTAAACACCTTTCAGCGATTCCCCGGGGATACCCAAGGTACGGTCCTTGGATGCGCCGTATGCAAATACCACGGCATTGTAATGACGGAGGATGCTGGAGAGCGAAACACTGATTCCGTCCTTGTGGTCACTCGGAGTACCCACTGAGACATTGCCGATAAAGGTGAAATTCGGCGATGAGGCGACCTCTTCAAACTTCTCCTGGCAGTTCTTCACCTCGGGGTGATCTGGGGCAACGCCAAACCGCACAAGGCCAAACGGCACGGGCAAAGACTCGTACATGTCAACCTTGGCACCGTTGATCTTGGTCATGGCGCGATAAGCCGTGTAGAAGCCGGCGGGCCCGGAGCCGATGACGGCGATCCGGCAGGGGTGTCCATTGTTGCGCGAAACGGGGGTTGGTGGTGCTGAGCTCAAGCTGCGGGACAAGAAGGGACTGAAGCATGCTCGCAGAGTCCTCTGCCAATTCGGACAGGCCCCTGATCTTGGCCGGGCAAGAGAGCTCATTCTGGAAATGCAATTGTAAGCAATGCTGTCGAGTCCTTGACCAGTGTTGGAGCACAAAAAATCAGAGCTCCGGCGGGTTGCGCCGCGCGCAAGGATGACGTCGGGCCTGGGGATGGAGCTCCGAGCTTGGATCGGGTTTTCGGCGATCAGTTCAGCTCTTTGCGCTTGTTTCAGCCCTGAGCTTCCAGGTCCGGTGGCCCTGGCAGCAGCAGCTCCCGCTTGCATCGACCAAGCCGAAAGTGCTCAGTCCTGCGACTTCACGGAATCATCAACGGGATGCAGCTCGGCAATCGACAACTAAAATATCATGTAAACTAAGATTCGATAGTCGCACAAAGAGACTCCACAAACACTTTGCGAGTCCCCTCTTGGTGGTTTTCTGGTGTTTGTTGCGGAGACCGTTGGCTGGGCGTTCCTAGTCACATCACGGCAGCTGCAGGCACATCAGCCACTGAAACATGGCGAGCGACTGCACCGTTGCTGTGCCAACGCCCGCGCCATCTTTCCTCCCCTCCGTCCGGTTACAATCTGCTGGGCCATCCCGCTTTTGCAGGCCACGCATTCCTCGTCACCAGCTTCTCAAGGTCCAACCCTCACAAGTGTTTGCCAGCAAAGAGAGGTTGCATCGAGCTTCAAGCGCTGCGTGCACGTCGTGATCCAAAGCAAAAATGGGCGGCCCACGACAGCCTTTCATTTACGAAGCCGTCCAGGATGATGAGCGCTTCCCGACAAATACCTTCGACCCCAAGGCTGTCACCCGTTCCAGTTATGAGAAGAAAAAGCCCAAGCCCAAGCCAAAGGGCCCACTGATCTCAGTCAACCGCCACCCCGAGTATGTGACTGCCCCGCGCTGCATTCCAGCGACGACCCTGAGAACGGATTGACTGACTGAGCGTTGTAGCTCGCATGCCGTACCCAACGGGCGAATGAATTTTGGGTACATGGGACGAAGGACAAAGGCCTGGATCAAGGGGATGCGCAAGTTCCAGCTGGTTTTGCGGGTTCTGGAGCTCCTCGGGGCCATCGGTCTTCTGGTGCTTATGGTCCTCATCAACAATGTTGAGACTCTGACAGGATGGGTGCTGAGAGTCACTGTGAGTTGCTTCGCCAAGCATCCCGGCCGAGACACTGACACTTGTCGCAGCTTGCTGTCGCTATTGTTCACACCGTCTATGCCGTCTACCATCTGTCAAACCCAGCGGGGGGCCGGACTCCTGGATCATCAGCGGCCTATCATGTCTTCGCCGGTATCTCAGACGTGTGTGTCATGCCACTGTACGCCTACGGTGCCCTCTCAGCACGCAACCAATCCGGCGCCGGGGATCTGGCATGGCGCACTCTTCTTGCCGACCAGAGCAAGTTGGACTACTTCGTCCCGGCGGTCTACTATGGCCTCATCACCGCCGGCAGTCTCCATCTCGTTTCGCTGGTGATCTCACTCTGGCTAGGTGTTATGTTCCGTCGCATCACCATGCTCCCTCCTGACATGAATCCTCTCGAGAGCCACCTTACATCTCGCGCCCACAAGCGGAACAAGTCGTCGATTGTGACCATCGACAGCGAGAGGCGTCTCGGGACCGCTCCTGAGCGGCCCATGTCTCAAGTTGATCTATCCCGCCCGCTCAGCGTTCCGTTCATGCATACGCGGACCAACTCATCCGTCACCATTGGTAACGATGCCCATGACGCCCGCATGGATCTGCCCAGCCGCCAGTACCAGATCCCCCACCGCAATTCCATCTCCGACCTCGCCATCAAGCGCATGTCAGCCCCTCCTACCCGCGGCAACTACGCTGAAGTCCCGCTCGGTGACCCCAGCCCGCGCCCCAGCTCCACCTACTCCCACTCCCGGCCGCCCTCCACCGTCCCCTCGCACCGCACCGAAATCGTCCCCGGCTCCCCAACCGCCCAACCACGTGCCGCCAAATTCACCGAAGCCTGGTACGCCTCAGAATCCCTGGTCGGCCGCACCCAGCAGCGCCTCAACGCAGCCAACAAACGCCACACGTACAACGCCCTGGAACAGCGCTACGATAGTCAGCACAACAACCTCTCGCCCGACTCGGATTCGGACAACGAAAATGACTACGTCAATCCCAACGCGCGCAACAAGGTCCGCCCCCGCTCCACCACCTTTGAGAGCGAAAACGAGCACCCCAACCCTCTCCGTTCCCATCCCACCGCCTCGGAGTACGTTCCCGGCCCGCCTCCCGGCTCTCCACCAGAGACTGCGGCACCCGCCCGCAGGCCCAAGACGCCGTTTGCTCGCATGCGCAACTCGGTCCTCAGCGCTATCAACTTGAACGACCGGCGCGTGAGCGGAGGCGGCCTGGATATCACGGACGGAAGGAACAGGCAGAGCTCGATCGGGCTGGACAGCGAGTTTTACAGCAAGCCGTATGGCGACTTGCGGGCGGCTACGCCACCCGTCATGATTGGGGGTAATAATAGGCAGGTGTCGTCGGGTAATGATTATGATCTTGGAACGGGGGGTGATAGGCGGAGGCATGTCAGTGGGAAGATTGCTGAGGAAGGGAGGGGTGGACGGTTTAGTCGGTATGAGGGGATTGATGAATGAGCGATTGGGCTTTATGGTAAAGGAGGTGTGTGTCTTTTTGCAGGATACCTATTTCTTGTTGGTTGCGGGTTGGGACCTGAGATGTGACTGGAGTTTGGTGGTTTGTACTTTTTTTTTCTTGGGACTGGATGGTATGGTTTTGGATGGAGAGGGTTCATGTTTGGATGGAGGAAGGAATTCGGTGGTTCAATGAGAAGGGTCTTTTGGGGCATCCATAGTAGGATAGGATAAACACCATTCCATCACACACATGACTTGGTACTACAATGTATTGCTCGACGTGCCCTGTTTTTCCCAAGACGGTGTTGTTGACTGTTGATATGCAAGAGAATTATTCCGTCTCCTCTCGTTTCTCCTGGAGCCACTCAGCCCAATCCATCTCGGTCTGTTCCTCGCCACCATCATCGAAAAACCCGCCACCCTCCTTCCATGTCCTCCCCTCCCACGTCCCAAGACCACATAGATGCCGCATCGTCGGTCGTCCATGGGGACAATTCCACGGCTTCTCCATCTCGCCCATGTGACGAACCACTTTCTCCATCTGCCTCGTTGACAACGCGCGTCCAATCATGATACTGCTCCTGCACGCCCTCATGGCCAACATCTTGCGGACCTTGGACGGTCTGGGGATCGTTGTCGCGCTCCCAGTCGGGTTATCACCCAACAAAAAGATGAGCTCCTCGAGGTCGGCGACCGAGAAGGTGGTCTCCCGGCTCAACGGCAGGCTCAAGAGCTGGCACCGCGACCCGACGGGCTTGTCGCCGGACTGGTCGACACTGACGATGAAACCGTTGCGCTCGAGGGCGGTGGCGTGCTCAATGATGATTTCCTCCTCGACTGCGGTGAGCTCAAGGGATTTGGGTTGGACCAGCCGTTGGGATTGCACGGCTGTCGTTGCTTGGAGACGCTCAAAGTTGTATTTCTCATCTGAGGCGTGTTGGTCGATGATGAAGAGCTCGTCGTCGTCGCGGGATGTTGGGGTTTGGGTTGGAGGAGAGGAGGAAGGTGTTATGGGGGCTTCGCGGACGGCAAGGATGAAGCCTAGGTTGAATTGGCCGATGATTCGCATTTTGGCAAAGTCCGATTTGGTGATTTTGAGAGAGAGCTTTTCTTCTGCATCGTCGGCATCGAGGCTGTTTGGTGAGTCGCTTGGCGTTTCGGCCGTGGTTTGGGGGAGGTGTGATTTCCAAGCGGCGATACGGGTGCGGAGGGCGGCCGGGTTGATGGATGTTTGCTGAACGAGGTTCAGGGTGAGGTCTTTCCTTTTCGTGGTTCCCTTGAGCAACGTTTTGGATCGCCTCTCCCCGTCTTCTGTCGGCTCCGAGGTGGCCTTGGCTTCGGCGGCATTGATCATCTCTTGGACCTTTTTGTCCTCTTGGACCTTTTTCTCTTCCTCGTCAATGTACTCATCATCCTCTTCGGCGTCCTCATCCCCCATGGCCTCGATAGGGCTGTCCGGGCTGCTGCTGGCTTCTGGATCTGGCTGGGTTTCCTCCTCTATTCGTTGGTTGGATTGAGGCGTGGATTCACCTGGGGCGCTCGCAACATCGACTTCCATTTGGCGGACCTCGTCCCCTTCCTGGTTTACGAACAACGATTCCTCTTCCTCCTCGTTGGTCCCTGAGTCGCTTTCCACGCTCTCGATAGGCAGCTCAGCGTCCTCCATGGTGACGTCTAGCTCCCCAGGGGCTGCGTTTTTGGATGCTGTCGAGGCAGAAAACATTTGGGAGAGTCGTCCTCCAAAGGATGGGAGGGGAACAGCGCGAGTCTTCACCCCACCGGGAGGTACCGGCTTGCTAGAAGACGGGGGCTCAGCTGACCTCAACCGCTTTGTGGGTGACCCGATGTAACCAGTCACAGAGTGTTCTCCGATGGTGATAGTAGCTAGCTCTTGTGTCGACCTTTTGAATGGTCGAATAGGTGATCTTGGTATAGGGGGTTGTGAGGGTGGCGGGATCGAAGCGACAGGAGCTTGAGTGGTGTCAACTGGACTGTTATCATCATCATCGGCATTGGTCGCCTGTTTACTAGGCGACCCCTGGTCTGATGGCTCCGCTGTAAAGTTCGCTGTTTCTTTGGCTGCACTTGACGGATCGGGGAGTTGCTCCTCGGGCTTTTCTGGTGCAGAATCTTCATCGGCTTGATGGCGATCTCTTGCACGCGAGTTTTCTCGGACTTCGCACCTTCTCTCCACCCATCGCGACAGCAGAGATGTAGTCTGGGGCTTTGCGGGAAGTGATGGTTTAGAAGGGGTTATAGGTGCTGGTTTGGTGCCAACTAGTCGTTTGTGAGACCTCCTTTGTAAATATGTTGGTCTTTCATCACCGTCTCCTTGGTCCTCTTCTTCGTCGTCTTCGTCCTCAGGAGCGGAGTCATCTTCAACGTCGCTAGTGCCCTTTGGTGGTGACCGTGTTGCGTCAGATATAGACTCCTGAAGACCCTTATTTGGAGTTGTCGCTGGCGTCATCGCGCGACCCGCTGCCATCTTCTTAAGGGGCGCGGGTTTCTGTGCTTGACCCTGGCCTACGGGGATGGTGACATCCTGCGTCTCGAAGAGCTCGATCAGTGACTCCCTGAGATTATCAAGCATCTGTCCCTGATCATGAAGCAATATCGATCGTTTGTCCGGACTAACGTTGACATCGTAGAGATGGGTGTCAAGCCGAATGTCCGCAAAGATGAACGGCATCTGCGAAGCATTGTAGGAACGGTAGACCTCGTTGAAGACTTTTGTGAACTGAGGTAAGTTACAAGGCCGCCCATTGACGTAAAACATCTGGCGGTCGGGTGTTTGGCGACCCTCGCCGTGTGTAGGACGAGATACGTGACCGACGATGTGTACTTCCGTGCTACTGCCTGTATCTACAGCCTTGCCCTTCCTGATCGGCCCACCTGTGGGCTTGAGCTCTAACGTTAGGTCTAAGACGATTAGAGCGTTCATAGTTTTGACTCCGAAGACATTGATGATATTGTCCCTGGTAGTGGGGTTGCCCTTTGTCGAAAACATGACCATCCGCTTGCCCTTGGTGGGCTGCTGGGATACGGTAAATTTTATCCCCGTTTGTACGCAGGCGTACTGATTGAGAAGGCTGACGACCTTGTTCCATTCTCTCTTGATGTTCCTCTCGAGCTCACGACGGCGGACTGGGAGGTTTCGAAACAGCTCCTCGACGAAGACGGTCGTGCCTTTCTGACCCGATACGACTCCTTTGCTCTTGATCTTCCCGGAAGTCTCAAACTCAAGACGTGTGGCCCGAGGTGCCTCCTTCTGAGTGCATGTCACAATGGAGAATCGGGACAGGGCGGTGAGGGAGGACAAAGCCTCCCCACGAAAGCCGAAAGTCTGCAGAGACGTGAGATCATCGTAGGTTGACAGTTTTGACGTGTAATGTTTCAAGGCGATCGAGTCATAATTTTCAGGCGAGATGCCGGAGCCATTGTCCTGCACCTCAATGGCATCTAGACCCTGGTTCTTGAAGCGAACCTCAATGTTCGTCGCACCAGCGTCGATGCTGTTCTCGACGAGCTCCTTTGCGACCGAGGAGAGATCAACAATAACCTGACCCGACTGGATTTGGTGAACCTGGCACCACGTCAGTTCATGTTTTATATGGTTTGCAATTTCGGTCGTCTGCACTGGTAATTGTCACACACCGTGCTTGAGTCGATGGCTTTGATGGTAGCACTGGAGGCCATCTTCCCAGCTCTGCCGAGGCTAACGACAGAATCAGCTCAGGTACCGTAATAACTAGCCAATGTTGGACTCAACATCCGGACTTTGGCGAGATGATCGAGAGTGGCTGTTGGTAGCTTGTGAGATTACGTGATGAACCGACGCTACACGCGACGCTGGGCGCGTCACGGCGCGAGAAGGACGCTCCAGCTGCCCCTCGCGTTCAATGGGCACCAGCCCCCACCAAAGCCCACCAAGCCTTCACGCCGAGGCTTCCTGCGCTCTTCGGCCTGACAAATGTTTCCCATTTCATTTGACAGCGAATCAGGCCTTCCATCACGCCTTTTTGACCCGCGAGTTTGAAGAGCTTGACAACGCTCAACACCGAAAATCAAACGATACTGGCTGCTGTGCAACACACCCACCTTCACTGGCATTCCCAACCACCACTCAGGGGTTAATATCGGAGGGTTTTGACATTGCAGTGTTGCACAGATGTAACCCCCACCTGTCGGTGGTTACCATCGATACTCGCTCGCTCTTTGGAATTTGCTTTTCTTCTCCGTGCGGCATTCGCTTGCCTCGACTTCCCTATTGCTATGCGTATGGTACCCAAGCCACCAAGCTTGATTCTCGCCAGGTGCTGAAGCTTTGTGAGGTTGTGAGGAATGCCCGAAAGGAAAGCTTAGGGTTTTCGGACGGGCGCGCACTTGTCGAGACCTACCCTCCACCCCCCACGCTCTGAGAACCGCGGTTTTAGGGGGCTTGGTTTCCCGTTGAGCGCCCGACTCGCAAACCCCCCTCCCCAACACGAAGCCCGAAGCGCGGAAGAAGAGCGCTTCTCGTCTTTGGTCACGTTTCCTGGAACCCGGACCTCGCCATCTTCAGACTTTTCTTGTTCATCTTGTTGACGGGGATATGGGAGGGACAGCCGGCCATGGCCCTCCCCAACGGCCCGGCTACCAATATCTCCGGCAACAGCCGTGTCCCGGCAGAATCGAACACGAGTTAAAACGGGCCAGACATGGACGACGTGCAGCCCTCTATAATGACGTTATTGCCTGGACGTGGTTGCATCGAGCCGTTAGCGATCCTGTGGCGCGAGGGAAAAGCACCATGCCACTATGAACCTTGAATTTACGTCGGCTTCTTCGAAAACACTCCCTGATTTCGTGCCGATATCTGCGCCGATGGCCTGTCAACGGCTGGCTTTTTGTTGGGCCGTTTTGAGGAATGCACCCAGGAGGCGGCCGATAAATGATAAGGCACGGGTGTGGGAAAACGAGACCACAGACACAGCGCCGCAGCTTACGACATCGGGTTCCAAATCCAGCAACTGGTCGGTTGCATCATATGCAAGGTCGAACACCACACCGTATCGGGGGTCTACAAGGCTACATTATCTATCCACTACTGCAAACAGCGGACCGACGACTTGCCAAAGCTGCGTCAGCTTGACTAGCTCGGCAGTGAATACTGGGTCTTGAGCTCTCAGATGTTGGCAACGGCACCACTGATCGTCGCAGAGTCAGCGTCTCAGGAGATCAGGAGATGGATGCTCTCTCCGGAATACCGGAAGGCTTCTCCAGGCCCACAGTAGTAGCCGCGCCTTATCGCCGGATGCCGCAGTGACAAGGCTTTGGCGAGTGCTCATTGGTAATCAGAGCCCATACAACGACGGTGTTATGTCTGCAGATGTCAATGTTATCGTCCTTGGGTCGCAAAAAGACGGGCGGCTCATGGTTGCAGCAACGGCAAAGGGCGGGTGATGGAAGTGGCCGCCGGAGTCACAACAGGGCGGGGTCTGCCTCGATCGAACGCAGCCCCATCCTGCGATGTTTCTGCTTCCTGCTCAACGTCGTACACGAGATCGCGCTGGGAGTCCAGTGACAGACACTTCCTCGATCGGGACGCAAGTCGTTGGTGCGTGTTGACGGCAGCTCGCCGCCTAGGCCGCACGGTTAATATCGCGATCCGCCTCTTGTCTGCTAGGGAAAAAAATGTCGCATAGCCCCTCCATACTAACCGTCCGATCTGAGCTGCTTGGGCGGGTACGAAATGCATGTTCCGCGCAGCCCGCCATCTGTGGCGTGGGCGAACGAGCGTGACTATGTCTCTTTCCGGGCATTTCTCTTGTTCGGGTCGAGCTTGAAACATGAAACATTCAGCGGGAACATCCATCCATCCACAAGCTCCCGTGGCCCGTCGTTGTGTCTCGCACTGGAGTGCCACTGAGGTGGACGGATCTTGAAGTACCACCTTCTGCCGAGCTCAAAACCGGGACATAGTCTCTCAATCCTTGAGCAGAACATGAAAGGTTGGAGGCTCCGGCGTTTCCACTTTCTAGATCACAAGCGACCTCCCCACTTGGGAACGCCAACCCTGGCACAGGCCTTGGCTGGCTTCTGGCCCAATCGTGTCGACATCCACACAGCAAATCAACGTGGACCCACTTCGATGCTAGCGCGGGACGCTTGTTTCCAAGCTAAAGCACGGCCGATAATAATTGCAGGCGCACTGCAAGTGGGCAGCTGTGGACTTTGGGGGTGCAGAAGGTTTGTCGCTGCACGCCTGCAACCTCTTCACCACCAATGCCCACTCTCCGCCGTCACGTCAATTGTTTTTTTTTTCTTAATAGAGGTTACCCACTCCCGGGAACGTTTGGGGCCCTAGCCTTGCTTCCGTGAACAGAAAAACGGGGAAGACAGGAATCGAGGCAATCTTTGAAACCTTGGGGGACTTCCGCCAGCGACAGCGCCTGACAAGCGTCAGCCCATGCCCTTCTTCGTCCCATCCTCCCGAGTCGAACGTCGCTCGCTTGGCCAATCCCGAAACCGAAACAAGAGCACCAACACCTTGTGCCACACATTCCGTGGCAGAAGTTTCGCAACACCTCCCCTGGAATGAGGAGGCGCTCGTCAGGGTCCTCAGAAGACGGTGATTTTTCTCCTGTCGAGGCTCCTCATGTCAATTCTCTGTCCAGCCTTCCGGCGCTAGACCTTCGGCCTGCTGCCGCCCCGAGTCAGTCGCCAACGAAACTCGATCGTCGTCGCAGCGCCGACAAGCGATCAACGCCAGCGAGGAGTCGTCGCTCCAGCAGCGTCAATTGGAAGCCCTCTGACTCCCGAGATGGACCGATAGAGAATACCGCTTCACCAGCGCACTCGACATCATCGCCGCCTCTCCTGCCAGCGAATGGGGGTCAGGCGAAAGAGATGGAAAAGGCTCCCGAGTCCCGACTTCATGGGCGACGTCCACGACTACGAAGCCCTTGGGGCATCACACTGACAACACTCGTCGCATCCATTTTGGGGATCGGATGCCTGTTCGCGGTTCTTCACTCCTCCGTGACGCGACAACTCGACCCCAAAGGCTGTCGCATGTCGTATATGCGCCCTTCGTACGCCCGGCTGGATGACTTCGACACCGAGCATACCCGCTTCGCGAGCAAATATTCACTTTATCTATATCGCGAACAAGGTGTCGACCATGGTACCAAGGTCTGTTGCATCACGCATTGGTTTGAGCTTCGGTCTTTATGCTAATTGATGGATTGGCGTAGGTCAAGGGTGTCCCCATCCTCTTCATCCCGGGTAACGCTGGGAGCTACAAACAGGTACGGCCCATTGCCGCCGAGGCCGCCAATTACTTCCACGACGTCTTGCAACATGACGAGAACACCGCGAAGTCCGGCATTCGGAGCTTAGATTTTTTCACGGTCGACTTCAATGAAGATATCACAGCGTTCCATGGGCAAACCCTTCTCGACCAAGCCGAGTATTTGAACGAAGTAATCCGATATATTCTGTCTCTTTACCTCGACCCTCGCGTGTCCGACCGAGACCCTGACCTCCCCGACCCGACATCCGTGATCATCCTGGGACATTCGATGGGCGGCATCGTCGCGCGAACAATGCTCATTATGCCCAATTACCAATCGAACTCCATCAACACCATTGTCACCATGTCAGCACCCCACGCCCGCCCCCCAGTGTCTTTCGACGGACAGATCGTCAAAATATACCAGGATATCAATGACTACTGGAGACACGCCTATTCGCAACAGTGGGCAAATAACAATCCACTTTGGCATGTCACTTTAGTGTCCATTGCGGGTGGAGGACTGGATACGGTCGTGCCTTCGGACTATGCGAGCGTCGAGTCTCTTGTGCCCGACACACATGGATTTACCGCCTTTACCTCGACCGTTCCGAACGTATGGACGAGTATGGACCACCAAGCGATTCTTTGGTGTGATCAGTTTCGCAAAGTTGTTGCGCGCGCCATCTACGATGTTGTCGATGTGAACAGGGCAACGCAAACAAAGCCAAGGGCAGAGCGCATGCGGGTGTTCAAGAGGTGGTTCCTGACTGGTATGGAGACGGTGGCGGAGAAGATGGTACCTATCAAAGATCCGACAACCCTACTTACCCTAGAGGACAATTCGAATTCCATAATTGCGCAGGGCGAGCGACTCGTTCTGCGAAACCTAGGGATGACTAGTGCTGCACGCGCCCATCTTCTTCCTATACCGCCACCCGGCTCGCCTGGTCAGAAGCAGTTCACTCTTCTTACAGATCAGATGCTCGACCGCCCAGGAGAGAATGGAAAAATCGAGGTCTTGTTCTGCAGCGTGTTTCCTCTGCAATCCGGACAGGCGGGCACGGTATTCGCGAGCCAGATAGACCTCTCTTCGGATGCCGCAGGCTCGACGAGATTAGCATGCAAGAACGCGGCTTCAGATGTCATTGCACTTCCCGCCTCCACCGAGTCGACTCGATTCCCCTTTTATACCGAACACGAGCAAGAAGTATTGCCATTCTCCTATCTGCAGTACGCACTCGACGAGATTTCGGATCACCAATTCGTGGCCATTGTGGAGAAGGTGACCCAACCTTCGCATGGATTCGTGGTCGCCGAGTTTAGCGACCATTCCCAATCTCATAGAACGAGGAACATCAGTCTCCGGCGCCTGCTCTCCTTCGGGACAAAGCTTCGCCTCCCCGCCACCCGACCGATGATGTTCGAGATCAAGGTTCCCTCGATGCAGTCAAGTCTCCTAGCTTACGATTTGGAGGTCAGCCGCCAGTCTTGCGGCGACAAGAAGGAGCTATTTGCGCCTCTGGTTCGACAGTACCTCACCGAACCATACGAGTCCAAGTTCTTCGTCAACGCGAGAGACGTCATGGTTAGCCTGCATGGCGTAGCTCCGTATGTCCCGCCCCCATTGACGAGGAGGTCTGCTGGCGATGGCTTGACGTTCCAATTCTGGACCGACCCGACGTGCGATTCCAGCATCGATGTGCAGCTGAGTGTCGACTTTATGGGCAGCCTGGGCAAGTTGTATATGCGCTATCGGACCGTTTTCGCCGCTTTCCCACTGCTCGTCGTTGCGCTCGTTCTGCGTAAACAGTTTCGCATTTACGACACGACAGGCGTATTCGTCTCGTTCTCTGAAAGCCTGGATAGCTGCTTGAAGCAGTCAATTCCTCTGATGCTTGCCTCGCTCACACTCCTGTCGGTATCAACGGGAAACCCCGCGCCTGCCGGCAACGCTAGTTTTTGGCACTGGAGAAACAGCACCTCCACGGTCATCGACTTCAACCAAAACGACTTGCTGATCGGGACCCAAGACCCCTTCTTCTGGTTCCTCATTCCGTTGATTGGACTGATCTGCGTCGGTGTCTGCATGATCCTCAATTACGTCACTCTTGTTCTCACATATGCTCTCGGTGCGGCCTTTGGTCTGTTCAGTTTCCGTACCGGGTGGGTCAAGAATGACGATCGAAGGAGAACAGGACCAACACCAGGGTTCCTGTCATCATCCCCTCGCCGGAGGATGGCTACAACAGCCATCTTGCTGTTCCTTGTCTCGACTTTTATCCCTTACCAGTTTGCGTACCTGGTTGCGTGCTTAGTACAGTTGACAACCACAGTTCGGGCTCAAAGACTCGCTTCCGAGCTGCGCTCAACGGCCAACTCCAACTTCTACAACTACGTCCACTCACTCCTGATCCTAATGCTGTGGATTCTCCCCATCAACATGCCTACACTGGTCGTCTGGGTACACAACCTCGCAGTCCAGTGGTTCACGCCGTTCTCTTCCCACCATAACGTCCTCTCAATCATGCCATTTATCGTGCTCGTTGAGACCCTCACGACAGGGAAAATGATACCGCGTGTCAACAGTCGGTTCCGACACTTCACCAGCGTCCTCCTGTTTGGTATCTCGGTTTACGCTGCAGTGTACGGCGTTTCGTACGCTTACATGCTGCACTACCTCGTGAACCTGGTGATCGCATGGCTGGTTGTTGTGCACGCAACGTCGGAATCATGGGCCCTGGCGGGTTTCAACTCGTTATACCTTGCTAAAGGTAATTCGATCGACCGGAAGAGAGGGAAAGAACCCTAGGCCATTTGATGTGGAAAGGGGCGCGCTGCATTCTTGGGCGTTGTGGTGGCGGCACTGGTGTGCCAAACTCGCGCACGCACTGAAGTTAGACTTCTTTTTTGATACCCTTCCGCGTTTCTGTTGGGCAGATTTCTCGGGCCTGCTACAGATTTACACCGATGTATATATCTTGATTCGACACGATACTTCCGCCAACTCGGCAACGGACCGAGCCGAGCCGAGCCGATACCACCTCCCTCCACGGCGGCACTTTCTCGATACCATATCCCGACTTGGCAGTTTGTGCTTGGGCTGCGAGAACTCGTTTTGGCTTGCACGGACGGCGTCCCGGCGTCTTTTAGCTATTTTTTCTCCACATTTTCGCTTGGTTGCATTTGCATTGCGGGGGGTTCTTATTTCGAGCGTGCTTTACTACTGCGAGATGGCGAAGGCGAGGACTGGCGATGGGATGCTCAGGCGTCTGGCTCTGAGGTTGGGGTTGGGGTTGTTTGGATACGGTCTGACTGAGGCACGAGATTCGAAGCATGGCCCCATCAAGGGTTGGGCCAACAAACACTTGGTGTCATGTGGATTAATTCCTGGTCGGGGAGACGGTGTGCGTGTGTCATCCCTTAATGTCTATATCTTTCCTCTCTGTTAGGACTGGGTGTGTGTTGGACTCGGAACGGGCAAAGCTTTCCCAATTAGGGGATACGATGACGGGAAGCTGGTCCCAAGGCTACTCAGTGCTTAATTAGATATAGAGGCGGACCAAACCCCTTGTGGGGTGGAATGAAGAAGAGTTGAAGAAGATTGCAACCGTCAGGATATCGAGTGAAAGATTATCATTCTGGCGAATGACGCATGGTATTTTCTATTAAAAAAAAACCGACCAGGCTCGACACTTGTGAACCCATACAGCATCAGAGTCTCACTGGGGATTGAGGGGCCGCCAGAAACCTCTCACCCAGAGATTGAGGGTTACAAGACTTGCTCATTTCCACACAGAATACGTACCCGTATGCCACCCGTATGCCACCCCCATAAGAAACACGTTTCCTCATTATTGCATCCCATCCCGTATCCCTGTGCGCCTACCTAGAACATGCATTTATACTCTGTATAGAATCACGAACAAGAAAGCCTTCCGTCCCCCCCCATGCCCATGTATTCCACAAGCGGGCATGTGATAGTGCTACCGCATCATTTCCCAACAAAAAATCAAGGTTTACGAGAACGATATTTTACTCAGGCGACTCAGGCGGCGGTGGTGCCTCGGTCAAGGCCTTCATGACGCGCGCATAAAACTTGATGGCGTGTGGCCTCGGGAAGGTGATCTCCTCGACCAAAAAGTCGGGAAGAATCTCAATAAGAGGGCGATCCCGGCTCGGGTCGAGCATGGGCGTGTAGCGGAACTGGGCGTCTTCAAAGCTCTCCCCGGAAGCATCATTCGGGATTTCGAGTTTGAAGTGGAGTGCTGCGTTATCATCGTTAGCAAAAGGGGGGGACAGAATTTGCACTGGAAGCAGAGGCACATACTTCCGTTCCGTCCGGTCTGGATGCAGTCGTAAACATCGTCACTGCTCTCGCGCTTGGCGCTGCGCATGATTAGACCCGTCAGATCGGCGTAGAGGTCTTCTTTCATTTGGGCGGAAAGGGTGGCCTGCTGCGAGCTTGCTACCGCGCCCTTGATGGCGGCGGTGCTGCCCTTCATGGCGCTGTTGGGCACTTTGATGGAGGCGACTGCTGAGGCCTCGGCAGATCGGGCGGCGGTGAGCTTCATGTTGAGGGATTTGATCTCGGTTTTGGACTCGGCGAGGGATTTGGTGAGCCCTGCAACGCGGGTTTGTAGGTCGTCGGCTCTGGCCTCGCTGGCCTCGAGCTGCTTTCGAAGTTGAATGACTTCCTTTGCCTCCTCTTTCCGGGCGGCTAGCTCGGCTTTTAGACTGGCAATGAGCTGGTCGGCGGCTGATGGGTACGTTAGCAACGGAGGAATCCGACAGAGGAGATCCGGTCCTTACCCTTGGCTTTATCCTCTGTTTGCGTCTTGAGACGGTCAAAGTTGCGCTCGGCTTCCCTTACGGCAACCTCCCTCAGATCCCGATACTTGGCCTCCAAGCCCTCGTACTTTTGCGTCATCTCTCCCAATCGGCGACGCAGCGCCGGTTCCCCGCCACTATCTGATGGGTAGCTTGGCCTCTTGGATGGGCTGCTCAACGACGCCTGGCGGCTCGGCTCGACTGGATCCGAGAAGCGCGTTGGAGGCGGGAGTTCCGTCTCGTCCTCTTCCATCTCCTCTGCCTCTGCCCGCGCCCCTGGCTGCTGTGTTTCTGGTATCTCCGTCGGCTCATCCTCGGCCTCCTCCGGTCCTTCCTCCACTACTGGCTGTACCTTCTTCCTCCCCAGACGTCCCTTCGGCGCTGGCGCTTCTTTCGGAGCGTTATCTTCGACGGTCTTCTTCGGGCGGCCACGGGTCGCCCTCGGCTTAGTCACAGGCTCCTCGGTCGCATCCTCCATGACGGTGTCCTCCTGTTCCGGCTCCGGGGCAGGAGCGGCCTTCTTCCTCCCCCGCACTGGCGCTTTAGGCTGCGCATTGGTCGGCTTTTCTGCGAGCGCCGTTCGGGATTCCTCTTCGGCAGCAGCTTCGAGAGCGGCGGCGGCCGCGCGCCCGCTGCCGCGACGCGTCGTCGCCTTTGGTGGTGCTGGCTTGGTGACTTTGTTGGCGGCCTGGCGACCGGCTGCGCCTTTGGCGGCGGCGGCAGCCTTCTTTGGGGGCATTGCTGGCTGGTTCTTGCTGGTTTTGGCGGCGGCGGCGGCGGCGGCGACGGGTTTGGCGATGCTGTAGTTATTGCCGCCGAGTCCGTCGTCCGAGTCCGAATCCACCAATTCCAGCAAATTTGAGCGAGCGACTTTGGCCCTTGACATCGGATGACGCGCGCACGAGTCAATTGGACGAAATTGGGGTCTGTGGAGCTATGTAGCTCAGTTGAATATACGCGTTGGCCGGCGGAAACGTTATCGGCGCGAAAACGGTGGAGTTGGTCAGTGAAACGGGTAGTGCTTGTTGCCGCGCCGCGAAAGTAAACAAATCATCAACGCGGGGCACAGTGAGTGATGCGCGTCAGTGCACCGCCAAGCTTTCCGACACAGCGATTGTGGCGCTGTAACTTTGCAAGCGTCGAGACGCTCGCCCCACTTTCGGTACTGGAATTTCGGCCACGACATGTATCTTCAACTGCGCACATGAAAGCGACCAGATATTTTGTGTTGGAAGATTGGGATTCGGATTTGATTGATTATATATTTCACCCCAAAAACCTGTGGTTTGTGCACACTTTATCCTATGCCAAGGTGAGCAAGGCGCCTGCAAAGCAAAGCGGTGAAGTCAAAAGTTCCGCGTTGGTCTGGTTCTTTACCGTTTTCGGGCAAACTTGCGACCTTCTGTCCTGCCGCCCCAAGCCAAGGTCCGGGACAAGCGAATCTACCTTACCAACAGCCGCCAACGTCTTGCAATCCAACGATCCTTCGGTTCCTGTTCCCAATGGCGTCACAAGGGGCTTGATCTAGGCCGTTCCCAAATCCTCGCTGCCTGCTGCAAGGACCCTTTGCACTCCCTCGAGATATCTTTTCTGTCATTGATAAACGGCTGCTCGCAGCCAATATATCCTGTGTTTAACAAACCTTGACTTTCTCTATTCGAAAGAGCTAAAGCGAGCAAAATGAAAAACGTACGCCACGTTCCTCTCCGTTCCAAACCCCCGGATAGCAGCGAAGGAGGTCCTGCAACCAAACAGTCCAAGTATGCAACTGCCGAAGACTGGGACAAGTTCCGGGATATCATCACGTCCCTTTACCTGCACGAAAACAAGGCCCTGCGTGAAGTCCGTCAATACATGGAAGAGAAGCACAACTTCTTTGCAACGTATGAAACAGTTTTTCATATTCCACATGATCAACCCCTCCCCCTTGTCCGATGCTTCCCCCCCTGAGATATGTAAGGCTGGATTCCAAGAGGCTGGATACTAACAAGACCAGAGACCGCATGTACAAAATCCGCTTAAAAGCCTGGTCGCTCCGCAAGAATAACACAGAAGCCACCATCAAATCACTCCTCGCCCTCAAACAGCAGCGTGACCGTGCCGGTAAGAACGACTCCGTTTTTTACCTTCACGGCCGTCCCGTCGACTGGGATGACATATCGCGCTACCTGAAACGGAAGCCGGACGTCATTGTCAGGATTGAGGACTCGGGACAAAACCTAGAAATAGGTAATGCCGGCGGCATCGTAGTGCGAACGCCCTCCCCTGATCCCGTCAGGATGCTTTCTGTTCCCGCAAAGATGCCCGATGATGCCTTTGGCGAGGTGTTTGTTCTATATCGGGACTACATGAGTGGCGGTCTTGATAGTGGAGTCTGGATTTTTGATCCATGTATGAAGATGTTTATCTCGCGGGAGGGTCAATTTTCAAGCATCAGGATTATGAACTGGGTGACGGCGTTGTGGGAGGAAGTAAGCGGGGCAGAGAGTGATGCTGCGGTGTTGAGCCGCGTCAATAAGAGGCTGGATGGGTTGGCCGCGTTGATAAAGGAGCAAGATGTGTTGATGTTCACAAGGCTAGTGCAGGCATTTGTGGTTCTCTTTGGGTGGAATCCCGAGGTTGGGCGGATGCTCGTCAGATTTGTCGCCGACCTATGTGAAGCTGTTTTCGGCAAGGGACATCCGTTGGCGATGGCGGTAAGACGGTTGATGGGTCTTGGCGTGGACGAGTTGATGGTTGTACTGAACACGGCGGGGAGGGTGAGGTTGGATCTGATGGCAACGTCGTTCAAGGGCAGGGGCGATGGGAAGGAGCTGGCCCCCGCAGAGTTCTATTGGTTTACCGAGCCGGTGTATGGGGATGGCGTTGAGTTGCAGAGGTTGTTGCGTACTATGAGTGAGATTTGTGGGGAGCCGACGTTCGTGTTGTCGGGGCATCAGTGTCTCTGGTTGATGCATCTCGTGGTGCAGGCAATATTCTATGGGTACGACGAGGATGCCGAAGGACTTTTAGGTGCGATTGATGCATGGTTGGCAATTGAAAGGAACGACCCGACTTCCCACCTCGCCGCTGGATGCGCCAGTATGGTCCGCGCACTTCTCTGCGTCGAGACGGGGCGTGAGGGAGACGTAGGACCGTTGCTTACAAAGGCTTTGGAGCGTCAGGCTTGGTTTACTCAGTTTTGTTTGACGCTGGGTCTGCCCAACGCTACGTTTGGGGCAATAATATGTCCCTGGTTTCTGGGTTTTGGGCACCAACAGCCTGATAAAGTGGCAAAGTGGAGGAAGTTGGTTCGATGTCCTGAGGACTACCTCTTGACATTACAAAACCAAGCAAGACCGGAAGAACTTCCAAGAGAGCTGGTTCCATAAATGCTGAATTATAGACGTGAATGGAAAGATTAAGGCCGAAAGAGGCACTTTTAGAAGTTGCTTCTTTTCAACGGGAATGCCTTCGGGCGAAACATATGTGCTATCTTGGGAATCACCTCCGGAATTTACGAGCCCTCAGCTTGCTGTCCCACGAGGAAGCCGAGGAAGCCAAAAAGTCCGCCGCTTCCGGTAAATACACTGACCCTACCTATTTTACAACCAGTCCGTTATCCGGTTTACTGACCCAACTTTGCGCGGTGGTTCAGCAGATAATTCATCTATCCATTGAATTGTTGTTTTTCTTCTCAAAACTCAATTGGTGTTGCTCCAAAGCGTCCAGGGGGTCTTCAATGCTTTGCTTGGCGTATTTTTGCCGCTTCAGCCAATGGTACGCGTAACACGTCCGTAAGTTTCAGCCACTAGTGGCGCTATTCAACTCCCCCTTTGCATGTGCTCTGCCGCGCATTGCCAGCTCCCGTCTCCATCTGCTCTTTGGGGATGCGCAACACCGCTGTTTGACCAGTATTCTTCTGCCCACGAACCTAAACAACGCACAACCCGAGACGGCCTGCGCCAGCGCCATTGGATAGAAGCTACTGTGCAAGCGCCTGCGCAGCGTCGCTCGGCGCATCATGAGCGACCAAAAGCGGTACCGGGACCTCGTCTCGGGCATGGTCATTATCGCCAGCGTAGGTCGAGAGCAGCCCACCCTGGCCCTGCCATGTTCTGACCCGTGCTTATAGACAGTTTCCGCATATTTCCTGTTCCGCGACGTTGTCGGCCCCTACTTAGCGAAGCTGGTCGACCCAGATCGAGAAAAGCACGAGCAGGCAAGACTCAAGGCCGAGGCGAACCTCCAGAGGATAAGAAAGCTACGGAAAGAACCTTCCGGAGGAGAGGCAGGCGATGGCAGCGATGAGTCCGGCCATGCATCAAGACTTGACAATCTGGTTCTCAACGAGTATGAGAACCAGGTAGCCCTGGAGGTTGTCGCCCCGGAGGACATACCCGTCGGCTTCTCTGACATCGGCGGCCTAGAGGACATCATTGAGGAACTCAAAGAGTCCATCATCTATCCGCTCACGATGCCTCATCTCTATTCCCATGGCGGACCACTCCTATCAGCACCTTCGGGTGTCTTGCTCTATGGGCCTCCCGGATGCGGCAAGACCATGCTTGCCAAGGCGGTTGCCCACGAGAGCGGCGCCTCCTTCATCAACCTTCATATTTCTACCCTTACCGAGAAGTGGTATGGCGACTCCAACAAACTCGTCCGCGCTGTCTTCTCGCTCGCCCATAAACTCCAGCCCGCTATCATTTTTATCGACGAGATCGATGCTGTTCTAGGCACACGAAGAAGCGGCGAACACGAAGCTAGTGGCATGGTGAAAGCTGAGTAGGCTGACTATCTCTGGCTGATATCCGAGTCTTTTACTGACGGGCCTGTAGATTCATGACCCTTTGGGACGGTCTCACATCCACAAATGCCACCGGCTCGCCCGCTAGGATTGTGGTTCTTGGTGCAACCAACAGGATCAACGACATTGACGAGGCTATCCTGCGGCGAATGCCCAAAAAGTTCCCGGTATCACTGCCGGGACCGCAACAGCGTCGCCGCATCTTGCAACTGGTTCTGGGAGACACAAAACGTGACCCGGGGTTCGACATTGACTACATCGCAAAGGTAACCGCAGGTATGTCTGGTAGCGATATCAAGGAGGCGTGTAGAGATGCTGCTATGGTTCCGGTAAGGGAATACATACGGGAGAAGCGTGCTTCCGGGGGCTCGATGGCCCACGTCAACGGCAACGATGTTCGAGGTATCAGGACGGAGGACTTCTTCGGCAGGAGGGGTGGCGGGCAAATTCTCATGGATAACCACGCTCGAACACGAATCAAGTCACAAACCAAGTCGTCAACAGCAATAAATGACGGGATCACCGAGATCACCGAGGACGCTGACGATGAGGACCACGCCCAACTCTCGCCGGATTAGACTTGGGACGGAGAGGGTATGGCGGGATCCCAGAGGCGCATTCCAGCTGCATGGCCAAGGATAGATGGGGATAAATAGGGTGTGTACACATGCGAAGTACAGAGCTAGCGCAGAGGATGAATGTCCAACCTCTGTGCAGGAGCAAAGCTTACCGGTATATGTATCAATTAATAGGCACAAGACACCGTTGATTATCGACGCAGCAGATACGGCAGACGATTGGGGCCCCGTTGGATGCTGGTCGGTAACTGGGTGATTCCGAGCGACCCGCTGGCGTGGATAATTCCCTCCCGTGATACACGGCACCACCTATCCCACCAGGGGGTAAAACAGCATCTACTTGTTACCTTGTGCACGACGAGAGGCGACTTCTCGGCCAGGGACTGTCAGCACGTCATTTTTGGCCCCACAGCGGCCTAGCGACTTGAAAGTTAGCGAGGTACTTGGGCCAGGGGCGCGACCAGCGGTTTCCCCGCAAAAACGCATGTCACCCGGCATCGCTCCTCCCTCCCCTCTCCGGACTCGGATGGAAAAAGCGGTCGGCCGGCAAGGGGTCCCTGGGGCAATTGGGCAATTAGACGTCGCAGACTGGAGAAGGCCTGACTGATGTGACTAGCACTTTGCATTCCTCTACTCCCAGCACTCTTTTACTCCCTCATCTATGTTCCTCACTCGCACTGCGCCGACCTTTTGACTCGTGCGGTCTGCCGTGACACCTCAGCTTTGTCCACCGCTGCCCCGCCATCGCGCAATCGCAACCACAACCGCTGTTGCAGCTGCCAATCGTCCTCGTGGTAGAGTCAGAGGAGTCACTAGTTGCAGCAGCAGCAGAACGGGCAACATGGCCTCTCCAAACGGGTCCAACCCAGCCTCGCAGGCTGCGGGCAAGGGCATCCCCAAATTGGACCTTGACGGCCACACCCTCCCGCCGTCGCCGGCACCATCGAGCCCGCAGGTTGGCCGCAGTCGATATGCCCTCGCAACCGAACTCGTCTACACCGAGACCAAGGACCAGTATGGCGCCTCCAGCATCCCCATCTACCAGTCGGCAACCTTCAAGCAGACCTCGTCCAACGGCGGGAGCGAGTATGACTACACACGCTCTGGTAACCCCACCCGAACGCACCTCGAGCGTCACCTGGCCAAGATCATGAATGCCACACGTGCCCTGGCCGTGAGCTCAGGCATGGGTGCCCTAGATGTGATTTCCCGCCTCCTGAGGCCAGGCGACGAGGTCATCACCGGTGACGACCTCTACGGAGGCACGAACCGGCTGCTCACGTATCTCAAGAACAACCAGGGTGTTGTCGTCCACCATGTCGACACTACCGACGTTGACCGCGTGCGCGAGGTTCTCAACGAAAAGACGGCCATGGTGCTCCTCGAGACACCGACGAATCCCCTGATCAAGATAGTCGACATCCCCACCATTGCGCGGGCATCCCATGACGCCAATCCCAAGGCGTTGGTCGTTGTCGACAACACGATGCTTTCGCCCATGCTATGCAACCCCTTGGATCTCGGGGCCGACGTCGTTTACGAGTCTGGTACCAAGTACCTCTCGGGTCACCACGACATCATGGCGGGCGTCATTGCCTGCGCCGACCCGGAGCTGGCCGACAAGATGTACTTCACCATCAACGCCACGGGCTGTGGGTTGTCTCCCAACGATTCGTTCCTCTTGATGCGCGGTGTCAAGACGCTGGCGATCCGCATGGAGAAGCAGCAAGCCAATGCCCAGCGCATCGCAGAATTTCTCGAGTCCCATGGGTTCAAGGTCCGCTACCCTGGGCTCCGCTCCCATCCTCAGTACGACCTCCACTGGTCCATCGCGAGGGGTGCAGGTGCTGTGCTCTCGTTTGAGACGGGCGACATCGCTCTCTCCGAGCGCGTCGTCGAGGCGGCTAGGCTTTGGGGCATTAGCGTCAGCTTTGGCTGCGTCAACAGCTTGATCAGCATGCCCTGCCGCATGAGCCACGCAAGCATCGATGCCAAGACAAGGGCAGAGAGACAGATGCCCGAGGATATCATTCGTCTGTGTGTCGGAATCGAGGATGTGAATGATCTTATCGACGATTTATCCCGCGCTGTGAGTTGTGTCGGATCGTCCCCTTACGTGCGTAGCTAATCCCGTCCCCAGCTCGTCCAAGCCGGCGCCGTAACCCTCTCAATAGATGGCTTCCACGCAAATGGAGCAGACGCAGCAGAACCACAGGTGTCACCGACATCAGCGGAGAACTAACACATGTCGAAAAGGAAAAAAAAAAAACAAAAAAACACCACTGTTTCAAAACTACAACTGCGTTTCACTAGACGGGAAAGCAGGCATGTTGTCGCGATCTCTTGTTTTCGGGCGTCTTTACGTTTTGGGTACGTGGCATCACGGGAAAGGATGGTATTTGAATTGGAAGCATGATCAAAGGAAGAGAAGCAAAAATACAGTGGTGGAATCGGAAACGACCCGCTCTCATCGAGAAACCCATTGTCCACACGAACACGCGCTGTGAGCCTGGTGATACATGCGGTTTTGACAGCGAAAGTTGATGTGCATGAAACATCCCACCTTGAAACGAGTGACTGTGGCGAGTGCCTCTTTTTTCATGGTTTTCCCAGCTGAGATGAGAGTTACCTGGTGTCAACACTGCTTCTAATAAACCAGGGGTATTGGTTGACACGTACTGGATGTCCCGTGTCTGTCACTTGGTTGCACCGGCGTAGAGGATTTCGGCCGTGGTGAGCTTGTCGCGCTCTCTGGTTAGAGACCAGTCGGTGAGCATGGGAGAGGGCCCGCCGATGGCCGTCGAGGTGATGGTGACGTTCTTGAGCCCACTTGTGGCGGAGGGAGTACCGTGGGGAAGGAGGATGCTGGGCTTGGGCGCTTGAGTGTTGCTCTTGACGCTGTGAGGCATCGTTGCTTCGGGGGTGATATATGTGGGAGTGGTTGATGTCGTATAGAGAGAAGAGGGGAGGGACGACCCAAGGCGTACCTGGGGCAGGACTGGTGGATGGATGGTGTTATCTGCTTGCTTGCTGCTCTGATGTTTCTGTCTCTCTCCCTCTCTTTGTAGGGAGGTTAAGCATGGGGATAGGGATGGGATGGGGGGTTTTTATGGTTCTTCACACAACCCGATCTTACCCGGCAGCGGGATAGAGGGATGATGTGATCGGGTGTTGGTAACTGAGCCTGGTTGAGGTAGCTAGGTATGGTTGGGCTGGGTTGTGTAGGGTAGTTTCGTTGATGAGGAATGGATGGATATGGCCGTGGCGTTCTCGCGCCGAGATTACACTCCGTGACATTCTCGTTTCGTCCTTGGGGGTTGATGGTTCGATTTCCCCGGAGCCCAGGTTTACTCGTTCGCCCGGCTCCGGATCGCCCATGCCGAGAGGGTCGTTGTCTGGTCAAAAACAAGGCAGGGAAGTGTGAGTTGTCTGCGTGCGCTACCCGCCTCCGAATCGATATATCTCATTTCTACGCTAAGAGGGAAAAAGTGGGATTGGTGGAAAATAGGGTGGTGGTGAGTGGCGTTGACGTGTGGTGGTTCTAGGTGGAGGTTTCGGATAGGGGGAAGAGCAAGACCAGGATTGGTATCCGCCGACTGGGCGTAGACGCGCTTGGTGTTTATTTTATTGTTCTTGCTCGCTCGCCGACGGCCTGTCCAGCTGGGTACTGTTCTCTCCTGCTCCCTGCTCGTATGGCATGCTTTGGCTCGGCAGCTGGACTGGCTGGCCGATATGTTGTGGTTACAAGGCCGCGAGCTGCCAGCTCCTGCCTGCCTGCGCAAGCAAAACGCTTGCTCTTCGGCTTGTCACCTTGCTCTGACCCTCTCACTGCCGCTGCTGTTCTCGTGCAACAGATAGATAGACGGTGAGAGACCGACATACATGATGCGGTGCTTACACCTTGGGCCTCTTCTCTCACTCCCAGGTACAACTGGCGCACCCAGCGCCCTTCTAGAAAACAAGGCTTGGCTATGCATTGTCGGTCACTTGAAGCCATTCTAGCGCAAGGTCCGGATCCCTCTTAGGTTTCTTCCCCGATTCGCTCCCCCGTGTGCTTCTGCGCAGTACGCCACAGACGCCCCGGACCGCCCCGTGAGATGTGGGATCAGGTTTCCCATTAGGCCTGTTGTCCATGCGCCGGTTGTGTGGTTGCACGGAAAACGCCCCTTTGCTGCGCTGGCAAGCCGGGGAAGGTAATGGAGGGGGAACGCCACTATGCCCTCTGAGCCAGAAGTGGTTTACTGGCGCATGTTCATTCGGCCGGCAAAGGCCTCCCGTTCTCCGTTTTGTTTTGGCCCTGGCGCGTTGTCAACCCGTGGACACGCTCTATCCGCGACACACGATGAGGCGGTAGTGCGAAAAACTTGTACACACGCACACACACCTGTGACAAGTCAGCTGCCCGGTCATCCGTTAATGTGCGATCTAGATAGCCTTGCCAAGTCCAGCTAGATGCTGGTTTGGGGTTGTTTGCTCCCAAATTGCGGACATGAAGTGCGTTTCGGCCTCACAACACAAGGTCGGATTGGATGGGATACGCCACCAGTCGTTGGGAACCATCATCGACGCACCTTCTGCACGTTATGTTGCAAGTAGAACCGTGCAATGCACAAGAGACGCAGCGCAAGCAAAGCAGGGAACCCAGGGTCGATCCGATCAACGTGCTCCCTTCTGGCTGCGGCCTCTTTGCGCGCTCTCCCCGATTCCGGTGGCTGATGAGTCCTGCCTATCGGGGATGTTCCGGTAGTTTCCCGAGTGACTGCCGAGCTTCTTGGTCTCTCGCAACACCCCTGAGAATGGCCAACAGCGAGATAGGCTCGAGAGAGGGCGGCGTGACACAGCACGGTGTCGGACGGGCGACATCCATCCATCCTCTCATCGGCAGAGAGAAAAGCGAGGCTGTCTGGTGGAATGACCCATCCGATTTGCCCGATATTATCCAGAGCTATCGTCTAACGAGCTTCATATCAGCAAGCGAGGCCGAGGGCTAGACCGGATGAGAATACCGAAGAGCATGAGATGTCAGATGACAGGATTTGGACTCACCAAGCCCATGCAGCTTTCCGCCTGCCTACTTCGACTTGAGATCCCGGCAGTGTACAAAGCAAGTCGACCTTTCCCTGTCACTGAACAGCGTCTCCTCTGCGAGGATACGCGGACACAAGGGACGGCGGTACCGAATCTTCGTATCCTTGGACGTCCAGGAACCGCCCCTAAGATAATTGTTGATACCACCTGTCCCACGTTACACGGAAAGTCTTTCTCGCACGTTAACTACTATCGATAGGTATAGTGGGGGTCGGGGTTTTGGGAAAAATATCCCCGGGGGCCGCTGCAGTAACTGACAAGGCCTAGGAGGTGGGAAACAACCCCTTTCGCCGTCAACGGGTCGCTGAAAAGGCCCGACATTCTGTCACCTCCCCACCTCGCAGGTAGCAACAGCCATGTCACTATGCAAAAAGCGCCCGGAGCCTGCAATGCCGTGCATTGGCGGCATATACGCTGCGACGCAGGCCTATCTCCTTGGACTCCAGGGCTCCATCAAGGTTCTCCGTATATTGCGCTGCAATCTCTCGTCTCATCATCGTCTTGTATCTGTTGCTGTTGTCAAGTAGCACAGCGTTCTGCGAGACGCTGCTAGGAGACAAGAAGGGACGGGGAAGGGAAGGAAATGTGCGGGATAAACACCAGGAATCTCCCTGTAACGATCCAACTCATCCCACAATCGCAGGCGGATCGAACCCCACCATGTGCTGCTGAGATCCGCTGCTTCGGTATCGGTACCCCGGATTTAGCCTCGTGGATACTCGTCAGTAAGACGGACCATCATGATGGCGGATTTGACGTCACGGCGCTTCTCGGCAGGGACGCTGCGACAAGAGCCATCCGGGCCGGTTTCTCTGTGCTGAAACCGGGTCCGTACCCGACTTTACCTTCACAAACATCGGAACAGTGCATGGACACGGGTCATCCGATTAGACAAAAGACAATTGCACAAGTTGTGCTACCAAAAACCTTGTTTAACACGCCAATGCTAATACCAAAAACTCCCTGCCCATGGATAACATAAATCTCAAAAAAGGAAAATGAACGCGAATGGTGTACAAACGGAGCTTAGGAAACGTCGAAACGATCAGGCAACAGAATCGGCGCAACCAGCGTCCAGGTATACATGGCGTAACACACCCACGAGCTGACAATCTTGACCCAGCTTGCCCATAGTGTCCGTCCAACCGTAGCGAAGTCGTCCTGCCGCTTGTCGTCCCAATCCATGGTCAGCAGTGTCGCAACCCAGGCCGTGGCCAGGAAGAAGATAATGTGGAACATTGAATAGTTGTACTGCGTGCTTGAGCGCTCATCGTCGTGGGCTGTGTTGCCACCGGCGTCGCTTTCATCATCATCATCTGACAGGAGCGCATCAGCCGGCAAACTGCCCTCTTCGACGGCTCTGCGGAGCGCCTCGGCTCGCATCTCCCGTCGGGCGCTCGGTTGAGTCGTCACAAGGTCATGCTCGTCGTCGTCGGGCAGGCGAATATGTCCCTTTCCGTTTCCACCAAGGCCAAGGCTCTGGGTCGCCGCTCGCGTGGTAGTGTAAGCAACTGTGAGCATTGTGGCAATCGCACCAATAACTACCGTGGTTGTCCGGGTACCCTGACCAACAACGAGCGGATTGCAGTGGCGATCCTCCGTATCATCAGGCTCCATCGAGACGGCGGACATAGTCAGGTAGGTGCAATAAACTGCAACCATGGCGGCTTGAGCTAGCCCCGCCTTGGGATTGTACTCCTGAACAGTCGGGTGCACCGAGATTGCCGATACGGCGACCCAAAGAAGCAAATTGATCGTGATAGCCGCCTGGTTCATCGAGCAGCCGCTGGAGGCAAAGAAAATGTACTGAACGATCGTCATGGCGAGTGAGGCAAGATACATGCCGAGAGTCGAGCCAATAAGAACAAACCGCCAAACTTTGGAGTCGGTGTCCTCGATCTGGACAAGGCAGTACTCGGCCCAATTGTGCGCCAGGTCGACAAGCAAGACCAGGCCAAGGATCAAGAATAACATGGCGCAAACGAACGAAATGTAGTTCCCCCAGAAGACGAAGAAGCTGTCGGGTATAAAGAAGGTCAATACGATCAGGGCCAACCAGCCAATGATCTTGGGACCCCAATATCCATTTTGAATGGCAGCGCGCGGGTTCTTGGACGAGTGGACACCGAGGAGGAGACCAGCGAAGAACAGGTGGAACAGGCCGAGGGCAAAGTTGATTCGGTGGACAGCAAGCCAACCATGACAGTCGCCCTCGCCGCACGTTATCTTGACATAATCAAGCATGAGGTGTTGTAACTTTTCGATGGCCCATTTTGTGAGCATAATCCACGATAGAATTGAGTTGACCAGGAGAATAAGGGCGTATGCGATACGGGTCGCGACACTGTGGGAAGCAATCGTGAGCATGGCAAACCAAGGCTGGGTGCATCAGAGGTGTCACCAACCTGTTGCCGCACTTTCCGCATGCGCTGCAAACCATAGAGCAGGTCGCCGCTCCGCAGCAACTGGCAGCAAAGGAGATTATCTGTGTGCGCAGTATTAGTGTCTGGAATCGCTGCGCTTGATCGATGGGCGGTGGGACATACGGTGCCCATGCTCGGCACCGCCAACAACGGCAGCGAGAGAAGCGCGCCCATGATGACGTCGCTGGTGAGCCTCTGCTCCTCAGAATACGCTGTCAACAACAAGTACAAGTTACTCAGAGGGAAGTTGAACTCGAGTAGCTGAGCAGAAATCGGTGGCGTCGTGAAGTTGCGCAATCGATGGGTGGAATAGGACTTGTTGAGTTGTTGACGGTTGCGACTTGAGACTGCGCCAACGGAGCTTGGGCGACGACCGACCTAGGTGGCTGCGTAATGGCGCTGGCAACTGCACGTACGCAGGCACGCCACCTCACTTTGGCTTGGCATATGCACGTGACTCGGATGTCACTTCTACCTCCCCGGCATTACCTAACCGACCCACCTTGAACTATCAGACACTGACAGGTCACATGCCCAGTTCCTAAAGCCGTTCAGTTTCCTTGACTCGGAACGATGCGCCATGACAGAAGGGCCGTTGTGAGGCTGTCAGCTGGCCTCTCACGGTGCAACGGCGAAGCAGATGCCCTGGAACGGCTGTGTGTGCTGGTGGTCGGTTTGACGAGGCTGATATGGCAGCGGGCGCGGGAACAATCGCCAAGCCCAGTGAGGGTGGGCGGCCTTGCTGCTCCTTTATCGGCCAGCCCCTGGTGCCGAGACATGGGGAGCCAATCGCCTAGCGGAAACCGGGTGTATTACGTGAGGAACAAACCGAAACCGTAAAATCATCGGACGCAGGTGTCACAGGGGGGCCTTGCACCTGGGGATCGCCAAGATAAGACGTCAACTCGACATCGTGCTCCCATCCTCTTTCCTCTTGCAATGGTCTCGTCCGCTTCGCGATGAAATTTTTGCTTTCGCGCGTGCTGAATCCAGACTCTTGCTACGAGTGTCTCCCCATCGCCGGGATGCTGGGATAATACAACCCTCCCGCAACTTCGAAACACCTGTTCTCCAACCACCCTGACTCAACCAGCACGATGCAGCTCGATCGGAAGCTGCACCGCGCCCGCGTGGTGTCGAGTGTGGCCGCAACCCTCATTTCACTGGCATGCGGTACCAACGTATGTCTAATTGAATGCTGTGTCGCCGCGCTGCAAACAGACTGACATTGCTTGCAGTATGTCTACTCGGCCTGGGCGCCGCAGTTCGCCGACCGCCTCCACCTGACGACGACCGAGAGTAACCTCATAGGGCTTGCTGGAAATCTTGGAATGTACTCGATGGGCGTACCGATCGGCTTGTTTGTCGATCATCGGGGCCCCCGGCCCGCCGTCATTGTTGGCTCGTTGCTCCTCGGCCTGGGCTACTTTCCATTTCGCGCGTCGTACGAAAACGGATCCGGTTCCGTTGCCTTGATGTGCCTTTTCTCGTACTTCACTGGTTTGGGAGGCTGTATGGCCTTTGCGGCTTCAGTAAAGACGTCGGCGTTGAATTGGCCACACCACCGAGGAACGGCCACAGCCTTTCCTCTGGCTGCTTTTGGTCTCAGCGCATTCTTCTTTTCGGTTTCTGGGAGTGTGCTGTTTCCGGGCAATACCAGCGCCTTTCTGACCCTTCTAGCTTGCGGGACCTTTTTCTTGACCTTTTTTGGTTTCTTCTTCCTCAAGGTGTACCCGCACACGGCTTACCACGCCCTGCCATCTGGCCACTTTGATGCACAGCGGCTGCGGCGGACATCGTCCGAGGATGGCAAGGCTCGACGCCACAGCGGCCGATTCCTCCCCGTTGAAGAACCTGGTATGTCGTCGCCCACCACATACACGACTCCTGCTTCACCGCCACCCGAGGCCACCGGCGGAGGAAGTGCGGGATCAGCCGGGCCATCGGCGCTCCCAGCTCCCAACGCCGTTAGTCAAGGAGACCTCGAAGCGGCCCGCCCTCCTCCCTCCGAAGACGAGATAGAAGACATTGACGAGACGTCCTCCCTCATGTCCAAATCGTCGTCGCTGCCTGGCGATGTTTTAGTGCAGAGCAGTGTTGATATGGATCGTTCCCACCGTGTAGATATCCGTGGCTGGCGCCTACTGAGCAACATCGAGTTTTGGCAACTCTTCGCCATTATGGGTATCTTGGCTGGCATCGGGCTGATGACCATCAAGTAAGACTGGGGACCCCTGATAAAACGCAGTCTGCTGACCAGGAATAGCAACATTGGCCACGACGTTAACGCTCTTTGGAAGCGGTACGACGACTCGGTAACAGAGTCTTTCTTGATCCAACGGCAGCAGATGCACGTTTCCATCTTGTCTGTGGGCAGTTTTGTTGGCAGACTTCTGAGTGGTGAGCGGGCCGTGCTGAACATTACGACCGAGCTTCTCTAACATGACGTGCAGGTGTGGGCTCCGATTTCCTCGTCAAAGTTGTTGGCGCCAGCCGTGCCTGGTGCCTTGTCGTCGCAAGCTGCGTCTTCTGCATTGCGCAAGTTGCTGCGTTGAATGTCACCAACCCCCACTTCCTGGGACTCGTGTCCGGGCTCTCCGGGCTTGGCTACGGCTTCCTTTTTGGCGTTTTCCCGTCCATAGTGGCAGAGACGTTTGGAATTCATGGTCTCAGCCAAAACTGGGGCTTCATGACGCTGAGCCCCGTTATCTCGGGTAATATCTTCAACCTGTTTTACGGCAAAGTTTTCGACAGCCACAGCATTGTAGGTCCCGATGGAGACCGCACATGTCCTGACGGCTTGGATTGCTACAAGGACGCATATTTTATGACCCTGGGGGCTTGCGGCCTGGGGCTTCTCATGACGCTCTGGACAATTCGACACCAGCATGTCGCTCGCGAGAAGGAGGAGAACAAGACGGTTGCAGTGGATTAGGAGATGCTCCAACCAAGAACTTGGAATCTCCGCCGGGCCCGGAAAGATTATCGATAGGTGGACGGGCAGGCATAACGGAGTGGAGGAGCATTCTCAGATCTTGAAGCAGCACTATACCCTAATTAGCACATCAGCGGGCACAGACAGGCGTTTGGTTAGAGAGGGACGAAGTCATCCGACAGGGCCTGGAACTTTAGGCCGAGACAACCACAGGGAGCACATGCATGTATGAATGAACGAGTATATATCTTTATCAATTGTTTACTCTAGCGACTTCATTTCCGACTTGTCTTGAATCCAACCACACCCACAGCATCAGGTCTCCATTTGCAATACTAACCCTAACCCTGTCCCACCCCCTAGTCATCATCAGCCCCACCGCTCCGCTCCGCCGATGGCAACCGTCGAGGTCCTCCATCGATCCAACAATCGAACAAGCAGCAGGCCGCTGCAAAATAGCAGGCATGTTGTCATTTATCTTGATCCAGAACCGGCAGTAGGTATTTATCCCATCAATTGACACTCAATTACTAATTCCCTCCCCAGGGGCAAAACGCGGCTCGCAAAGTGGTACGTTCCCTACAGTGACGACGAGAAGATCAAGCTCAAAGGCGAGGTACGTACTCTGCCCCCTAAACACCGCTCAAACTCTATCCAGTAACTTATCTCGTCGCAGGTCCACCGTCTCGTTGCACCCCGCGATCAAAAATACCAATCCAATTTCGTCGAGTTCCGAAACCATAAAGTCGTCTACAGGCGCTACGCCGGTCTCTTCTTTTGCGCGTGCGTCGATACGAACGATAACGAGCTGGCGTATCTGGAGGCGATCCATTTCTTTGTTGAAGTGCTGGATGCGTTTTTCGGAAACGTGTGCGAGCTGGATCTGGTGTTTAATTTCTACAAGGTGTATGCCATTCTCGACGAGGTGTTTCTGGCGGGGGAAATCGAGGAGACGAGTAAGCAGGTTGTGTTGACGAGGTTGGAGCATTTGGATAAGTTGGAGTGAATATTGATAGTGATATATGAGGGAATACTGGGGCTGGAACCAAGGGGATTCTGGGCTTTCAGTCTTGCCAGGCGTGGGAAATCCGGATCGGGACTACGCGAAGTCGGCACGTCCGATCTTTTGAGCTTGTAGCCGTTGATCACGCCACGGCCTTGGATTAATAAGGAGAATATTCCGAGACCGGAACCGTGGGGTTGACGGGGATGGCTTCATGATAGCAGAAGCAGACCCCAAACGATATGACGGTTATCTGAAGTGATGGGGTTGAAAATGATCCATCTTGTCTCGTAGTTTGTCAGATGTTGCTCATAGAATTGGGAAACATCACGAGTTTCACGGTCGAATATGATGATCCAAGAAGAATACAGGCGTGTCGAAGTATCCAGTCGATGCCGCAGTGACAAACACTAAGGGTTACTTACCTTACCACTGCAGCATTCACCATTGTCCACTTGGACGACCGAAACGACTGAACGTCGGGCCTCAAGGATACACTATCCGGAATGCAACAAGGACCAAACTAAAAGTGAAGGGGGCATAGTCATCGATTCTCCATGCCAGCCCTTCAATTACCCTTGGTCAACTGGTAGCTGTGAGCCTAATTACAAGCAGGCGTGCAAGTCAGTCGTGGGGCTCTTTTCGACCCGTAAGTCTCGACCTCCACCCAACAACCGGGAGATGATTCAGAAACATTGAGTATTACTCCGGCTCAACAAACATGACAGGCGAGGCTCCCATGAAATGACCCCTTGATGGCTACAATCCGATGTTACATGCAAAACATAACCAGAATACATGACAGGCAACCTCGAACTATCTCTTCAAAGCTGCGAAACGCTTGGCCAACTCATCCACGTCAGGGATCCCGTCCGCGATCCCGCCCTTTGATTCAGCTGCCTTTTTCACCACACCCACATTCCCCGTCCGCTTGGCCGGCTTGAGCTCCAACGAGTTCAGCGTCACTTTTGGGTGAACGTTGTCGGTCGATGGACTTGGGGGATTGACATGTAGGGGACTGCTAGGCGCGAATGATTTTGGTGGTGTTGCTTTGCTGAGCTCAGCCCTGGCCTCAACTTCGGCATTGTTAGGGTCCGTGGCAAGAAGGGGTGCCTCGAGGTTCTTTTGCGCCTGACCGCCACTTGGGTTCTCATCATCATCGTCGTCGCCTAAAAAATCAGGTGGGTCACCGAGATCTTGCTGCTTCCTAGGCCAGTTCACGCCGTAAGCCTTGGCGATCTCTTCGAGGTAGCCAGTCACGAGCTCTGGCTTCGGGGGAGTGACGCTCAGCTTCTTTACCACCTTTTCCGATACCTTCCCGTCCACGTTTTCCATGGCTTGGTGAACAAATTCTTTCCCAAACTTTTCCGCCAGCAAGATCCGTACTTGCTGGAGCTCCTTGATCTCCGTCTTTGGCGCAGCATAAATGATGCTCTTTACCGCCTCCTCAAGCCCAGGGTCACATGTCGGTGCCTCGAGCAAGCCTGCCCTCGCAATGAGAAGCTCGCAGTATAGCTCAAGGATCTCGTGGAGCTCAGTGATGATGTCGGATCGAATGATGTTCTCAACGCGGATGAGGGCAGAGTCGACCTTGCCAACCTCAAGCAACTGAGCCATGACTCGCCGCTGTTGCTTGGCGAGGGCCTCATCTCGCTTCTGAACCATGCGCAGTCTCGCGATCGCCAACTTTAGCTGAACCTTGATCTTGGCCTAGGCGCAAATCAGCATCCGAAGCTCCCTGATGTTGAATGTGGGGGTGCGCTCTTACCACAAGGGCCAGCGATGGAGACGGGGGCATTATCACGGTGTTTGGTACAAGAATGAGCGGTGTTGATCGCGCAGTTTTCAGGTTCACAGGCTCTATGTCGGCGGGGGTGAGTTACGTAGGGGCTAGAGTTTAGCTGTCGTTGAGAGCTTGCGTGGGGTTCCTGGTAGGCATGGAGGGGCATGCGGGACGTTATCGGTTATCACCCTCCACAACCGGGGTGGCTGACAGATGATCAAGTCTTGGCATCCGGGGTATGCAACCACCGTGCGAAAGGCTTCGACGAAAACGACACTTGGAGCAACACTTCATCTGTTCGAGGCCGACGGATGTGCGGTGTGGTTTGAGCTTCTGTGTCAGGGTGCGTGAGTGTTACAGATTCGTGACACCGGAATAAATTCCATCTTCATCCACGCGCGCGTCCTGATCAGAAACGCTCCATTGGGTTGAACTTGGGCTCGCTTTTTGCTGATGGTAATCACGTGACTCACTTTATTTGAACCCCGGCTTCGATTTGAGCCGCAGGATGGAGGTGAACCTTATCGCACTTGCTGCATCCATTTCCAACACTAAAAGCATCAACTACATTGTATTCTGTTTCTGTTTCACTTTTTCTTTTTGGTGCAAACTGAACCAATATCAATAAATCTTTCATCATGGCGGATAAAGAAAAGCAATACAAGTACCGGCAGGAGATAACGCAGGTAAGGCTTAGCACTCTCTCCCCGTCCTGTGTGTTTTATATGCCAGTTTAAGACACGTTGCTCCAGCAAGTGCTGAAACTGGCGCCTGTGATTGTGATGGGAATTGGTAGTAGACTGGTCGGAAAGGTGATGGGTTCGATGTGACTTATTCCGTGGACCGAATGCGTCGCCGACGATCTGGAACGGTACTTCAGCCTTTCGATGCGGTGGCCATGGCCCTAGGCCTAGAAAGTGTGGAAGATTGTGGATGAGGTAGAGCATGGCCAGCACTCCAGGCTTCCGTGGGAATGTGATGCGATGCGTGTCTGGTTCGAAGGGTGGTGCGCTACGGAATCCACGAGGTCGTCGCACTGATCTTCGGTGTGAAGAGCAATGGCTCGAAGAAGAACATATGACGGTACCACGCGGGTCTCCAGTGTTGACGGGATCTCTTGCGTCACTTGGAGGAGGGTTAAGACTACCGGTAGACAGTCCTCATCTAGTCCAACCGGTTCGACGTGGCCCCATCGCTTTCTGGTGGTCGAGGTGCAGCCTCGCCGGCGAGGAAAGCAATCCGCTTGGTTCTCTCGCCGTAAAAAAGTGCCTTCTCTACCGGTACGCTGGACCACAATCGACAACTCGCACAACTCGCAAGTTTTATCTTTCGACGCGACAACTTCCAACTTGCCAGTCGTTCCTGGCGCAACATCATCTCGAACACCCAGCGCTCTGGTTTCGTACCTTTCGTTCTCAGTAGCCGGGCGCGACTTGAGGATTTGTCTGTTTTTTTTTTTTTTTTTCACTTCCGCCTCTTCCACCACGCGATCGCCACTGCAAGCATCTGAGCCGCCAAATCTCGACGTAGTGCTTGCCGACTCTTCGTGGAAGGATGGGTGGCAAGCGCGCTGCCGCCAGCAGGCGGAGTGATCGCGAGTCGAACGCCGACTCTGTGGCATCTCCAGTCCCCAAGAAAGTGCGCACTTCGCAAAACCGTTCTGCGCATTGGAGTCCCGGACTCCATGCTCAAAAAGAATCCCCGGCCGTTCGTCCCACGGAGCACTCAAGTCCGAAAGATGCGCCCTCTCAGATCGCTCAGAGCTTCTCGCTGCCGATCGCGAATGGCCAGCCCCCCTTCGCTTACATCCGCAACATGACCGGCTCGCAGCTCGTTGCCAATGCACCCTTGGGCCAGCCACCGAACCACGCGCCATTAAAGAACAAACGCCGGCTGTCTATCATTGGGGCTGGCCAGACTGTCGAGTCTTGGCCTGCCGTGGAGGTAGACGGTGACGGTGACACTGAAATTGCGGAAGCTGAACCTCTGCCTTCGCCCCCACGGTTTCCTTTGATGCCGGGAGCGATACAACAGCCATATGATGAAGCTGGACTGGATCCGTTTGGTCCCTCCAAAGCGCGTTCGATCATGCCTGCACCTATGGAGCTGGAACACATGCCCGAGCCTCTGTCGGAGCACATCGCCGCTCTGCCAGTCCAGTCAATCCAGCCAGGCCCATCGATTCCATATGATTTGGCCCCACCGCCTCTGTCTCCTTCGCAATCGGTCTGGGGAAGGCCCGCGATGAGTGGTGGAAATAGTCGAATGGCGCTCACGGTCTCTGCGAACGGGTCTCCCACCCGTGGCCCTCAAGAGCAGGAGGAAGGTGCTCCTTGGAGGCAGACGAAGCGCCGCCCTGTTTTTGTAAGCAAAAAGGCAGGAAAGAAACTTCCTTCTGGCTACGTTACCTTTGAGGATGAAAGCCCGCAGCTATCTTCCGATCAAAATGCTGGAATCTATGGCCTGCGGCCCCGTGTGGCGGCGGATTACTCCATGAACGTGGATGAGGAGGAGGAGGATGCAGATTATGACATGGAGGACGACACTCCATTCACGCTGCTGCCAACAGAAGCTGTCCCGGGGCCTGCCGCAACGACCAAAGTCGATATTCTGCCGGATACTCTGCCGAACCCTCAGAGCACTCCTCCTACCGGCATCCGAATTCCCTCGAGCCCTTCAACTTCTTCCTCTGGACCGCTTTCTCAGTTGCCATTTTCGGGTTGCGACGACAACTGCCTGAATTTTGCCAACATGTCGATTTCCGGGAACCCTACTCTCGGAAACCTGTACCCAGATGCCGCCGAAATGTTCCAATCGGCCTTTGACGAAACCGTGGGTGTGCCGCGCTTCAAGACTACCCGCCCCCGGCCAGGATCGTTCGGTTTTTTCGAACGGTTACCGAGCACACATGGCCTTCCGGGCTGTTCCAGTCGTCTAGAGGTCAACTATGGGTCGGAGTTCCCTATTCTAGCTAGCCAAGTGGATAGCCCACGGAATCCATTCAAGACTGACAAACGTTTTCGCGACTGGCTCACTAACCGTATCCTTAAGATGATGTACGTCTCTGGCGAAACCGGCGAGCCGTCTGTCGAAACAACTGGAATCATTGAGGACATCGTCCGCCAGCAGGTCGTCGAGATTGTAAGTGCTTGGGTGTGTGTTTTTGCGGAAGCATACTGACTTGTTGTGTTTTTTTTTAGCTCCGGAGCTGCACTGAAATGGCTGCTCGTCGCGGATCCAGAGCCATCACGATTAATGATTTGATCTTTCAGATCCGGGATGACGCCCCCAAGGTTTCTCGACTCCGCACATTTCTGTCGTGGAAGGATGTGCGCAAGAACGTGAAGGACTCTGATGAGAAGGGTGGAGACGCAGACCTCGGTGCCGGTGAGGATCCGGTTGGTGGTGTGGTGCCCGGTGGTCCTGTCGACGACACAGCAAAGAAGAACAAGAAGGCAAAGGTCGGCCTCCCGTGGGAGCCCTTGTCATTTTACAGCGTGGAGGTTCCGGAGCGTGAAGATGAGGAGGATGACGAGGAGGAGGAGATGAACCACATCACGCTTCAAAGACTCCGCAAGGCCGACGAGCGCACAAAGGCCATGACCCGTGAGGAGTACGTTACGTGGTCTGAATATCGTCAGGCTTCCTTCACATACCGCAAGGGAAAGCGCTTTCGCGAGTGGGCGGGCTTTGGCCTTGTCACGGACAGCAAGCCATCAGACGATATTGTCGATATTCTCGGCTTCCTGACGTTCGAGATGGTCCAGACCCTGACCGAAGAGGCGCTCAAGATCAAGGAGCACGAGGACCTACTCAAGGAACGCACCGGTGACAGCGGCAAGAAGCAGCGCAAGTTGACTCAGGGCCTGTTTGACCCGCCCAGCGAGGGCAGAACCCCCGTCGAACCGAGACATATCCAGGAGGCTTTCCGCAGGCTTCAGCAGCGGCCCAAGAAGCACAGAGCCATGTTGAACGGTACACGGCTCCAGCAGCATACCACACTCAGACTGTTCTAGCGAGCCTTCAGGGGCTGGAAAGGGTGTGTTTTGGGGGGTGTTTAGGTAGGAGGAATTTCCTTCATTTCATGTCAAATTGGCGGCGTTGGGATTTCACTGAAAGGCGGAAAGCGAAAGAAGACTGGATGGATGATACCCGAGGTGCTTGGTGTATGGAGTATGGTGTACATAGTACGTTGCAGTCCTGCTACAGATCAACCACCTGGCTCTTCACATTAGCTAGTAGTTTTTCAGACCAAGCAGATGGCTGCAGATGAACAAGCCTCCATAGAGAGGCCAGGGATAAGGGCGCCGGTAGTGCTCTTCGAATCAGCTAGCCGGCCCTTAACCGATAGCCTCCATCCGAGGCCAACGAACTAGAGCGCTCAATACAATTCTTTCTAAATGAAACATTGGTCACGCCCTGTCGGGCAATTCCAGCCCTGCCCCGGTCCACCCCCAAGCAACGATATAATGCCCCGACAACAACTTCCACTCCTCCACCTCGTCCAGCCACTCCAACCCCTCCACCCTCTCCTTCTCGTCCTCGTCGACCCACTTATCCCATATCCTGTCCACCGTCATCTGCCGTACCTCCCTGAACCCGGCCGCCCGCAGCCGCTCTTCCTGATCCTCGGGTTGCTTGTACACCTCCAAAGTCGGCATCCGTATCCCCCTCGCCGCGAGATTGGACACCATCATCTGCCCAAACGGATCACCGGGTTTTATCGGCTCGTATATCACGATACCAATATTCTGGATGCGTGTTGAGAAGTGAGCCAGCACGTTGCTTGCCTCAGGCGGAGAGAGGTAGCAAAGACAGCATTCGGAGATGAGGAGGGTTGGGACTGTTGGGTCAACGCCCGGGAGGAGTTCGGATTGCGGGGTCAAGGTGCGCAGGTCGAGTCCATGGCAGTGGATGGTGTTTGGTTTGTGTCTGCGGTCTCTGGCCCGCCAGGTTACGGTGGTGTCAGGGGCGCCTACTGGTGGAGGACCGGTAGGATCTACTGGCGAGTTGGAATTGGATGGTAGGGGCTGCTCAATTTCGAAACAGCGGGCTATTTCGGGCGAGTTGCGGAAGAGGTGTTCCTTGCGGCGACAGATCGTGGGGAAGTCGATTTCGTGGTAGACAATGGGCTCGTCGTTGTGGGCTGTGAGGAGGTGGAGGGCGCGGGTGTCGGTGCCGGCGCCGAGGGAGATGATTTGTTTCCTTTTTGGTTGGTTCGCGGTGGATTGGAGGAAGTGGGTGACTATCTTGGTTATGGCTGTTGTACGGATGTATGTCCCTGGGGTCGCGTTTTGTTAGCAATTGTGTTTGGGAAAGGGGAAAAAGGGGAAAGGGCTGTGTGTACCTCTGTTGATGATGGGCTGTCTACGGGGTGCCGGAGGGGAGAAAAGCTGGGCAAAGGGGTCTTGGAGATATCCTAGCTGGACAGCGCTCAGACGGGATTGCGCTGCGTCGTTATCGGTCCCCTGGATGGTGAGATCGTGCCGCGCTCCGGCGGTAGTCCCCGGCGCATGCCCTCCTCGGGCCGTACCTCCTCGACCCCGCCCCCGGCGCGCTCCACCACGCAGCGTGAGGAGGTTCGGGATTGATGGTGCCGACATCTACGGAGGGGTATTTAGGTTGCGGTCAAACGTTTGGAATTGCAATCAGCAAGTGGCCTGAAGAGAGAATCCGGCACCTAACCCTCATCTGCCTAGCTGCCTCCATTGCTCCCCAAGATTCCCCACCTGAAGTTGCTGGCGGGGACGGAATGGCTGGCCTTATCGATAGGGTGTGACGTCGGTGGGTGGAGTCATGCATCGCTAGCGCAGAGCCTGTGCAGCACCCGCTCCAGGCAGGGCTCTCCCAGAAGATCGGGTTCGCATCATGCCGAACATCAGTGGTCTCTCGCTGCCAACTCCTTCGTCCAACCATGGCGAGATGTAGGTTTGTGGCATCCTCTCGAGTTTCTATCTGCAGGTTTTGTTTTTAACACAACATCTTAGCGTTGACGCCTTGTGTCTATCGATCAACGGGGGAAAGTCCATGCCGCCCTCATCAAGTACGGTCGAGTCCTCCTGGTCCTTGGCACTCGGTGCCGGAGCCCGTGTGAACCCCGACCTGCGAACATCGAAGACCTGACCTCGTGCTTCATGCTTCAACACCCGTTGAGGGGCTTTTGAATAGTCACATGGGCGGAAATGCTGCGGGGAAACCATGAGCGGATGCATATGTCGAAAGCGGCAACATGTTTTCAATAGCCGCTCAATAATGTCATGCGATCCAACCGTTGCCCGACGCAGGCGTTATGTAGTTCGTTCTGCCATGGCTCAGCCTTGTGGCCAATACTCGTAACCGTCAGCGCTATTGCCCCTCTCTTGAATCCGATTTTACCGCTGAACTGTCCGAGGCCGTGGGAGGTTGGTTTTGCCTCGTCCATTCGGGAGGCCAGGCCTGCCTGGATGGCACCAGTGCTGGCCTGTGTTTGCGCGGCACATCGGGGCAGTGCAAACTCGCCATTGGCTAGGGATGTCTCGGCTCTCCCCACCTTCTCGCTGTGTGTTGCATCTGCTGCCTCGTGCGTGCAGGTTGCTCCTTTGCGACAGTGGACCTGCACCCCTCTTCAGGGGCTCTTAAAGATCGACAATGATCCTTCCTCGTATTGACAGCCGTCAGGCGTCTTGCTTCCGTTCATAACCACGCCTCTGCCTGGAACTGTGTTACCTTTCCGGATCATCCGGTTTTTTCTCTTTACCTCTTTGACACCGCGAGCATTTCCATTACTTTGGGAATCTCGTTTACTTCTTACATCTCGTTCTTTTGTTTCTACAGACCACCGTTTCAACGTTCTCCACATTCGACTGTCGCTCCCTGTAGGGCTGCGTCAATCTAACGTCGCGATGTTGCAGCACGCGGCCAACTTGGGCCACGCCATCGTGAGGCGCCATATTGAGGATGGAGAGGGTAACGTCAAGCTTCCGGGTTGGGCGCCTCTAGTTGTGCTTGCGGATGCCGTCGTTTTTCTCCCCGTCTTCCTCATCGTAAGTCGAGCCCAAGAACTCCGAGCGGAGCCGAACTCCGGCTGACAAACCAAATAGGTTGGATACACCCTCTCTAAGCTCATCCCTGCCATTGCGATTGTCGAAGACCCCAATCCTCCGGCGTACGAGCCCGTTGCCCTCGATGAAAGCGCGGCCGACCAAGGACCGGCCGCTCTGGTCCCCGGGAAGCCGATCACTTCCTCGCTCCGAGCCACTCGACGTCTGTTGAGCTCCGTCGCCGGCTGGCGCGCATACTTCCGTGGTTTCGTCTGCGCTGCCGTCCTGGCTGCCGCCGAGGGCTCGCTCTCCCAGATTTTCGGCTCTTTCCTCCCGTTGATTCCCGTCGGTGCTCTCCTCGCTCGGCTTGCACTCACACAGTTCGGCACTGCATGGACACACATCGTGATGACGGCCCCAACGGAGCGCAAGTTCTACCAGCGCCTCCCGCCCTTCAAGAAGGCATTTGAAGCTACCTGCTTCCCCCTCCTTGCCATCTGGGTTGCCGACAGCGCTGCCGTAGTCATTCCCCTCCTCGTCGCGCAGGCTCTGGGTCTTCCCATCCCCAGGTTTGGTGAGGAGCCGACAGACCCTCCTCAGAACTTTGACGGCGCCGCCGCCTGGAAGTCGCTCGTCATTTTCGTCGTCGCGATCATCATCCATTTCGGAGCGGTTGTCCCCACAAACGTGCTTTTGACGCGCGTGCAGGCATCGCTTCTTCCCGAGGATGAGGAGACCATTGTGCCCTTTGATCGATCGTTCGGCGGCAAGGTCGAGCCCGCTATAGTTGGCGGCAAGGGCTTCGTCAGCATGCGCGACGCTCTGGCGACCTTCCCTGTCTCTAGCTGGGTCCGCATCTACAAGCTTTACGCCAAGGTGATTGCCGTCTCATTCGCTGCGTGGCTCGCGTTCGTGGCGGTCCTTATCCCCGAGTTCATCCTCATCAAGTCGTAGTCCAAGCAGTGGACTGTTGGGTTTGGTTGTGCCAGGGTATCTACTGGAACTCTCACCTCATCTGCTGTGGAGAATGCGTAGGAATGTTGGCCTTGAGAAGACCGGGTGGGCATCTCATAAGTCATGGTGTGTTCTGCTGATTGAATGTTTTCCTTATCGTCATCTTTCGGGGCAATGTATCACTGCGCTGTAGTCTTTATGTATGAAGCGAGGTTCGCATAGTTCTACCTGTCTTGAGCAAACAACGAAGCCGAGGGCAACAGATTCACGAGGAATCAATTGAACCATTTCAGCCCCAAACACACACAGAAATCGATATCTTCCATTGCACCCATTTCTCCAGTTATGCAACCAGGTGACCACGAAATACACCCACATACATTTGTTCGCCTGTTGTTGCAGATCACACAGTCAATAAGACCACTAAGTCACCCGAGCCCCTTAAACCTCTTCAGACCCCATCTACCCGCCCGCCATGACAATGCCAGCTGGAGGAAAAACCACCATAACAAATCGTCAAAATGCCGTGAGAGTGTTTTTTGTTGTCTTTCTAGAAAAGAGGAGGAGGGTATAACTCGCCCAATTCGCAGATGCAGCCTCGCCACTCGGTTTTCCCACCCCAAGCCTGTCTACCCGTTCGTGACCGCATTCTGATTTGTGTGTGTGTGTGTGTGTGTGTGTGATTTTGTGTTCCCAGCCTGACATGTCTAAACGTTCCCACAATTGACCAATCCGACATTATTTATCCTGGCTCGTCCTTTCCATCTCACGACTTCTGGAAGAACCAGCTGGACCTCTTATTCTCCGACGGGTTCTGCAAGCTCGCCACCGCTGGGTTAGTCGCCCCTGTCGCCTCGCCGCCTCCGCGCAGTGGCTTCGCGATGCGGCTGCCGATGCTGAAACCGCCGATAGCGGTGGGCGAGTTCAGGCCGCGGGTGCTGCCGGCCTTGGCCGCCTCGAGACGATCCTTGACAGCTGCGAGCTGGACCTCGAACCTATTGGGGGAGGGACTGTGAGTAACCTGCGTGCATGGTAGGGGGATATGGGAGGGAGGGACGTACTTGTGGTTGGCCTGGGCCATCTTCTCCTGGCTCTCCTGCAGCAAGCTTTCCAGGCTCTGGATGCGTTCGTTCCTGGCGATAAGCTTGCGCTCGGCAATGGCCACCTCCTTCTTGAGAGCCGAGTTCTGCTCGACGAGCTGGCGCTGCACCTGGGTCAACTGCTCGAGGTTGCGCTCCAGGAACGCCATCTTCTTCTGCTGGGCGCGGTTGTTGCTGCTGCGGAGCACGTTGTTATACTGCTCACGCGTCTCGTCCAATGAGATTTCGAGCTCCACAACGCGCTCGCATCGGTTTTGCAGATCGCGCATCAGACTCTTCTTCATGACATCGAACTCGGCCAGCTGCTGCTGTACTGTCTTGCCGTTGGCCATCGGCACGGCGGCAGCCGCAGCACCGTTGGACTTGACGCGACGCTGAAGGTCGTCGACCAGTGTCTTGAGGCGCTCGTTCTCCTGCGACTTGAGCGCGATGTCGGCCTTGAGCTCCTCCGCAAGCTCCACCTGGGCGTTGGTCTTGTCCGACAGAGTCTTGGCCAAGAGAGCCTTGACCTCCTCCTTGTCTTCATCACCTAGGGCGCGCGTGAGGATGTTCTCGTGCTCCTGCTGAAGCGCTTCTAACCGTGCCTCCAGCTCAGCTCGCTTGCGGGCCTCAGACTCATTCGAGGCAAGGTTGAACGAGGCGAGCTCGGCTTGCCGCACGAAGCCCTGTGTCTCGAGAAGCTTATCCTTAAGCGCCTTGAGGTCATCAGGCGGAATGGGATCTCCAGTAGAGCTAAGCTGGTATAGCGTTTCCAGCTGGGCGATGGCGTCCGCAACTGCCCGTTCGTTATCGCTGAAAACATCCCCACTAAGATCGAACCCAGCCATCATCTTAGCCATCTTCTCCGCCTTTTTCTTCTCCTTCTCGTCCAAGACTGCGCTGGTCTCCTTGGCGCTCATCTTCATGTCCAGAATTTGTTGCTTGACTTCGTCGAGCTCAGCTGTAAGCTCCGAATTTGCGTCTTTCAGTCCGTCCATGGTGATTTGCGCCTCCTTGTTCTCAAAGGCCAACCTCTCCAGCTGCATCTTGACCTCATTCGCCTCGCCAAGGAGCTTCTCGTTTTCCTTGCCAAGCTTTCCATCGTGCTCCTTCAGTATCGCAAGCTCTTCCTTTGTCTCCCGCAGTTGTCTCTCGATTGTAGCTGCCAGAGACTCCTTTTCCGTGAGTTGATCCTGGAGCTCGTTTTCGCGGCGCAAAAACTCTTCTCGCTCGTCCTTCTCGAGGGGGAGACTGGGGGTGCCGGCTCGCTCGGATATGGCCGGGGTCTCGGCCCTGACATCTGGTAATAGCCGTGAGGGGGTCGAGGGCCTTGCTGGCCTTGGTTCGGGTTTTGCCGCTCCTTCCGTCCCCATCGGTGGCACCCACCTTTCCTTGGGCACCGTCTCTCCCGCGCGCCAAAGTTGCACCTCGCCCTCCAGGTTGACGATGTACTTTTCAAATGTGGTAATCTGGGTCTTGGCCTTCCCAAGCATTGCCTTCAACTCGGCCGGGCTCAGCTCGGCGTTGACCTTGGCCTTGTTCTTGATCGACTTGGCTCGCATACCGAAACGCAGTGTGCTCAGCGTCTCGGCATCGTTGTAGCTGCTTGGGGAGCAGTTGATAATGAGGGTTGTCCGACTGTTACCTCCGAGAGACTCTTGCAGAATACGGGTGAGCTTTGAGTCTCGGTAGGGAATATGTGAAGATTTGCCGTCGGTGAGGGCATTGATGACCATGCCCAACGCGCTCAAACTCTTGTTGATCTTCTTTGCCTCTTCCAACGTTTGCCCGCTGGCGCCTGTCTTGCCAACCTTTTCGCTACCAGCCAGATCGACCAGGAACAGTTGACCACTTTTCGCTGATCCCGTTTCGACATTTTTCTGGGTAATGGTGATGACGAAGATGGAGTGTGAGCGGGAGGATTCCTGGTTCATGTTGGTAGCGGCGACAGCCCTGGCATTTCCACCTCTTCGCATTACTTCAAAGACCTCCTGTACGCTGGAGACATAGATCTCCAAGAGCCCCTTAACATAAACACCTCTGTTCTTTTCCTCGTGCACCGGCAGGTTGTCGTTCTGTGGTTGAAGCAGATCGCGGATGCGCTCCATGTAAATCTCCATGTAGGATACACGGACCGTGTACTCGATATTGGCGGCGCTGGATAGAATGCTGGCGAAAATCTGCTCGACGATTCTGGGGATGACACCCTTGCCTTCTTCGTCATCTATGCTGCTGCCCATCATGGTATACGACTTGCCCGCGCCTGTCTGGCCGTACGCAAAAACGGTGCCATTGTAACCGTTGAGGATGTCGTCAACCGTGGATTTGATGGAGAAGTCAAAGATGTCCTTCTGCTTGCATCCCATATCAAACACGCGGTCGAAGGTAAAAGAGCCCTGGGCTTCTTTCGACTGGACAGCACTGCATTAGTGCGCGAGCTGCGTGTCGCACAAGGCAAAAACAATGAGATCGAAACAGGGTACTCACATCAACTGTGCAGGTGTCTTGGCCATCGAAGTTGACAATGGGCTGACCGCCCGACTCGAGCTCGATCCGGTTCTGCGGTCGGAACCGGGCCACGACCTTGATGCTATTCGCGCTCGACATTTTGACAAACCGCTTCCCGCGCCGGGTAGCGCAATCTCATAAAGGGGGTTGCGCCGGGCAGAATAGGAGGTTGAGGGTGTCGCGGGGAAGCAGAAAAGGGAACGTGGGGACGTGGGTCGCTGGTCGGGTTGCAAAAGGGCGGCCTGTGTCGGTCTGCGAACCAAAGTGACGCTCCGTTTCGAAAGAGCGGGTTCCGAGAATCGCAGGTATCGGAAAAAGATGCAATCAAAGATCTAGAATCGCTAGGTGGGGTTTGCAGTCACGGCTCAGAGTTGGGACGACAAAGGGACGAAAACGACTGGACGAGGTGTGTTTTCACGACACTTTGGCAAGTCGGAGGTTGGATGACGCGCTGCCTCGCGCTGCAGTCAGTTTGGGGGGGGGTTTCTTTTGGGGGGCAAGTGATGTGAAGATAGAGTGCGACTACTAAAATGCATTCTACAAAAATCACTACATGCTCGAAAAAGGAGGAACGGGTCTTTCTTCGTAAAAAGGCCCTAAATACGTTTTTGAAGGCGTTTAAAATGCTCTATATACCTTTAAATATGGCTTTCCACACGTACCAAAGATATTTGTATGCCTATTGAAAAATATACTATGCCTCAAAACCGTTTGATGCTTCGTTGGTAAATTAGGTATGTGGTCTTTTTTGTCCCATCCCAGGTTTGGAGTCGGACTCTTTCGTCACACCACTTGGGGGGGGCGTTTCATGGGCGTGAGTTGTGCCGCGATTGGGGAGGATGCCCACTCACCCACCGTTCGCCTCGGTGCTCAAGCGTCACGGCTTGGCAGCGGACCGCTTTGAGTTGCGGCGAGAGATGCACAGGGGCTAAACTCAAATTTACAGCAGATTGCCCCCTCAATGCAAGTGGAGGCAACTTACAAAGTCAGGCACCCGTTGCAGCCAGCATGCTGCAAACCCGTCAACGAGAAATGTCGACCCGATGACTCCACCATTGTATTGCCTCCGGGAAGTTATCTCACGGTCCAGGCATCCACCACTCTCCTATTGCAGGCGATATATTGATCTTAGGAAGCATCCAAGTAGGGTGTAAATGCATTGACTCGCTCTGGTGTTGTGTGGACCCAAACTCCATCTGTGTCGCGCCGTTTCCTCCTGATCTCCGTCTCCTTATCGAGACTACGCATTCCGCCAGATAAGGGCCACCGATACTCAACCTCCATGATGGAATATCCCCTAACATCAACGCCAGTAAATACAAGACCTCCCAAATGCTGTGCACCCGACCCGAACCGGCCCAAACGCCACAATACTCGATCTCACCCAAGGCAATATATTATTGGGCGCCGTTGGGCAGGTGTTGCAACCGCACTCCAGCAATACCCCAACGAAACAGCCCGCCCTCTGCCCCATCTCTTGCTCGGGCCATTGTTGGCGACTTCCCCGCCGGCAGTTTATAGACGGATGTATCAGATACGTTCTTCAATCCTCCCAGCTCTTCTCCACCGTCTCCCTTACTCTCTTTGTGTACTCTTTACGGTTGTCTTTGTAGAGATTGGACGCCTCGACATTCGCCGGGGAGCCTGTGTTGGGATCGTTGAGCAAACTATGGTCACAAGGTGGGTTAGCGTCCACTTCTCAGAATCTGCGGTTGGATCCCGAGGTCTACCAACCTTTGAATGCTGGTCAGCACAGCGGCCACATCGTACGTCGGGCTCCAGCGGTTCTGGAGGATATCGAGACACAGTTCGCCCGTGGCGTAGACATTAGGGTGGAACATCTGGCTGATGAACTTGACTGAGGGCGGCTTGTTCGGATACTGTTCCTCGAAATGCATCACGAGTCGAAAAGTTCCATCCTCGAATGGGGTGTCCGCGGGGCCGATGATGACGGCGTTCCTAGACCGGTCTAATCAGATCCAGCTCGCACAGCCCACATCGTTCTTCCATACCAGGTCATCACATTGTCGGGAACAGGCGATGCAGATACGCCGGCCGGGGGGTCGGTTTGCATGCGCTAGTGTCGAGTATTAGCATCGTAGGACGGCTTGGATACTGATGATGCCAAGATTCTTCGCACCTTGAAGTCTCGCATGAGACGTCTACGAGCTGCGGTCGACATTCTGCGAGCAGGGATACGTGGTTGCGTCCAAGGGTAGCGGTGGTCTTGAACAAAGCTCTCAGGAATGGCAGTCGTGATACCGTAGGAAACGTGCAGAGCTAACTTGATCGTTTATGCTTAGGAAGCAGTGATGTGGAGTGGAGAGGTTCGATCGAAATCCAGAGGCGACACCACTAGAGTCGGAATCTAACGTTGATGGATTCCAAGCCAATCACTCCGTATTGACCTGGGTGGCACGTGCGCCGGGCTGTTTGTGTCGGGCGATCGGGCAAGGTCGCTTCTGGCCGAATCCCGCCCATTGCATGAATGCACCGCGTTCTGGGTTTTTATGTGCATGCTCTGAGCAACTCGATGCACGTACTTGCAGGAAAGCGCAGACTACAGTGTCGCCGCTGAGCCTGTCATATATATTCACAAGTCATCGTCGTGGGTGGTTTTTCGGCTTTAGATCACACCTGTCACGAAAGTTGGTAATCAAGAAATCCAGCAAGCCACAGATACCGAAGGCCGTTTTCAACCAAGCTTCTCCCCCGGACGATTGTTCACGGGAGCGGGCCAGCGGACGAGGGGTAGCTGTGCCCCAGATCCACTCAGGCCGTCACAAGCCGAACAGTGCCGTCATGTCTTAAAGAGGCCGGCCCTCGGATGGGCGCCCGGTCTGCCTTTCGCGTCATTCTTGCCTCTTCCTCCCTGGTTTCTTCGCGGCTATCTGTCCTCTGTCTCCTTGGTTGCTATTCCGCTGTTGTCGAACATTGTGTGTTCATTGTGCAAAATCATGACGGGGAGGTTCGGCTCTTCAATGCGCATCACGCCGCGATTCGGAGGGGCTTCGGCTCGGTACTTCTCGACGCAGCCATGCCTTCGGAAGGAAATTCGGGACGTCTACATCCTTTCCGCCTCCCGAACCCCAACCGCAAAGGTACCTCTCGCAAGCCGGCAATTGGCTTTGGCTCTGTACTGACACAGGTAGTTCAATGGGTCCTTCACCACCGTTCCTGCCCCCCAGCTTGGCGCCGTTGCCATCAAGTCGGCCCTTGAAAAGTCCAAAGTCCCAATCTCCAAAATCACAGATGTCTACATGGGCAATGTCCTTCAGGGCTCTGTCGGGCAGGCCCCGGCGCGCCAAGCTGTCATCTTCGCCGGGCTACCTTCAACGATCGAGGCCGTCACGATCAACAAGGTGTGCGCGTCTGGGTTGAAGGCAGTAACTTTCGCGGCGCAAAACATCCAGCTGGGTCTAGCGGAAGCGCAAATCGCCGGAGGCATGGAAAACATGACCCGGGTGCCATACTACGTCCCCCGCGCGAGTGGAATGCCCGCCTTTGGCCACATCAAGATGGAGGATGGGCTGATCAAGGATGGACTCACCGACGTGTACGACCAGTTCCACATGGGTAACTGCGCTGAGAACACAGCCAAGAAGTACGGCATCACTAGGGAGATGCAGGACCAGTATGCGATCCAGTCGTACGAGCGAGCCCAGGCGGCATGGAAGGCAAAGGCTTTTGCTGAGGAAATCGCCCCGGTCACCGTCCCTGGTAAGAAGGGCGATACCATCATCGACACAGACGAGGGATACCTAGACATCAAGCTCGAAAAGGTCCCCAGCCTCAAACCAGCCTTTGTCCGCGACGGCACAGGAACTGTGACTGCAGCGAACTCATCGACCCTCAACGACGGTGCCAGTGCTCTCGTCCTCGGGAGCAAGGAGATCGCGCAGGAGTTTGGTGCCGGATCCAGAGTGCTGGCCCGCATCTGCAGCTCTGCCGACGCGGCGGTGGACCCCATCGACTTCCCCATCGCCCCAGCCAAGGCAGTCCCCATCGCGCTCGAGCGCGCAGGGATCACCAAGGAGCAGGTGGCCCATTGGGAGTTCAATGAGGCTTTCGCGGCTGTTATCAAGGCCAACGAGAAGGTGAGTTGCTGGAGCTGCAATGAACAACAACTTGAGAACTGACGTGCAACAGATTCTCGGACTCCAGGGCGCAAGAGTAAACCCCCTTGGAGGAGCCATTGCCTTGGGTCACGCTCTGGGTAGCTCAGGCTCTCGAATCCTTACCACCCTGCTCCATCAACTCAGGCCGGGCGAGTACGGCGTTGCAGCCATTTGCAACGGTGGCGGCGCGGCTACAGCCATGGTTGTTCAGAGAATCGCATCAGTATGATGTGTCAGAACGGATGGCTTGATATGATCGCATAGGGCAGACACCTTTCCAGAGGGAAACGAAAAAACAGGCCGAGCGAATCTGCCATTGTTTGTGTATATATGACTGTTTCGCCTGCAAAACTTCATGACAATGTGCTCATGATATGACTACAAATGTTCAACATCAAAAGTACATATAAACGCAATTCCGCCGTGGATGGATCAATGAGAACTGTCCAAACGGTGCCAAAAACTGTCCGAGAACACGGTGAACCCCAGGCTCAGGAGAAAAAACCCAAGGATCCGATTGGTCATCATCCCTGTTGACGACCCACCCTTTTCAACAGTGACCTTCAATTGACGAGGCTGGGATCGTTATTGTTCCCTTGATCCCGATTGATGAAAGAACAATGGTCCGCACACTCATTGGATACACCATAGCTTTCTCGTCTTGAAGTTAAAAATCATGCCAGACTTGGACGATTGAGTTTTTTCCTCCGACACACACCATAGTTTCAACTGAAACTGGACCACCACGCCAGTCAGAATCTTCTCTCGATGCTCTTATAACCACCATCGCCATGGCTCTCGTCACCGAGTTTCTATCCACCATACGCCGCTTTGTACTAGACCAGAACGGTGATGGGCTCAGAGACTGGCTGCAGGTAGAAAACGACGTTCCGGCGACATACTTCCAATTGGGACAGGAGCTCAAGTCGGCATTTCCCGCGAATGGCAGCGATGCACTGGAAAGGTTCATCGACAAGTGTCTTCCAGAAGAAGACGATGTCCCACCTGGAAAAGGGTCGCCATGGCCCGGCTTTAATTCGTTGATGAAGGCATACCTTGAATACTGGCGAGACGTCAACTTTGACAACCTTGTCGCCCTTCACGCCAGCCTCAGCGACCTTCTCATGTAACTACACATCCCTCAATCCCCTGTATGAAGGATTACCACTGACCACCAGCAGATCGTGCGCCAATGCACTAGCCAACCCAACTTACGGTGTTATGCTACTGCAGACGAGCATGTCCTTCTCTGAGTCTCTGTCAAAGCTGGTCATGGGGATTACTAGACAGCCCGACCTCATGGCACAAATTCAGGGCGGGACAGCCGGCGACGAATCCGGTGAGAAGAAGTCCATTGTCGAGCTAGCTGCGGATGTGATCCAAAAGATCTTTACGTCTTGCCTCACAGATCGATCAAGTACTAGGTGGTCGCCGCCCAAGGGCAAAAAGGTGGCTGTCTACATGTTTGCAAACCTGACGCTTAAGCTTCTCTTTGCGGTATGCCAATCACCACAGATTGTCAACACGCTTGCTAACCAGTCTCCAGTGCGACAAGTCACGTCTAGCGATTCAGATGTTCACCAACCTGTCTGCCAGTGGCCCGGCGCTCGCGCTCTACCCGGCCTCGCAACGCGTCACCTTCCTCTACTACCTTGGCCGGTTCCATTTCGACTACGGTCACTTCTACCGAGCCCACAAATGCTTCGAGGCTGCGTACCAACAATGCCCGCCCCAGTTCACCAAGCATAGACGGCTGATCCTGACATATTGGATCCCGTCAAACCTCCTCCTCGGCCGGTTCCCTTCCCTTGCCCTCCTGCAGCGGCCCGAGGCCAGTGGGTTCGCAAACATATTCGTGATGATATGCACCGCAATCCGAGCAGGAAACTTTGCCACGTTCCACGCCGCCATGGCATTCGGCAAGGACTGGTTATGGGAAAAGGGGCTGTACCTGACCCTGTTGTACAAACTCAAGCCACTCATCTGGAGATCGTTTACACGACGAGTCTTCCTTCTCACGTGGAACAATACCGGGGACACACGCAAGGTGGCTTCACTGTCACTCGACCACCTCGTCACGGCCGCGACATACGTACAAAGGCTGCTAGAGGGCTATGTCCCGCTCAGACAACCGGCAGGACCCAAGGCTCGTCCGCCGCACATCAGCGCCATCTTCCTCAAAGCTGTCGCCAACAGTGCGGCCGAAGTGGACTCGCATTCCCTCCTCACCCCGCCGGCGGGTGGTCCGCGGCGCCTTATGCCGTCTGAGGGCCTCGTCTTTGGCAACAAGCGGCCCGACATCAACGACGTGGAGTCGGTGGTGGCTGGGCTGGTGTACGCGGGCCTGCTCAACGGGTTCGTGGCACGGCAGCAGAAGCTCTTCGCCGTGGAAGGCGCAAAGAGGACGGGCGGCAACCCGGTGCTCGCCGGATGGCCGCCGGCCTACCGGACCATCATGGAGAGATTGCGGCAAGAGTACGAAGAGTCAGTTGCGGCGTACAGGAACGGGGATAGCGCCGATCCCCCGGGCGAGTTTGACGACGTTCCGGGTTGGGTGGTGCAGCGGTAGAAAACCAGAGTCAGGTAACCAGCGATAATGATGATACCCTTTGAACAATTCTGATTGATGAAAACTGGGAGATCGAGTCGTGACACAAGGACGTTTCACACAAACACTCGAGTTTCAGCTCTCCCCGCGCAAGGCTGCACAGCTAGCTCCCGCGATGGTGACTGCCAACTCAATCCAACCGATGAAGTGAGGTGAACAAACAGGACAGATGGTCAGAATTTCAGCCCATTCCACTTTCAGCATTCAATAGCTTCCTTGAACGTCACCTTCTACCAACTCCATCCGCTAGAAACGAGTTGGGAACACGCGACGCAGTTTTATCGTTAGACATTCATTTTTTCATTCGAAATTCGTCTAGGTCTTGAGAGCCAAAATTTCCCAAGCTCTGGGTCCCGACGTCGTTCCTTCCCTTGCCAAAATGCAAGTGGGACGGGAGAAAAATCCACACGTTTTTCGTTCATCCCCCTTCTTTCATCAATCAACTCTCGTCCTCATCCCAATTGTCGTTCAACCCATCCCTTACTTCCCTCCCCAAGCACACACCAAACATCCCAGCCATCCATCAAGCCACCTAACCATCCACCATCCACCAACCAACCCAACCGTCCAAAAACACCCACCAACCCCGCCTGTCCACTAGTCCATCCATTCATTCCAGCCACGAAAGCCCTCTTCGTCCAAGACAACAATAATAATCCGTAAACACTTCAAACAAGCCCGACCAAACTTCTCTCTCATCAAAATCCAATCCTCCAAGAAAAAACACAATTGGGTATCGGCGAAAATCGCAAAGAATAAATAACGGTTGTCGCAGCCCACAACGAGGAGCGCGGTTGAATCGAACCAAAACCAAACATCCATAAGGTCGGCGCATCAGCAACAAAAATGGCGAGCGCCGACAGCTTTGCCTCAACAATAACAATAAACACTAGCGCAACCGGGACTGTAAAAACGGTCGATATGGCAAGGGGGTATAAAGGGGCAGCCGCCGGGTGGAATCGGAACCAAGTCGTCGGCGTATGGGACTCAAAGGGCCGCAGCCATGACGTATCATGAAGCGGGAAAGAGAAGCGAAGGATAAAAAGCAGCCAGCAGGACAGGTGCGAAAAGCTCGGGGAGCGAACCCCAGGATATCTGGGTCAAGTATCGACAGGGAACAGAAAAATGGCGTAACGGATCCTGCTGGCCGTCATGGAAGAAATAAGTATCGTTTTTTTTTTGGGTTCGATTCGGTGTTGGCAGCTCAGTACAGAGCTGCGGCGGCGACGAGGGCAACGATGAGACCCGCGATGGCGCCACCGGGTTGGTCTGCCGACACGCCCTCGTTCTTGGATGCGGTCGATACTGGTGACGATGAGTCGGAGGAGCTGCTTCGGGTTGGCGATGAAGTGCTTCCACCATGCGAGGAGCTGTGACCAGCCTCGGTCGTGGTCGAGTTCGCGTGCTCCTCGTTCTCGTGGAAGATACCGCCAGGGAAGACGCCTGGCTTCGCCGAGCTCACTGGCTTTGCCACCGAGGAGGATGTCGCAAAGGCCGCCGTGGTCGAGACAGTCGATGTGGTCGGCGGCGCGGCCTTTGTCGTGGACTTCGGAGGAGGAGCGGACGACTCGGCGGGGACCTCGGACCCATCGATGTTGAAGACGACAATGTTCGCCTTCTTGCCGCTGGGGACCGTGACGACACAAAAGTCGGCATCGCCGACACCTGTCGCCTTGACCGGGCTGTTCACGCCTCCCACGCCGTCAGAACTAGGGTCGATAGCGCACGGCAGACCGTTGCAACCGCCTTCGGGGCATTCGATCTTGACGCCGAAGCTTGGGCGCGTGTTCTTCAACGAGCATCCGATGAACATGGGATTCCATGCAATCTTCACATACGTGTCTCCGTTGGCGACGGTGTTGGCGCCGGCAACATAGGGACTCCAGTTTCCAACCGGTTCGCTTTCGGTTCCCCAAACACACCCTTTGCCAGAGGCGACACCGGGAGGGTTGATGTAATAATGGGCGGCGGTCTTGTCCCAGTATGAGATTCCGGGCACGGCAATCGTCTTGGTTCCGGTGATGTCGGTCGGGATGACCATTGCCTCGTCACCTGGCAGCACGGTTTGGCAAAAGGAAACAATCTTTCCGGCCTTGTTCACAACTTGGACCGTGCCAGTACCATCCACACAGTATGGCTGGTTGGGGAAGGGTTTCTCAGCCACGCCGTTGTTGCAGTAAAGACCGCCATTCTGGGGTACTGTCAGCATTCTATTTCCCCGGACACTATTACCTCACCGCCCCACTTACCATTGACTGAGGGTAGACATATGTCGAGTTTGGCTGCCATTGCGCCATTACTTTCCCAGCTACGCAAGCGATCGGGCAGTACATGCCGTCCTTGCACGCGACGTCCCCGGCCATGGCGAAGCCATTGTTCATACCGCCTGGCACATACACCAAATCGGGGTGGTTTGGCAGCGAGCACGTTGCCCTCCTCTCGAGCACAGGAGCGTCAACGAGGTCTTCGGTTTGGTGGTGCCCGTGTTGATGCCTCCTCCCATACTGCTCGTGCGCGTGTCGATGGCCATGTCCGTGTGATGCAGCAACTGTCTGGGCAGACAGCAACAATGAGGCCGAGCTGACGGCGGCCTGGAGTGTGGTGAACCTCATGGTTCCGTATATCTGATGGTGGTGCGGGCTTTTGAGTCGACCAAGAGTCTCGTCTTGCGGTTTCTGCGGGTTGTGAGTCCTGGATTCTTCAACAGCGAGCAGTCGATGCTAGGGTTCGTGCGGCTTCAGCGCATCGCAAAGGAACGGATGAAGCAAGGTGCGTGGGGTTGAGCTTCGCGGGGAGTGAGTGGGTGTGTTGTTGGCAAGCGACACGGTCCCTTGTATACGAGCAGTGAGTGAGTGAGCGAGCGAGCGCGTTGACAACGGCGAAGCAGACGACGAAAAGAAGGACGAAAAGGAGAGGACGCTCTGGTGAGAGACAAAGCGATGGGCCCGTTGTGCAGACGAAAAGCACGATTGCCCCAGAATGGACCCGATGTGTCGTGCTGCACGTTTTTCTTCAAACCTGGGGGCGGCGGGCCAACTGGCGGAGCCGGCCAGGTCGAGCACGCGTGGGTATCTGCGATAGCTTCACTGCTGCGTCCAATCATCGCGGCGGCTGCGCCCGGTTCCTGGTCGTTTCATTTTCATCATCTCGGCACTAAGGCGCACCGACAGGGGTCAATCCAGGAACAGGCCGAGGGACTCCAATCAGATTGACGGCGAAAATTGAAGCACTAAGACCAAAGCGGTTGACGAAATGAGAAGAAACGGCTTCCTCTCCCAACGGCGCAGGCTCAATTTGTCAGTGGAGGCTTGAATTAAACTCCCCTTTTAGCCTCGACGTCGACAGCGCATCCGCTCTTGGCGAGTCTTTTTCCCACGTTGTCCTGGGCCAACCCGTCACAGTGACTGGCCCGACAAAAGGGACTCTGCTGCAGGGTCCATTCGCCATTCTGTGCAAAGTGACGGAGAGAAAAAACGCTTTGTTGGATCCCACAGCATCCCCAGCGACCGAGTTATAAGACACCGGGCCAGTTGAAGAAACCGCTCATCGCGTGAGTGAAGAGCGGTTATCTCGCGAGCAGCCCCAATCACCGGCGCGATGCAGCCACATGTGATGCCCAGCCGGCGAAATAAGCGACCAGTGGCGGTCCGATAAAGCGACGTTCATGATATAGCGATAACGAACCGTTGGTGGCGCTGGTGTTCTGACCAGGCCTGCCTGGCGACTGGCGTTACTGCATCAACAAACCACCTCCGCGACTCCTCGCAGCGACATGTTTTGACGGGTTCGATTGTTGCTGTTTCCCGCTCGTCGCATGTCGAGGTCCGATGTACCGGATCCCATGGGCCCTCACTGCACCTGGGCGTGGTCTTGGTTCATAATCCCGTCAACGGCTAAAGGCGTGAGTCGGTCAGCCCGTCTGTGAGGTCAGCGATCGTGGCCGCTTCTTGGGCCTCTTGGGCCTGCGTCACAGGGCACATGGCGATGGTGCCATGAGCCGTCCCGCAAGCCTTTTCTCAGCCTTGACGCATGAACTTGGAAATTGAGGATCGGGTTGTCGGGCTCTCTCCCTGGGTTGACGTGAGCTGTGGCGGTGAGCAAAACGCATTCCGGGTGAGAAATGCGTTCTGGAAAGTTCGTTTAAAAAAAAAAGAGGGATTTAGTGAGTGTGTTATGATGGGCGAGAAGGATGAGAGGGCTGCCTGGCGGGGTTATATTTGGGCCTGACTGATGTTGCGCTCACGTCCCGTCAGTCGGGCGTTGCAGATGCCGATGCCATCAGTCCGAGGGGTGGTGAGGGGTTGACAGACTATTGTGAGGCTCGCTGAGATGCGGCCAAGAGACGTCATGCGTAACCCCGCTCAAAATAACAATCGGTGTCTTGGTGGTGGATGTGAACGATCAGTGCCAGGCCTCGCCGTCAAGGAACTAGCCTTGCGTGGTGCGGAGTTGGTCTCAACAGTCTGCAAACGGTCAAATTGAGGCGTGGAGATGCTGAGAGAGCGTGCGGTGCGGCGGTTGCAGTGTGGTTACATGTCCGGTTGGGTGCGACTTCCTTTCTCTAGGACCCACTTATAAAAGGGGTTCACGCCAGTTGGAGCACCACTTCAGGCCTGGACTCTGCCCAACATTCTTGAAGTCAACATTACCTGACGTAATTGTGACTTTTCCGGATATCACATGGACCGTTACTCGCCTTCTTCCCTTTTGTACTTTTAGGCTTTGGATGGTCAAGGTTTCCCCTGCGGTCCTTGAAGGGAAAACGTGGAGCACGACACATCGGGTCCATTCTGGGGCAATCTTGCTTTGTGTTCTTGGATGTCCACACCTGCCGTTCTTTCTGTTTCTGCTTAGGTCAAGCAGTGACTTGACCTTAGGTATCTTAAGGAAAGTATGGGCATCGTCCTTTCCTCAATGGAATATGCACGAGGAGAGGACCCCCCTATATCCCCCCGCCCTTCCCCCCCTCTCTCGAGCAGAAATGACCAATTTGCCAGGTTCATCATCGGAGTATCTATGATGGGGTTGGCGAACAGGGCTCAAAGAGTGACGGTGTGGCGGAATCGAGGTGCGGTGACTACGTAGGTAACCTCGGTATGCATCTCTGATCCCGCTTTTCAATACCGGCGAGACTTAGAACGGCAATCAGCTGGTGCTAGGAAAGCTAAGTCTACTGGTTGAACGTTGGGGCACATTGGTGCTAAGACCCAGGGCAACCAAGCTGAAATGTTATGACACATACCAAATTCAAACGACATTAGCAGGATTGACGGTAGAATAGCCTTTGCCATCTCCCAGGCCACCAATGATGATGTGCTGGACCTGAGCGGAGTGCACACTTTACGATATAAATCAAATTTGACCCTAGGTAGTTACCTTACCTGGGTAAGTTTGCCAACGAGAGAGAAAGGCACACCTAAATCTCGGACGTTTTCCTATCTGAAAGACAGGAGCCAACGCAGCCTCCTAGGTCATCAACACATAAAGGCTCCGAAATATGATTTTCAGTACTAGCCATTTCATATCAATGTCTGTTAGAGAATATGCCATGTCCCGCAATACACTTTGAAGCGGCGTTAGCCAACTTCAACATAGAGATAAGTTTTTACCACTAATTTGCCAGTTATTCTCCCGTCCGAAAAAGCTCAACGTATTCATCAGCATCTCTAGTCATCGGTAGGCTTCAGTTTTCTTCAGACAAGAGGGGTACGTATCTATCCCTACTTCTATAAAACGTGAGGGAACCATCATCTGAACACCGGGACCGGACCAAGGCCCTCATCAACCGGTTCGACATGCTGTCCTAAGTTCTGTCGCTTGGGCTTAACCCCCTCCCTGCTTGGCTAAACCGTCGCAAAGTGCTAGGGACTGAACCACATTCAATGCCTTGATCCGTTCCCCTACACGTATCAATTACGCCATTGTTATTGATAGTGATGTGGTCCTCTGGACATTAATCTCTTCGGGAACATGAACTTCGCACCGATTCGGATCCTGTATATTGCCTGCAGGAAGCGGTTTCTCAGCAAGCGTGGCAGGCCAGGCAGTGGTCGTGGTCAAAGACTTCCCAATGGTGACCTCCATCCTATTCAAATCTCCCATAGGTATAAATCATAGCGGGTGTCAGCATGTCATTTTTCACACCTGCATCTTTTCGCTGACCATTTTCATATTTCACATTATTGTCAGTTGCCGAGGCGGAAACAAACACGTCTCTCAGAGTGCTACAAAGAAAAGAAAAAAAAAACCACGCAACCTATCTGTTCGAGAGGTGATCGTGGATTTGCTGGTTTAGAGTCACCGGCCAGCTTCCTCTTCGGCTGTGGCGAATATATGACACCATGGGAAGCGACTGGCCCAAAAAATGACCCTGTGCACAGAATTCGGTCAAGATCACCTCAAACGGTCTCGACAGGTTTCCAACAGGCAGAAAAACGCATCTCCAGGGCTCAATAATACCCATTTTCAGGTCTCTGAGGTAATATAACAAAACGCCCTGGAATATCGGACGCCACTATTTTCAGAGGAATGTCCCCGTCAATTCATTGCGCCACCTCAACGACCGAGCTCAAACTGACAATGCAATGGAGTGAGCAGCTGTCAAGATGCTTGGGAATTTATAGTGAGTGAGATAAAAGTCGTCAATTCAGTGGTATCTTGGGTCATAAGAACGTGGCAAGGAGAGAAGAGCCACTTCACACAAGCGTTCAGGGGCGCAGTGGGGGTATCCAATCCATCCGTGCTTCCTTCCTTCTTTCTCCGAAAAGAGATGTCGTCGTCGTTGCTGCTCCACCAATGCTTCCTCCATGTTTCACACGACCTTAGTGTCGTCCTGGGCAGTCTTGTACGTCCGCTGCTCCTCATCAAACTCCTGGCTGCCGCTCTGATCGTTGTAAGCAACCCGGAGATCGTCCACCTCGTCACCGACCTCCATCCATCGATCGCTAACGGCGGGCATGGGGGAGACTTTGTTGAGCAACCAGTAGACCCCCGACGAGACGAGGAAACCGGCGAAGAAGTTGACGTTGTAGATGTACGTTGCGCCAATGGGAACATCTCGCCCAATGGCACCGGCAAAACCGACCACATTGATCAGGATGCCCGCGATATAGGCGGCGTACGCACGCCAGTTGCAGCCCCAGGTGAAGTAGTACGGGCCTGTCTTGCGCGCGTCATACAGCTCCTTGACCTCCAGGTAGCCCAGGCGAACAAAGTAGTAGTCGCTGATCATGACGCCGGCAATCGAGGAGAGGAACACACTGTAGGACGAGAGGTACAGGGTGAACTGGTTGCTGTCGGTGAGCAGGGTCCAGGGGCACATGGCCAAGCCGACAGCCGCACAGATGTAGCCTCCGCGACGAATGTTGAGATACCGTGGCAGCAGCGCAGTCATGTCGGTACCGGCAGATACTGAGTTGGCGGCGATATTGGTGCCGAGCTGCGCGAGAGTGAACGCGGCAGCGATCACGAAGACGCCAAAGCGCTGACCGGAGCCGCCATCATCAATGAATCTCTCGAGGAGGTTCAGAGGGTCCCAGATGGGATCTTCGTTGTAAATGATAGCCGAGGCTGAGGACACGATGATGCCGATGAACGAAGTCACGGCAAAGCCAATGGGAATGGTGAAGAACTGGGACCACAGAGCATCGCGTGGCTTGACTGCGAAACGGGCAAAGTCGGGGTCGTTGACGATGAGAGTCGCAAAGTTGGCGATCGAGCTCATGATGCCCTTGACGAATTCCCAAGCGAGCTCGCTCCCGTGGATTCTGGCGGGCTGCCGAACGATGGGCCCGACGCCGCCAGCTCGCACAACTGCCCAGATGAGGAATGCGATACCAGCACATGGGACGAAGTACGCTTTGACAGTGAAAAGATGGCGGATCTTGTGGACAGGGAACCAGATAGCGGGCAGCGAGCCGGCCCAAAAGAGGAAGAAGGAGACAAAGTCGGCGGTCGACGTCCCTGAGCCTTCGCCGAAAGTATTGGGAATTTTATCGCGATCCTGAGGCTATGTTAGCTGTGCGGCTCATCGATAGGCACTTCTACAGGGTTTCGTACCCAGCTCAGCCAGATGGATCGAATCATCAGATAGACGCAGTGGCCTCCAATGTAAGCCTGTACGCCGTACCAGATGCAGGCTGTGCTGGTCAGTATGGATTAGGTAACGTTCCCGTGAGGAGGGTACTTACCCATTGCGGCGCGATTGAAGGTGGGCCAGAGATTCTACATTGGAACCAGGGTTAGAGCCCAGGATCGGGGTTACAACAGCCGGAGGCTTGTTTACTCACTCCCCAGATGCCAAAAGAGGACCTCGCAACAACCGGGAAACCGATGTGGTAGGTAGCGCCGATACGACCGGTAAGGCAAATGAAGAAACCGGCAATGGTGTAGCCGATCCAAACACAGAGCCATGACTGCCACCAAGAAAGACCGCCGACGATCATCGATGAGGACTGATACATGTCAGTTCTTGTTCCCTTAGCTCCGGATGACAGAGGACTCAGGTGGCGTGAAGAGAGAGTCCGACACCCGACCCTGGAAACACCCTGGCAAAGTTGCTCAACTCTCTCTTCACTACCTCGGAACGAGTCCTCGTTGAACGTGTCGGGAATCTTCTTACGATCCTGTAATATTGTCAGCTTCACCTGCCAACGTCCATGGAGCGGAACGACTGTTTACATCCATGTGTTGATGTTAAATGAGTCAGCCACCCAGAAAGCAACGAAGTTCCAGGGGCCCCATTGGCGACGTTCGGGCTCGACAGGTTTGAGATCATGGTTCGTGAGCTGTAAGAGAGGCGGGAAGCGTCAGCGGGAACTGCCCAAGTGAAAACCGCCACGTGTGAGCCCGACATCCAACCCTGGGAACACCAAACCAAGCGCCTGAACTCTTTTCTCAAACCAAGGGACCGATGATGGTCATCGAGGATCGGGATACCATTGCTCACCATCAACTGGGCTGTGGTCAGCCCCGGTTCAGCCTCAACGGCTAGCTTCTCGGCCACGCGGCTGAAGGTCCGCCTTTTAACCTCCATTGGGACGTGGGGAAGTCAACAGAGGAAGGGGTTTCTGGGGCAAAGAGTCCGATGACCGTCGTGACAAGCGGTGCTGCTCGCGGAACGGCCTTGCGACACTGGGGAACCGTCACACAGCAGATATTTCACAAGCCCCCAGCTACGCGACGCGACAAGAAAATCGATGGTCCCGCGCGGGCGGAGTGAAAAATATTGCTGGCTTTGGTTGGCCCGGTGGAGTACGTCACCAGGAACCGGGACGAGGGAAGATCGACAAAGTGGAGGAGGAGGTTCTGCTGAAGCCCACGAGACTGGGTTTGGACAGGGCGAGTGAGACAAAATTCTATCCAGCCCAGCAGACACAAACGACTTTTATGGTTTTCCCCATCCCTCGGCTTATCTCCCATCCCTAAATCTGACGGGCCGGGTTTGCTTGCTGCGACGCACTTCATCATCGATTTCGGCAAGAACAAAGGCAAAGTGGGTGTGTCCCCCACGCACGTCAAAAACTCGGGAGGCCGGTCGGGACCGTGAATGTTGCCCATTCCCTGGCTCCAGCTGTCAGCTGCACCACCGGCACACCCAGCATCGCAGCGCTAGATGCAGAGCGGTCGGCGAGGCCGTGGAGTCATGGGAGCCGGACAGCCGTGGAGCTGTCGATAGCTTGCACCGTCTCCCGAAGCTGTCCCAACGGCGGCGACGGGTTCACAATGCATTTTGGGTTTGGCGTGCATTGGCCCTGCCAATGCGTTAGCTGCCCATTGGTCAATCGTGTATCTTAGCTGAAGATAAGGCCGCGCCGCGGGGAAATAGGGCAAGCTAACAAATAAACTTCGGCCGGCCGATGCGGGCCCGCATCCTTCGACCCTCTGCAGAGCAAAAGATAAGCTATCATGGGCCCTTTCTACCCCGCAGCCAGAGAAGAGCCATTACTCGAATGCATCGAGTCAATCGCAAAAGTGGTCGATCATCCATGCTGCGAGGGACTTTGTCGGGAATGCCGTCGTCTTCCCCCTCCGTTAGGACGGAGATGCTCCCGGCGTCCAGGTTCTAGACTTCCCCAGATGGCTCAATCTTCAGGTCGAGACTCGTCGTACTGCAATCATGAGCTGCACAAGTGAAGCTACTGCAAGACCGTGCTGGTTCCAGCAGTACGGCACACGACCTCGGACCCCATATCTCACATGCCCTCCAGCCACTGACGTGGAAGGCGCCAGCCTCCAACAGTAGCGGCTCAAACGCCCACCGGAAAATTGCGCGCATGTCCTCCTCGAGATAACAGTGACGGTCTATCTTTCGATGTGAGGCGCGAAGACCGCATCGCGCGAGTCTGCCTCCCAGTCTCCTGTTCTATCCTCGGACATCGTACGAGAAGAGTAGCAGTCGTGAAGCGATAGTCATAGCGGTGATGATAGTATGCTGTTTCCCCCCCCCCCCCCACCATGCTCGCTTCCAGACTGCCTCGCTCGCGATCTTCAATCTTGGCAATCGAGTTGACAGCCGTGGCGCGAACGAGCTTGGCAGGGCCCATCCTCCATTTGACGAAAACGCTCACCGAGCTCAAGTATTTTATTTCACTCACTTCTTGTCGAGCCACTCACCGCTGATGAGACAGGCACTCTCTTCACTTGCCATCATACATGCTGTGAGACAGACAGACGTCACCACTCAGACCCCATACCGAGTTGGCGAGCTGCCTGGCTGACTTGCCTAACGACCCTTATCTCACCGCTATGTCTCTCTCACACTTCTAGGTACGCGGAGCCTCATGACAACTCACTCAGAGTCGACTGGTAACGCTTTCACAGCGTTTCGCCCTGAGAATAATGTGATCGTGCACCCATCCTTCACAGGTGACTAATGGAAGCCGACATCTCAACGGTCTGGTACCGAGCAAACAGCATGCTCAAATAGATATGTAGCAGGAACCACCGTTGCCGAGTGCCTTTCATGCCGTGCTCTTACACAAAAGGTAAAATTAGAGTCAAGAAGCAAAGGTGGAGAGCTGGGAACCCACTGTGGCAGCTGGAGCACCTAGTGTTCACACTGTTGGGGATGGGTTGGCAGACAATTTCGTCACCACAGATGGGAACATCATGTCATAGCTGATTTGAATGAAGCTTTTGGTTTCTTTATATCAATAGACTTCCTACAGACAGGTAGGGTTCAAGATAGGTAACATCCCCTTATCAAGAGCATCAAACATCCCAATACTCCAACATCCCTATCGTGGTCAGGCTTCTCCAATCCATGATGCCCTTCTCTCTATCCATGTCAAGCCACCCTTGGGCTAGCATCTGAATCCTTGCTGTTTCATCCGCTCGTCGTCTGCCTCTTGCTTGACATTGCCAACCCGTCATTTTGCTCCGTGACGCCGATGCTACCAAAAACAAGAGATAAAGCAAGCGATTATCGTGATGATCATCGCGGTATAAACCCGATTCGTCCCCACCAAAACTCCGTGGAGGATATATACGACCAATAGATTGACCAAAAGGAAAATTGTAGATGCGTCAAGCATGTTTATCCACCATCCCGTCGTATCCAAAACCAACTATTACAGCCATGACGGCAAAAGATCGTATGGTAGCCGAGTGTGGGCGCTGGGTTTATTTGTCTTCCCAGCTGTACCGTTTCTCGGCCACCTGTGGTACATGGACCAGCTCACAGCCTGCCTCTATCCGCTCCATGCTGCGGGGGCTTCGAGGAAAGTCATCGTCCTGGGGTTGCCGTGAGCTGGGGGCCCCTGGGGCCTCGTCGCCTCTCAGCCGCTCTTCCTCTTCAACAGTGAAGTTGCTACCCAGTGAGTCGCTCGAACTCCGACTCGCTCGTGAACGCCGAAGAGCCGCCGTAGGATCGTCGAGTCGTATGACTGGTGCCCGACCAGGCCCTATTTGCCGGCTATCTGGGGTCACGATTTGTGGTATTGGCGGTATTGGCGGCACAGGTGATGCCGCTGCTTGCTGGCCCGGTAATGGAACATCTTCGGGTAGCGGCCCCAAGCAAACAACCCTCGAAGGGTCAATGGGGGTTCGTTGAACTGTTGGGGTTGGCGGCAGCCGGAGGGATCCGTGTGCGGATGTCGGGGAGACGTTGCTAGAGTTAGAGCGGCTTATGGATGAGGGTGCGTAAGCGTGAGGCGAATACGGAGAGCGTGGCGAGATGGGTGAATAGTTGCTGCTGCCGCTGTGATGTGAGCGAACGGAAAGGGGCATGTGCACAGGAGGGGCGACCGTCATGGGCGATGGAAGGTCAAACATGCGTGTTTGCCAGTCGGGGTGCGGCGACAATGGCGAAGGGAGTGAATCGGGGAGCGAATTGCTGTTGGCATAGGTCGGTGAGGACACTGGCGAGGGGTCATCGGATGGGCGGTAGTGTGCGACCGGGCTGATATCTTGTCCTGATTTCCCTTCCCTCGGCTCGGACTCGGTCGAGGTCTCGGTCGGGGTATATGTTGGCACGGGCCCCTGCAGCTGCCTTGCCATTTTCCGCCTTGCAATTTCGTAGGCGCTGAGGTCATGAGAACTCTCTCCTGTGACATCCGTATCATCGTCGTAGCCCGCATCGTTGGTGTCGAGCTCAACTGGTTCTGGGGGAACTGGGAGCTCGAACACCTGGTGTTGTTCATCTGCGCCTACTTCAACCGGCTGTGTCGTGTTTCCATGCACCTCATGAACTGCGATCGGCTTCTTCGACCGCTTCCTTCCGATAATCATGGAAAACATTCGTTTTACTGGGCTCCTGGGTTGCCCATCGATCGACTGCGTATCCTCTTTGCTCTCCTCGAGTACCTCCGCCGGCGTCTTTGCCTTCTTTCTTCGTCGGCAACAACACCACAAAATGAAACCGATAACACTGCCCGTTGCAAAGGCGCTAAGAACGACCCCCACCGTCTGGCTGGTGCTCAGTCCACCCTTGGGGCCTTCTCGCGACCCGGTAAATGCTGGATATGGGCTGTCGGGGTTTCTGTCGATGCCGACGAGCGATGTGTTCTTGTAGCCGTTGAGAGGGAACGAGGCCTGGTAAAGTGAGAATTCCGTCTTGTCATACCGAGTTATCATGTAAGCCTCTTGCATGAACGCCCGACCGATAATGTACTGGTTATCATTGACCTCTTTCGTTGACCGCTTGAGTGGAAAGTACGGAACAGTGGGGTCCTCGAACTCGATAACGCCCCCAAAAGGATACTTTAGAACCTGGGCGAATGCGGCTGAGGGGAAAGTGATATTGACGACGCCAGGTACGTTAAGAGGTCGCCCGAAGTCGTCTGTGTTGTCGTAGCTGGAGATCGAAAAGATAATAGAGAGTGATTTATCGCTCAAAAAGCGGTTGTACTGGGCCGGGTCCGCATACACGTAAACACCCAGCGTCTCATTCCACTTCAGACCAAAGGCATCTGCGAAGCGTTCGCAGACCTCCGTCGGCATCCACAAGTATGGGGTGGACGTGTCGATGATGGCCTTGATAGAATCATTCATGGTGACGAGACTTTGCGTGGTGCTTGTCCAGTTACCCGGTGCGTCACCAAGCGATGGTACTTCAGCGGTGACACCGCGGAGCTTGACCACAGGTAACCTCTTCATAGGGTCAAGCGGGAATCTGAGGTTATGGGGCACGAACCGGAGCGTGTCATAACCTCCCAGAACAAGCGAGGCAGGCGTACCGGCATCGCCTCCGTTGCCAGTGGTAGGACGGTAAAACGCGCCGGCCGTGTAGCCATAGCTGCTACTGTGGATTGTTCCGTATGTCTGAGCCAGCTGGGATATGAGAGGAAGTGTCAAGTTCGTCCCAAACTTGCCCTGTGTAACACCAAGTCCGATGAAGCCCTGGTAGTAGTCAGTGTCGTTGATGGCTCCAATGAGGACGCCATCGATGTCGGTGAGCCGGTCGCCATTGCGGAAGGAAATGCTCTCCAAGCCGTAGTCGCCGTTCCCTCCCATGCCAGTGTTACTGAGGCCGAGTTGCCAGCTTCCCAGCGATCGCCAGGACACCGAATTCCCAATGTTGAACACTCCACCCCGAGCATTATAACATATTTGAGCTGGTGGGTCGTCAGCAATGCCACCCTGAAAGGCCGCCACAAAGGAACTCACCATCAGCGCAGCCGTGGTTCTGAACCACCCAAACCTCGGAGAGTGCAGTCGCGGGAGTCAAATACACAGTTCGCAGGGGAGTACCCAGAGACAGGGCGAAGTTGGACCATGTTCCGTCGATGCCATACCTACAGACGGTGTGAGGAAAACAACGTGGGACGGGGAGGGACAGATTGCACGACATACCATGTCGTCGAGGGTGCAAGCCAGAGAGCACTTAGATCGGCAGAGTCGGTTTCGTAATCGAGGACGGCGACGACGTTCAATGTAGCCAGCAAGATGTCACAGACGACGGCGGCCGCAAGGTGAGAAAGCCGCATTTTCGCAGCGCCCTCGCCCGGGCGTCGGCGGCGGGTGCAGTCTGTCACCAGGCGAGCGGGAGTCGCAAGACATTCACGAAGCCGTCGCGGTGTTCCATGAGTTGCGGGCAAGGACCTCAAGCCAGAAGAATCGGGGCCGCAGCGTCGGGTCCGTCGTTCATGATAGGTGCCAGATTCGTGGTGGAGGGATTGAGCCCCGGAACTGGAGTGCACAAGACTGAAGCGCAGATGCGGTGGATGGGGGGCGGTGGAAGGTGACCGCCGGTGGAACGGTTGCACCCTTCTTCGAACGAACGACTGATGGCGGGACGCGGAGAGGTGGCGGGAGCAAGGCCAGCGACACCACTCGAGAAACGGGGCGACCCACTCCCAGACTGTCCAGCGAGGTTTTTTCCTTCCCTGTGCTTGTGTTTGGTAGCGGGCAAGAGCGATCAACGACAAGCGGGCGCGCACAGTGCTCGGCTGGCCTGAGCCAAGCGGGCTGGACAGTGGGCAGTGGAGCGAGCCCAGCCGGGAGCGTGGGAAGACGGACTGTGTCCACTCACAAGCTGGGGAGAGGGAGGGAGCAAGGGGGTGGGCTGGCGTGCTCTGGCTTGTCTGGCTTGTCTGGCTAAAACGCCCACCCGACAGCGAGGAGGGGACAAGGGCCAGCACCCCGGTCACCCCCCTCTTCCACAGACGTTCGACGCGATCTGATGGAAACGGCCAATTCCTCCGCGCCTGGCCTCGGCACCCGCAGCCCGCTTGTTGTTGCGATTGTTGCGCGCGGGCGTGGTGCAAGGCACTTTGCACTATACACAGGAATTGCGAGGGCGTTGCTGGTTGATTGCCCGCGCAAATGAAGACGCAGTCTTACCACCGAGACACTGCGAATTTCGATCTACGACAAATCTCGAGAGTGCAAAATCAGCAAGACATCTCGACCGAACCCAGCGATAATCCGCAGCACGCACGTGGAGCCAAGACCCCGGTCTCTGACGGTGGCTTTTCAACTCCCGAGGCTAGCGAGGCCTGAGCGAGAGATCTCGACCCGATTTTCTGTTTCCTCCACCATAATGGGTGCAGCTTTGAACAAAGCATAAGGACCGTTGACCAAACGAGATCAGCTCCATGATATGCGTTCAAGTCCGCATGAATTGTCCGCCTGAGTGCTCCGCCCCGCCCTAGCAGATCGGGCTGCGAACCACCAACTCTATCAACCGCCGTCCCGGTCATATAGTGTGGGGAAGGCTGGGCCGGCATCTCGCGATCTCGAGCAGCAGTGCAACACAACCCCGGAGACAAGATGGTTGCGGAACAAAACAGTCCAATCTGACGGCGATATCACGCGCGAAGATTCTTGTCGATTGAGATAAAAAGGGCTGGCAAGCGACGAAACTCGGCCAGGTTTTACTTTCTTTCCTTTTGCTTGCGGTGGCACGTTGGAGGATGTTTGTAAGTGCCGGTTTGCTCGGTGGCGAAAAGGGCGACCCCCCTCGATGAGTGCTACCTGTTGAAACGCGCCGGAGCAGGCAGCGAGCAGACATACATCTGGACACCACACCTCCAGTTTTCTGGACGAAACGTGCTGCTTTGTTCGCCGGGACGTTGGCAAATGCGGCGGGTCTTGAACGTCTGCGGCCAAAGAATACAGCACGCTTGACACCAACGCGAACCAGGAAAGCCGGCGACGCAGATAGATTGGGCAAATTTCCAGATCAGTCAGGACCGACTGCCTCTACGGGCGACCTTCTTCCTCTGAAGAAGAGGGCAGGTCGGGGAGGATGACCTGAACAAGCACACACGACGCACTAAACACGGGAGAGACAATATATCTCACCACTCAGGTGCTGCGCACACTCTGGGTAAATCCAGCGCCACCTCTTTTGCCGGCACCCGCAATAAAGTTCACACCTGTGGTAGGCCGTCCGGACGACCCATACGCGAACGGCTCGCCGCCACATGACGGCCGAGTTAATTAATTCACGTTCCGGGCTGCCCTTTTCCCCAGCCGTCGAATCGAGTCTGGGGATCAGTTTATGTATGTGATGAAGCCGCGGGGGCACGACAAGGCATCGGCGACTCTGGTCAGTGACTGGTGGGCCAGTTCATGGGATTTGGCTTCAACAGCGCTGGTCAAGGTTGATGCAAGATTCGCAGCTTCGTCGCCCGCTGATCTGGGAGGCTATTCGTGGGATCCCGTCGCGGGAGCACTAGCCGCGTAGGCGCCTTTACCAACGAGGTGCGATTCTCTCCGAGCTGCTCCTCCGGTTTGTGGCAGACCAAAGTCCCCTGCCAAGCTTGTTCACTCGAATCTTGACGGCAAGACCACCGCTGCCCCAGGGTTGATGTACACTCGAATTTCCCCATTGGGCCATTCAGAGGCCAGACAGCGCGCGGTCAGAGGAGCAAGAAATTGCCCGCCTTCGCTTCTCAACCTTCGCCATTGGTCGGAGGGGAGGGCTTGACATGCACAAGCGTTGCATGGGTGTCGTATTCCAGGAGTTCTCTGTTACTGTGGGATCGGCTCTTCCATGTCAGCATGAATTCCCGAAACCTCGCTTTGTGAGGCGCTCCAGGAGTCGGGATGGCAGGCTTCAAGTGCAAGGCATTGCTGACGAGATATCTCGAGCGCGTGGCAACGGACGCTTCAAATGCTCGACGAGCGACCCAGTGGACTGGAAACGACGCCGCGTCTTTCGAGGCAAAAAGCAGCAGGAGGGGCCCAGTTTCGGCGTCGCAGCTGAGCATCGCGATCGACAATATCAAGCCGGGTAAGCCACCGCGAGGGTGCAGTCGTGCTCCGGATCTCATTGGACATCGATCGATGCATCTGTCGGCTTGGTCGGCAGCCACCCTGCGCAACTGGGAAGGCCTGGATTGCCGAGGGGTCGTCTTGGGGCAGGCCCCGGTCGGGTTGAGGGCAGGAGCGAGGCAGGGTTTGGCCAGAGGGGGTGATCCTCTGGCCTGTGATTCGCCGACGGCTTTGGGCTGGGCCTCTGAGCTGGCATGAACATTTCGAAATTGCACCTCCGCTTCGCGACCAAAGCTGCCCATCGTTGGATGATGGAAAGTCCTGACGCAAATTGCCCCTTTCAGGAGCGTTTTCCTGGGAGGACGGCAGACCTTTTTCGTCTCATCTTTCGATAGACGCCACGCGCCGGCAAGCGGACCGACGACCCAGCGACAAGCGCAGCAGCTCTGCACATTCATCTGACATATACCTACACGCGCCGAATGCGTTGCGCCGGGGAGCGTTGCAGTGCCAGCCAGCAAAAAACGTGGATTGCCAGAATGCTCGGAAGAAGCCAAAGGACCCAATGTGGCCTTCGGCGGTGCTCGCTGGCATCGAGCCTGGAGCTGGACCTTCTCTTCCGTTTGGTTGCACTGTCTCGGCTGGCAGGCGGAAACGAATTTGGCGACCTCATTCTCGTCGCATCTGGGTGCCATCCACTAATAAGCGATTGCATGCAAATCATTTGGGCACCCCCCAGCAGTCCGCAACCCCGCGGCCTTTCTTCTTTCAGCCACACGCTCCATTCCGCCCGAGGAGGCTCCGTGGTGATGCTGTCGTCTTGCCTCTTCGGAAATCAGGATGCGCCTGCGAAGAGCCGCGATGGATTCAGTGCCGGTTGGTGAGCGAGATAGCATGCCGCCCTAGACTGGAGTCGGCGTTAGTTGGCTAGGGCTTCAGGCGGACCTTCTCGACGACTAGCCAGGAAAACGACGAGGATTTTCGCCTGATCCCCATGAGTTCCGTTGGCTTGGAGTGGGGGAGGACAGCAGGGGGATCCCTGACGCTTTACAGATGCTCATCATCTTTCCCCTTTCGGGAGTCTCCTCCTGTGGCTACCCTCGCCTGGCCCTCAGCCCTTGGCGAAGTGCACGGGGCTCCCCTCACATCTTGTTGCGCTGCTCTCCCTGCTTGCTGGCCCCTCGTGGCAGGCACCTCAAATCAAGTCGGCCCACAGGGCACCATTAGCCTTAAAAGCTAGTGTGCCAGTGGCCCCTGTAAATTCGCTTGCAGCCTCGCGCGACGTTGGATTCTTGCTCTCTCCGGGTACACGCTTCGTTGCTGTGCCGTTCTGGAGCCGTCGATAATAACCGCTCTTCACCCGAATCCGCCGTCCGCAGTCGGCAAGATCGAAGGACCTACATACCACTGTTTTCCAGGCCACCAAGCTTTCCCTCTGTATACCGCGAGCCGCCATGGACACGGCGTCTTGGTGACGACAACTGAGAATCTCGACCCGGCTGCTCGGTGGGGGAATTTACCATTTGGAAAAACCGTCTGATACGGCTTCGTTCGCCAGACGACAAGATGGTTGGAGGCAGAAGGGCGTTACTGTCGGTCGTAGTGCTGGGCCAGACGGTGCTGGGAGGTTCGCGGCGCTCCTGGTTCTTCAGAAGCGAAGCAACATGTCTAACTGTCCACAATAGGCCCGCTAAAACCTCGAGATGATAGTCCAGTTCTCGTCCTCGAGATTGAGACAACGACGGTGCCAGTTATCACAAAGAAACCACCGCCGATACCACCGCTCGTGGTACCGACGGCTACACTGACTGTCGTGGCGCAAGAGTCACTTGTTCTTAGCCTCCCGCCGATCGATGGCGGCATCCAGCAAACAGACACCCAAGCTGTCGCACCTCCCGCGATACCGACACGCCCGGCAATTGTACCGCCTGCAATCCCACAGCCACAGCCCATTGTATCTGTCGGAATCGAGTCGTTGAACTTCGCAACTGTGCCAGGGGATGGTGCGAGCACAGTTATTGGTGCGGGCACGCGCGTTGATGAAAGCCCGCAACAAACCACCACGCGAGCTGGACCGCCCGCCCTGCCGACACGCCCAGGAGCTGTACCGCCCGCGATACCGCCACCAAAGCTCGTTGTATCCCTTGAGCCCGAGTCGATAGATTTCGGGACTGGGCCGGGGGGTGGTGATGGCACGGTTGTCGGTGGGAACTCGCGCATTGGGGTTGATGGGAGCCCTGCGGCTGTAACGACGACGGAGGAATATGTGTATCCCGGGATATGGGGTGCAAGCGGGCCGTTGACGACCAACATTAACGGCCCAACACGCTCGACCATCCCGACTATCCAGACCGTCGTTCCAGTCCCGTCAGTAAGACTGCCGCCTGGAAGTGAAGCACCGGGTGTTCCGACAAACCCGGACGGTAACAATTATGCACCCCACGAAGACGCATTGGCATCGACAACTACGGTTCCGGCAGTTGTTCCAACGCCCCCCCGTGGCCCGCCGCCGAGCAGGCCCACCACGAATTCTATCATTGCAGTCGAACAAAGCAGCGTTGACCTCGGCCAGACACCGGGCGGGAGAGGCCCGGACGAGTACGGGGCGTCGACAACCGCGAGTTTCTTGAATTTTACGGCGGCTGTACCGGACCCCACCGCCGTCACGCCAGTCAGTTATTGCCAGGCCTCGGATTTGACCAAGGCCACGACGAGCTATTCAGTTGTTTACACCAGCACACTAACCTGGTATGGTAACCCCGAAGACTACACCCCAGAGTACCCGCCAATCTCGACGCCTCCACCCACGCCAGCATGTGTTACTATGCCGGATCCCGCGCGGTTCACCGTCTCGACGATTGCCTTTTGCTCGTCGACGGGTGCCGGGACCAAGTTTGTGACGTGTTTGACAACAACCAGCACGTGGCGCTACGACCTCCAGAGCAGTACCACAGCAGCCCTGTTCAACGGCCCAGAAGCTGCGGCCCCCGGGACCGTTATCATCATCACAACGGACAAGAACCCGGCCGTGGTGTACCCGACGAAGAAGGCACCCAACTACGGCATCACTTCGGCGCCAATCACGCGCGATACACGCGATCCCGCAACCAACAACGTCCCCATCACAACTCCCGGCTATGGCGCAGGCGGCGGCACCACGCAGAATCGGGAACCTCCGACTACCAACCCCGTCACAGTTGCCGTGAAGCCAACCGCAGTGGTCATCAACGACAATACCATCATTGACGACCCGGCCGGCAACACACAGGTTGTGGTTGTGAGCGGGGTTACATTTACGATTGGTCCCACTCAGGTGGTTGGAGGTGGCGCGACGATTGACCGTAACGCAGTAACTGGCGGCGTTTTTCTGCCGACGCCCACCACAACGACGCTCGGTGGCTTGCAGGTGGTGGTCAGCTCCTCCATCGCCATTGTCGGCGGATCGTCCTTTTCGCTCGGCAATACGCCAAGAACCGCTGTCGTGAGCGGACAGACGGTCGTTGTGTCTCCGACCGCCGTTGCAGTCGGCGGGCAAACACTCACGCTCCCCACACTACCCGCCCCTACCGAGGAGGTGGTTGCTGGCGGTGACCTGATTACAGCCATTGGCCAGTCGGTTGTGGTTATCCAAAGCACAACCATCACATACGGTCTGACGGGCATCTCGACGACTGTCATCGACGACGACACCATCACTTTTGGGCCCGACGGCGTGACTGTGCGGGGGACGGTTTTGGGAGGGCGGACGGCGAAGCCCGGCGAGACGGACTTTGCGGTTGTAGGCGGGGCCACCATCACGAAGGTCGGCGCCTCGGTTGCCGTGATCGGTGGTCATACGTTTACCATTGGGCCGGGGACAGGCACGACGACAACCGTGGTGGGCGGCGAGACGATCACGATCGGACCGAACGGCATCACTTTATCAACGCTCAGTCTCGGGTGGCCGTTTGGGCCAACGACGGTCATCACGCCAGGAGCGACTGCTACTGAGGCGGTAGCCACAGCCGCTGCCGCAGAGGATGGGGCGTTGGGGCTGCGACCAGACGGGCCAGGCGTTGTGGCAGCTGTGTGCCTTGCCGTTGGCCTTGCCGTCTTGGGCGTTTGAGAGCATCGGAGTTTATTTGCATACGGACACGGATATAAAAGCGACCTGGGATTTGGGATCATCATTGAAATCTGGTATTTCCACTTTACGGTTTAACGGTCTCGGGCGAATTAATGGCAGACTTTGGGGGTGTTTAGGGATTCAAGTTATTGATGACACGGATCGGCTATTGCGACTATACCCGCGAGCAGAGGCAAAGGGGAATTGGACATGATATCCAAGCGCCCGTTCTGAGACGAGAGCGACTCGGAGACGAGGTGTCGATGTATATGGTTAGCTTCATGTATTATTTACCATATGATAACCATGTGAATGTGCAAGAAAAATTCAGATACAGTTAATGTCATTATTGCTGGCAAGTCTTGATCGTGAATTTCCGATTGTAGATGGCGAAGCTGCGCCATTGGACTGCTGTGGTTATGGTGGCTGTTGTCATTCGTCCCTCTCGTTTCCGCCCATTTCGGCAGCCCTTCCAATCAAGGCACCCACATGAACATCATCAACCACAAACCCGGTGTCAGGCCAACGCTAGCATGGTCTCGACTCTTCTGCACCGCACGAGTCAGGATGAACGCCGCAAAACATGATGGGATGAACCACGCCTTGCCCTGCCCAAACCACGGGTTCCCCCGAGATAACCGCATTTCTTCAAACGGCCTGAGGTCAGCGTAGCAACCACTTACAAAGGCAGGATGAGGTCCTTGGAGATGACGATTGGTTCTGGTCGTCTCCGAGGGGATTCAGTGCGTAGTCGTTACCGTCCGTCCACCCATCCATGCTATCCCGCCCCGTCCTGTCATGTCATGTCATCCAACGCCCCCTCCTCTCATTACCACCGCACGCAGGTACCGAGAGGAGCCGCTTTCTTACTTGTAGTTGTGACCCCTTGCGCGCTTTTGAACAAGCTACGATGGCGCTAAAGTTTGCATCCTCCCTCTACATCCGTCCATCAAGCATTCCGTCCCAGACCCCAGACCGCTCCATGCCACGCCATACATGTAACTGGACATGCCCATGACATCCCGAAGCAAGCCTGCTGATTATCTGCGTCTGTCTACACCCATGACAAGATGGCAAGCTAGGTGGTTACATGGGATGGTTGGATGGCTGGCTGGCTGGCTGACCACGGAATAGACGGAAGAATTCCCTTCCTCCACTCACACCAACTCTTTTTTTCACGGTTCCTGTTTCAATACCACATATTTCTTTCCCTCGCTTGAACACCGCCCGCTCGGCGCTCGCTCGCTTAGCATCATCGGTTGCCGTCCCGTTCCTACACACACACACACACACTCGGTCACTCACACGCACGCACACGATACTCTCCTGTTTGCGCTTGCGCCTGCGCCTGCGCCTACTCCTCCTGCGCGCGTGCTGCGTGTGAGCGTGTCTCTTCCGGCGGGGCGTCTCCCGTGGTGTGCGAGTCCTTTCCGTGGCATCTCTTCCCTTGACGCGGGGAGGCGGGGAAGGCGCTCCCGCTACCGCTACCGCTACCCGTTTTTTCCCCCCCTCTTTCTGTCTTCCTCTAACTTGTTTCCATCGCCCTGAGCTGAGGGAGCGGGAAGTAGGAAATAGGGGTATAGTTTCACAACATACAATAATGCATTTATTTGTTCACCGGACACGTGAGACCGAAAAAAAGAGGGTGTCAAGCGGAAGCAAAGCGGAGCGTCTTTCGGCCCCCATATCGATCCTGTCAGTCTTGCATTGCACAAAGTTGGCGCGCATGCCGACCACACACGCACACACACACATACGCACACATGCATGGCATTGAATCGAACCATACTCCTTTTGTAAACATGGTGTGCGGTACCTGCCTTGCCTACCGAGCTGAGCAAGGCTTGGTGACGACGACGTTGCAGTGGTGGGAGCGGGGTACGACAGAGTTGGAGTTGTGTGGGTTCCCAACGAAGCGGGAGTAGACATGACAAGTGTCTTCTTTTTTTTTTTCTTCCGAGGGGATGGATGGGATGGGTTTCATTGAATGTTAGCTGTCACCGCTGCTTTGCGTCACCATCGGCATGTCACAAGGGGTTCGGGAGTTTGAAAAGTCAAGATGATTGTATTAAATCCAGGTCATCGCCTGTGTCGTGCCACGCAAACGAGCAATGCGAACAGCAGCACGCAACGAAGGTGCCCCTCCAAATACCACTTTGATGTAAATGATGCCCACGGCATCCCATTATGGTCAGCAAAAGCTTGACCTTAGAAACGAACTCGAAGTGAGATCCCCGAAACTGAACATTTGCTCAACCCACACTCCACCAACACGGCTGCTTCACACCCCCTTCCCCTTCCCTTTTCCCTTGGCCTCTAAAACAGGATAGTCCTCCCAGTGGCTGTCGAGCGCGTCAGCTTGAGAAGCCTGGCCCTGGCGAGCTTCCTCCTCTGCAAGACTCAACTGGAGTGCCAATGCCAGATCCTCATCTTCGTCAACCCCAACAGCGGGACGTGAGCACTCAGCTTCGCGGCTAGTTCCGCTATGTGACGCCACAGGGGTGTTTATAAATGGCGAAACAGACGGGGATCCCTTGCCCTTCTTCTTGTCCTTGGTCTTGATCTTGACCTGAAACTCATACTCGCCCGAACTTTGGCCGCGAGGTGACTGACCCTCATCGTTGACGCCTTCGAGGAGCGAAAGTCTGATGGCTCGCTGGATCTGGGCTTCGTAATCATCTTCGATCTCTTCTTGAAGCGGCGGAAGGTGACTTGAGCTGGCGCCCGAAAGACTCGGTTCGGGAGTGACTGTGTCAATGCTGCCTGTCGATGACGCTGTCTCGCCAATATCTCCAGCTGAACCTGTGTCACTTGCACTCAAACGACGGGTCTCGTCCTGCAAGAAGGCTTCTTCGGAAATCATCTGCGCATACTGAATTGCCTCTTCTTCAGTAAGCTCCCCCAAACCAACACCAAATCTCTTCCGCAGCCGGTCGAGCTCCCGCGAGCGGTGTTCCTGCTCATGGCGAAGCTCGGCTTCCTCCGCCGCAATGTAGCTGGATACCGTGCCACCGTGGCGACGGGTAGCAAGCCGACCATGAATATCGGAGTGTCGGGGACGACGTTTCCGTCCTGGTGCTTGGCCCGACGAGCTGTAGGTCCAGAAACGGAGAAAGGTTCCAAAGGATAGAATGCCCCTCAGCGCTGCCGGATCGGGATCAAGGAAGATGGCACGGACAGCGAAGTAGTTGGCATCCTGGAGGGCCGGGTTAGCGTTGAGAATGTGCCGTGGAATTCGGCCTGACGACTTTGCACTGAGCGTGCGAATCGGCTCGAGAGACGAGGCCAATGGATCCCAGGCCTGGACGAGACCGTCGCTTCCACCATGCACAAGGTACAGCGAGGAAACGGCAACACATGTAACCTCTGGTGATTCTGTCTGAATCACCCGAACAGGAGCCACGGCCGCAGAAGCAAGCGTGTCTCTCGTGTTCCATGCAATGATTGCGCCAGTATCGGTTCCGACCGCGAGAAGTCGCCCCCGACGACCTGGTATTTCACCTGTCGCGTTCTTGGACGTTGGGGTACTAGGTGCACTGAGCACTGCCACCATAGATCCCGAATGCAACGGGTCCTCAAAGGCTGCCAGAGTAGCAAATGTTGACATGTCGATGGCGCTGGCTGTGATCTCTGCTGACCCGAGGTTCTTCAACGAGAACTCTGAGCACTGCCATTCCTCGCTCAGCCTTGACGCCGCCTCGTTCGATTGCGATCCAGCTTCGCCCTCCGGGGCCAACAAGTTGGTAGCGTCCACACTTTCGGGGCCCCCAAAGATGGACGGCTGGGTAGTCTCGATCTGTGTTACAGGAGTCAAAGCACTGGCGGGAGTGTTGCTCCCCATAAAACTTCCGCGCGCAAGTCTGACTAACGATGCCGGTTCACCCTGTTCGTGGCCGCATGTGATGACGAAAATGGCCTCGCCAATCCCGGTTTCATCCCCACTAGCAAAGTCGACTTCAAGATTGCGACGCATGTCCCAGCCCTGGCAAGCACTGCGGAAATGCGCAGGCGTGTAGCGCAGGAACTTTTCGATCTCCCTGGACTCCGCAATCGTCTGTTCTCTACTCAACCCCATAGAGTTACAAGGAGAACGGGGCGAGTAAGCGCCTCGAGTGGCATTCTTGTCGAACTCATCAGGGCGGGCAATCCGGCGAGTCTGCTCAATGAGCTGCCAGTAAACGGTTTTGCCCGCATGCCACGCTTCCTTGGTCATGTTCTCTGCCTTTGCCCGAGCGAGGGGTGGAGTTGGCGTTTCGGTCAAGTAGAACACCTCGCCCAAGGCATTCAAGACCACAGCCCAAACACGACCCAAGGTCTTCCGCCTCTGGTTGTATTTATCGTCGACCTTGATATCGACGATTGGAACTCCGGGACTCAGAATCCACCTTGCCGTCATGTCGCCGTTGGAGAATCTCGGGCCCGTTGAATCATAACCGAGGGCGTAAGCAGTGACAACACCAAGGGTGGATCCTGTCAAAACACCGACCATCGACTGGGTCGTGGAGGGGACGTTTGAGGACTTTGCGATCCAGACGGAGCAGATGGCTTCGGTGAGCTCGGGAATCTTGGGGATTTCAGGCGCCATATCAATGATAGCACTGTCCTGGCCAAGGTACTTTCCTCTCAGTTGTCCAGAAGCGCGGAAGTACGCCCGTCCGCCAGGAAACCCTTCGCCTCCTACCATCCCGTAAGGCTGGCTTACATCCATGACGTTGTACACAACCGCGGGACCATCCCCAATTCCGAAGGGCTCGAGGTTCGGGAACATCTCATCCAACTGCGCAAACGAGAACGGGTCATCGAGACCAAACTTTTCAATCTTGCCGGTTGTTGGGTCACTGACAGTACACATCCCAAGGTCAGCGGTGCCATGGACAGCGCGGGGCCCCTTTTTACCACCCGTAAAGGTAGCGTGTATGTTGGTAACCATCCATGGGAGTTTTGAGTTGTAGGTCAGGACTGCCCCGGCTTTCTTCCCTGACTGATTCAGACGGGCCACAGATCCAGCACCACCAGGTTTCCCGCGAGCTACGCTGCGAAGCAGGCGCGTCCTCAGCAGATACTCGCTGCGCCATGAAGCGAGAGAGGTGAGGCGTGTGAAAACCCGGGATTCTGACCGAATCACATCCGCCGCATCGTTTTCTGGAGATGTGGCTCCTGGCTTGCGCGCAGTAACCAGAGCATCGTGTCCTGGGAAAAATCGCAAGAAGGCGGCGCGCCATGCGTAGGGCGTGGTGACCAGAGCGTAGAACCGCTTCGAGACCAATGCGACGGCGCTGTGGGAGTCGGGGTGCACATGGGATATGATATGGGTCAAGATCTCTGTGATGCAGAATTAGCATCTGGAAATGCGACAGCGGCAATGTGTATGTACCATTGGGGAAGGCCGTGAGCCGGACCCCGCTGGAAGGGCTCCCGGGTCGCTTGACAACTCGAAAGAGAGTCGGGTGAGGCGGCTGTCGAGATGATGACCCGGAAACAGCATTTTCGTATTCCAAAATTCGTTGACCGGCAGCAGTCAACCGGGAGGGCGTTGCGGCGTCGGCATCGCCGATGCTCAGTCGACCCAGCGCAAGGTCAACACGGCCAATGTCGAAGGAGCCTGCCGATGCGCCAGAGCGCTCGGAGCCCTGGGACAGACTGCGCGAGCGCGGCTGGGGAGCGTTAGGCAAGCCTGGTTGAACCCGAGGTTGAAAGCCATCTTGGGAGGAAGGAGAGGGGAAGAATTGGGGTGGATTGTTCTGGGACTCGTGTTTGAAAGTCTCGGTCAGCCCGTGCTGCATAAAGGAACTTGCGCGAACTCAGAAATTGGGCGGACGGCTGTGCAGATAGCTTTGCACAGTCGGTGTCGGTGAGGAGAATTGAACTGCGGGGAGGGATAGATGCGTTCGGCAAGGATGATCTGGCAATCGAGGTTTGGTTTCCTTCGCTTGATCCTGGGGTTGAGAGTTGGAAGACGTGTTTCTCGATATGTTTTTTTTCGCGTCACGGCTTCTGAGTCAGGCCGCTGTCCCAGTGCTGCCGAAGATTTCCCGGGTTGGAAATTTGGCTGATCTACACCTGGCCAAGATCCACCAAAACCGTTTGCTGGATGGAACCGTGGCGTTTTTGCGATGGAGTCTTTGCTACCTTGAGTCCAGGCAGCTGTCGAAGGGCAACTATTTAGATTTTGGTTGAAGGAAACCGCAACCCCTTTCTTTGTCGTGCTTTACCATTTTGATTCGTCACAACTTGATTTTTAATGTGGTTGTTGCTCTCGTCTTGGTCCTGGCTCCGGTACAAAATAAGCGGGCTTCAAACGCTGTAAGACGTGCAATTCGAATGTTAGTGATGCGGGAGGGTCACGACTTCGAGTTCCTTTTCCATAATACAGGTCCTGGAAATACCATTGACAAGAGATTAATCCCTTCTCCCCAGAAGTTTTGTACATGAGTCTCTGTTTTGGGGGCGTCAACTGCATTGTGTGGCTAGTTTGTCCGTCGACAGATTGCCATCATCCCGCTCACTAACAGACTACCAGACGGCAGCAGTGGGGCCCCAACCCATGGATACGTGGTGGAAGAAATCAAGCTATTTCATCTGCGGTCTTTACCCGCAATAAAGCTCGGGAGCATAAGTGTTTGTTTGGTATGTGCATGCTTTGTATCGCCAGACAGAACAGTGGCAGAGGGCTTCACGGGCAGAATTTGTTGTTGATGGTAACACAAACAACCGTCAACTCGACTTGCAGGTATGCACAAAGTGTCCAACGAGCGTTTTATCAGCATTGGACCAGTGACGCAGCTTCATGGCCCCGACGTGAGCTGGTAGACCCTTGATCACCGCAAACAGGGTTTGGACGCGAGCACAACGTAGGGCGGGCTGCTATCTTCTTTGGATTGCCGGAAACTAGCCCCGGCAAATCGCTTCGGGGCGTCAAAGTCACGATCACAACACCTTGACCACGTAACGCAACCCTCGACTGCCGAGATGAACGTTGACAGGCCTTTGCATATCTCACCAGCATGACGGATCCTACACACCTCCCAAGGCCGCTGAGCTCTCGTCCATCGACCAGTCAACCGACTTCGGGGGACACAGCGGTCTTGTGGGGCTCCAGCTCCTTGCACGGGAGGGCGGGAGCGCCCGCGGAGCCAAAACCCACCGTTTCTCCACTAGGTCGGTTGAGCTTGTTCATTGCTTTTTTCACAACCCGCACGGAACCGATCTCCGACCGTACCGGCCGTCTTTTCCGCTGCAATCCTTGACGACGTGTTCGCCTCTGGGGCCCTGAAAATTTCTTTCGGGCGTCTCCCTAAAAGAAGAGCACTAGCATAAACAAGTCACGCAATGGTAACACGGGGAAGCGGGAAACCAGCAGCTGCAGAAAGCAGACGATGTCCCATTGGCCGCGGATGCAGTCCGCTTGCGGGGGTCGAACAGGAATCCCGCGGCTCCTCCGAGTTCTCGCAAACGAGTGACACAAACCGACGGCCGTCCGCAGAGGAAAAACTCCGATATGGAAGCAGGCGTCTTACTGTGCACGAATCCAGGGGAGGCGGCAAAGACGACCCCACCCACTTTGGACGGCAAAACCGATGGAAGACGGCGGGGAGGTGACGCGATTCCCCGTCGAGATCTTCAGTTGGTCAGTGCGTCCCGACAACGCCATGCCGCGGATAACTGTGGGTGGGCTGACATGGGGGCGGCCTGGCTTGTGAAGAGGGTTGCGTTGCGGCGAAGATTGACTTGAAGAGCCTTCGACGTGTGATGGCCCCTGCGGGGTTGTGGCAACAGAGATGTCGGCGATGCAGGATTGACATGGAGATCGCACAACGGGCTCTGCTCTTAGTGGCCCGGCAGAGAGGCGGGCAATCCAGAGACAACTTGGACCGGCCATCCATCCAGCACGGCCGTCGAGCCCAACGACCGCATTATACTCGCTAACTCCCTCCAGACTGCTAGTCTCATCCAATACAATGCACGCAACAGTCCTCGAAGGGTGATGCTTGCACCGGGAGCGCGTTGTACCGCCGAATTCCTGAGACGGTGCAGACTATTGCAAGGACACTAAAATCCTGCGTTGATACTGTAGTAGCCACTGCCAGACTGAGGATAGAAAGGGCGTGAGAAACAAGATTCAAGCATACTTCAATCTTCATGGCAGAAGACAGGCGAAAGTTGACAAAAGAAACTGGCAAATCTGCCGGTGACCCGACAGTTTGGTTCAGGCATAAACGACCACCAACTCGTCAGAGGGTCCGTCAAGCATGGTGCAATCTTTCCCACACACTTGCATCCGAGCATCCAGGCCAAACTTACGCCACGTTGGCTTGGTTGGGTCCAACGGCCGAGGATTAATTGCCGGATATTGCCTTCGGTCACCCAATGCAGGTGGTTCAGAGTCGTGCCGAGAGGGTCGGTCGTCGCTATTTCGTCGTGCCGGTCCAGATTCCAGTTCCAAAACCAAGGCCAGATGGGAGCCAGCGCATTGGATGTTGCTGTGCATTAGTATGGCGACGTTTGGGACGGCGGCTTCATGCCGGAAGCCACCACGACTCCAGGCAAGTGGATCAGGGTTGTTCCATGTTTGTTCCCGGTAGGTATAATGGCCCTTACTCTAGAGTCGATTTGTTGGTGCCAAGGCAAGGCATTGAAATGCTCATTTTGAAACGAGATGGCCCGACTCTAGCTCAGCAATAGAATGGAATGTTGGCCTATCCAGTTGTTTCCTCGACGCCGGAGCGTGCCTTGCAGACTCGCATTCGGGATTTGAAGCTGTTAGGCCGAGGCACAGCCCTAGCGAACGTGCGGTCTCACTGATAACATGTCCCCCCGAGAAGGAGAGGACGCTTTGGCAATCAGTGGTTTCGCCGCGTCTGGGTAGCTCTAAATGGATACCAAGACAGAATGGCACGTTTCTCCTGCCGCCATAGCGACGTGTCAGATTCCACAACGCAAGGACATTGGAACAGGCCATGGCAATGTCGTCGAACCCTGTGAGCGCGCAACATTGGGCAAGGGCGCTAAATCCCGCATCATAGCTAGAAGTATGCAAAGGCAATAGGGTGGCCTCTAGCTGTTTATCCGGAAGGTATTCGGATCTAGACACCACGTTAGGACGGAGGCTCCCCTCTTGCGACCCAACCATCCTGCCGGGAGAGCGTTGCTTTGGCGCCTGGGGCCTGTCCTTCAGCAGCAGGGTTGTCGGCTGACCTGCCACCTGCGCATGCCACCATCTGCAAGCTGTCGTCTTTGAGTCACTCGATCGTGCGGGTTTGTGGTATCGCGCCGAGGGCTCGTCGTTGGATACTCGGTGTTCGTGTCGCCAGCAGGCGGGGTCGAGAAAACGGTCTTCTGGAATTTTATGTGAGGGATGTTTCGGAGCGTTGTGCATCGAGCCCCCGTTGATCCGCTAGCTATCCGTCAGATTGACGGATGCAAACCACCACCCTTGACCACACCCCCCGTCGCACCCTTGACAGATTTGCTGCGAGGTCCTCTGCTAAAACGCCACCAACAGGGGACATGACTGGCACGGGCCCATTCAACGTCGGATGATGTGCCAAGGATCACGACCCTGCTTCGCCGTTGAGTTCTTGCCATCCACTTTCCGAGCGCTTGCGGTTCACGAGCTTGTATTTTCCCGCCCTTCAAAATGGTAGCGGTAGCCAAAGGAGCGTCTTCAGATTGACTTAATTAAAATCATTAGAAATTCCCGAAACCGAGGTCGCGAACCGTTTGTCAACGGCGCCTGAAGCTTCCAGAACGCCGGGTGAGAGAATCAGGAAATGGATTCGGCACTTTTGCCTGCGAGGGATGGTGGAGGAGACGGAGCGGTCTTGGAGGCGATCTCTGACTGGTCGAGTACCGGTTTGCAGCAGGCCCCGCCCTTCCAACGCTGGGACGGACGACTTTCCAGTTTCGCCGGTCGAGAGAGCAGGGATAGTAGGCCCCGCAACCCGTCTGTCCAATCCGCGGCCGTGGGGCAGTTCTCCTTCCAAATTCCAGCAGAGGGGCAAAGGCCGTGACTGGCCACTCCCTGGGCTCGGTGGCTCGGGAGCTGCTCCTCTGCTCAATCCCGCTCCGCAATCCCTTGCTGGATGGGCCGCTCGCCTAAAAGCTGGAGCCACCTGTCTGTCTCGCAACCCACCCAAGCCCTTGGGAATTCCAGCGCCGTGACTTCGGAGGCACCAACGCTTTGTTTTGTGCCCGCGCTCCGCTGCTGTACCGCAAAGGTGCCTTACCGTTCGCCGTACACCCATCGCGCCGGGACCCGCCAGCAGACAACGAATGGATCGCGTTGGCAACGGCAACGACAATTAGCAACTGGAATTAGAGGTTGTGGACTGGCAGCAACGCTTGCCGCCCCGGCACCTCGATTTGACCTGGGACAGCGAAAAATCGGGCAATCGGGCAAGACGGCGCCTGGCTCTTGCCCACGCACCACGCTATTGACAAGCGGTGGACGCCTGCTTTTGACCTTTGGGGCATGGTGGGTTGCTGAGGTGGTCCTGGCCCCGTGTTCCACAATTGGCGTGGGCCATACCGAACCTGTCGACGCTATCGCTAGCGTGATGCACCCTCGCTCGTTTCCATCGCCTGTTGCTGCCACTGCTGCTGCGTGCTGCCAGGCGCATCCGTCCAGTCCATTTGGCTGCTGCTTCTGCTGCGAGACTAGCCTCGACCGCCACACGCACCTGCACTGGCTGCCCGTGTCTGGCGACTCCGCTTTTCCCTTCCCGCACCATCCACATCATCCTCCTCCTCCCCTTTCCCTTTCCCCAGACCACCGAGCAGCTGGGTCCGCCAACAACACCGCCGCTGCCATCGACCAGCGACGCCTCAAACCTCGACAGCACTACACGCGGTGCAAGTCGATCGAAAGCTTGCTGACTGATTGGGAGGAGGATTGCTTCGACGCATTTCCCAGCAAACCGCTTTGATCGACGGGGCGTGTTTCATTGGCACAGCATTATTTGGCTCTGACCGACTGTCGCCTTCCCGCGCGCCTGGACTGACTGTCCCAATCGCCGTCCCCGATCGCTCACGCCCGTCAGATTTCAGATATCTTCCCCGGGAACGCACCGTCGGGTCGACCACCTCACTACCTCACCAGAACTTACTGCGTGCACGCAATTGTACCCATCCATCTCCACCAGGTCAATCACGCCGCGGACATCACTAATCCGGGCCCATGTTTTGATCCAACAACCACACAACATTATTAACTAACGACCAGCCACATCAACCAACATGAGCTCACCCGCCCAGGAAGGACCGCCGGTCCCCAAGGATGAGAAGAAGAAGGAGAAAGGGTTGGGCAAGCTTCTCTCACGGGCCAAGACCGTGTGGAAGAAGGCCGACCGGAGGCTCTCGACTCTTTCGGTCAGAGGCAGCACCTCTGCTGCACCTGGCGGCGAGGACATCACTGGGTAATTGACATCTTTCTATTGTGCATCGCATGACAAGTCCTTTTAGCTTGTCTTTAGGGTTCATCTGATATCATCGGACGAGCTCCAGCTAACCAAGGTTGCAGCGAAACCCCACCGGTTGAAACCAAGAAGGCTGAGGGTGCGGAGCCGGAGAAGATCCCCAGGGCCCAAGTTTTTGCAGAGCGTGCAAAGAAACTCGGCGAGCTCTATGGTGTCGAGCTCAAGCCTAGCGAATGGCACTCGTCCGAGGGACATGTTCTCCGCGTCGAGAAGCCCATCAAGATGCGTGTGCATCGCAAGTGCCACGTCTGCAGCGCCTCGTTTGGCGTCGCAAAGGAATGCCCGAAGTGCAAGCACCCTCGCTGCAAGCAGTGCCCGCGCGTGCCCCCGAAGCGTACCGAAGCCGAGAGAGAGGAGAGCCGCAAGAAGCGCGCCGCCATTCTCAAGGAAAGGGCCGAGAACCCGCCCATTATCCCCGACTGGGACACGACGGACAAAAAGGTTGTTCTCAAGCGCCCGGCGAAGACGGGTGGTCAGGACCTGGTTCACAGGAAGCCCCGACAGCGCGTCAGACGCAACTGCTGCCAATGCTCCAAGCTCTTCGGCCCGAAGGTCAAAACTTGCGATGGCTGTTCACATATCCGGTGCACGGATTGTCCACGAGACCCGTAAGTTACACTGCTTTATTTGCCCGGCCCAAAGTCTCATGCTAACACCCACGCAGAGCAAAGAAGGATAAATTCCCCTATGGTTACCCAGGGGACGCACCGGGAAGCAAGATTGGACACTACCAATGCCACGACTGCAAGACGATCTACTCGGCTCCTCCGTCCGAGGAGGCTGCCTGCCCGGGTTGCAAGCATCGGAACTGCGCATCGTGCGAGCGACTCACGCCGAGGAAAGTCGAACCGGAACCGGATCCAGAGGTCTGGAAGAGCGTTCAGGCCAAGCTTGAGGATTTGAAACTCAAGTGACAGTGAGGTGCAGTCATAGCCGCCGACGGCAATGACATGGACAGCACGCCACTCTCGCACATGCTTCGGCAAGCATGGGAATCAAACAAAAAGCTTCGGGTCTTTTGAGCGCACCAGGGGCTGTTGGGGTTCGAGTTTGGGTTTCCTTTTGATATCAATTCTCTTTTTTGGCTACACTGCATTCATCCGCAATCCCCTCCCCCAGCATATGGACGACACACCACAGCACGATACAACATTTCAGACAGCACTTATCCACCAAGCGAGTTGCGGTCGAGGTTCTTCCATCGTTTTCGAAATCACAGCTTCGCGACGAAACGACTAATGATGACCGCTCAACCTGGCGTTGGTAATCCCTTTCATTTCGAGACAGACAAACGCGATCACGACCGGGAGCATTTCGCCCACGCTACGACTTTTGCATCTAGATACATCAACGCTTGCATATCAACACATGGTTCCGACTCAGACTGGCACGGGACGGGAAGGAGTCTGCTCCTCGGAAGGAAATGGCCGCGATCTCGGGAGGGCTTCTAGAGGTTGCGTGGCACGTCGATTCGACGAGTTTGTGCAATCAGGAGGATCTGAGAGACCGTGCCATGCGAGGAGCTAGAGGATACCCCAACCCGGGGCAGGAAGTGGAGGGACTGGATGGCAAGGCGAAGGAATCGCGGAACGTGCTCGTTTACTTCGTCTACTAGGACGGATGGTGGCACGAATCACAGGTAACAGCGGCTGGATCTTGGGGGAGATGTTTATGGAAAGGCATGCGGGCCATCGCGGCGCGACATTAGGCTCCGTTGTGCTCGCAATCACAACCCTCGGAGGACATGTAATCGGGGGCGATTTGGGTTCACCCACTACTCCCCCCACTCAAGTAGCTCAGTCTGTTGGACGCCAGTGAGGCTGTCATCATCCCCGAAAAAACACGATCGATTTTCCCCCATAATTGTCATTCTCTGAACTGTGTCTATGCAATGAGCTGTTTTTTTCTTGCATCCTACCCAATGAACTTGCCGAAACTTGAAAGCGTCTCATGATTGGCGGTTGGCTCAACATTGAAGGGTCGATCCGCTCCCTTGGGTCATCGGCGCAGCCGCTGATCTCTGACGACACACCCAATCCTCTGGGCTCTCTCCCCCAGGGATGCTTACAGTGGAGACACCATCTGTTCCACGGAGATTTTCAGAACAAACTCAATGCACATCCACACATCCACACAATCCACACATCCCGAGCGGGCAGATGTCATTTGTTTCGGCTCACCACATCCATTGTGCCATTCACTGACCGCAACTGTCAAGTTGCATTTGCCGCCAACCCGTTTTGGTCCCCCATCCACCCAGAACGTGTTCCGCTCCTCCCCGTCTGTAGCCTCTCGTCCGAAAGGGGATGACTCGCGCAGGTCAAGGGTCTTTTTCTGTTTTGCTTTTTTTTGTTCCTCACCGGCCTGCTTGGGGGCGGGCACAAACCTTGCCGACCGGGGTGGTTTTTTTTGATTTCTCATCGTTCAAGGTTCAGTCGTCTCCTCCCTTTTCTTTTTTGGCCAAAACTACAGCGGATCACAACCGACTTTGCTGGGTTGGTTGCCAAACAAAAACAGAAAAGTGCCTAAACAGAATCTACCGAGACCCCTCGGAGATCTGCGACCAATTGGGACCCTAGGACAGCTGAAAAGGGTGGCCCGAATTTCCCACTTCCTCACCGCCACGTTTGCTCCCTCCACGACCGCCGACCCGAGGGAACGGGTCTGTGTTTTTTTTTTTTTTTTTTTTGCTGTGGGCTGCATATCAAGATTCATGCGAACACCTCCTTCTCCGCCGTGTCTCCCCCAGGTTTCCAATCCTCTGTGCCGGGAACGGTCCCCTGGGAATGGAATGGGGGAGCACCAAGTCGGGCCTTCTATCCACCTCGTGAAATTTTGTCCTGTATTGTTTTCTCACAGGATTCGTTTCGTTTACCATTGCCCAAAACGAACACAATCCCCAAGATCATCGCTTTGCTTTCGCCAAACCGTGACTTCGCCTCTTGTGTCGCGTCGTGCGCGTTCTGGGCACGCAAAAAATCCTGCTGGATCGAGAAGCACGGGGAGGCAAACGATCCAGACCCTCGGAACGTTGCACACAGGGTGGACAGACCGATATCGCTTTGCGATTCTAGATCCTCTCAGCACATGTCATCAATGCCGCTTTTCCAACCCCACTGGCAAACTCTCAGCCGCTCTGCTCGGCACGCTCCTGCCGCCAGTCTGGACCCCGCAGCAATTGCAGAAACCGTTTGACCCGACGCCAGCACTCCTCCTTTTTCATCTCCGTTTCGCAATCAGCCTCTCTCTCTTCCATCTCTCCCGAGCTTCGACCGCGAGTGTATCCCCCACCGCGCTGCGCTGCGCCAGGAAAAACAACATGTCCAAACCTCGGAACCGAGAAAAAACCGCACAGTCAGCATCCCCATGACAATGACCACATCGATGCACTGTAACACATCGCATCTGCGGTCTCCTCCCATTTGAGCGATAATCACTACCCTCCCACTTGCGTGATGTGTGATCTGAGGCGTGTGCGGGTGTGTGACACAAGCACTGGTGGTGGATTCCGTCGGCCCTACCTTAGTCCAATCCAACCCAACCCAACCCAACCACCAACCAAACTCGACCCAGGCACCAGATCCAGAAATTCTTATTCCCACGTGTTACACAAACCGGTGCGACCGACCCTCCCGGAACTGAACGCATGCATTCGCTCACAGACGCTTTTGCATTCCTGCAACCATGCATTGCTCCGTCAATTTGCTGGTAGCTCGGGTATAAAAACGGTCAGTGCTCCTGCGGTGTTGCTTGCGGCGGGGCGCGGGCGTGGGCGGAGACGGGGGATCGGGGGACGGAGTGTCACAACGACGCAAAGCGCCGAGAGCACACGAAGGTAAAAAGCGGACCCTTGCCCTCGCTCGGACGATGGGGGACGGACGGAAAACACTTGCCCAAGACCGGAGAGCTCCAGCTCCGTTTGTCAACAAGAGGAATGGTCTCGTCTCCCTGCTTGGGTATTTACGGATAGATGTCGAGGTAGGTAGCTTGGCAGGTGCGCTATCCGCCTTGGTATTGTGCCTATAAAATAAGAGAGCATTCCCTGTGGTTGATGCCTGATGCGGGTGGTCAGGGCCGTATGATCAAGTGCCTTACTTGCTGGTGGATTGCGGATTGCAGGAATGGTGAGAAAATAGGGCGGTTGGCAGTGGAATTCCGCTTCATAAAACAACACAAGCGCAACGGAATCACATGGGTACAATAAAGAGGGAACGGGGGCTGTGATGCTTTAGGCTCAATGCTCTCATTGCTGGCTTCGGGTTGGCAGAACCGTATCCCCATACGATAAACAGTTCACTAACCCGTTGGGTTGGTTGGTTCCTGCTTATAATACACGTAGTGATACCAAGACGCCTTGCGTCGGGTCTCAACCGGTCCCTGTTAACTCTCCACAATGCCCGCGGGGGCAATGAACTTCGTCGCGATGGCTTCGCCGATGGCTGCCGCCCGGTTCTGCCGAAGACCAGGCCGGAGACCCCATCCCGCCTGCGCCCGACTGTTCAGGTGCTTATCTGCTTCCATGATCTCCCCATTGTTCAGAGCCTCGCGGAGCTTGAGGGGTTCGATGATGCTGAGCAGTTTGTACGTGACATAGCAGCGGCCTTGGACCTGTGCCTCGGTTCGTGTACACTCATTTGTGATCAACTCCCATCCCCAAACCCTCTTGTCCTTGTTGCGGTCAAACTTGTTGCGAATCGACACCTCTTGCTCGAATGCCGATCCGAGTTTTGATGCATCTGCGAACGACGCCGGGCGCGAGGGACCTGTCGCCGGGGCATGTGCGATGCGATATACGGGGCCCTTGAACTGAAGAGCTGGAGCTGGGGCTTCGCTGCCTTGCCAGTTGGGTGTCAGCAGCTGGATCTCGGAAACGCGCATGACGCCAGAAGATGAGCCTGGCGCGTCCGGATGGTTCTCGGGACGTATGCCCTGCAGACTGACGCGCAGCGGGTCGCCAATCCAGACCATTTCGGCGCCCAGGTAAACGCCCTTGAAGAACTCGAACTTGTAACTGCCGTCTTGTGTCATGGCTTCCTTGAGCTTGTTGAACGTGGAGAAGGTGGCATCGATCGCTCTGGCAGCCATCTTTGAAGCCTCGAGGCCCAGTATTTGCAGCTTTTGGTTTCGCAACTGAGCGTTCTCTTCTTGGGCATGACGGGCCCCCATGTTCCGCCAGTCGATCTCCTCAAAACTCTTGTCCTTCAGCTCGGGGTCAGTGACACCGGGAACGCTGAAGGTGTGAAATGGCCGCATGTCACCCGCATCTTTCGGGATGGTTTGCTGACCGAGAACGGCGTGGCCCAGGGGTGCCAAGACGAAAGTAAAGTTGGCGTCGCCTTGCTGGGCGCTTCCTGTCTTGAACTGGGTATCCATGACGAGGCCTAATCGCCATGCCACTTGCTTGTACCACACCAGCTCACCAACGCGGAAGATGTTGGCGGGGCCGGTGGTCCCCGGGAAGGACGGTGACAAGGCCATCACCTGGGATGGCCCCGGGGCCACGGCTAGCTGTCCTCTCGCCGCAGTTGATTGTGGTTGACCGGCCGGGCTGGCCGCGGCAGGCGGCACTTGTGCTGCCGCGGCGTTGACCGGGGCGTTCGCCGGGGTTGACTCCGCACCTTGGCTGACTGGCTGGCGCAACTTCGACGCCTCGATGAACCTAGCGCAGAGGTCGCACGAACACTGGCCATAATCTTTCGACTCGCTCAGGAGCCACATGGCGTGAAGAACAAAGTCACCAGGAGTCCTGTAGTTGGATTTGGGGCCCGCCGGGTGCCCATACAGGTAGTAGTCTCTTCCGCCGTCTTTCCGGACAGCACATCTCAACTCGTAGCCTCTGGGGAAGCTGGCAAGCTTGAATTGCCTCTCTGTAACTAGTTAGCAATCGCTCTCTCTCTCTCTCTCTTTCGGAGAATGGTAATGGGTATCGGCTCACTCTCGGTCTTGGGTAACAGTTGGTTTTGTAGGTGGCCCGCGATGATGACTTCCCATCGTTCAAGCTGCTCGATGTCTTTGTCCTCCTTTGGATTGAGCGGATTGTGGTCGAGACTGGTATATCCTTTGCCATCACTGCGGGCAATGTGCATGAGGTAGTAGTCGTCTGAACCACCCGACGACATTGTGGAAGCAGGGGCTCACGTGACGTGAGCGGTGTTGCGAAAAAAGTCAGTCGTTTGGTGGTGCAGTTGCTGATCGAGGAACCAAGGAAGGAAAAAAATTGTGTTGTGAGTCTTTGAAGAAGGTCGCGCGAGAAAAAAATTGCACAGGGCACCGTCCGCTTTTTGTCTGGAAGGTGAAGCAGGAACTAGGGATGCTCTTTCCTGTGCAAGAAAACGGGGCTGATAATTCGATTCGAATGTGTTTATAGTGGGCTAATTGGCTTCTCGGCGCTGCCTTAATGGTCTCGGCGATCGTGTGTACTTCTCGGCGCGTGGCCCCGTGATCCTAAGCAATGTTTGCAAGTATCTGTGTTTTGGTGTTTCGTTGTTTGATGGATGGCGGATGGTGGCACTGACCTGTGCCAGGGACAGGGGAGCTGGTGTGAACACTCCACGTGGCTGAGGATTCTCAACGACTTGCGCCACATCTGCAAGCCGGCAACGGACTGGCGTTTTGGAAGATTCTCTCCGATCAATTGAGTTTTTCGGCTTAGGCCTGGGTCACATCTCTGTTTCACCAAACTCTGTTCTGGCACCGCAAGTCTAAGTAGGGCACGTTTACAAAGAATCAGCAAGGCATCCAACAATGGACTGTGGCGTCCCGAGAGCCCTTGGTCTGCCCGTCTTGGCAGTCCGACCTTGGCGATCCGACCTCCGTGAGTCAGTCCTTGCATCTCCGGTCTTGGACGGAGCTGAACCGGACTTACCGCGGCACGACCATCAATCCGCCCGCAGATCTCTCCACCACAATGGGTCCAGACTGGGGACCTGGACGTCTAAAACGTGGTGACAGATCCAAACAAAAGCAGCAGAAGCAATAGATCACGGAATCAGTTTATGTATCAGTGCATCGCTATGAACAGCCAGTCAATTCGTCAGAATGGAAACGCTTGTCGAAACTTACTCTCGGTGTCATTGAAAGAACCTTCATGGCTATGAGAATGGGCATGGCTTAGGTGAATTCTGCTCAGGGCGATATCTTCTCAAAGGCCCAACAAGAAGCCCTGGCACCGAAATTGCGTCAAGAATCTGGAAATTTCCCAAGGGACTGGAAGGCGATGTTTATATAGAGGTAACGCCTAACCGACATATGACAGTCTCTAGACCAATTAATCTTCCAACAGACCGGCAGCCAACGCCTCCAAATCCTCCAGATTATCTGGTTCATGGTCCATCTCAATAACCTTCTTCCCTCCCTTATTCTGCTTCTTGGCCTTCCTCTCGTCTTCTGAATCATCCTCAAACCACTTCTTGGCCCTCTTCTTTGGCGGCTCCTTATCCTCGGCTGAGCTGTCGCTGTCCTCCCCGGCAATTGGCAGTGAGCGCATCAGCGCCAGAGGATCCTCATCCATCGCATCACCGTCCACAGCCAACTTGGGCATACCCAACTCAGCGGCCATCTCTTCGCGCTCGCGCTCCTTCTGCCGTTCCCTCTTCTCCTTCCTCCGCTTCTTGGCGAGCTCCTTATCCCCCACATCGGCATCACGGACCTTGCTGGCCTCGGCCTCAACAAACTCCCGGCGAAGCTGCTCAGCAGGACCTTCTTGCTTGAAGTCCTCCTCATCCTGCAGCTGGTAAATGGGATGCGCGTTGCCTTCGTCGTCAAACACAAGTTTGTTGCCCTTCTCCATGTACTTGGCCAGCTTCTTCTTGGAACGCAACAGCTTCTCACGACGATTAGAGTCAATGATGAGCTCCGAGTTGCCAAGCTTAACAACCTTGGGCTCGGCAGCTGCGCCGGACTCGCCGGCAGCGCTGTCGAGCTCGTCGTCGCCGAGGACGCGCTTGATAGAGAGGAAGTCGTCTTCGTCTTCATCTTCCTCCCCGCCCACCAGTTTTCGGTAGTGGCTGGACAGAACATCTTGGTTTTGGCGCTCGGCCATCTTTTGGTACTTGGTACGAACTTCGTCCTTCTTCTTCTTGCGTCCTTCGCCATCCGAGTCCGTATCGGAGCCGCTGGACAGGGCGGCGCGGGGGGCGTTCTTGAGCTTTTTGATGTCCTCGCCTTTCTGGAACTTGATTTGTGGTGTTCCAGGGAGACCCAAACTTGCCGCGTAGCCGTCGAGGTCGAGGTCCTTGAACTTGAAGACTTCCTTGTCTTTTTGCAAGAATACTGACCGCGTGTAGGAGATGAAGGCTTTCTGGCCAAGGTATTTGACGTCTGGGGATTTGAAGGACAAGCTCTGGAGCTCTTCCTTGATTGTCTTTTTCTTCTTTTCCCTGACATTGACCTTTTGTATCGGGACCTTCTTCTGCTCCAGCCGTTTCAGGAACCCCGCCTCTTCAGTAGGATCCAGGAACAACACTGCTCGCCCTTTGCTCTCGTATCGGGCTGTCCGTCCAACACGGTGGATATATGTGTCGGCATCTTCGGGGCAGTCTGCTTGAATAACCCAGTCAACAGACGGAAAGTCCACGCCTCTTGCTACCACATCCGTCGCGAAAAGACATGCCGCCTTGGCTGAGGCGAACCTTGAGGTGACTTCCATCCTAGCTATTTGTTTTTGTCTTCCGTGGAGATGCAATAGCGGCATTCCGGGCTGCATGCGCTTGAAGGCCTCGTACACAAATCTGACCTGCTTTCCAGACGAGAAGAACACAATGATCTTGCTTTTGAGGTTGGTACGCAAAAAGCTCCATAACGTGTCGAGCTTCTCGACCAGGGGTGTGACGATATAGTGCTGCTGGAGATTGGACGGGGTTGCCTCGGAGGCTGCCTCGTGAACAGACACATATTCTGGGTCCTTTAAGCTCAAACGCGCCAAGTCCGAAACCCTTTTGCTCTGTGTCGCGCTGAAAAGCAATGTCTGTCTCGTCCTCGGGAGATGCTCCACTAGCGCATCCACCGCTGATTGGAAGCCCATATCCATGATGCGATCGGCCTCATCCAACACCAAGATCTGGAGGTTGTCGACATCGAACCCGGCTGTCTGGTCGAGGTGCTGAAGCATGCGACCCGGTGTGCACACCAGGATGTTCATTCGCCCCAAGCGCTCCGCCTCTTCCTTCAAGTTCTTGCCTCCGATGACTAAACCGGCCGAGAAGCTGTGGTTTCGCCCGATTTTCCGCAACACCTCAAAGATTTGGACGGCCAATTCCCGGGTCGGGCTGATGATGAGAGCGCCGAGACCGTCGTACTCGGTCCATTTCGCATGGTAGAGCTTCTCGAGAACCGGGACGAGGAAAGCAAGCGTCTTGCCGCTACCAGTCTTCGCCGCGCCGAGGATATCCTTGCCCTTGAGAGCAAGTGGGATGGCGGCGCGCTGAACATCGGTTAGAACCTCGAAGTGAGAGGCGCGCAGGCCGGTCGCGGTCGCTTCGCATAGAGGGAGGTCGGTAAAGGTTTTGAGGTCAGGGGATTTAGGATCCTATTAATTACTCAAGTTAGAAAGCAAGTCATGTTGGGGAGCCGAAGGGGTCGCTCACGAGTTCCTCGATTTTCTTCTGAATCTGCTCGAGGTCTTCCTCTACCCTCTTTCGCTTGAGGGTCTTGGGTTCCTTTGGCGCCTTCGGCTTTGAACGGCCGGGGCCTCCCCTCTTGACGCCATTTGGTGCCATGGTTGTCGCGATGGGTGGGCTTCTACTGCGTTCGCGCCGTCAATGGCAGAGGACGGAAAATTTTGGCGGACAAGAATTCTGCCGCTCCCCCACCAAAAAGCTTATGTGGGACCGGACAGATTCATGGGCCCCAGTCTCAACCTTCATGTCGGAACTGCTCAGCAACACACAGAATGAATACATCGTTTGAGCACACTCTCGTGGCTGGGAGTGGTTATGTTGCCAAAGGTTTATATTCTTGGAAACTTCAACTTTTGCAAAGCTGAAGCCCACAGATGACCCATCTACCAAAACAGAACCAACAGGTAGGTACTCAATACAAAAACGCCCGGCGAGCAGGCAAAACAATCCGACATCGTCTCAGCCACGAATCAGCATCACGGCAAGATGGAATATTTACAACACGCCGAGTCTTTGGGTATCGTTCGCTCTTTGCAACCCCTCCAGAGAACGCCAAAGCTGGTGAAAAAAAAAAAGCACTCCATGAATACGACTGACAGAACCTAAAACTGCTTCCACGGCCACCACCCTGAGGTTCCTTCCTGCTCTTCCGCCTCGACCTTGGGCTCCCAGATGTCGCCGTACAGCCTTATCCGGTAAAAGCATGTGTGATCGCTGGATCCGTAGTTGCTCGTTGCCCGCACAATGACCAAGTCTGTCGCTGCCTGGAGAGTCTCGCCCAACTCATTGGATAGCCTATGGATATAGGTCCCGCCATCCTCGATGTTGTAGCTGTACTGGAACCCGCCAAGTTTGACAAAACCATCATCAATTGTCTTGAGAGTGTGTCCGTGAATCGCCTCGCCGGTGTAGGCATCGGGGAACGTGGTCCTGGACCAGTCGTAGACCGTTTGCGAAGTCTCCGGGTCAGACATCCTGGCCCAAAGCTCCAAGTCCTTGGGCATTGAGTCAGGGTCGATCGTGGCGTCGGGATTGATGTGCTCAACGACGACATATTGGGGAATGACAAGGTTGCCGAGCGAGATGGCAACGTCAGCAGGACGTGTGTTGTCAGCCCCGGCGCACCAGCACATGCCTGCTTCTTGCCAGTCGAGCAGAGCCGTAATTCCTTTGCTGAAAAAGGACATTGCTTCCCAAGGCTGCCGAGGCTTCGAGCGATGCAGCACATATGGGGGCGATGACCAACCTGGTTCCACCTCGGCTCCGTTCCCGGGAGCGAAATGGTTGATGCGACCCGCCAGGCGCGACTCGAGCGTGTGCGCGATTTGGCCCTTGGCTGTGTGCTTGAGCTGACCCTGGCTGATGGCTTTCTTGATGTACTTGTCGACGAGAGCTGCGATGGCTGCCGGGTCGTCCTTTGACGAGGATTTGATCTTGTTCATCTCCTTCATCAACTGCTCGATTGTGCTCTTCATGTGTGTCATGACCTTCTGGTTGTTTTGAGCTTGCTGCGCCACGGCTCGTTCGATTTCCTCCATAAACTCTTCCTTCGTCACAAGCGAGGATGGGAGGCTGTCGATAATGGATCCCTTGACATCCGCAGCAAGAATTTCAGCCACCTTTTTCTTGTTGTTCCTCAGCCAACTATCCCAGGATTGAGATGAAGGCGCTGGGCCACTCAGTTCCAACTGCTCCAGGCGCGCCTTGATATCAGCCCACTGACGAGCCGGGATACCGTCCGGATTGAATATTGCGTCATCAGTCTCGAGGCGATCTCGGATGGCGTGCCAGAATTCGTCATCAATGATAAGCTTCCCTCCCCTATCTCGCTTCACATGGAGGAGGCGAGGGAGGATGGAATCCAGCTCTTCTCGATTGGCCGGGGTGAGGCTGTCTGAGTCCTTCATGTAGCGCATCAGAGCCTCGAACTGTTCCGGTGATAGGGCGTGGTAAGTAGAGCCAGGCCATGGCCAGTGCCAACCGCCGGGAAAACTGTGGATGTGAGGGAAGGCCAAGGCGCTGAGGAAGATGGCAAAGAGTAACAACAGCGGCAACAGCCAATACCGTTTGCGCGGTCGCTTGGGATCGGGCGAAGTCCCCGTCCCAGCAGGCGGCGGAGGGGGCGGAAGGAGCGGTGGTGTTGGCGGTCTGCCTCTATCACGACCGACCGGGTTTCCGTCAGGCCTGCGATCGACGGGGGGACAACCCCTAGTGGCGCTTGAGAATGACGAAGCTACTTTCTTGGATGTCGCCTTTGCTGCTTCGAACCTGGGCTTCTCGACCGTTACTGCGCTCCGAAGATCGTCAAGAGCCCTTTGCTCGGCCTGCTCGATTGTTGCTCTGTGAGCAGCGACCATGGCCGCCTTTGCTTCGTTCCGATTTTGCTCAGCTGCTTTCTTTTTGGCTTCATCAGCATCGACAGCCGCTTTTCTCTTCGCTTCTTCGATCTCCTCAGCCTGCCTAGCAGTCTCAGCCTGAGTAGACTGCCTGACCTCCTCATCATTTCTAAACTCCTCGTCCCCGGTTGATTCCTCCCGAACCCGTACATCCTTCCTGGCAGGCGCTTTCTTCGTCCGCTCTTTCTCGGCAGCGGCCTTTTCGGAATCTCTCTTGGATTTTTCCTCGGCGTCTCTTTTGGCCTTTTCATCGGCTTTCTTCGCCCGCTCTGCTTCTTCTCTTTTGGCTTTTTCGTCGGCTTTCCTCGCAACTTTCGCCTCTTCATCAAGCCTGGCTTGCTCACGAGCACGAGCTGCCTTTTCCGCCTTTTCAAGCTCGGCTCTCTTTTTAGCCTCTTCGGCTTTCTTTGCTCTCCTTTCAGCCCTCGCCCTGTCGAGATGTTCCTCGTAGATTTCGTACGCCTCCTCGACATGTTCAAGCCCTGGTACAATGCTGAGGTTTTGGATGCCGGAAGTCTGAAATATCCGACCTTCTAGGTCAAAACTCCGGCTAGAGCTGGTCACAGGTTGGTTGGTGGTGGTGGTTGTGGCTGGCGTCGAAGGCTCTTTGCTGCTAGGAATCTTCTCGGCCTCGGCGCGTCGTGCGGCTTCCGCAGAGGCAGCCATACGTCGCCGATTTTCGCTATCTCGCCGCTCCTTTTCTGACGCGGCTTCGGCATCGGCGGTCTCATCGCGGGACTTTCTCTTTTTTTTCTCGAGCGTTTCTTTGCTGGAAGTTCTCGGCAAAGGCGGTCTCGGCCCGGTAGAGGTCCGTGTATCATGTGTGGAAGCAGCCGAGGTGTGTGAGAGGCGCGGGTTTGAGCCCGATCGATTGGCTCGCTGCTCGCTCGGCGAAGTGCTGGGGGGATTGGGGGAGCTGGTGAGGGCTCTTGGCGACTTGACGGCTTCCGCGGCAGCGGCGGCGGCGGAGGCAGAGACATTTGAGGCACGGCGCCTATCTGATGCCTTGTTGTCTTGCTGCACTTTTTTGAACACCAGAGCGGCGGCGCTGGCGACCCTGCTGCTGCCCACGCTGGAGCGGAGGGGAAGCTGTGCAATGGGCGACCCGTAGGACAAGCTGTTCTTTGCCGGGATAGCTGTTGTTCTAAGCTTAGCTCGAACCGAGTCGCTGCCCTGGATCGAAGAGCCAGTTGGAGAGCCGTGCTGATAACTGAAAGCAGTCGAGCCTGAGGTATTGAAGCTGACATGCGGAGATGGTGTTGGTGTTGCTGCACCAAGTGAGCTGCGTTGCGAATTCCGCTTGGGCGGCATTTTGGCGATTGTTGACGTTGTGAGATGGTCACACCAAAGACTAACTGGTCAAATTGGGTGCTTTGTCGGGGGGCCAAATGGCAAATGGGCTGCAGATCTAGTAAGCCGAAATTCTGGCTGAAAAGTGTGGGATGAGTTTTGAGGTTGGGAGAGTGCAGCAGTGAATAGAGCCTCGACAAAAGTGAGATTGCTATTGTTTACCTATTCAACGTCGTCACCCACAGGTTTTTGGTTTTCGACTCGACCAAACACGACACGTCGGGTGACAGGAATCGAGTAGAAAAACGCGACAATAGTGGTCACGAGCAATTCGGTTGCAAGACCATCCAAACAGCAGGGCGCAAAGCAGGACTCGACCGGGAGACCTCTAAAATGTATGCGGCGGACGCGCGCTCGACAGCAGCGACAGCTGCATGCAACGCAGCCCGGTATAAAGCGTTTGTTCGTTGACTGAAAACGGCATGTTCCTTTGAGCCCTGAGCGAGACGGATCTTTCATGACGTTGCGAGAGTGAGCATCTCTTTATGCTAGCATTGTTGGATTGGTGAGGCGGTCAGGTAAGGCCTTCGAGTGCGCTGAGAGATCGGCGCGTATGTTTTTTTGGAGCCCAAAGGTCTGTGCTGGCGCGCCGGGAACAGCAAAGCATCCATGTCACTTCGTCCCCGGAATGAGGCGGCTGGGCTGTTGAGTTGTCCGCCTCAGGCTGCTCGTCACGGACAGGGATCTCGGCCAGCTCTCGACTGCAAGCCAATCGATGACTCAGCAGGTTGAGGCCCCGAGACATATAATGGTCGCGACAACTTTTTGGCCTTCGCGGTGCTACTGTGGTTTGGCTTCTTCAGGATTGACCTCCTCATTTTTTGCCATTGAGCACATCTATTGCTATATCAGGATTGGGTTGGTAGTTTCAATGATGATTGTCTTGGGTCTTTCGAGTCTTCGCGTGACGATGGGATCTCTCCTTCGCTCCTTCCGCGGTGACACAATGGGACAGATATGCACACCTTGGGCGAGCAACTAGGACGAGTCAGGAGGACTCTTTTATTCCATCCATTGGAATAATTCACATGCTCAAACTGCCTCGCGTCTTGATTGCGTCAATTCGCCTTCGGGGAAGCAGAGTCTAACTCGGATCTAATTGCCTCGCAGTTTCGACCCATCCATGTTACGTTTCCGCCACCTCCTCCTCCTCCTCACTTCTCAGGTACAAATACCAATTGGGCGAATGGGAGGCGGGGCAGTTCCCGTTTCGTGGTTGCGTCCAGTCACCCAGCCCCACGGGCCTGCGCCTAGAGCGAAATTGGATTTGCGACACAAGCACTCCGTATTTGTCCTGCGGTCCCCTCCGACGCTGCCTGGCTTGCTCCATCCTGCCTCTCGAGTTCGAGTTGTATTTGTTCTGTGGAATCTCTCGTGACTGCCTAGGGCCCTCAATCGCGCTACAATGGCTGTGGGAACTGTCCTTGTCACCGGGTGAGTTGTCTGCCCAGAAAATGCGGGCCGCCTTGCGGTCGCATCGGTCGTCCAAGCTGGCAGCCCCCGCCAATTCGAACCCCTCTTCGACGCGACGGCGCGCAAACATTGGGCTGCGCTGACTGAACTCTGCAGTGGCACCGGCTACATCGGGTCCTTTACCGCCCTTACCCTCCTCGAGAACGGCTATGATGTGGTCATTGTCGACAACCTTTATAACTCGTCCAAGGTCGCCGTGGATCGCATTGAGTTGATCTGCGGGAAGCGCCCCGTTTTCTACGAGGCGGATGTGACCGACGAGGCCCAGCTGGATCGCATTTTCGCCGCCCACCCCGAGATTGATAGCGTCATTCACTTTGCCGCGCTCAAGGTAAGTTGATCATTACGCGCGGTGCAGCGAGATTGTTGTCGCTGACATCCAACACAGGCCGTCGGCGAGTCTGGAGAGATTCCCCTCGAGTATTACCTCGTCAATGTCGGCGGAAGCATTTCTCTGCTGCGCTCCATGGAGAAGCACAATGTCACCAACATCGTCTTCTCCTCGTCGGCTACCGTCTATGGCGATGCCACGCGTTTCCCCGATATGATCCCGATCCCGGAGCGATGCCCAATCGGTCCCACCAACACATACGGACGGACCAAGTCCATGATCGAGACCGTCATTACCGATCAGGTCGACGCTCAGAGGAATAAGAACAAGAAGGCGGGAAAGCCGTACGATCAGTGGAACGGGGCGCTTCTTCGGTATTTCAACCCCTGTGGAGCCCACCCCAGCGGCATCATGGGCGAGGACCCCCAGGGCGTTCCCTACAACCTGCTTCCTCTGCTCGGCAAAGTCGCGACCGGAGAGCGCGAGAAGCTCCTCGTCTTTGGTGACGGTAGGTGGTTGAGAAATATGTTTGGTGGTGCCAGCTAATGTGCTGCAGACTATGCATCCAAGGATGGCACGGCAATTCGTGACTACATCCACGTCCTCGACCTTGCCCGTGGGCATCTTGCCGCGCTCAAGTACCTGCGCGACAACAAGCCTGGCGTCAAGGCTTGGAATCTGGGGTCCGGCCGCGGTAGCACGGTTTTCGACATGATCAAGGCCTTCAGCCACGTCGTTGGTCGCGATCTCCCGTACCAAGTTGTTGAGCGCAGACAGGGCGACGTTTTAGACCTGACAGCGAACCCCGCTCTCGCCAACGAGGAGCTGGGCTGGAAGACAGAGTTGACGCTGGAGGACGCCTGTGCTGACTTGTGGCGCTGGGTCGAGAACAACCCCCAAGGCTACAGGCAGGATCCTCCTGCCGCCTTCCTGGAGGCCCTCAAAGCTGGCAAGGCCTGAGGAAGTCACAGGCTGGACGGGTCGTCGTTGATTTGCGCCGCAATTTGTGTTTGAACTTTGAGTCCTACGGACAAACTAATACATGGCATAGATAATAGACTAGCCCTCAGACTTTGAGCAAAAGCTTCCCCGTTGTCTTGCGACCCTCAAGGTCTGTGTGTGCCTCACCAACATCCTTGAGGGGGTACGTCTTGTGGATATGAAGCTTGACCTTGCCGGTCTTGATGAGATCCAAGAGCTCATTCGAATAGCCGTCCCATTCCTCTTTTGTCACGGTGTAGTTGAACATTACCGGGCGCAGGAGCTTGATGTTCTTGGCTCCCAATCTCAGGAGGTTGACGGGGTCGACAGGCCCCGACTGTCTCTGTCAGCAAACCATCAGAGTTCATTGCACAGGACCAACACTTACAGCATTGCCAAACACAATGAGCGAGCCCTTGCGGGCGATGATGTCGAGGTCAAGCTCAAAGGTTGCCTTCCCGACGCCGTCAAAGATGACGTCAACACCGTGGCCGTCGGTAATCTCCTTGACCCGAGCAGCGACGTCCTCCTTGCGGTTGTCAATAACCCATTGGGCGCCGTTTCTCTTGGCAACTTCGCACTTCTCCGGGCCACCGGCCGTGCCGATGACCTTAGCCCCGAACACTGACAGGATCTGGACTGTGGGCTGTGAGCTTTGGGAAGATCGAATGAGTATGGCAGAACAAGAAGAGGCAGCACATACCCAGGATGCTCCCGGTGCCGCCAGCTGCCGCGTGCACAAGGGTCCACGGCCCCTTGCTTATACCGAGCTCTTGCTTGATGCCCCCGGCCTCACGGACAAAGGTGAGGGCGGTTAGGCCCTGAAGAAGGGAAGCAGCCGCCTGCTCAGTAGAGATCTCATCGGGCAGTCGCACCAACTTGGCCTCGGGTACGGCGGTGAGCTCCGCATATGCATTATCATGCACATACCCGACGCGGTCGCCTTCTTTGAAGGCGGACGACTTGGAGGCGGCAACCGTGCCGGCGCCTTCCTTACCGGTTACAAGGGGGAGAGGCGCCTTGTACAGGCCCGTACGGAAGTAGCTGAAACAAGCTTGTTAGCTCCCATGGGGTGGGTTCGGGCCGCCGTGCACATGAAACTTACGTATCGATGTAATTGACGCCGATGTATTCGTTCCGGACCAGCACCTCACCGTCCTTGAGCTCGGGCACGGGAATGTCAGTCTTCCACTTGAGAACCTCGGGGCCGCCGTTCTCCTCAATCAGGATACCGGACTGCGTCTTGGGGATGGGTGCCATGGTTGATGCTTGTCGTCTTGTGGGGGATGAGGACTGGAAGGGAGGGGCGGTGCTTGGGTGCGGGGCAGACTTTAGGACGAACGAGGGGGTAGCAATGACGAATCGTCGGGTCGGTGGTCGTAGAAAACGTGAAACAGGCTGACTCGGCACTGATCCGCGACAGGTTGTAATCCCAATGAGGTTGGAGGACTGCAGTGATGCGCGGAAACACTTCCAATATGTCTCGGTGACTTGAGAGGGCGGCATTGGTAATGGTGCCTTGCAGGCCCGGGATTTGTTAATCCGGGAGCACTCCGCAACCGCTGCGTGGGGAGCTGCGGAGTTTGGTCAGGCTATCATGGCCGTGATCGCCTTCTGACAAATGATGTCATGATTGTGCCGTTTCCTAACAACTTTCGAGGGTGTTTGAGTGCTTGACGGAAAGGCATGTGGGTTGCGCCTGCTTGCTTCTTGCTCCAGGCTGAGGCCTGAATTTCGAGTTGCCGCAACGACTTGCTGCTCTGTCGTGATCTGTTTTTGCTATGGCCGGATCCGTCCAAAAACGCCCACACTAGCTGTACTGGCTTCCGGGGCACCTCACCGGTGCGTCTCTTGTTGGGTCTCGTCAGGCCACGCCACATCGCCAAGTGTGCTGCTGCCACGTCCTACGTCCCCATCAAAGGACGATCTCCTCCTTCCGTCTGCATCGTGGCTGCTTTTTCTGCATCCAGCTGCGTCAGGCCACACACACTCTGGGGGCGCTAGAACAAGGCTACCCAATCCAAACCAGCCCAACTCTAGGGCATGCGGTTATGCTGCTCAGCGATTGACAGGGACGGCGCCCGAGTCCCGGTGGCTATGCTGAAGACTGGAGCTTTGTCGCGGCTCCTTTGTGTGCACACCGCAGGACAGGCATCGCCAACTGCGGCGTGGCTTGAAGCACCATCTCACAGCACCCGCAGCCCCAGTGGCTGGCCAGCTGGTGTGGCCAAGAGGACTTTCAGCTCAACCCAGAGCCTTGCGCGAAGAACTTCGCACTTCCCATTTCCTATCTCCTACGTCTGTAAAAAAAAAAAAACGCATCTCCTGCAAGCTTCTATCTCTCTGGTAGATCGACGTCGACTTTTACCGAGCCGGAAGCTGCAGCATCGCTATTCCGCCTGGACCTGAAACGGTGTTCCAAGACCACCGGCCTGAAGACACGGACACAGCGCCACGCGGCGGTCCACGTAACTGCGAGGCTGCGCAAACCTTCCCCGAGGGATCGGCGGTCCTGCTTGAAGAACAACTTGGGATCAAACAGCTCGTTCAATATTTTTTCGGCTGCAATAAGGCCTGAATCGGAGGACTGGAAGTCAAGTTGTGTTTAGCTCGGGTGGAATGAGCACATGCCAGTGTCACCGTTGCCCCGCGCCTTCCTTGACAACGGCTTGAGATGCGATGGCTTCAACACTGGGCCCAGATGTGCGGCGGGCAAGATTGCTGGAGCTCGCAGCGAGTTACGGAATTCACGACCCCGCTCCGGTCGTGCTCTCCCCGCCAGCGCCGAGTGCCCGGACCTCCGCCGACGACTTTCACTCCGAGGAACTCCTGAAGCGACGCCGACTGACTGAAACATCAGACAAGAGCGCCCAGGGAGGCGGTTTCAAGAGGGCATTCGGTTCTAACAAAAAGACGTGGGATCCCAAAGAAATATTCGACGCCCTCAATGTCCATGTTCGCAATGGCGGCGCTCCGGGCGTCGCCGATGCCTTGGTCGCCAAGCTCGTCTTCGCCGGCGGCGACTTCAACGTCTCAAGCGTCAAAAGCAAGGCCAGCCTACTAACGCGGAGGAAGAGTATCGAGTCGATGGAGAGGAGCCGAGTCTTGCAGACAGCAATCGACAACCGGCAGCCCGACATGGTTGCTGTCCTGGTCCAGTATGCGGACCCGCTCACCATCGACGCCGCCCTTGCTTCAGCCCTGCATTCCGGTGATCTCACCATGATTCAGCTGCTCTTACAACGCGGCGCGAATGTATCTCAGACGCAGAGCAGCCAAGATGCCTTTCGACAGATGTGCATCATGGGTGGCCATGCCGAGGTGATCGCTCTTGTGCTCCAGTCTGCCGGAAGGCCTTCTTCAGGCTGGCTCTCCATGTCGTTGGTAGATGCGACGCGAAAAGGATGTCTTGAGACTGTTTTGAGACTCACCCGATCAACGGCTGATGGCGATTACAACAACGCCGAGGCACTTCGTGAAGCCATTTCCCGGTGCCGTGTTGACATCGCACTTGCCATCCTCACTGGCGCCAAACCTCCGATGGCGGGTGGCCAGGGTCTCATGGAAAGCTTCAATCAGCTTTTTAAGCATGCAACCATTGGCCCAAACGACAAGATGGCTTTCACTGAGGCGCTGTTGTGCGCAGGCGCCTACGGAGAACCACTGGCCGTTGCGCTATCTCGGGTCTGCGATACCGGATTCTACGACATGGTCGACATGCTGATCGGATACGGGGCACCGATAGAGTACCGCGAGGCCGAGATCGTCAAGCGAGCCGTTGCAAAGGGGCAATCGAGCCTTGTGCAACTGTTGGTCAACGAAAAGTCCTCTCTTAGCCCCATCTACGCCTCTGAGTGCGTCGCAATAATCCCGAAAACGGTCTCCCCCGAGGAACGGCACGCTCTTCTCGGCATCTTACTGAGGAAAGGGGCAGCTGGAAACGCTTTGCATGATGCTTTGATCTCTGCTGTTGAGGCTTGCGACATGCAATCGATCGATCTTCTCTTGACACCCCAGTTCCCTGGCGGACGGACAGTCTCTAGTAACGACCTCCGTAATGGTTCACGCGGAATGGCTTACGATAGGCACGAGGTGGCGTCGGTGGACCACAAAAACGGACTGGTCTTGAGTATTGCCGTAAGGCAGAATAACATCCAGATCGTCAAACAGCTTCTCTCTGGGAGACCGTCCCCTGAGACGCTTGCCTTGGTATTTCCTCAGGTCAACGCTCTTCCGTCCGCCGACCGATATCTGATGACCGAGCGCTTTCTCGCAGCAGGTCTAGCCGGTCCGGCCGTCTCGGCGACTCTCCAGGAAGCCATCGAAGAACAACCCCCACGTCGGGACGAGAGACTCATCAGCCTTCTTCTACGACACAACGCCAATGTCAACTTTAACGATGGTGCGGGGGTCCTATCTGCCATCGCCATTCGAGACGTTGCTCTTCTCGAAACACTATTACAGACCAACCCGGGACAACAGACACTTGCTGCTGGAATGACCAAGGCCATGGCCGTCGAGGATAAAAGCATCCGGTATCAGCTGGTGAGGTTGTTGATCAACGCAGGCGCCGGCAGAGACGGGACTGAGGTGTCGGCTGCACTCGTCCAGCTGTTGCCTGTCAAGCCAGTTGACATGCAGCTCGCGGCATTGCTCTTGGAGTATGGACGGGCCGATGCCAACTTTGACCAAAGCGCACCGGTGACACTTGGTAGGTGTCGATATTCTTTCTGCGATCTCTGGTGTGACTAACATCTTGTAGCTTTGAACGATCTAGACAGTGCAGTTTTTGAGCTTGTGCTTCAGCATGGAAAGCCTAATGCTGAAAGTCTTGGACTCGCGCTGGCGAGCATTTGCGAAATGCCAACAACCCCCGCAAAGTTCGCAAAAGTCAGTGCAGTCCTTCGTCGGTCGCCGCCGAGGGATACCCTTGACCTTGGCCTGTACAGGGAGGTGCAGACCATCCTCAAGACGCCGGTCGAGAGACGCGATGTTGCAGTACTCAAATCGCTCTTATCCGCCGGCGCAGACGTCAACGCTCACAAAGCCGCTGCACTTTGCAGCGCTGTTAAGGCAGCCAATTCCCAAGTTGTAGACATCCTTTTCGGTGCTAGGCCAGCTCCCGAGTCATTGGGACACGGGCTTCCTCTTTCAGTCAACATCGTTAACCCTCCCGATCGGTTGAGCTTTACTCAGAAACTCATCAATGCGGGAGCCCCAGGGACAGAGGCGAATCGAGCGCTGGTTTATGCGATCAGCGCTCATCCCACTGACAACGCACTGATTGGGCTCCTCGCTTCTCACGCCGAGGCAACTGGTGGCGAGGCTCTGCTTTTGGCCATCAAGAAGGAGAATGCCGACTTTGTTTCGCTGTTATTGGAGAGGACAAATGGGAGATACTCAGCTGTCGTCATGCAATCCGCTTTCGAGGAAGCTCTTAAGACCATTGGGCGGGAAGGGCGTGTTCGAATCTGCCAAGCACTTCTACGGAAAGGACTGTCAGGCCCTATCGTGTCGGACGCCCTTCTCGCCGCCGCTGCGGATGGTGATCTCAAACTCGGCTCCGTCTTGATGGAGCACGGAGCAAGTGTTGAGCACCAGGACGGTCAAGCCATCGTCAAAGCATGTGGAGCGGGTGCTCCGGAAGTGTTGGGGATGCTACTTGCCGGCAAGACGGAGGTGAAACAGCAGACCCTGACGAAAGGCTTCCAGGCAGCAACCCAAGTTGGCGATCTGAAGACGCGAGCTGTCGTGCTTCGTCAGCTACTCGAGAGAGGTGTGAGTGGTGAAGCTGTCGATGCACAGCTTGTATCGGCCGCCAAATTTGGCGGGGACGGAGAAGACCTTGTCCGGTTACTTCTCGAGTTCGGGGCCAACGTCGACTATAATTCGGGAGAGGCCATCTGGAACGCTACGCGGAGCGCTTTCATGGGAAGCCTGAAGACGATGCTCGGCATTGAGCGCATTGGCGCACGTCAGACCAAACCGTCAACGGCGACGCTGCTAAGGGCGCTCAAGGCAAGCCGAAAATTAGGGCGGGATCCGCGATACCAGGTCATCGAGTGGTTGTTTGAAGCCGGGTTGCCTGCCACCGAGGACATCCACATTGCCCTCAACAGGGCCGTCAAGGATGAACCTGATCTACGACTCATACGGCTTCTCCTGCAGCATGGGGCCTCTCCCCTGGTCAATAGCTGCGAGACACTTATTGACGCCGCGCAAATGCTGCTATCAGACGTCCTAACTGCTCTCCTCGAGATTGAGATTCCCCAGAAAGATATCTCGTGGGCATTCCGACAGGCGTTCACGCCGGAAACAGCGGGTGCGTGGCTTTCGGAGCAGGGTTTCCAGGTTGCCGGAATTCTTTTGGCAAAGGGAGCTGAGGGTGAAAGCCTATCTGTGGCTCTCAGTACGGCCATCGACGCTTATGGGACGGAAAAGGACCCCATCGCCAGAAAGTTTGCCGAGGTTCTCCTTCGTTTCAGGGCCGATGTCAGCCACGAGGACGGTTTAGTGGTTCGGAAGGCAGCCAAAAGGGCAGATTCGATGCTCATCCAGGTCATCCTTCAACAGAAACCTGATTCTCGCGCTGTCTCGATGGCGTTCCCCTACCTGTTCGACTCGGACCTTTCGGAAGAGGAGACACTTCAGCTTATAACGCTCTTCACCAACTACCACGATGGCGAGGAGCGTCTTGATCCAATGTTCTCACATGCCGAGTCAGAGCCGGTCATGTTCCGTGCCTTGACCAAGTTTCCACGCTCGCTGAGGATTGTCGAGGCGCTCCTCGATGCCGGGTACTACTACGACCAAACGTCGATGATGCGGGTGATGGATGACATGGAAGAAGAGGAGCCCGTTAGCCTTTTGTTTTGGACCCTGTTTCAGCCGCAAAAGAGAGTCAGCAGTGCTATTATTGAGCTGCTCATCAGGCGTGGCGCCAAAGTCAACTTCCAGACCCCGCTGTCACACACGACTCCTCTTATGCTGGCGATCCAGGCGAAGCGCATCGATCTCGTTGGGACGCTCATTCTCGAGGGCGCAGAGGTCGACGTTTGTGACATCACGGAAAACACACCAATGACGATGGCGACCAAGATCGGAGGTGACATTGGCACCATGATGATGTCGAAGCTCCTGGCTGCTGACCCGTCAAAGAATGACGGATCCCTCCACAACGCCGCCAGGGAGCTCAACCTCAACGCGATGCAGGTCCTTTTGGACTTTGGCCACGATCCCGACTTCCCCAGCACGCTGCATGGTGGTCGCAGTGCGCTAGGGGAGCTGTGTCTCAACGCTGCTCAGGAAACACCGCTCACGGCTGCCCGAGAGAAGCTGATGGAAAAGGCTATCACCCTCCTAATGGAGCGCGGAACCGACCTCACCATCCAAGCCGATGGAAAGTCAGTTCTGCTTCTTGCGCTCCACTCGAGCGACCCAATCCCAACTACACGCGCCCTTCTCAAAACCGGCATGTGGAAGTTTGTCAACCGCCCGTTCAACCACTTCACCGACGGCAAGCTCACGTATTCGGCCTCTCAATACGCCGCCCGCGTGCTCCCGCAATCCGATTTCCAGGCACAGCTCGTCGACCTACTCAAGGCAAACCGCACGACTGACGTCTACTACGCCAACGAAGGCCCCCAGCCAGAGGGAGCCATCAACCTCCCAGAGGAGCTCCTCCGAGCAGAGCGAGAGCGCAAAGCGTGGCAAGAACGTGTGGAAAAGGAAACAACAGAGCACACAATCGCCCTCAGCCGAACCAAAGAAATCGCGCAGCTCCAGAAACAAATCTTCCTAGAGCGCACAGAGCTGGAAGCCGAGCGAGCCCGCCGCCTCCGCGAAGACGAAATCGGCGGCATCGAAAGACGGCAAGCTATCGAGCAGCGAGCCTTTGCCGCAGAGCTGGAACGCCGCAAGGCAGAGCGCGACGAAGCCCTGCGTCACGAACAAAAGTTGTTGGAAGCAGGCTTATCGCGCACCCAGGTCATCGCGGATGCCGAGTTTGGGTTAGAACAGAAGAAGCGCCAGCAGATGATCGAGTACGAGCAGCAGCGCAGCGTTCAGAGCGTGGCGAACGCCAAGCAGCTGAGTGAGGTGAGAATCAGGGAGAGGCAGGTGCTTGACAGGATTGATGCTGCCAGTGATGCGAGGACGGTGCAGCGGATTGCAGAGCACAAGAGATTAGTTGAGAGCCAGGGCGTGCTGGCTGCTCAGATTGCGAGCGGCGGCGGCGGCGGCGGCGTTGGGCAGAGGAATCAGATTGGGTATGTGACGGGGGAGTTGAACTGAGGATAACGACGTTATGATTTGGGAGGAATATACATGGGATGGAATGGAATAGGTCATAGTTTGGAGTTTGGGGTATGGTGAGATATCTAAAATATGAGGCTGCTGGGATTTTTGTCCTACTCTTTGGAAGCTTTGTGTGATGTTGGCTTACCTGATGGCTGCTAAGTTCGAACTGCAGAGTGCTATGAGTCTGTGGTGTCGAGTCCCATCCAGGTGCTCGGTTCAACAGTGACGTCGTGTCACTGGATCGGACGGACAGACTCGAGCTATGCGGGATCCTACAGCCTACTGGGTTCTCGAACTCGTATGTCCTGGAGTTAATTATGATGGAGGTCAGCAACTCCTTGACAAAATGAACGCGCAGATACGAAAAAGTTGAGGGGATATTCATCCACTAAAAAGAGAATATCCAAGATCCTAATGCATCAATCGACATTTAAATGCCCTCAAGTACTATGAGAAGGTATTGGGTAAAATTCATCTCTAAGTACCTAGGGAGGGTATATCTTCAAAACGCCTCGCGCAGACACAACCTCCTTCCGAAACACCATCGCCACCAAGCCATCAATCAAGCTTCACAACATCAAGATCAGGCCCCATCTAAAAGCGGCGCGTGATACATACGTCCAATGCTATATCGGGCCACGCCAAGTGCGCGTCCGCTCCCCAAATCGGAGCGGCAGGGTAACAACGTCACTTTCACCACCCAGGGGTAAGGTTCCGGCTGAAATACAAAATAAATCGACTGGTGGGGGGGGGGGGGGGGGGGGGGGGGGGGGGGG